>CM053027.1:111648925-112248925 GCA_028564925.1 Lithobates sylvaticus
TTACCTCACCTGCTTGATCTCTGTCTCAGGGGTCCCATTGGAAAGTGGCCCAAAGAATGTGAATTTCCAATACTTAGACCTTTTTTTGATTATTTATTTAAAATAAAGGCAAAGTCTTTCAATAAAAAAAGGTCAGAGGGTTAAGGGTGAGTTCAGGCACTTGGTAATTGCGGGTTAAAAGTATCTTTCAGATCCAGAGGACATCAGCTCCACTGACTGGATCCAGCAACCACCCATATAGGCCCCTCTCACTTGACCTAGCAGCCTGTGTGGTACTTGACAAAGTCACTGCCACAGACTTGTTAATTAAGTTAAAGCATCACTGAGAGATTCACGGAACTGCCATACAATACCAGTCTCTTTCAGTCGAACCGGCGATACTGTATGGGTGTTGATCCAGGTTGCGTCCCTTAACTGAGTGTCCAGGCTCCTCCAGAGATACCTGCCTTGCGCACGGTCCTCTCCCAGAAAAGTCCTCCCCTGGATCCTCCAGTTTCTTGGCCTCTCTCCGCAGGCGAGACAGCACAGGACCACCCCTGGATCAGTAGACCCCAAAACTGTCTTGGGCCTATTCTCTCAGGTGCATAGCCTCGGGCCAGCCAGCCCCCGAGGCACAGGATACATGCGGTTCTCACCCCAGGCCAGGAGGGCCATGAGGTCTGGGTAAAGGAGATACCTGGAGGAACCAAACCGAATCCAAAACAAAAAATAACCACCCTTTGAAAATGGCGTCGGTACCTTAAATACCATCTCCCAGAATGCACAGCAGGAAGAACACTCCCACTGGGCTATTTCCGAGCGATAGGTGGCATTCAATACATCCAGCTGAACTGCGTTTCTACACCCACCGGCGGTGACAGCGACACCTACGCTCAAGGAGAAACTAGTGCAACCCAGCTGAACTGGTACAGAAACCAGAACTTTTAGAATAATTAGCCTGAAACCCAACTGCGGCTTCAGACAACTTAAGTTTGAAAAAAACAATAGCGTCTGCTCATCAGGAGCCGGCGCTACAGTTACATTTAGTAAAATGTGTAACAAGTAGCTGATGGATGAGCAGGAGAGAGGGAGGATTAGGTAGGCTCACATCAATGCAGTTTCCCTGCATCTTAACTGTCTAACCCTACCTAAAAAGGAGATGTGGCATGGGGACTATGCACCACAATATATGATCTCTCTTGGTCATCTTTTACTTTGTTCTTGCCCTAGTTCTTTTTTCTCCCTTACTATAACTGCCATCTACTCTAATATACCTCTGATATATATTAAAATCTGCTGTTCTATGACACTCTGTTCTTTTACATAAAGTGATACTAAACACACACTATATAATTTACATTATCCCTTCTCTTTATGTATATGGATGATGGCATTTGTTTTATTTAAAAGAAAAATAAGTACCTTTTTTCATAATCTATATGTCGGTGTCATGTGACCCAACTCTTTTTCAGCCCATCTGCAGGAAAACATCAGCAGGAGAAACTTCTAGTCCTCTGATGCTGTTCACATGTTCAAAAAAAATAAAACCACAGCCTTCCAAATACAAAGAAAAAACACATGATATCAATAAATGTTTTAAATTGTCACGCTAACTCAAATCTTTATTATTTTTGTGCCAAAACTGGTGTTGGCAATATATGGGGAGGTTTGTTTGTGTTTAGAATTACAGGGTTGTGAAGCCTCCATCAATCAACAGGTAATATTTTACTCCCATAGTGTAGAGTTTATTGGGCATAGAGTAGGAGGGAGGGAAGGAGTGTAATTGATGAAACTTGTGTCTCTATAATTATGCGGGCTGCACAGATAAGAAAAAGGAGGAAATGAACAGCTTGGAAGGGAACTGAAACTGAAGCATGCTCAGTAGATGTGGCAATGGCTGGTCTACACAATCCCAGGCTACAGTTTTTTATTTTTTTTGCAGAATTCAGAAAACAAATTCCATAGTGACTGAGCGAGTATGAACAGTATCTAATACAGCATGTACTGACATTTTTACGAGGAGGAGTAAGAAAGACAAAGACAGCTTTGTTAGTGCTAGTGACAGACTGCATCATATATGTCATTTTCAATTTTTTCTTTATCCCCTCTTTAACTCTATAAAGATTTTCCAAAGTGCTAAAAGATTGCTAAAACAAATGACACCTCCCTATGATACTTACCTCTGCAGCTTCATTGTCTTCTAAAAATGAAGAAAATGGTCACCAAGACAAATAGAGGGGGTGATTATCCCTAATGAACACAGACAGCAACAGTTTGACAGTAACCCTACTTCATGTAATAGTTTTGGCTGTAGAAACACTAACGGTTATAGCTGCATAGGGTGGTCCAACTCAATATTGAACCCTACGGACTAAGACTGGGATGCCATTAAAGTTCATGTGCGTGTAAATTCTTTTGGTATAATAGTGTATATTTTCAGGTTGTATCAGGCAAGCCCTACAGTATTGTTGGTAGATCTAAAGGAGAATGTACATAAGATTTTACCATGAATGGTGAGTTAAACAGGTTAAATAACCCACTGGTAGGACGTGCTGGCTGTCCTATGCTGAAAAAGTTCAATGTGCATGATAACGGAGTCTGGGCAGATCCATTAGCTACTGTAGGTTACATTTTTCAGTGAGGAACGATCGTAGGGGTGATCATTGTGTATGAAGTTGCATATACTCGTTTATGTTCTTTCTACCCTCTCCCTCATATATCAGCTAAAGGTTGCGCAGACTTTAATATGATCTTATGGTCAATGCTTCGACATGATGTTAAATTGAAATCCACTCAACCTTTGGAATGCATTGTGCATGGAAATGTATAAATGGTTTCTGTTTAGACCAATTTTAATAAAGTCCCTGAAGACTAATTATATGACCATCATCTCTGCTTCTCCCCCAGCGAGTTGTTTCCTTAAAATGACTTACCAAGCCAAACTTCCAATTATTGTCTTTTTAAATATGTCTCTGTCAAATCATTTTACTGCCATGTTCTCATCATCCAAGATATTTGTGGTTTATACTAAGGAAAGCTGTCAATTCATTTTAAATTTGTTTTTAACCACAGTGAAAGTGTTTAAACAAAATTGTTCCAGTGCTGACATATCTATATACAGTATCATTATAAATATCCCACAGCTAGCTGCCAGTTAAAAGTGTATGCGACTCAATCTATTTCTCTTTATCTGTGGCAACATGTCTAACTGTATTCAGTTTTCTTATGCCGTGTACACACGATCGGAATTTCGGCCAGAAAAAGACCGATGAGAGCTTTTCATCGGAAAATATATAATATTTTTTGGGCGAGCCCTTCTTACCTCAGTACACTGATGTTTAGTATAGTGGCCACTCTATGCATATTTTATGCAGAATCCCACAAAGTCAATACAAAACCTGAATTTGCAGTCACTGTAATGATGTCAGAAAAATATATATATATTTTTTTTAGAGCATAAAATATAAAGCAGCATTGGTTACTATGGGCAGGAAGTCTGCTCTTGTTTTATTTTCTATAGTTATTTTCTCATACATTGCTCAATTTTAGTGTGTATTAAATACTGACTGGTTAGCTTAGGCATGTTGTGAGAAACTAAGTATTATTTTTAATTACTTAATGATAATTGGCTTATAAATAGCCCTTATTAAAGAAAGGGATTCCTACAGGTTTGTTTAATTTTTGTAAAAGATGTCATAGCAAAAGTGATTCAGTTGCAAATATTCTAATTACTTATAATGGAAGATAATTATTTCTTAGACCTCTTAGTATTCTCAAGCATGCTGGGAATGGAATGTTTTACTATATACTCTTTTTGCAATTGCCTTAATATGATTTTAATAGTGAACAGTAAAGTAAAAAGACTTAAGAAAAAGATGGCAGTAAAAGAAGAAATAAGCAAGACTCAAGTTGCCGTTAAAAAGAAATTGTCAATAATAGAGGCTTCCATTGCTGAACTCTGCTATAGAATGCTAGTATTCTGGCTATCATGGTTGGGACAAGGGGTGGGCAGGAGGGCAGGTTTCCCAGGGCGCGGTGAAGAAAAGGGACAAAAAAAAGGACACAGGGTGGTACACCCATTCTATATCATGTATTAATAATGGGAGAGGGGGGTGCAATTCTAGATCCTTGCCCTGGGTGCTGGACAACCCTGTCCCGGTACTGCTGGCTATCATGCTGATGCTTTGGCTTGAATGCTGTGTTAGTTGCTGAATTGGAACAAGTATAAAGTTGAGCAATTCTGAATCTTTTTTTGACACTCATTTACAGCATACTTGAAAGTGGCAAACTCAGACACGGCCAGGCATCTAGTGTTTTCAGGAGGCAAGCAATAGCAGCCCTATATAATTTCCCTATGACAGGTTCACTTCTTGTAATGCAAAGAAACATATTGCAGTTTTGCAGGCGCAGCAGTGCCATTCATTCTTATTGGCACACCCCATGCATCTGCAAGCATGCTTGTTTTCACGCACGGCAAAATGCATGTCGTTGCAGTTTCATGGGTTTGGGTGCAGCTCATTTTACAAACCGGATCAGAGGCTTCTTTTGAGCATTGCTCCTGCGTTGGGTAATCCCTTGAAAATAATGGGCCATCCTATGTGAAACACACAGAAACATGTGGAAAACATGACAAGTCCTGTCATACCTGCATGGTGTGAACAGAGCCTTAAAGTGATATTACAGGCAATTGTTTTTTTAAATGACAACCATGTTATACTTACCTGCTCTGTGCAGTGGTTTTGCACAGAGCAACCCCGATCCTCTTCTTCTCAGGTCCTCCATCAGCACTCCTGGTCCCTCTCTCCTGCCAAGTGCCCCAAAACCAAACAGCTTGCTGTGGGGGCACCCAAGCAGGCTTAGCCCTGAGCCGCTGCTCTGCGTGTCCATTCAGACACAGAACCGTGGCTCGGCCCTCCCCCTCTCTTTTCTCATTGGCTCACTGGCTGTGATTGACACCCGCAGGAGAGTGAGGAGGGAGAGTCCTCGTGTTCATCTCTGGATTGTGATGGGGCTTAGGTAAATATTGGGGGGGGGGGGGGGGGCTGCTGCACACAGATTTTTTTTTTTACCTGCATGCATAGAATGCATAATGATAAAAAAAAAAACTTGAGCTTTTAGAACCACTTTAAACACAAGCCTGGCTAAACAGAATTAAAAACATTTTTTATAGATACTTTAAATTAATGTGCAGCTGTTTTGTTTGCCAGAATTCAGCATTAGCAGAAACATGTTCTAAGGAAGTATGCAGAATACTACTGCTTGTTTTTCATTCTGGAAATGCTAGTATTCTGGTTGACATGTCGATCCAATGGCTTCAGCACCTTCTAAGTCACTGACCCAGTGACTGGTTCCCACGCAACAAGGCATCTCTCAATGGGCACCCAACATCAGCTAAAACTCTAGAAATACAGAAACAAGTGGCAAATCAAAACCAGATAAACCAAGATCATTTCAATTGTTAAGTAAATCATTAAACATCCAATGCATTTTAGGGGCATCACCTCCTTCATCAGGACTCAACACAAGATAAAATTTGGGCAGACGCTGTGAAAACAATAACTTTACAGATCTATATTGGAACCAATAATAAACTTAACAGCAGTTGCTGAGCAACAACATAGGATCAATGATCGTCATCAAAGGTGGCCTCTGTATAGGTTTCCTTTAACCCCGTCCTATCTGAAAGTGGGGTGCAGCGTGGTGTGGAGTCAATAATTCACACAGGCAGGTGCAATAAACTTGTATTTAAGAAATAAATCAACAGTTCACAACAAACCTGGTGGGAAAACAACTCAGCAGAGCACACTCTCAGTTCAGCAGCCAGAATTACAGCGTCTATTGAGAGGGGACTAAATGCGGCCTGGCTGTCTAGTCCCTAGTTCAGAGAATGTCCAGATTAGATGAGGCCCTACTCTTACCCTCCTCATCAGGAACCTTTATTTTGCTCTAATACTGTCCCTCGCAGACGGGGTACCTGTCCTTACCTTGTCCACTCGCCAAAGTGCACCATAACCCATAAGCCGGGCCCTTAAAAAGTCTCTGCCTGACCCAAGATGGCTGCTTGAGTCATGTGGGGCGGCAGTATCTAATAGGACAGCTTCTTCTGTGACCCAGGAAACTATAGAGAAACCTTGTTCCTCCTGACTTCCTTTTCAGCAACAGGGCTGCTGCAAAAGGGCTCCACCTGCTATGGGGAAAGTAGACTGCACCTGCCTAGATGCCCATCTTGGCATCCCTTTAGGTTCTGAACGCCCAGGGGGCGGGACGGATCAGTGTTCATGCAACCACTGTGATTGACTGTCACAGTGGTCACAAGATGGCAAGCTGATCCCATTGGCTACTGAACTTTAATGGGGACCAAAACCTGTCTTTGGAAGCTCAGTCTCTGTGCTGGGAGCATGCAGCTGGCAAAGAGAAATATCAGCTGCCCAGTGAGGCATATATTGGGCGTGTGGGTGTTAAAGCCCACCCTTTTGCGGACGCACATATGTGTTACGCTAGGGAAAACAGTTGAAAGAAACATTGTTACCATGCAGGTCTAGCAATACCATTGTTTCTGTCTCCCTATAAATGACCTAATTTATCGAATGTATTAAGCTTCAGGATTTGTCCTCTTTTTTTTTTTTGATCCAATTATATATTTTTTTCTATACAGCCGTTTCTATAACAAATTTCAGCATTGTAAAATTCTTTAATAAGCTTGCATTCAGCATCTGTGCTCAGAGCATTTGGAAATTGCTATCATTACTCACCATTCTGCTTCTATATTGTCAAGAAGGCGATTAACGGTCAAAGAGATGAACATCCATGTTGAACAAAGGAGACAAAAAAGATTTGACATTTCTGCACAAAACAGCGTGACACTTATTTTTAGTGATATCTTTCTGTCTTCTGTTTTGCGACTTCATACAATGCACTTCTTGTTAGGAGAAAATGCTGCATATTTTTCAGGAATAGTTTAGAAAATGTGTTGATTTCAGAGTTTGGAAGGCGATTTGCTCAAAGCGTTATGGTACTTTTGCTTGTGAATGATAAGGAATAAGCAGCTTTACTACATGTTAACCACTTCCCGACCGCCCCCTGTATATTTACGTCGGCAGAATGGCACGTACAGGCAGAATCACGTACCTGTACGTGACATTCTTCCGGCGGTTGGGGGGTCCGATCGGACCCCCCTCCGCCGGCGGCGGGGACGGTCGGGATCGCTTCAGGAGCGATCCGGGACGAGGGGACGGCCAGTGGTTTCTGGCCACCCCCTCGCGATCGCTCCTGGCCAATGAGAAACTTCCCCTTCCTGTCTATTGTATAGACAGGAAGGCGGAAGTGATGTCACGCTCGGTGCGCCGGTCTATGTGACCGGAGACGCCGAGCGGCGAACATGTACAGGTTAGTGCACAACACTACACTGACACCAGCACACATAGGCACATATTCCACCCCCCTGTCACCCCCTGATCACCCCCCAGATCACCCCCTCCCCCCCCAGTCACAGTGTCACTAATTGCAGTGATCATTTATTTACTGATCACTGCATTTAGTGTCAGTGTGACTGTAATAACTGTCAGGGCAGTTAGTTTTAGGTCCAAGGTAGCCCCCTACCCCCCCCTAATAAAGGTTTAACCCCTTGATTGCCCCCCAGGTAACCCTTTCACCCCCTTTTGCCAGTGTCACTAAGCGATCGTTTTTCTGATCGCTGTATTAGTGTCACTGCTGTCGCTAGGTAACCATTTTTTTTTTTTAGGTAACCGCCATGTTTATATAGGTTCATAAATAGGTTTATAGGTCAGGTACCCCCATATTACAACCTAAATAAAGGTTTTAACCCCCTGATTGCCCCTAGAGTTAACCCTTTCACCAGTGATCACTGTATAACTGTCACTGGTGACGCTGGTTAGCCAGTTAGTTATTTTGTTATTTAGGTTCCCCGTCAGGTTTTTATATAGCGTCAGGTACCCCCATATATTACCTAATAAAGGTTTTAACCCCCTGATTGCCCCTAGTTAACCCTTTCACCCCCTTTTGCCAGTGTCACTAAGCGATCGTTTTTCTGATCGCTGCATTAGTGTCGCTAGGTAACCATTTTTTTTTTTTTTAGGTAACCGCCATGTTTATATAGGTTCATAAATAGGTTTATAGGTCAGGTACCCCCATATTACAACCTAAATAAAGGTTTTAACCCCCTGATTGCCCCTAGAGTTAACCCTTTCACCAGTGATCACTGTATAACTGTCACTGGTGACGCTGGTTAGCCAGTTAGTTATTTCGTTATTTAGGTTCCCCGTCAGGTTTTTATATAGCGTCAGGTACCCCCATATATTACCTAATAAAGGTTTAACCCCCTGATTGCCCCTAGTTAACCCTTTCACCCCCTTTTGCCAGTGTCACTAAGCGATCGTTTTTCTGATCGCTGCATTAGTGTCGCTAGGTAACCAGTTTTTTTTTGTATTACTGTTACGGGTGACGCTGGTTAGTTAGCTTGTTTTTTATACTGTCAGGGCACCCGCCATTTATTACCCAATAACGGTTTAACCCCCTGATCGCCCGGCGGGTGATATCAATTAGGTTTTAGGGTCAAATAAGGTCTGCGTCGCCCCAGGTTAGTGCCAGTACCGCAAACACCCACGCGCAAAGCATACACCTCCCTTAGTGGCACAGTATCTGAACAGATCGATATCTGATCTGATCAGATCTATACTAGCGTCCCAGCAGTTTAGGGTTCCAAAAAAAACCGCATTGTTAGCGGGATCAGCCCAGATACCTGCTAGCACCTGCGTTTTCCCCCTCCGCCCAGCCCAGCCCACCCAAGTGCAGTATCGATCGATCACTGTCACTTACAAAACACTAAGCACACATAACTGCAGCGTTCGCAGAGTCAGGCCTGATCCCTGCGATCGCTAACAGTTTTTTTGTGGTAGCGTTTTGATTCAGTCGCTTCAGTCAGGAGCTTTTTTACCTGTGAATCTCAAAAAAATAAAAAAAAATAAAATAGTTGTCGTTTTATTGTTCTCTCTCTCACTCTATTCTCTCTCTATTGTTGCTCTTTTTTTTACTCCATTCTATTCTGCAATGTTTTATTATGTTTTATCATGTTTTATCACGCTTGCTTTTCAGGTATGTAATTTTGTTTACTGTGTTTTAGTGTTGAGCATTTTTTTGTTTTCAGGTGCGCCATTCAGTTGCAACGCGGATTTATTTATCTTGACAGCAACAGCGTTTGCTCCCACGATACATAAAGCCGCGACTCCAACGCTGTAGGAGGTGATTTCACCACCACAGTTAAAAAAAAGAGCATATATGCCGAAGCATGGGGGCAGCAGGGGGGGGAGGAGCGATTGGCTCCTAATGCCACGTACATACGGTCGAAATTCCGACCGTGTGTACACGGCATAACTTTTGCGGGAGGATGCCCCCATGCATCGGCATATATAAATGGTGCATGTATGCCCATCATTAGAAGTGGGTGGATGAAGGGAGGTATTCTAATGGTGGGCATACCCACCAATCAATCTCTTTTTTTCGTTCAGCCAAGAGGCTGCATGAAAAAAAAAAGATTACAATATATGTCCAGTATGTTGCTGGACTTTGAATGGTTATACCAGAATGATGCCTGCAGGTTTAGGTATCATCTTGGTATCATTCTTTTCAGCCAGTGATCGGCTTTCATGTAAAAGCAATTCTAGCGGGTAATTAGCCTCTAGACTGCTTTTACAAGCAGTGGGAGGGAATGTCCCCCCTCCCGGATATAAACCGCGCCATTGGGAAATTGGGAAAGCATTTTATCACACCAATCTTGGTGTGGTCAGATGCTTTGAGGGCAGAGGAAAGATCTAGGGTCTAATAGACCCCAATTTTTTCAAAAAAAGAGTACCTGTCACTGCCTATTGCTATCATAGGGGATATTTACATTCCCTGAGATAACAATAAAAATCATAACAAAGAAAAAAAAATGGAAGGAACAGTTTAAAAATAAAATAAAAAAGCTAAATAAATAAAAAAAAAAACAAAAAAAAAAAAAAAAAGCACCCCTGCCCCCCCTTCTCTTGCGCAAAGGCGTACACAAGCGTTGGTCTGGCGTCATATGTAAACAGCAATTGCACCATGCATGTGAGGTATCACCGCGAAGGTCAGATCGAGGGCAGTAATTTTAGCAGTAGACCTCCTCCGTGAATCTAATGTGGTATCATGTAAAGGCTTTTAAAGGCTTTTAAAAATGTATGTAGTTTGTCGCCACTGCGTGTTTGTGCGCAATTTTAAAGCATGTCGTGTTTGGTATCCATGTACTCGGCCTAAGATCATATTTTTTATTTCATCAAAAATTTGAGCAATATAGTGTGTTTTAGTGCATTAAAATAAAAAAAAGTGTATTTTTTCCACAAAAAATGCGTTTGAAAAATCGCTGCGCAAATACTGTGTGGAAAAAAAAAAATGCAACACCCACCATTTTAATCTGTAGGGCCTTTGCTTTAACAATATATATAGTGTTTGGGGGTTCAACGTAATTTTCTTGCAAAAAAAAAATATGTTTTCATGTAAACAAAAAGTGTCAGAAAGGGCTTTGTCTACAAGTGGTTAGAAGAGTGGGTGACGTGTGACATAGGCTTCTAAATGTTGTGCATAAAATGCCAGGACAGTTCAAACCCCCCCCAAATGACCCCATTTTGGAAAGTAGACACCCCAAGCTATTTGATGAGAGCAATGTTGAGCCCATTAAATATTTTTTTTTTTTGTCCCAAGAGATTGAATAATGAAAAAAAAAAAAAATATATATATTTTTTTTACAAAAAGTTGTCACTAAATGATATATTGCTCAAACATGTCATGGGCATATGTGGAAATACACCCCAAAATACATTCTGTTGCTTCTCCTGAGTACGGGGATACCACATGTGTGGGACTTTTTGGGAGCCTAGCTGCGTACGGAACCCCAAAAACCAATCACCGCCTTCAGGCTTTCTAAGGGTGTAATTTTTTTATTTCACTTCTCACTGCCAATCACAGTTTCGGAGGCCATGGAATGCCCAGATGGCATAAAACCCCCCAAAATGACCCCATTTTGGAAAGTAGACACCCCAAGCTATTTGCTGAGAGGTATTGTGAGTATTTTGCAGATGTCGCTTTTTGTCACAAAGTTTTGAAAATTGAAAAAAGAAAAAAAATTTTTTTTTTTCTTTACTTTCTTCATTTTCAAAAACAAATGAGAGCTGTAAAATACTCACCATGCCTCTCAACAAATAGCTTGGGGTGTCTACTTTCCAAAATGGGGTCATTTGGGGGGGTTTTGTGCTATTTTGGCATTTTATGGCCTTCGAAACGGTGATAGGTAGTGAGGAGTGAAATCAAAAATTTGCACCCTTAGAAATCCTGAAGGCGGTGCTTGGGTTTCGGGGCCCCGTATGCGGCTAGGCTCCCAAAAAGTCCCACACATGTGGTATCCCCATACTCAGGAGAAGCAGCAAAATGTATTTTGGGGTGCAATTCCACATATAACTATGGCATGTGTGAGCAATATATCATTTAGTGACAACTTTTTGAAAAAAAAAAAAATCTTTTTTATTTTTGTCTTTATTCAATCACTTGGGACTAAAAAAAAAAATATTCAATGGGCTCAACATGCCTCTCAGCAAATAGCTTGGGGTGTCTACTTTCCAAAATGGGGTCATTTGGGGGGTTTTGTACTTCTCTGCCATTTTAGCACCTCAAGAAATGAAATAGGCAGTCATAAATTAAAAGCGGTGTAAATTCCAGAAAATGTACTCTAGTTTGTAGACGCTATAACTTTTGCGCAAACCAATAAATATACGCTTATTGGCATTTTTTTTTTACTAAAGACATGTGGCTGAATACATTTTGGCCCAAATGTTTGACTAAAATTGAGTTTATTAGATTTTTTTTATAACAAAAAGTAGAAAATCTCTTTTTTTTTCAAAATTTTCGCTCTTTTTCCGTTTATATCTCAAAAAATAAAAATCACAGAGGCAATCAAATACCATCAAAAGAAAGCTCTATTTGTGGGAAGAAAAGGACGCAAATTTCGTTTGGTTACAAAATTGCATGACCGCGCAATTACCAGTTAAAGTAGTGCAGTGCGAAATTGAAAAAAGACCTCTGGTCCTTTGGCTGCCAAATGGTCCGGGGCTGAAGTGGTTAAATAAAATAATCGGTAAGCATTAACCCTTTGGAGACCATGGGTCATTGATGACTAGATGCCCTGACCAAATTTAGCAGCAATGGTATTTGTCAGGTTACTTGACAATAACTCTGACTAATTTGGCTTCCTAATTAATTTTTTTAAGGACATGTAAGGCTTTATTTGGTTCACTGTCTTAATAAAAAAAAACTGATTTACGAGGTTGTATCAAAAAGTTTCAAGACTAGTTTTGAGCAGCAATGGTATTTGTCAGGTTACTTGACAATAACTCTAAAAAAATTAATTAGGAAGCCAAATTAGTCATAGTTATTGTCAAGTAACCTGACAAATACTATTGCTGCTCAAAACTAGTCTTGAAACTTTTTGATACCACCTCGTAAATCAGGTTTTTTATTAAGACAGTGAACCAAATAAAGCCTTACATGTCCTTTAAAAAAAAAAAAATTAGAAAGCCAAATTAGTCAAAGGACATGTAAGGCTTTATTTGGTTCACTGTCTTAAGAAAAAACCTGATTTACAAGGTGGTATCAAAAAGTTTCAAGACTAGTTTTGTAAAACACCAACAGATGGCAGCACAAAGCTGCATGCATAGTCACAAGGAGCACCGACCTTCATAAGTCAGTGTGCCAAAAGACATCGTCCTGTGTACATCGGGAGCTGTGCAACGGGTGCTTTTCTGACCACGTGCCTTACCATGTCTGCTATTTCATCATGGACAGTAGGGATGAGCTTTGAGTTTGAGTCGAACTCATGTACGACTCGAATATTGCCTGTTCATCGAACAGCGAACCATTTGGGGTGTTTGCGGCAAATTCGAAAAGCCGCGAGCACCCTGTAAAATTCTATGGGAGAAATCTCAAGTGCTAATTTTAAAAGCCTATATGCAAGTTATTGTCATAAAAAGTGTTTGGGGACCTTGGTCCTGCCCCAGGGGCCATTTCTTTTTAATCAATGGGGAAGCCTGGGTTTCCCCAGTGACATACGGGTGACCCCGCCCCCTCTGATGTAACGCAGGTTCCCGTTACATCAGAGGGGGGCAGGGTCACCCATACGTCACAGGGAAATACCAGCTTCCCCTTGCGTTGCGTCAGAGGGGGGCGGGGTCAGGTGACGGAGTGCCCCGCTCCTCCTCTGCAGACAGAATTCCCTCAGTGTCTCCGTGGAGACAGATCAGCCATCGATGGACCCCGGAGAACAGACTACCCTTCGCTGGATAGCAAGAGTGGATTACCACCGCTGGAATCTTTTTTACATTTTTTTTATTTTTAATAAAGGACTTTTCCCAACGGTGTCTGTGTGTTTTTTAACAATTTTTTTACACTTTCTTTGTGAAATGGTAGGGGTACTTTTGTACCCCCCTTACCATTTCAAACGGGGGGGCGGGATCTGGGGGTCCCCTTGTTAAAGGGGGCTTCCAGATTCTGACAAGCCCCCGCCCGCAGACCCCCACAAGCACCGGCCAGGGTTGTGGGGATGAGGTCCTTCTCCTCATCAACATGGGGACATGGTGCTTTGAGGGGTCACAGACCCCCAAAGCATCCTCCCAATGTTGAGGGCATGTGGCCTGGTACGGTTCAGGAGGGTGGGGCGCCAGGTTGCATGCTCGGATAAGGGTCTGGTATGGATTTTGAGGGGGACCCCCACGTCATTTTTTTTTTAAATTTGACCCGGGGTTCCCCTTAATATCCATACCAGACCTGAAGGGCCTGGTAATTGAATTTGGGGGGACCCCCACGCTTTTTTTTTCCCTGCAAAAATTACACTGTGCAGGGACAGTTCTAAGCACGGGAAGCATGCGCGCTTTTACAGGCATACTATACACACCCCCCAGGTACGAAATTTAAAGGAATATTAAACTTTTATTGTTTCACTTTAAGCATTATTAAAATCACTGCTCCTGAAAAAACGTCAGTTTTTAAAACTTTTTTTTGCATTGATACATGTCCCCTGGGGCAGGACCCAGGTCCCCAAACACTTTTTATGACAATACCTTGCATATAAGCCTTTAAAATTAGCACTTTTCGAGTCCCATAGACTTTAATAGGGTTCTAAAGTTCACACAAACTTTAGGTCTGTTAGCAGGTTCTGGTGCAAACCGAACAGGGGGGTGTTTCGGCTCATCCCTAATGGACAGCAAGAGCAAACATGAAGTTCTGCGTAAAACTGGGCAAATCTACGCAGAGACGTTTAACATGATTCGGCAAGTTTATAGCAATGAGTCGTTTGAGGTGTTTTGAGTGGCATGCGTGCTTCAAGAGCAGAAGAACATCACTGGAAGATGACAAGAGATCAGTAAGACCTTCAACAAGCTCAACCCCCTAAAACATCGAAACCATTGGGCAACTTGTGCATGGTCATTTTTGGAGAACAGTCATACATGTCAAACACCTCTGTGGCAGATTTGCCCAGTTTCACGCAGGATTTCATGTCATGCTGTCCATGATAAAATTGCAGACATGGTAATGTGCGTGGTCAAGATAGCACCAGTTGCACAGCTCCCGATGTACACAGGATGATGTCTTTTGGCACAGTGACTTATGAAGGTCGGTACTCCATGTGACTGTGCGTGCAGCCATCTGTTGACAAAACTAGTCTTGAAACTTTTTGATACCACCTCATATGTTATATTGTAGGTGGACATATGGACAAAATTTTTAAAAATTAACTATTTTGTAGACTGATGTTTTTTTTTTTTTTTTTTAATTACTGTAAGTACTCAACAGCATTACCATTTCCACTTTTGCAGCCAAATTGGGGTAACATTGGGGTGAGTGGGAACATTTGTTACATGTTCCCACTCACATAGAATAACTTAAAAAAAAATTGCAGTTTACCTGTTTAAGATGTTCTTATTCGGAATCTTCAGCAAAAAAAATCCTGGGTAAATCTCTTTGTTTATGAGGGGACTGTGGAGCTGTATTTTCCATAATAAGCCCTGCCTGTACTTTGCAGGCAGATTTCCATTATCAATTGTAACTAGATTTGAACACACTCTGTCCTAAGTAAGGGTTAAATGCGTAAGAGCTGGGCTTATTGCACTGCATGTTAAATAGGACAGACCTGGGACAGGCTCACTCTAACAGTGTTCAAAAAAACCTTGCAGTGAGCCATGACACCTCTTCCTGAGAAACATCTAAAAGGTAAGAAAATATTTTAATGTATTTATTTATTTTATTGGCACACTGCACGATTGGGAATATATAACAAACATATAATGGGGTTTTCTCAAATTGAACTGCAAAAGTGGAAATATGTTGTAAATGAATCTCCAGTCTGCAGGTGATGATGATTAGGTCATAGCTAACAAAGTGATCCCATGATTAAGAACCATGCTGATGAGTCTTCAATTGTTAGTAGGGACAGGAGTTGTCATCAGTAACAGCCTGGTCTGACTGCTAGCAGCTGTGCACCATGCTGGCTGCTAGCTGTCAAAGGGGCAACACAGGGCATGGTACAGGGGAATGCTAAGTGTCTGCCTTTTTTCTTATATCTGTTCAATAAGTGCAAAACATACCTGTTGATTTTGCTGAGCAATCTTTTGAGCTGAACACCTTCTGTTCTCTCTATGCACAAATGGGGGTTATGGAGAAAATAAGGGGAGGTAGATGAGGAGAGGTGTGTTCAGACATTAAGTAGGCAGGGCTGACACCACATTTTTGTAATTTAAAGTGATGTTGTCACGTCAAAGGGTGAGAGCAAACATATATTGGGGAAATGTGCATATATTCTATGAAATGTGTTGGCAGTAACCTGACAAATACCATTGCTGCTCAAAACTAGTCTTGACATCTTTGACATCTTTAAACCTTTGTTAGGACAGACAGTATTCAAATCTAGTTTAGAACTAATAAGCCTCTTTCACACCAGCGGACCGATCGGGTCCGTCTGTTAGTTTTTCAGCTGTCATCTGTCGCTCCATTTTTCTCTAGGGAGCAGTGGATGACAACGTGTCTGCTGACACCCGCCGGTATCCTATCCGGTCCACTAAAAACAGACGGATGGGGATACATTCTACATCCGTCCAGCAGATCGGATAGGATGACAGTCGGATAGAAACAGACAGGCAGTCCATTTCCATCTGACCGCCCCATAGAGAACTGCAGGCTGTGTCTGTGTCCGCTCTGCATAATGGAACGGGCACAGACCTGTCATCTAAAACCAAAGAAAATTCCCAGCTCAACTTGTCATCCAGCCTGCTACCAACCAAATTAACCTGTCTAAGACCCCTTTCACACTGCCGGCATTTTTCAGGCAGTACAGTGCTAAAAATAGCGCCTGCATAGCGCCTGAAAAAAGCAGCTTCCTTCACTCCAGTGTGAAAGCCCGAGGGCTTGGAGCGGTGAAGGAGCGCTGAACTCACCGCTCCTCCACCGCTGCTCCCCATTGAAATCAATGAGTTTTGCGAGCAGATTTAACCCCTTTTCAGCCACTAGCGGTTGTTAAAACCGCCCCGCTAGCAGCCGAATAGCGCCGCTAAAACGACGGTAAAGTGGCGCTAAAATAGCACCGCTTTACTGCTGATGCCGGTGGCGGCTCGGTGTGAAAGGGGTCTAACAGTTTGCCAGTAAGGACTGTGGATAATAATGGGGTGCCTTGTCGTGGCCCCTGCAGCTTACGCATTTGTTTTTGCAAATGTGTGCAAACTAAATCCCTGTTTTTAACACAAACTGTTAATTCGGTTGGTAGTAGGCTGGCTGACAAGTTATGCTGGGAATTTTCTTAGGTTTTGTTTTACATGCATTGCCCTTCCATGTGCTCCTTGCTGCTAAGGCCAGTTATAGGTGGGGGCAGTGGCCATTTGTTTATACGGACCTGTGATCCGCCAGCTCAGCGGGAATCAGCGAGGACATACCCTGCTGAGCAGGCAGATCCACTTGGTGCATGTCACATGTTGGCAATGTAACATGCTAACGTGACCTGTGTGCAAATCTCCTTAAAAAAATACATAAAGGTGAACCAGCGTAAAAAAAAAATGTGTCAAGTTTAGAGGTGCGCCCGTTCTACCCACGCAATTGCATTTGCGTTGTTTAACATTTATTAAGATATTGGCCACACAGTGAACAAACGCATTTGAATAAGCGCAAGAGCCGCTTGCGCATGCGCAGTGCTTACATTGATCTCAGGCAGTTCTAAACGTACTTGCGTGTACAGCAGGCTGTCTCTGAAAAAGTTACATTCTCATTCTATTTTGGGCATATTTGTTACTTGGGCAGTTGTTACTAAACTTCCTCACATCCCCCCATAATATTGGCACCTCCATCTTCTGTTAATATTGAATTGAAGATGCCATGCGCCATGTCCATAGTGGCGCACAGATTGCATTCTCCCGTGCCGAGATCGCTGTAGTAAATGGGGGATTTGCGCTCTATTCCCGGCGCACCCTTTTCGTAAATATGAAAATGTGCGTTGCGCCTCGCCGCGCTCCTCTACTGATGGCGCACGGCTTTTCATAAATTAGCCCCAATATCTTGATTTCTCATAGACCAAGGTCCTTGTCCATTGTGAAAAAACATAACTCTGCACACTCGTCATTTTATACCATTCCACACTTCCATGAGATAAGAGAATGTTTTACGCTAAAAAGACTTCTTCGCTATACTACATCACTAAGTACACTTCATGGTTTTCTCTTTATCCTCCAACTCTTTGATAATCCTGTCTGAGTAAAGCTGGTGGATTATGGGTAAAATCCATATTTTGATCTCAGATGCCAAAAGATTCTGGCTATGTTACTGTTTACCCCCCACCCATAATGTCCATGCGTTACACGTACAGTGCTGCTTACTTTATATCAGAATTCATTCTTCGGTGTTTGGCAATTCATTGTTTTACTTTATTTTATGTTAGCAGTGACAGCCTAAATGCTTTTTCTATCGTAAATCTTTCAAGAACATCTAAGAAAAAAAAAACTTCCATTTAATTGTGATTTATGAAGTACTCCTGTAATTCCAATATTAAACTTTCAGCATTGGACATCCATTACTCCACTGCTAAATAAAGAAGTAATTAGTGCTAACATTTGAAGGTCACGTCTATATTAATGCCACAGCCATGGATCTTTAAGAATGTTTTTTTTTGTTTGTTTTTTCACCCTGCTTTCCTTTTTCTTTTTTTTCTTCAACATTTGTACAAATATATTTTGAACAATTTAATGTGCAGGATGAGAGTGAAAGAATTGTACTGTACAATTCAAAGATTTAGACATGCATAGACCATCTTATGTGTAAATCAGCCCATGCAGACAAGGGACCCCAACATATTAAAATGCACTGTGCTTCTTTTGCAATATATAGGGGGTTATTTACTAAAGGCAAATCCACTTTGCACTACAAGTGCAAACTACAAGTGCAAAGTGCACTTGAAACTGCACTGAAAGTGCACTTGGAAGTGCAGTCGCTGTAGAGCCGAGGGGGACATGCAAGGAAAATAAAAAAACAGCATTTTAGCTTGCATATGATTGGATAATAAAATCAGCAGAGCTTCCCGTCATTTCAGATATACCCCTTAGATCTACAGCGACTGCACTTCCAAATGCACTTGCAGTGCAATTTCAAGTGCACTTGTAGTGCAAAGTGGATTTGCCTTTCGTAAATAACCCCCATAGTTTAATGTGATTGGCACACCTTTAGGCTTTGGCTGGCACCCATAAAGTCTGCTCAAAATACTTGTAATAGCTTCTGCGACACTTGGTCTCGTTTTAATTTTAAATTTTTTATTTATTTTTTGCTCACCTGTTTGTGGCGCTGCTTTTGGACATCCCAGTGGTAATGATCTTAACCAGAGCTGTTATTCACCACAACATCCTTTTTTCTGTGTTCAATGGAGAACACAGCACATGCCCTCTAATTCCTCTCTGTGAATGTAAATGGATATTGTGTTCTGTGTTTTAAAGCTGAGCTGGTTTGCAGGTGTGGGTAGATTGGGCCACCAAAGTTCAACCTTGCATCCTACTCCTGCAGGTGGCACTATACCAAGTGCTGATGATCTTAGCCTGCACTCACACCTGTGCAGAGCCTGACAAGAAAATATTCCTGATCATTTTGAAGTGTTTTTTTTTTGGCGTTTTTTTTTTGGGCGTTTTTTTCAATGTTTGCAATGTTTGCAATGTTTGCACATGTATAAAGCTTCAGGCTTTTGTTTCCTGGGCTGGTCAAGGGGAGGAGAGCAGTTCTGGAGGAGTTCTTCAGGTGAGAGAAAGCATGTGTGCTCATTTACAGGCACTCCCATTAAAGTCTATGGAGCCCAAAAGCCTGTTTACACTCAAAAAAAAAAAAAGAAATAGCTCATGTCCTTTTTTGAGCACGTGGCATAGAGCAGTGTTCCTCAACTCCAGTCCTCAAGGCACCCCAACAGGTCGTGTTTTCAGGATTTCCCTCAGAAGAAATGGCTATAGTAATTACTAAGGCAGTGAAACTGATCAAATCACCTGTGAAAAATAATGGAAAGCCTGAAAACACGACCTGTTGGGGTGCCTTGAGGACTGGAGTTGAGGAACACTGCTCTATGCCAAGTGCTCAAAAAAGGACATGAGCTATTTATTTCTTTGTGTAAACAGGCTTTTGGGCTCCATAGACTTTAATGGGAGTGCCTGTAAATGAGCACAAATGCTTTGTCTCACCTGAAGAACTCCTCCAGAACTGCTCTCCTCCCCTTGACCAGCCCAGGAAACAAAAGCCTGAAGCTATATACATGTGCAAACATTGCATTGCATTGTAAAATGGATTTAAAATGCAAACAAAAAAAAAAAAAACACCAAAAAAAAAAAAAACACTTCAAAATGATCAGGAATATTTTCTTGTCAGGCTCTGCACAGGTGTGAGTGCAGGCTGAGATCATTAGCACTTGGTATAGTGCCACCTGCAGGAGTAGGATGCAAGGTTGAACTTTGGTGGCCCAATCTACCCACACCTGCAAACCAGCTCAGCTTTAAAACACAGAAAACAATATCCATTTACATTCACAGAGAGGAATTAGAGGGCATGTGCTGTGTTCTCCATTGAACACAGAAAGAAGGATGTTGTGGTGAATAACAGCTCTGGTTAAGATCATTACCACTGGGATGTCCGAAAGCCTTGAGGATTGGAGTTGAGAAACACTGGCATAGAGCGTACAAATGACCGAGCATTAAAATGTGAACCGACACTATTAAAACAATGAGATTCTGCATGTTGAGCACAGTGGGGTTTTAAGTAAACACTGCAAAATGCTAAGGTGATAATGGAGGCTTAAACAAAGGTATGTCCTCCAAAGATCACAGGGAAAAGGATTTCAAGGTGGATACAAAAAACAACATTTTCCTCCCATAAATATTTTTTGCTAGGAGAGAATGCAGAGGAATGCATGCAGCCCCAAAGCAGCCATCGGCGCACTGCTGCTTTAGTTTTCAAAGGACCTTTCTTTAGTCCAGCAGGGATTCTGCCTTTTCCCAATGGAGCATTTGGTGATCAGAAAGAAAACACAATCCGTTCAACACCAGAGGCTTCTGCATTTAAAGGGGTTTATGTATAAAGTGTTCATGTGTGTACGAATGTGACGCGCACCCACAGGCAGAATGAAAAATCTCAGAATCCTCTAATACATGTAGTTCCTATATTGTCACCACCATCTAGTGGCCATAATGCATTTTATTTCCTGAATTACCTTAATTAGGAAAAACAGCATTATGGCCACTAGATGGTGCTAACAATATAAGAACTATATTACATGTATTACAAAAGCAAATGTTTTATACATAAAGCCCCATAATGTACATAATATCCATTTTTTTTCTTTTTGAGTTTTGTATCTATTGGTAGGCTGTTATATGCTGCTTGAGACCCAGCTAGGGACAATTCCCCTCTCTGTTTGTCCTGGTGATCATTGCCTCAGGAAATGAGGAAGAATTCAAATGTGTGAGATGTAATCAAAGAATAGAGGGGAAATTTCCAATGAGAAAAATTATTCGGGGGGACAACTGTCTAAGAGGGGAGTTTACATCACATCAATAAATGTCCTCTAACTTCTTGTTGTGTCTCTAAGGAAGTAAGGAAATTATGGAATATCTCCCAAATGATAGGACAGAGGTTTTAACCATTCCCTACCAGGGTGGATTTGATTTAAATCAAGTCGATTTAAATCATGATTTAAATAATGATTTAAAGCAGAGTTCCACCCAAAAGTGGAACTTCCGCTCATTTGTTCCCCCCCCCCCCCCCCTCCGGTGCCACAATTGCCACCTCTCGTGGGCGGGGGCGAGATACCCATCTTTGACAGGTATCCTGTTTGCACTTCCGGGAGCCACAGCTGCGGATATTGACGTCATGGCTCGGCTCTCTCCTCCTCACCCTGTCGCCGAGCCAGTAGGAGAGAGGAACGGAGCCTCGCTCATATGCAGCCCAGCGTGAAGCCATAAGACTACACTGCCGGGTTCCTTTACCCCCCAATGGCGGCGGCAGCACCCGACAGCTGATGGAAACATCAGCTGCGGTGCCAACATCGCCTGAAATTCAGGACAGGTAAGTGTCCTATTATTAAATGCCAGCAGCTGCAGTATGTGTAGCTGCTGTTTTTTAATTCTTGCAGCGGTGGGCGGACCTCCGCTTTAAATCACTAGTAAAAAGGCTTGATTTAAATCAACTCGATTTAATTCATTTTTAAAGAGCAACTGTCTCCTCTGACCCGCTGGTGACTCACCGACAGTCCCATTCACTTTAATGGGATAGCTGGTGAGGTGGCAGTGACACAACAAGGTGAGGGACGTGGCGGCAGCAGGTGAGTGGATGCCCGCTAACGGCGCTGCCATGATGGATCTGAAATGACAGGTGCTCTTTAAATGTAAGCACTCATGCTTGCTGGTAGTTAGAATCTTTAATATTTGCAAACAAAATGAAGAGTTCCTATTTAGAATATCAAGCTGGCAGGTTAGTAAAACAGCGATTTCAGAACCGATTCAATCATACAGTTTGTAGTGTACATAGATTTGCAAAACAATGGGATAAAGGAATATTGCTGAACTTTGTTTTATCTCATGGTTACTGTGAAATTGAGTGAATGCATCAATGCAGTGCATGTTATCTCAGCTTGCAGAGCTTGGATTCATTGAATGAGTTTACCAAAAATGTAAACATTGCAGAATATACAGCCTCGTGCTGCATAACTAAGCTCCATTTCACGCTGAATAAACTAAATTATTACTATATCTTAAATGGAAAACTATATTTAAATTGCTTTTTACTCCAAAAGTATTTTATTCAAATATTATTAAAATAATAATAATAAATAATAAAAATTAAAAGAAAATCTGATTTAAATCAAAACGATCTGATTTAAATAATAATAAAAATTTTTTTTGATTTTTATCCACCCTGTTTCCCTACTCAAATAAAAAAAAAAGAGTTTTAGCTTAAAATATGCTTTACAGGATTCTGGGAAACAAGGCAGAAATGGAAAGATGCTGCCGGCCAACAACCAGATCAGGTTCCACCATAATCACTCAGATTCTACTTTTCCTCCTCCTGTATGGCAAATGAGGAACCTTGAACAGTAATCCCCTCTTGTTACTGTTCAGAAACACAAATACTTTGGCAGCTAAAACAGTTCATATATATTTATTTTAGCTGTGTATTTAGCTGCTCACCTGCAATTCAGCTTTAACTTTCAAATTCATTGGTAAGGCATACATTTCGGCAGCACTGACTGAATGCTAAGTTTTTCTCAAACTTCTCGAAGCAGGATTTCAAAGAGTTTCCTGGTGTGCATAAAAATAATGTTTATGCAGTAAAGGGATTAAAATCTTTTGAATGTGGACGACTGATGCATATATGAACAGTGAGATGACTGGTATAGCAAAACCTTATGATAGGCTATGAAGAAACAATTTTAGCATTACATAGAAAACAATATGGAAATTGTAGTAAGATGTATTATAGGTTCACATCTCATTGTGATCGTCATACTTTTAGGCTGACATTAATGGTATGCTTGATGCTTGATGACTTTTCAGCAAGGAATAAATATAGACATTGCTGCTTTGTAACCAGCATGACCTGACATGATCCCTTCACATACTACAATTACATTGATCGTACCAGAAATCGATCACCATTTCATTAGAAAATATTTTCTAAAGTGTGGGACAGTTGGTGACCCTCCATGTTGGTGGAACACTCTCTGGGTTTCTGTGTTAAGTGACAACAACCAGTGACAGATACTACAAGGAGTAGCAACAATATAAAACAATATAGGTATATGTTCTAGCGAAGTAGACAATGGGGCTGATTTACGAACGGTTTGCGCCATGAGTTGCGGCACACGCCAATGTGCAACGGCCGTTTTCGTATTTACAAACATTTGCGCCTGTAACACAGCGCTATTCCCCATTTACTATAGTATTCTCGGCGCACAGGAGGAGGCGATCGGTGTGCCACTATAGACATGGCGCACGGCATCTTCAACTCAAAATTTAAAGAAGCTGGAAGTGCCAATATTATGGGGGTGATGTGGGTGATGTGAGGAAGTATAGTTATAACTGCCCAAGTAACAAATATGCCCAAAATAGATTGAGAAAGTAACTTTTTCTGAACAAGCTTGCTGCGCCTGCAAGTACATTTAGAACTACGTGAGGTCAATTTATGCACTGCGCAAGCGGCATTTGCGCATGTTCATATGCTTTGGTTCACTGCGCCGGCAAAATCTTAGTAAATGTCAAGCAACGTAAATGCATTTGCATAGGTTGAACGGGCGCACCTCTAAACTTGACTTTTTTTTTTTACGCTGGTTCACTTTTATGTTTTTTTTAATGATATTTGCCCACAGGTCATGTTAGCATTAGGGATGAGTCGAACACCCCCCTGTTCGCGGCTATAATGAAATGTCGGTTCGGCAATACACATAAAAGTTCATTTGTAAAAACAGCATTAAGAAAAAAAAACAAAATTAAGAAAAAAATAAATGCGTGGGGGTCCCCCGAAATTCCCTACCAGGCCCTTCAGGTCTGGTATGGATTTTAAGGGGAACCCTGCGCCAAAATTAAAAAAATAAATGGCGCGGGGGTCCCCCTCAAAATCCATACCAGACCCTTATCCGAGGACGCAACCTGGCAGGCCACAGGAAAAGAGGGGGGGCCCCTCCTGAACCGTACCAGGCCCCATGCCCTCAACATTGGGAGGGTGCTTTGGGGTAGGCCCCCAAAGCACCGTGTCCCAATGTTGATGGGGACAAGGGCCTCATCCCCACAGCCCTTGCCTGGTGGTTTTGGGGGGGTCTGCGGGTGGGGGGTTTATCGGAATCTGGAAGCCACCTTTAACAAGGGAACCCCCAGATCCCGCCCCCCCTGTGTGAAATGGTAATGGGGTACAAAAGTTTTAATCTAAACCATTCTATTGTAGCTCTGGCTGTGTGTTTAAGGTTGTTGTCCCGGCTGGACAACAGATTGCCCTGTATTTGGCTCCATCCATCTTCCCATCAACTCTGACCAGCTTCCCTGTCACTGCCGAAGAGAAGCATCCCCACAACATAATGCTGCCACCACCATGTTTCACGGTGGGGATTGTGTGTTCAGGGTAATGTGCAATGTTAGTTTTTCGCCACACAATGTTTTGCTTTTAGGTCAAAAAGTTACATTTTGGTCTCATCTGAACAGAGCACCTTCTTCCACATGTTTTCTGTGTCTCCCACAAGGCTTCCTGCAAACTGCAAATAGGACTTCTTATGGCTTTCTTTCAACAATGGATTTCTTCTTGCCACTCTTCCATAAAGACCAGATTTGTGGGGTGCGCAACTAATAGTTGTCGCATGGACACATTCTCCCACCTGAGCTGTGGATCTCTACAGCTCCTCCAGAGTTACCATGGGCCTCTTGGCTGCTTCTCTGATTATTGCTCTCCTCACCTGGCCTGTCAGTTCAGGTGGACGGCCATGTCTTGGTAGGTTTGCAGTTGTGCCATACTCTTTCCCATTTTAGATGATGGATTGAACAGTGCTACATGAGATGTTCAAAGCCTGGGATCTTTTTTTATAACCTAACCCTGCTTTAAGCTTCTCCACAACTATATCACTGACCTGTTTGGTGTGTTCCTTGGCCTTTGTGATGCTGTTAGTTCACCAAGGTTCTCTAAAAAACCTCAGAGGGCTTCACAGAACAGCTGTATTTACTGTATATACTCGAGTATAGGCCGACCCGAATATAAGCCGAGGCACCTAATTTTACCACAAAAAAATGGGAAAACGTATTGACTCGAGTATAAGCCTAGGGTGAGAAATGCGCAGCTACTGTAAGTGGAAAAGAGGGTCAACAATGCCCATTTGCAGCCTCACTGTGCCCATTTGCATGCCTCACTGTGCCCATTTGCAGCCATAGGTCCCCTGAACTTCAAACTTGGTAGTTAAGGGTTCCTAGATGCCCCCTAGATGCAGCCAATTTGGGGTCTCTGGACCCAAAGGGTCCTGAAATGACATTGCTGCAGATGGACACAGTTGACCGAATTTGGGGCCCTGTATCTCGGGGCCACTTGGTGCTAGGAACCCCAAAAAAACTTGGCTTATACTCGAGTATATACGGTATACTTAGATTAAATTACACACAGGTGGACTCTATTTACTAATTAGGTGACTTCTGAAGGCAATTATTTCCACTAGATTTTAGTTCGGGGTATTAGAGTAAAGGAGGCTGAATACAAATGCACGCCACACTTTTTAGATATTTATTTGTAAGAAAAAATTGAAAACCATTTATAATTTTCCTCCTACTTCACAATTATGTTACTTTATGCTGGTCTATCACATAAAATCACAATAAAATACATTTACGTTCTTGGTTGTAACATGACAAAATGTAGAAAATGTCAAGGAGTATGAATACTTTTTCAAGGCACTGTACATCATAGAAGGGGTTGCAGAGGCAAGAACATTAAGACAATCTGCCAGGTATGTAGAAATAACACTTGGAATTGCTTCTCGAGCCGTAGAAGGTACAGAGAAGTGTGCTTTATCAACAGCAGTGTGACTCAGAAGACAAGTGAATGCCTACAAAGGTATGCGCCTCAGAGAGAATAAAATAAGAATGGGGGGAAATTCTCTGAAGTATGAAAAAGAGTTTAGTGTTGGGGGAGAGTAGAGAATAGCCGCCGGCAGACCTTGACTGGCAGTGAGCATGAAAAAAAAGAAGAAAGAGGAAGAGGTGTGGAAATGTGGCCTAAACCTCTATGCAGCACAAGGATGGGCCATCCATATGGTCAAATGGAAAGTAATGAACTGTCCAAATTTAGGTGGTCATTGTAAGTTACCCATGGGTATCTAATCTTCATGTACATGGGTCATGTTACCAGGGTGAGAGCAATTTAAGGATACCCTTATTTTCCATTCCATTCTCTTTAAAACTTTTGTATATATTAGATAAAGTTTTTATTATGGCCTGTGTCTCCTGTGTGGAGCTTCGCCCTCTCAATGTGTCCTGGTGACCATTGTCATCAGGACGGAAAGTGCAGATAAATCTAAAATTTTAAGTTCTCACTAGGTCAGAAATAGAGGAGTAATCATCCAATGGGTATACTTGTTGCAGTGACAACTATCAACAACAGTCTCTACTTTGGCGAGAGCTCCTTGTGTCTCGAAAAAAAAGCAAAGGAATGTCCCCCAATGGAACACACACAAGCTGAAAGTCTGCTGCTGTTATCTTTGTGTGGTTTCCTTCATAGTGTCTTTGGCCATGCTGATTGACCGACCAGCATCGGTATAGCTCCTGAGCATGTGCATTCGTTCATCCCTCAGCAAGGCATGCCGAGAATGAACATTACTCTAAACTACTTTAAATTTAGGAGAAACATTTCTGGCAGGCAGAAGAGAAGCTTTTCATTGCAGAAAAGATTAGTCTCTGCTGCAATAAAAGGCTACCTGCTAGCATTGTTTCATTGTAAGGCTATAATTCCCCTTAAACCACATACTACCGAAATGCGCCTCGCGTGAGGCTGTTCTGTGGGCCCGTTGGACGCAGGCGATTACAGATCATTGCACCTGCCCGCTGCTGGTACCATGTGATCGCTGACAATCGTAAACAGTGGCTTCCTTTCATGCCATCCATTGTGTAAACTTATGTTGCTAGCTGTGATTGCTCACAGTGATAACATGGTACAGACAGGACCAATCACAGCTAATCACAACAATACTCAATGAATCAGTTTCATTCAGTTAAAATAGTTGCTTATACCAATGAAATTAATTGTTATAAGCAATCATAATGTGTAAAAAAAAAAGAAAATCTTGATTACTTCCTCAGAGTAGTACAGTGTACTATGGTAACACTATATTGCTCTGGTCACAGTGTGTTAAAAAAAAAAGAAAAACGAATATTCCATTTTTTTTACATACTGTCACCAGTCAGTGTCCCTGATCACCCCCACCAGTTATTTGATGACACTGTACTGCACTGGTGATAGTATGTAAAAAAAAATTCAAAACTTTCGTAATTTTCCACAAAACTGTGACAAAAAAAATAAATTCAAAAAACCCTGCCATGCCTCTTAAAATACCTTGGACTATCTGCTTTCCCAAAAGGGGTCATTTAGGGGATATCTGTACTGTCCTGGCATTTTCAGGCCTCAAGAAATTAGGCCATCAGTACATCAGGATTGTTCGGTTTTCAGATATACTGTATATACCATAAATTGTGGACTAAATTTTCGATCTTTTTTCATTTATTTAGCAAAAAAAAAAAAAACACAGTGGTGATTAAATACGACCAAAAGAAAGCTATATTTGTGTGAAAAAAATTATAAAAATGTAATCTGGGTACAGTGTTGCATGACCGCACAATTGTCATTCAGGCTCGATTCACACTGGGACGCCTTCAAAGTCGCCATACTCTGAAGCCACCCTGCACAGCGCAACTTTTTAAATAAAAGTCAATGCAAGCTGCTCCGAAGTCACCCCCAAGTAGTGCAAGAACATTTTTCTAAGTCGGAACGACAGTTTCATTGCACTGAATGGAGGTCGACTTCTCGCTTGACAAGTCGTCCCAGTTTGAACCGACACTCAAAGTGTGACAGCGCTGAAAGCTGAAAATTGGCCTGGGCAGGAAGGGGTCAAAGTGCCCAGTTTTGAAGGTTAAAGCATTTGTTACTAGACATGTGCGCAGTCAATAAATTTGTTTTGTTTCATTCCGTTCCGTTTCGTATTAGAATTAATTATTATTACGAATTTTCGTTAGGTTTGTTAACTTTTTGTAACAATTACGAATGTTCGTTATGGTGAATTTATCATTATGAGGGGCTCCCACCATCCCTGTGCTGTGCTGACTTCCTGGGTTTTTTAACTTCATCATAACGAATAATCGTAATTAACGAAAATTCTTATTTTGTCCGATTCTGAATCCCCCATCGACTACCAGTACCAGTCTCCCACTTCCATATTAAATAAGGTCATTTTACCAACCCTCACTCAGCAGCAGAAGAAAACCTCTGATTGGTCAACAAAACACCAGTCACGTTTCCATTGTAACGGAATTTGGATCCGAAATTCGTAAACAAAATTTCGTATTTCGTCCAAAATTCATATTTTGGATCCTCCCGAATGTACGAATTTACGGAAATTCATACAAATTTTCGATTCGTACGAAACTAATAGCACACGTCTATTTGTTACCCCAACATTTCATATTCCTGATATATGCCTGCTGTACCATGTACTTGTATGAGAAAATATCTTGTTCTCTTTGTATTGCTTCCTTTGTGTAAAATCCCCGGTGTTCCTGCCAGTCCCTCTGCTTTCCTATTAAAAACTGATCACACTAAGTAGGAGAACACACCGTGGTCAGTTCTCTAACTATGCTGGGAACTCAGCCAGTTCTCCAATGATCAGACTTGTTCTGACACACCTTTTGGACCCCTTTCACACTGAGGCGTTTTTCAGGCACTAAAGGGCTAAAAATAGCGCCTGTAAAGTGCCTGAAAAACGCCTCCCCTG
This sequence comes from Lithobates sylvaticus, assembly GCA_028564925.1. Taxonomy (NCBI): domain Eukaryota; kingdom Metazoa; phylum Chordata; class Amphibia; order Anura; family Ranidae; genus Lithobates; species Lithobates sylvaticus. Next base: position 111,677,988 of record CM053027.1, read on the forward strand.
CAGCGCCAGTGTGAGAGCTGGGGTGCTTTCATTAGACATTAGGACATTAGAAAAAGTCATGCAAGCAGCATCTTTAGAGCGATTTAGGAGCAGTGAATACACCGCTCCTCCACCGCCCCTGCCTATTGAAATGAATGGGCACCAACTGCCGAAGCACCCGCAAAGCACTTTGGCAGCAAGGCTTTTCAGGTGCATTTAACGCTTTCTTCGGCCGCTAGCAGGGGGTTAAAAGTGCCCCGCTAGCAGCTAAAAAGTGCAGCTAAAATTACGGTAAAGCGCCGCTTTACCGCTGACGCGGAGCGGTGCCAGTGTGAAAGGGGTCTTAGTGTATTAATCTGGTGTTGGTCTGGCCAACAAAGAAATCACTTAAACAGCTTCTTATCAGTTAGGAACGCGGCCTGCCAGTTTATGCATTGGATGACTTGCTGTTATCCTATTTTACTAGAGAAGAGGTTACAGCTGTAGCCTGATCAATGCTGTTTTCCTCCATTACTGTTGTATAATTGTAATTTATGGATTACGCTGAGTTCACATGCCATCTTTGAGTTTGAAAAATGTGAATTGATGCTTTGTAGTAAGACGTTTTAACATAAAAACTCTGTAGCTGTTTGGTATGTAACTATATTGTTCCCTCTGTGAAAATGATTCTGCATTATGTTTCACAATGTTGTCAGTGTGCGCAGAAGTAAATGACTGCCCATTTATGTTCAGTGATTTCCTTCCACAGTACAATAACGAACGGCTGGTTTAAAAGATAAATGACAAAACCTCAAGAATATCTTTATAGATAATTTATTTGTAGAAGCACAAAGATTGTTGTGATTAAAAGAAATTCTACAGAAAATACAGAACTTCGAACAACAGATAGGCAGATAGGCTTGAAAATGACACGTCGATCATTTTTATTTTCTGTGAATTGTGATCAATGGCATACTTTTTTTTACCTGCAAATAGTATAGTCATAGCTTGAAAATAAAAAGTGTTTAACTTTTTAAAAAATGCATCTGTGAGTGATTTTCAGGGCATTTACAATGTTTAAAAGACATCTTTGGTTTTAGTAAAGTTGTCTTTTATGTACAAAGGAGTACAAGGTGCTCATGTTTTCATATGTGATTACCCCATGGTTATTGTGACACGTCAGGGTTTCTAAGCTCAATGGTAACATCAAAACAATGAGTTTACTCCACACCAGATATAGTTTTCAGGACTTTCCTGCCCACTTTTATTTAAACGAACATCAAAACCCATACAGGTATGTCTTCCCACGCAGGGGGTTCTCACCATCACTGCAAAACCATAAATTCAGCCTCCTGGCTCTTGTGTAAGCTTTACTGCTTCAAGTACCACTTTAGGGTCCCTCCTGAATAGAGTTGCCACCTCATCCCTTTAAACCCGAACACATATTGATTACACAGGTTCTGTGGCTGATTAAGGTGGTAATTAAACTCACTTGGTGCCTTATCTGCAATAAATTAGTCTCAGAACCTGTATAATTCATATGTGTTTGGGTTTTAAAGGGATGAGGTGGCAACCTTACTCCTGAACTTAATACCTTTGTTTGGTCCACTTGACCATGAAACATGTCCCAGTGTTTATGCACAGATGCTGCACCTCAGCTCTGTGTTTTCCTTACAGCTTCCTAGGCGTTTGTGTCCTCTTGGACTATATCAGTACAGCTCCCTAGCTGCTTCACTTCTGTCCCACATGGACTCTATCTTGTCCCTCATGGACTTTCTCTCAGGCTCGGGCCTTCCTCTGTTCCGACCTGGACACCTTGATGATGGGCAGCATCCACACGGCTCCCTTCATACACTCTGACCTCCCTCAGGAGTGTGAGGCTCTGAGCTCTATCTCTGGCTCGCATACGAAGCCAGCATAAACCTGTGCCAACAGTGTGCTTGCTTCCCACAAAATCTGTCTTAAACCACCATTTTACAGAGTAGCACGGGGTTACCCTGCTACAGTATCTTTTTATGATATCTCTGTTTATCTCTTTATTGAGTGGCTGTGTCTGATGTCACACAAAGTTCTGTTCAAAACAATCCTGTCTGGGCCCTATGTCTCCCACGTTTTCGTATCTTCCTCAGGGGGTGAGAACAGGGTCACACCACCCCCTGAGGAAGATACCAAATTCCCTTGTATCGACACATGTAGGAGATGGGGACAGGGCGGCACGCTTAGCAGATCAGCTGTTAGGAACGATCATCATAGCATCCCGTTACCGGACTGTTTCAATTATTCGTTTTTTGCTTGATGTAGAATGGCGCACTGAAGCGCCTGGATATTGTGAGTACCCTGTGTGGGACCTGTTTATTTTTGTTTCAATAAATTGCATAAGCATACTACACTATGAAATCCTTTTTTCATTAATTTACTGAGGCACATTGGCAATTGATCCAGGATTCCGGATGCACTGTGGAACCCTGTAGTGGTTCCAAAGCGTGTATTGACCAAGCTTAACATCAAGGTCACACACCTTAAGGTGAGCCTTCATTACACGGGGGGGGGGGGGGGGGGGGGCACCTGCGTGAGGATACAGCGTCTGATTATCGCTTCACTTTTACAGCATAATGAATCGCATGGAGTGCGGAGGACCTGTAAATTGGATCAATTTGAACTTTGCACAGTGCACTTAAGCACTTTTTTATGATTCCAATATTTGGATCTATTTAGACTTCCATGGACTTATTTGCTTTAATATTTTTCATCACTATATAAATGCACACGGTAACTTTATTATTTGGCTATTAAGCACTTGTTATTTTATATATTTTTTCATCATATATTTTATATATTATTACCACGGTGTAGAGGATATATTTTTACCAGTTCAGAGGCTTTATGCTTATAGCGCAGTGCTTTTAATGCAATTTTAGTACTTTTACAAGGTTTATGAGACATGTTTACCACTTGCAGCTGATTCAAAGAGGACTTATTGGTTTATTATTGTTAGTGGATGCTCACAGGACGTTTTATATAATTTTAGCATGAATATTTATACAGCCCTAGCCAATCCCAGGGAGCAGGGCTCTGAAGGCTGCTGGGAGACTGTATATATTCTCTGAGCTCACTGAACTTGGGGTCTTTCCTGGAGAGGATTAGTCCGGTCTGGAGGGATTGCTGCCCTCCAGAGCAATGCTGCCATGCGCTTGCTGTTCGTGAGGCCTCAGGTGGGCGACCTGGGGGCCTCGATGTTGAATCTACAGAGAGCTGACTCAGGAGCTGTCTGCTGAAGATCTAGTCTGGTATCACTTGAGAAAAGGTTCCGCTTAGAAGTTGGAAGGAGGCAACCAACTGTCCCTGGACATTCTGTGACTACAGACTGCTGAGAGATCTTAGAGCCTTTTTTTTTTGCTGCCAACCAAACTCCCCCCCATGCTAGAGAGTCAGCTGCATGTAATGCCTTGTGCAGGGACACTGCTCTTATTGCTCTAAATAAAGAGGCTTCTACTACAGAGGAGCTTAGTCTATCTAGTTCTTTGTGAAGGGACTCTGCTTTTAACTGCAGCCATTATAAGCCACGTCCACAGTTTGCCATATGCAAGGACTTCTAGCTTTTCAGAAAGGAGTTCACTGTCCTCAACTTGCACATAGTTTCTGTTTTTGGAGTATCCCACTCAATTCCCTCAACCCTATCCAAAAATAAAATAAAACACTGCTAGGCTGGTTATTGAGGAAAAGTGTGGCTGAGATCGTGTGCCTGGCTGCGGGGTAATCCACTGGGGAAGAACCTGGGCAAATTTCCAGTGTCTCCTATGGGAGTAAGAGCTACAGCTGTATGGCCCCAAACAACTGATGACATCAGGAGTGGGGCTGCATGTACTTATCCACAGAGAACAGATTATGAAGGAAAATGAATTTGTCCTCTGCAGATTTGTCCTGTCAATTTCTTAAAAATTATCCTTGATTTTCAGTTCTGTTCATGTTCAACTTCAATGTTCTTGCTACACATTACCCTGTAGCCTGTTTGGAGCAATAAGTCAGAAGCCTTGAAACTGGGGAGAAAACAGAAAAATACACAAATACATAAATACAGCAAACAGTAACGTATCCAGGCTCCTAAAGGTCATGGCAGATGTTGTGTGTAAATGAGAATCAATGAACTCATCTGTGATGTTGTCCCAATAAGCAAATGGATGATCTCTTTAGACTGGAGTTCTCAAATTGTATTACCTTTCTAGGAAGCATGGGTGATCACCATGCCTTCTGCAATTGGCAATTAAGTGAAAATGTCCAAATTGGACCCAAAGTGTCAATATTTTGTTTGGCCGCCATTTTTTTCCAGCACTGCCCTAACCCTCTTGGGCATCGAGTTCACCAGAGTTTCACAGGTTGCCACTGGAGTCTTCTTCCACTTCTCCATAACGACATCACGGAGCTGGTGGATGTTAGAGACCTTGCGCTCCTCCACCTTCCGTTTTGAGGATGCCCCACAGATGCTCAATAGGGTTTAGGTCTGGAGACATGCTTGGCCAGTCCATCACCTTTACCCTTAGGTTCTTTAGCAAGGCATTGGTCATCTTGGAGGTGTGTTTGAGGTCTTTATCATGTTGGAATACTGCTCTGCGGCCCAGTCTCCGAAGGGAGGGGATCATGCTCTGCTTCAGTATGTCAAAGTACATTTTGGCATTCATGGTTCCCTCAATAAACTGTAGCTCCCCAGTGCCGGCAGCACTCGTGCAGCCCCCAGGCCATGACACTCCCACCACCATGCTTGACTGTAGGCAAGACGCACTTGTCTTTGTACTCCTCACCTGGTTGCTGCCACACACGCTTGACATCATCTGAACCAAATAAGTTTATTTTGGTCTCTTTAGACCACAGGACATGGTTCCAGTAATCCATGACCTTAGCCTGCTTGTCTTTAGCAAACTGTTTGTGGGCTTTCTTGTGCATCATCTTCTGGGACGACAGCCATGCAGACCAATTTGATTCATTGTGCAGCGTATGGTCTGAGCACTGACAGGCTGACCCACCACCCCTTCAACCTCTGCAGCAATGCTGGCAGCACTCATACGTCTATTTCCCAAAGACAACCTCTGCATATGACGTTTAGCATGTGCACTCAAGTTCTTTGATCGACCATGGCGCGGCCTGTTTTGAGCTGAACCTGCCCTGTTAAACCGCTGTATGGTCTTGGCCACCGTGCTGCAGCTCAGTTTCAGGGTCTTGGCAATCTTCTTATAGACCTCCCAGTGGCGGGTATGTGAGAGTGAGAGCGATAAAACCAAATTTAACACACCTGCTCCCCAGTCACACCTGAGACCTTGTAACACTAACGAGTTACATGACACCGGGGAGGGAAAATAACTAATTGGGCCCAATTTGGACATTTTCACTTAGGGGTGTATTCACTTTTGTTGCCAGCGGTTTAGACATTAATGGCTGTGTGTTGAGTTATTATGAGGGGACAGCTAATTTACACTGTTATACAAGCTGTACACTCACTACCTGTAGCAAAGTGTAATTTCTTCAGTGTTGTCACATGAAAAGATATAATAAAATATTTACAAAAATGTGGGGTGTGTACTCACTTTTGTGAGATACTGTATAATATATATATATATATATCTATCATTTTTTTTCCTGGTGAGCCATTTGTGTGGGAGGCATGACAATGACCACAAACCTGCATGTTTTCATATGTTAAGATCCTTCTATCTCTTTATTAGTGGGGGATAAACTACATCATGATAATTCTGCAGTCTGTGCTTGTAATGTTGAGGTTTGACCTTATTTCCTCTTGGAATGACAAAAGCTGTAAATATGACTTAAAGTGGTTGTAAATGCTATTCTATGCATTACGATAAAAAGCCTTCTGTGTGCAGCAGCCTTCCTCAGCCCCCCTAATACTTTCCTGAGCCCCATCTAGATCCAACGATGTTGCAGGAATGTCTCGGCTACCCTCCTCATTGGCTGAGACAGCAGCATGGTGCCATTGGCTCTTGCTGCTGTCATTCAAAGTCAGTCAGCCAATGAGGAGAAAAAGGGGTGGGGGCAGGTGAATGGACACATAGAACTGTGGCTCGACTCTGGTGCCCCCATTGCTAGCTTCTTGCTGTGGGGGCACTCAACAGCAGGGAGGGACTAGAAGAGCCGAAGAGGGACCAGAGAAGAGGAGGATCTGAGCTGCTCTGTGCAAACCCACTGCACAGAGCAGGTGAGTATAATATGTCTGTCATTTTTAACTACAAAAAAAAACAAAAACAACATTTTAGTATCACTTTAAAGCGGGAGTACCACAAATTTTTTTTTTTAAAGTCAGCAGCTACAAATACTGCAGCTGCTGACTTTTAAAATAAGGACACTCACCTGTTCCAGGGTCCAGCGATGTCGGCACCCAAGGCTGAACCTTCCCTTGGTCCTCGGATGCTGCCGCCGCCACCTTCCGTAAGGGAATCAGGCAATGAAGCCTTGCGGCTTCACTTCCCGGTTCCCTACTGTGCATGTGCGAGTCGCGCTGCGCAATCTGAATGGTCCCTGCTGTCTCTGGGACCCGTGTGTGTCCCAGCAGACAGAGCGGGGGGACGGGAAGAGGCGTAGACTCCCATGGGAGTCTATGCCCCAGAAGTGGGTGCAAATACCTGTCTTAGACAGGTATCTGCACCCCCTCCCCCTAAAAGGTGCCAAATGTGACACCGGAGGGGGGGAGTGGAGGTTCAATTTTTGTGTGAACCTCCGCTTTACCTGCAGCAGGAAATCAGGTAAATCAGGTCCTCTGCATTGTCAGACAGAGCTGTACTGTGTGTCGGAGGTGTGTATATCTGAGGACTGCATGGACAGAAATCTTTTGGCAGTTACAGCTCCTATGTTTGTACTCCATCTATTTATTTTATCTGTTTGGAGATCAGCTTTAAAGTAAAAGCATGCAGATATTACTCTATAGAAGTGCAGTGTTTTGGATAATTGGCTTTCTTTCCATTTACTATTAATGATGGCCCACTTACATTTGCTGAACCTCATGTGCCACCTCCAGCCATTAAGATAGTTTGTCATTTAATCCCTGCATAAAGAGTTAATGCTGCTTGTAACACAACAGCATGGGCCATAAAATAAAATCCATTAGCTGGCAACAGTCCACACTTTTAGGTCTACTTAGGGCACTATGTTCTGTAAGGTGTTGGAGGCATTTTCACTATCACATTGTTTACTGAACCTTGAACAACTGATTGCCATGTATTAGGAAATAGAGTTATTTTAATAAACCGCCAGCCTATATATAGCGTACAGCTGGAAGAGACGCGTCTTCTCCTTTCCATTATGCAAGGCAGTAGTTAACACTGGATATAACTCACTTTACCTCGCTGATACTGCTGCCTTGTTTGGTTGGACGTAGAGATATTATCTAATTTTTGTTAATATTTCATGCTTGTCGTAGACGAGAAATTGCTATCCAGTGTAAGAGAATGGAAACATTACTGGATATTACACCTGTTGTCAAGGAAACAAGAAGTGATGAGGGTGTTTTGATGGGAGGCAAAGCTGAACCTGTCACATTTTTGCTTTGTTTTATTTTAATTGACTTCATTTTGTTCACGACGCCTGTCCAGACTGTTTTCCATTGCTCAGCTTGCATTACGGTTGGGAAATGAACTTGTTAGGAGAAAGATGGGAGCCAAGGCTTCTTCTCTTATGCTGGCTGTACACGTAACAATAATTGATTGATCAGAGATTTTATGAATTCAAACGATCTTTCAAAAATAATTGTTGAAGAAAATAAGAAAGAAACTCAAGTTGGCCAAATTAGATTGGATTTTCCAGTACGACTGAGCTTACCGTTTTGATGGAGATTATTGACTGAACTGTTCTTAGTACAGTTGTTGAATGATAAGGTTCTTTCATTGAAAGGTTATGTAAAACAATTGCATGGCTACATGACGGCAATTAAAGACTAAATTCCAAGTATGAAAACTACAAAATGGTTACAAAAATCAGTTATGCCCTGTACACACGAGCGGATTTTCCGTCGGAAAAAACATTCAAGTTTTTTTGAATTCCGCTCAAGCTTGGCTTGCATACACACGGTCCCACAAAAGTTCTCCGAACTTTCGACCATCAAGAACGCGGTGACGTACAACACTACGATGAGCCGAGAAAATTAAGTTCAATGCTTCCGAGCAATGTGTCAAATTGTTTCCGAGCATGCGTAGGAATTTTGCGCGTCGGAATTTGTACAGACGATCGGAATGTCCGTCCGAAAAATAGAGCACCTGCTCTTATACTTTTGCTGGCTGGAATTCTGCCAGCAAAAGTCCGATGGAGCATACACACGGTCGGAATTTCTGACCAAAAGCTCACATCCGACTTTTGCTGGTAGAATTTCTGATCGTGTGGCTTTACTCTTTCCTGACGTTGTTTTGAATTAATGGTTGTCAATGGCCATCATGTTGCCATTATTATTCCACAATGGGAACAGATGCAGTCATTTATGATCATATAAACATGGTGAAAGGTCACAATTGTGGCATTGCCAAATCTACTAGTGGTGGTTGGCAGGGATTTTTTTCTCAGAAAATAGGTGCAGGTACTCCCCACTTTCCAAGTCGCCCCTTGTCTACGCCCCCTACTTACCTTCAAGCACCATCCATTGGTTCCACCCTTTACTTAGATAATAATTAAAAGTATACATTTTTGGTGCAAAGTAGTTTGTATTGAATTTGATAATGAAAGGCAGTAAAATAGGTCCCCTGCAACCAGCATCAATAGATCCCTCACAGCAACAATAGATCCCCACAAAAAATACCCCCAGCAACAATAAATCTCACAGTATCCAGCATCAATAGACTCTCCAGCAGCCAGAAACAATAGAACCCTCCTTCAACAGTAGATATCTCCCATCAATGACCCCCCCCCACAGAAACAACAGATCCCCTACCAGCAGCAATAGAGCTCCCCAGCAACAATAGATCCCCCTAGTGACAAAAGAGTCCCCAGCAGCCAACATCAATAGATCCCCCAGCACCCTTGGCATATACATTCAGTGCTGGAGGTCCTGGGACTGCGTCCCCCCATGTTCCAACAAAAAAGTGTATTTTTTCCAAAAAAAGTGCGCTTGTAAGACCGATGAGCAAATACGGTGTGACAGAAAGGCTTGCAACGACCGCCATTTTATTCTCTAGGGTGTTAGGAAAAAAAATGTATAATGTTTGTGGGATCTACGTAATTTTCTAGCAAAAAAAAATGTTTTTAACTTGTAAACAACAAATCTCAGAAAAAGGCTCGATCCTTAAGTGGTTAAAGAACCCTCTACGCAGTTTAAGGTTAAACCACTTCTCTTACAATTCTAGTGAATGGACGCGTGTCTTTGTAAACTCCCTTTCACTGAAAAGCTTTTTCCCTATGCTAGGTTCACCAGTACGGTATTTCTACATTGATATCATATCCCCTCTCAAGCCTCTCATCTCCAGAGAGAATAAGTTCAATGCTTGTAGTCTTTCCCCATAGCTGAGGTTCTGCAGTCCCTTTATTATCTTTGTTGCTCTTTTCTGGACTCTCTCCAGTTCCAGCACATCCTTCCTGAGGACTGGTGCCCAGAACTGGATGGCATACTCAAGATGTGGCCCGACCAGAGTCTTGTAGAGTGGAAGAATTATCGTTTTATCTCTGGCGTTGTTAACTAGGTGCGCAGAAAGAGTCCTCAGCCCTGTGTTAGCTTTCTAAGTCCAGCACACATAAAGGGCGGTAATGGGATTTAAGGGAAGGTAGGTATAATTAGCTGTGGGGGCTGGCATTAAAGTGGACCTGTTCCTTTGCTCTGCGTAGGCAAATAATGGGTTCACTTTTAAGTAGGGTGAGCAGAGTCAATAATAACTCTCGGTGTCTGATCATTTGCATATTAGTACCCCTCTGTACTTTTGCTATGTGAACTTTGTCAACGGAATAAATTCTGAATTGGCATAAGATGAAATGAATAATAATGTGGAAGAAAAAGAACCATAATCTTAAACCTATACTCTCATGTAGATGGTAATATTGTTACTTAATTTTCTATTTAGTAAATTAATAGTGAATAAACCCAGGGTAAATTGGTATATTCTGCAAAACGGTTGCGCTCGATGTATTAGAAGCCCATCCTGTCTGTTAATTGCTGTTGAGCTGACTTGTGTAGATCCTTATGTCTTGTACAAGTCTTCGGTGCTATGCTGCCTGTTTTAATGGTGCTTGGGTTCCATCAGGTAATTTAAATCTTGGGGATTCAGGTGGCTTGGAGGCAAACTGTTGCTATTGTTTCTTTTATTTCTCTCCTTATTTATTGCTCATTCAGCTTGTCTAGTCCTGTTCTGCCACTCACACTGAACCATGTAATTCAGCATCTGGAAGGGGCTGTGAAGATTTCTCAGCTGACACTTTAATTCTCATTGTGTGGTGTTAACAGACTCCGGCAGCTGAGTCCTTCTGGCGTCATTCGGTGTTTAAATTGTGACGGCTGGTCAGGTGTCTGCTTGTACAGTCTAGGAGTAATCTTGCAGCTCCTTAATTTAAAGAGGAATTCCAGATAATAGAAAGACAAAAAATGTTTTCAATAGTTTCAATGGCCTCATTGTTCTGTTAATGTCATCCATGCAACATGAGGATTCAATGATCTTTCTGGGGAGTTTCATTCTTGTCTTTTTGAACATCCTGGGGTTCATTTACTAAAAGACAGAGAAATGTGATGACTTTAGATGACTTTACTGAACTTAGTAATATAATACAAAGCTGTGATTTTATCAACAAATCATGTTTTTTTGTTTTCATTACTCGGATTGAGTATTCGAAGTGTTGCTAAACCCACAACAGTAAAATCAGTCTGTATATGCAGTAAAGCATGTTTGTTATACTCACTGTGGAACCTAAGGGGCCAGTCCTCTGCATTGTGTAAAAATGCTGTTTGATCCTGTATGCACAGGTCCTCCTCTTCTTCCACTGACTTCAGAACAGGTCCAGATAAGACAGTTACTGGAGTCAGGCTGCACATGCTCAGTTTGGTGTGTATTGCTAAAGAGTTTCTTTAGGAGTTTTTAGGACCCTCCCAAGAAGTTTTCTTGGGAGAGTGCATGTGTTCAGTACAGGGCCAATCAGCACTGTCCAAACAGCAGGTCAGAGGTCGTCCTGCATCCTGACAGGACAGCTCAGTGCAGTATGAAAACTCCTCCTACAAGCTTTAACCAGGCACTCATAGAAGCTGCTAATGTAAAGGTACTTAGCAGTTTATATTTACTAAAATGATTGCATTTCCATGTTCTGTGTACTGTGGGAGACCAGATATAGTGAATGCAGGGTCCTGGGTTTAGGAATACTTTAATGTGAAAAGTTCACTGTATTTATTATAATCTAGCTCACATTCACACCACTGTAGAGTGACGCCAGATGTAGCGCATACGATCGCTTTTCTAATGTTGTACTTTACAAATAGGGCAGTCCATGTACACATGTTGATCTTTTGCAACAGAGCTTAGAAAGGACTAAGGAGAAGCTTTGAAAGGAGCCAGTCAGGTGTGTTGCAGTGCAATGAGCATGATGATTGGCGCAAAGAGATCAGAATGCTACATTTCCTTTCACTGGCCAGTTAGGGAAAGGGAAAGTTTGTGAGTTGCTGTACGATTTCCCCTTCCCTTTCTGTTACGGTGTTATGATGTCTCCAGTGCACAAAGTGTAATTTTTCTTTTTCTTGAACTGACTTAATCAAATAGAAAAAACAAATACCGTATTTATCGGCATATAACACGCACCCTTTTCCCTTTAAAATCAGGGGAAAATCGTGGGTGCATGTTATACGCCGAACCGCTGCCTCGGAGGGGAAGGAGGGAACCAGCGCAGCCGAAATAGACAGAGCCGAGTGTACTGTGTACTCGGCTAAGCTAGGCTCCGCTCGCAGTCACGCCCTGTCCCGCCTCCTAGCACTTACGTCCCACCATTGGATCGGTGTTGTGTCCATCATAGGTGCTGGGCCAAGGGGCGGGACTGGGCGGGACTGGGCGGGACTGCAAGACGAGCCAAGAGTAGCCGAGTACACAGGACATCCAGGTCTGTCTATCTCGGCGGGGGGAACAATTTAAAATCAATCATGCTGCAATTTTGGGCAAGGCTGCAGATGGACACTGTTGGGCAAGGCTGCAGATGGACACTGTTGGGCAAGGCTGCAGATGGACACTGATCATTCTGCAATGATGGGCAAGGCTGCAGATGGGCACTGATAAAGCTGCATTGATGGGCATTTAAAATGTAAGTTTTTTTCCTTAAACTTCCCTCTTAAACTTGGGGTGCGTGTTATACGTCGGCACGTGTTATACGCCGGCACGTGTTATACACTGATAAATACAGTAATAAAAAGTCAGTATGGAAAAGGGATGATATCATTGAATCCAGGCACATTAACATGGGCTCCAACTATGTTTTGGGCCACTCACCAACACGGCTGTTTACTTGGCACAAGGGTTGTGTCTGTGCAGCCGCTGTGTTCCCATACGCTTGAATGGGCTGCCTGTATGCAGCACCTGGTGGCTCCATACACTTAAATGCAAAGCACACTCACTGAATATGTGTCTCAGCGCCCATGTGAATGAAGCCCTAATATACACAGGCTCTGCTGTTTACAACTCCAAAGGTAAAGGTAGGTCGTCCCAACACTTTTGGTAATATTGTGTGTATTTATCTAAATGTAGCACCCTGATGTTTAGGCAGGGTTGCTCCTAAATTTACCTGCCAGGTAGAGCTACCTTGGCTAATTGTTAAGGATCAATTGATTTCACTCTAAGTCTGGAATTACTGCACTTTTCTCTTTTGCCGCTAGATGGCCGGGTATATATATATGAGAATATATGAGAAGGGCAATGCAAGGTCAGATTATGGGTATATGGGGTATTCCAGCCAATGGGCAGTGGTTTTCTTGGATCCCTTGGCCTGCTGGGAGAGCCTATATATTTGGGTGGAGACAGGTTATCAGGGTTCTGTGCCACCTGGACAGCTGTCTGGGTGGACATGTGTTGTATTTCCCGGGTGGCTAGGCTGGAGTTTGGGCCTATGCCGGGCACATCTGGCTGCTAGGCTGTCTCAGGGCCTATCCAGAAGCAACAGAGCAGCGCAAGGTTGGGATTGCGGCTTGCAGTCCAATCAGAAGTGATGGTTATGTCGGCCAGAGAACCTGTCGTGGTCGAAGGTAAAGGGGAAGCAGTCGCCACTAAGGGACTTATCACCCTTATTACCAGGGACCACAGTGAGTAGCTGAAGCAAGTACCGGAGCAGTATTCTCACCAACCGGGGATGATGAAGAATTGGGAAACTTCAGAGGGTATCAAGCCAAGGACCCAGCCAGTGGAGGTGATGCTTGTAGAGCAGCCTTGTGTGTCAAGCCAGGGACCAAGCAGGCTAGTGGGGTGAAGCTTGAGAAGTATCTTGAGTGCCAAGCAGAGAGGCGGGGTGACGCTTGAGGAAGATACTACAGTGAAGATTGGAGGAGCTCACGGGATTCAGTGGCAGTGAATCATCCAGTCTAGTTAGAGAGACTGGGAGCTCAGTGGACTGAAGAACTACAAGAAGTGATTGTAGTGGAAGCGAAGGAACTGCTACAGCTTGTGTTAGAAATTGTTAAAGACTGTTGCCATAGGAGACAGCATTCCTACACATGCAGATGTTGCGTCTTGCTGGATGCCTTTCCCTGCATGGCTGTCCTCCTGTTGAAGTCGCAGAGTCTGACAATTAACATTGCAACTCCCTAAGGGTGCCCTGGCCCTTACCATCTCTCCCAAAGTTCTGTAAAGAGAAATAAAATCTCTTTTGCATTCGAGAAGTGTCTGGCGCCCAATCAATATACCTTATACTATACCCACTATGCCTTGCAACCCACCATATACAGGAGGATGTAAGCTATCCCTGGTCCTTGAGGTTCTCCTTAGTCTGAAGCCTGGGACCTTGCTACATATATATATATATATATATATATATATATATATATATATATATATATATATATATATATATATATTTATTATCACCTACGTGCTACCTGGTTGAAATGTTTGGTACTTCCAGGTATGGGGTAGAATGTGACTACCTTCTCTTCCAGTTATGAAGCAGTCCACAGCTCCTGTGCAGCAAACCAGCAGACCTGAGCACTGTTATGAGTGTGAGGGCAGGGCCATAGCTCGGTGTTGCTATAACATGGAACATACCCTTGGCTTTCTAGTTAGGACTGCAGTGGATGAACAGTAAGTGAAATTATTTAGAAATGTTCTTCCATGCAAAACAATTTCAGATCATTTCTATGTTCTTTCCCAGTGTTTTTTTGCCCAGGGGGACATTACATTGAGGTTCTCTAGGTCTTAATGCCTGGCCTTTACCAAATTGCCTGCATAAATATAGCCTAGAGTGCTATTGAAAAAGTATGAAGATATTAAACTCTATAACGCCTTTGTCAAGTAATTGCTTTAAAAAAAAAAAAAAAAGAAGAAGAAAATTACGGCTGTTGAAAATCATGGATAGTTAAGAATATACTTCTCAAATAAAGTGCCCCTGACAATTTGGGAGATACGTTTAACTACCTAAAGGCATTGGTTTTTGGGTATTACCTGAGATTGTGCTATATTAGTGCTGAAAATATAAATGTCATCATTTTCACAGTGGGTGGGTGCAGTGATATTAAAATTGTAATTTCCTTCAGAATGCTAAATTTGGAATAGGATGCAGTATATTCCCATTAAGCAGAACACATTTTTTCCTCTTGTAAATTGCATTACAGCTTTCTAATGCTTGCTGATGTCATTTCTCTGAAGCTTTGCTGATGCACGGTGGGCTTCTTTGACAAAATGGAATAAGGGCAGAACATGGAATATGACTTTCTTATCATTAAAAAATATCAATCAAATATTTTCAGACAACTAAGGGGAAGAAACACCAAAGGTGAAATAAATGAGAGGGGGTTAGAGGGAAGCTACTGCACGTCTTTCACTCTGATGGAGTGTCGTGTCCCCATAACAATTTTAGGGTGATTTATTATGACGTTAAATTACAGTTGCTGTATAATTTTCCTCTAACCCAGTGGTTCTCAACCTGGGGTTCGGGATCCCCTCGGGGGTCGAATGACGATTTGCCAGGGGTCACCGAATCTTGGGCTGTTCCTGAAGCCCGTACCGCTCTCCCAGGCTTTTCGCGGCTGTCCATCAGGGCTTTCCCTGGAGCCTGTGGCTGCCTAGATGGGCTGTTCCTGAAGCATGCGGCCGCCCACTCAGCCTCTTCGCAGTCGCCCATTCAGTTCACGGCATGGGTGGAGGGCAGAGACTAGAGGTCAGCTGACTGGTGAGGAATGTGAAGTGGGAGGGGCTGGAGGAGGCCCTATTTCCTGATTTTGGCATAGGTGTCACTGCTGCAAGACACCACAGAGCTGGAGAAATAGTGAAGCCGGAGACACAGTGAGTAACACTACCTGTGATTAGAGTTGCCATTAAAAGTCCTCACTACAGTTCTCAGATCAGCAGATGACCTTGATCAAGAGCACCTAAGTTGGCTGATCAGAACTCCCCCAGCACTGCCACTGATCCCACCCCCCACCAGCACTGCCACTCATCCCATTCCCCCCACCAAGGAGTGAGAGAAGGAAAAAAACAAAGAATACATGGAAGGGAGAGGAAAAGAGGGTGAGGAAAAAAAAAAAAAGGGAGAGAAAGAATAAGAGAAAGAACAAGAAAAACGGCTAGAGAGAGGGATGGGGGAAAAAAAAAAAAGAAATTAGTATAGAGAGAGATAAAAGGGAAAGAAAGGAGAACAAAGACAAAGAGTGGTACATCTTAAAATCTACCATAAGGGGTTTTAATACTGTATGAATGGAACGGACTCATGGAGCACTAAATGTCTGTGGTTTAGGAGCACAAATTTCTTGTCTTGCCTTGGGTGCTGACAACCCATGTCACAAAAATTATTTTACTGTTAGGGGTCCCTACAAATTGGAAAATTTTATCAAGGGGTCACGAGAATAGAAGGGTTGAGAACCACTGCTCTAACCTATGCCTTGTTGGGACTCTTGCACATGGGGGTACAAACTTATTTTTTAAGTTTTTAAACTTTATCTGAACTCAAAATCAAAAATTTTATTTATTGCAGCTTACCTGCATAATTTTCCGCAATAACAGAATATTTCAGTTGATCTTGTCCAAAAATGTTGTGTCCTTTTCTTCTGACCATTTCCTGTAAGCCTACGCTGTCATGTACACAGCTCTTGGGGATGCATTATTACTTTGGCCTGGAAACACAGCAGTACTTCACTGAATGTGTTGTTACAGGTCTCAAAATGGAATTGTTTCAGCACCTAAAAAAGAATTCCAGGTATGGCTTTTAAAACATAGTTACACTAGTCCAGCTTGGACCATCTTTTTTGGGCGCCCATGCCATTGTCTGGGTGACATGGATCCTCTCATGGGCTCCAGAAGAGACCAGCGGCATTATTACATCAAAGTGCTACAGGTGGTGGGTGGGACAGTGGGCGGGGATCGAAGACGGCAGAAGATGTCGGGACTGCATCCCTGACAGAGCTAACAATACTAAAGCAATGCATGTGGTGGTTGGGCTCACAGACTGGGACAGAAGCCTAGGCCATCTTTATGTGGTGCAACAATTCTTTTTTTCAGATCCTCAGAGAGTTCATTCACACCTGAGACCTTGTAACACTGATGAGTCACATGACACCGGGGAGGGAAAATGGCTAATTTGGGCTCACAGACTGGGACAGAAGCAGACTGAAGAGTGTCATTGCAGACTAATCTGTCGCGTGCGCCGCCGAAAAACCCGAAGCACGGCCGAAAAAGACCGAAGAGAGGACTTTATGTTACTGTTTTAAGGGGGAAAAAGTGCGTGTTATACGCCGATAAATACGGTACATAGAAAGTGAGGATATGTCCCCAACTGAGACAATTGGAAAAAAAAACAGAGGTTCTTGACATTTCTCACTCCACTTTAAAAAGTTTTGTTACTGTTACATAGCCATGTTTATTTTCTTATTGGTATTGCTATCTTAAAGTATTAATGTTGATATAAATAATCTTGTTCCCAGGCAAACGGCTTCTATACCCCAGAGGATCTCCACGGTCTCCTTGGCTTGTAGTGTAATGTAACAAACATGGAAATTGATGCACCACACCACTGCTAAGAGGTCCATATACAACTTTATTCCGATAAGTCATGGGGACAACCCAAAAGTAGCCAAGGCATTTCGGGGGTCCAAAAACACCCCCTTAATTTCCAATTTGAATAGACTAGAAGTAAGCTGTGTCTTAAATATTTTTTCTTTCAGTGTGATTACAAGCACAGGCCTTGTCAGCAGCTGCTTATATGAGCTTTAATACATTTTTCTAATGAATAAAAATTCTGTATTCATTGTCATTTCATCATCTCATTATCATTATATGATACAGAATTGTCCTTTTTAATTAGGGGGGCACAGTGGCCGCTTCAGTTCCACCTGTACGGGAATGACACATACAGTCCGGGTTTTGACACTTGTCCAAGGCTTTAGTATGCTTAGATCGGCTTGGGTTGAGTCCTGCATCTTCTGTCTGCTTGACCCAGTCTGCCAGCCCGCCCACCATTTGCATTGTTTTTGTATTCTTAGCTCTGTCCATTTTGAGTCCGGCACAATCTTCTGCTTCACAGAACACAGAATTACAGGTACAATGCAACTATTATCTGCACTTTTCAGCTGAGCACTGTGGATATGTTTGCTAAAAAGGAGCGTACTCAGTGAAAATATTTTTTAAAGTTTGCTGCATCTTCAGATGCGTGGGGGTGCCAATAAGAATAAATGGCAGCCTTGCATGTCTGTAAAAAAACTGGGAACTTTGCCTACATGTGGTTGTGGGTGTGGGAATAGGTGCCATTTACATGCTGTCCTGAACATGCAACCACCTGAAACAATGTGAACCTAGCCTTTGATTGTTTACAATTGCAGTTGGGGGCAATAAAACATACTGCTGAGCTTCATTTTACCGTTCAATATCACTCCCCCCATTTAAAGTGGGGTGCCCATTAAAGAAAAAAAATTAAGTCAGCAGCTACAAATACTGCAGCTGCTGACTTTTAATAATCGGACGCTTACCTGTCCCAGGGTCCAGCGATGCAGGGGATTGAAGCCCCCCCATCCCCCACTCTGCTGTGATACGCCGCGCAGTCATCTGGGACCTGTCACGTGGCCCAGATGACTGAATGCGCCGAGGGGAATTGATGTCAGTGTCCGGGCACTGAAGGAGGCAGACTACGAGGGATCCCTAGCAACAGGCATTTAGAGGTGATTAAAATTTTTTTTTTTTTTTTCCAAAAATCTTTTTTTCTTTTATTTTTTTTGGAATTTTAAGCTATTTTTTTTTGTGGAAACACCACTTTAAGCTGAAGAGATAGCAGCTGGAGGTATACAGGTGGCACTGTTGCAATATTTGATTTGCAGTTGCAGTAGGAATTATAACCCCCGTCACTTTCAGCATGCACTATCGTCTGCTGAAGAAAACCTGTGAATGGGGCCACACTGCAACCTCCCTGCAACTGCATGCAATGCACACAGTTGTAGTGCAACTTGGGTGATTTAAAACAGGTGGTGTGGAGGCAGCATATTGCCTACATATACCTACTGTGGGCAGAAGAAAGAGGATGCCTGCTGAAAACACACCTCAGTCTCAGCGCAGTGCCACTCGGGAGTGAGGGCAGACTGCCTTCTCCTTGTCTCCCGTTGTCATATGACATATCATGGAGAGGGAAAGACAGAGAAGCTGCCTTCATTCCCAGCAGTTGCCACACTGCTACCGAGATGTGAACTGTGAGTACACATGGGGGGGGGCACAGTTTGTCATCTTTGTCCACGGGTGGCACTGAATGACCTTGTCCCGGCACTGCCATTAGGTATCTGTCCTGGGGATGGAGCCAGTGTGGGAACTTAGTGGGGGTTATCCTCTTCCTGTGCACCCTCTCCTTCTGCCTTCTCCCCCGCTGGGTGCCTGTCACCCCCCCCCCCCCTTCACCAGCCTGCAAATGCTTTGATTTGCAGTCATTGGTTGCTAGGACTGCTGGCATCCTAGCAACCAATGACACATTTGCCGCTGTGCACACACACACACGTGGAATTTTCTTAGAGCCACTCCACCTCCCAGGCAGCTCCATGCCCTAACTCCGGCCGGTTAAGACACATTTAGCAGCTCCAGTGACTGTCCCTCCTGCCAGTAAGGCATAGACAATACAACAGAATAGGACGCTATAAGGGGGGTCTCTCTCTAATAGAGGTCTCTATGAGGGGAGGGGGCACTAATATAAGGGGACTCTGAGCTAATGTGGGGTGCTGACTGCTGATCTAAAAAAAAAAAAATGACGTGTGCCACTAAAGTGTTCAGGTTTGGCTTGAAGAAAAGGTGGCAACCCTATTTTTAATACATAATAGTATTCACCTTGCTTTGTTAGCTGTGGCTTGGCATTGCATGATATTGCTAAATCTGTGGTCCCTCAAATAATTTTTCTTCCCTTTCATCCCCTAATGTATCCCCTGTTAATTTTAGCCCCTAGATGCATAACTTAACATTTTTCAATATTGAACTTTATCTGCAAAGAAGCTGCAACACCCCCTATATTATTAAGATCTTTATTTAGAGATTAAGCTAAGTTTTAGGATTTGGGAGAGGGAAGGTAACATGATGGTCAGCCCAGTGGTCCAGATCACGTTAGGGGTTAGGGTTTGTAAGCGGATACGTTTTATTTTTTTCATTTTTATGGTGAATGCCTTGTAGAGAAGCTGGGTCCTTGACATTGAAAACCACCATAGTAGGGTAACTAACCAGGCACCGGAAGACCATTTACTTTAAAATACAGGTACAGAATGCATCATTACAAACATTTTCTGCATTTGGCTTTGTCCATTAATATTCTTCTTTTCACCAATATTTTAAAAAAAAGTTTAGTTGGCTGAGAATTGGATTGCCATGCTGTGCCAGCTGTCCCCAAATAGATACACTCTTCACAGCTTGTAGTCTTTCTTCCAGCCTGGCCAAGACTATAATGAAAGATGTTGCGTATGTTCCATTGTGAAGATAGTGTGCAAAATTCACGTAGTGTTTGTTTCCCTGCAAACAGGAACATCCGGCTAACAGCTCTGCAACAATATGTTTTTTTGCATCTGCGTATGAAAACAAACAGAAGGAGGAATGCCTGCTAACACGCAAATCTTTTTTTAACCACAATTCAGATATTCCTGTCACTTTGGATGTTAAAATTCTCATTAGCACAAATTCATATGTTTCATATGTCCCTCTACATAAGGATCCCCCTTGTCTCAGAGTCCCTTTTACATCAGAATCATCTTTAGAATCCCCCTTACATCAGGGTTTCCAAAGGATTCCCCCTTACATCAGAGTCACCATTGGGAACGCCCTTACATCAGGGTCCCGATCAGGGTCCCCTTTACACCAGGTTTACACATTACATCAGCGCCACCCTTACATCAGTGTTTTCCCCTGTTCCCCTTGGTGCTTTTGCCTAGATGCAGCTTCCTCCACTCTGGAACCAGGAACTAGGTATTATAGTTGAGAATTGCACCCAAGAACTAGACAACACTAGCTTAGGTGCAATTCTCAGCTATAATACCTGGTGCCAGAGTGGAGGAAGCTGTATCTTGGTGGAGGCACCCAAGCAGGCTGGCAGGCAGTCTGTTGCATTTGGTGGCATGAGGTGGGATGTTTTATGCATTCTTGGACATTCAAACCAACACCAGAATCTAAGGTCCGGTTAACAGAAGAGGAGATGTACAGATATCAGCTGCCATGGAAGAGGAATTCGGAAGGAGACTGCGAGAGAGGCGGATGTAGCACAGGGGACCAGTGCCAGTGAAGGTCCTGCTGGGATGGTATGATTCCGTCTACCAGTAACTCTGAAAGGAAGCGCTAGACTGCAAGCAGTGCCACCAGGTAAAAATTCTCCCCTCTATCCAGGAAAGGTACTGGTCGCAGTATAAAGTGCAGGTGCTGTTATTGGGGCAAACAACCGCACAAGGTGTGGACAGCTGAGTTAAGCAGGCTGGTCTGAGCAGAGATGTGACTGGATAAGAGTTAGAGTGCTGGCATGTAGCCCAAGTGTGCCCTTGGACAGTGGACGACAGCCCGACTGAAGACTTTGGCTATGGAGGTTTGGGACTGTACTGGAGGCTGTCAGAGGACCCTAAGTTCAGGAGCAATCCGGAGTGACATTTGGAGGTACTCATGGATTACAGAGACCGAATGCTGAACATCTCGGAAGTGCTCTAGGCACAGGAAGAGTTAGAAGTTCTAGCCGTTCAGAAATGGGAGATCTGGAGATTGCCCATTGACCGATGCTAGACACTGCTCAGTAGCTGGGCGGCGCTCCTTTTGCCTGGGACTATCGGGAAGTACCAGACGACAGCTCTGAAATCCTGGCTGAAGTGTCGGCAATGGGGCAGAGTAACAGTGTGCTTTGCCCACCTCCACCCGCAGCTATGGCAGATGCAGCAAGTGTTGACGAAACAGTTTCCTGCACAGGACAAGTTTGGATGGTGGAATGCTTCTGTTCAGCAGCTGTATGAGGGTACGGGAGGTGGAGCAGCTGGCTCATCTCCCCAATGGCAGTTCCACAGTCTTGGAGCCCAATTATAACTCACATGGAGACTAGGTTACGTAGCTGGGCTTCCTTACCTCTCAATCTGATTGGCTGTGTGAACATTTTTAAAATGATATGCTTACCCAAATTTTTATGTTTTCCGGGCATCCCCAGTTTTTTGGTTAAAAAAACTTTTTCGAAAATGTAATTCGATCTTATCCACCGTCATCTGGCAGGGGAAGCTCATGTATTGCAAAAGCATCTCTCCAAGCTGCTAAATCTGACGATGGATTGGCCTGCCCAAATTTACGGCACTATTTTATAGCGTCACAAGTCACAACTTGTCTATGTCTACAATTGGTTCCTGGAGACATCCTCCTCCTCCACTGCTCTGCTGACTGCACTGTCTATGCCCAAATACTGCTCTCCTTTAGATGTTAGCTGGCTGGCCTGGCATGAGGGTAATAAAGTGATAAGAAATTCAGATGGGGTGTCTCATAATGCCCCCCCCCCCCCGTGGCACAATCCCAATTTCTCAGAGCTCCTGGGCCACTTGGACTCCCTGTGGTGCACACGACTTGGTGTCACCCATGCCTCCCACATCTTTGTTAACACTGTATTCGGTGCAGAGTGACTAATATATATTTTCTTAAATATCTTCTGTTGCGCCATGCCATCCGGGCACAGTTTGCGGGTCTAACCCAGGAGCTCTCTGAATCACCACTGGAGGTGCTACTGTCATATCCAGATATTGAGAAGCTGGTTACGACTGTTTACTATTTTCTCCAGTCGGCCGGGGTCAATCCCTTCCAACTGGCTCTATGGAAATAAGAAGTTTTGACCACTGGGCTGTCCGTGTAGGGGTGGAAGGAGGCCTCTGAAGTCTGCTTCCAGGACCTTATTGGTTCCAATGATCAATATACACAGTTTAAATTCATACACAAATTGCATTACACTCCTGCCAGGCTGGCCCGAATGGGTTTTGACTGCTGTCCCAACATAAGGACTGCTTCTTTTAGTCCAAATGCATTGCGGTGTGTTTGCTCCATATCTATTGCCGCACTTTGACTTAAATTATATCATGTATGTGAGGCAATGGAACTTTCCCATTTGTCCTATATTACTGTTTGGGCAAGGGGTCCACTGTGGAAATTGATAGCCCTACGGAGTTTTTTGGGGAAAGGGACTTACTGGTGTTAAAAGTGGGCTGTGGGGCATGTTAATAATGCTCATGTATTATTCTTTGTAAGCCTTAAAATAATGAAACAATACATGCTTAAAAAAGCTACGTGACCTGTTTACAATAGTAATAAATATTATCTATGTATTAGCCTGTTGGATCACCTTTATAATAAACTCTGGGTATGTTTTAAAGTGCACCGTGTCAGACCCTGTACGATGAATACATTCATATCAAGGAGCTTTACGTTCTTTAGAAGGTAGTGAGTAGCCCTTGCATTAGGATTATGGTAAATAGTAACAATGCATTTTTGTTTTGCTGCAATTACTTCCCAAGAAAGATACACAATGCATTAAACAATTAACGCATTTGATTTTGGTTTATTTTGGGTCTCATCCTTAAATTAAAATTCCTTCAAAATGAAGTCGCAACCCCCCGCCTGAAATTCTTCCCATTCAGTCCTTCAGCTTTCATTTTGCCACTGATGTAATTTGGGACCCCAAGAAAAAAATTTCCTACATACATTAAAAGAGCAAATTTATAAACAACAAAGTTTTTAGGAACCGATTTCAACCTAATTCAGCTGGAAAATTTATGAAATTCCAGTTTGCCTTTCACATTAGAAACATTGCCCAGCTTGACAATTCATGAATACATACAGTGGTTCCTGAGCATCCAAATTCACATGGCCACAAGAATCGCATTCCATAATCAACTTTTCTATTAAATTGGAAGTGGCGGGTGATAAATGCTTGAAATAAGCTACCATTCCCTTGGCCTTTGTACAAACCATGAAATCTGTGTCCTTTTAAAAGTTTTAAAAACCCTTTTGGGAATATATCGCGGGTAAAAGGCAAAACTGGTTTTAAGATTTCATTAATCTCCTAAAAGGACTTGTTTTTGGCGAAGCTTCTACAACTGAATATGTTTCAAGCCCAATTAAAAAGTTTTATGAAAAATACTAAATCTCAGTTGTACATAGTTTATATTTTTGACACCCACCATACCCAACCTATCCAATTTCCAAAAAAAAATTTAAACCCTAGCTAAAAATTGAAATAGCTTTGTCCCCCTGGGCAAAGCCTGTGGGGATCTACTGCACTAAGATACCTGCAACAAAAAAAGGGGATACTCCGCCAAAGGGTAATGGTTAGATCTCCGACACATAGATACAAAAGTTTCACCACAAGTTTCGAAAAACCCAAAGAATTGTTCATTTCATAACAAACCCTTACAATGAATTAAAAGAAACATAAAGAATCATTTGGGTTACGTGCATTAATGAACAAATGAATCAAAAGTTAACATCTTTGAAATATGTAATCACAGATCCGGTAATTCCAAATTGTTTTAATTAATATTAGGCTATTGTAATAAATTTAGCACGAATAGTCCTATGGTATGGGTTGCAAGATAAAGAAACCATTTCAGCTGGCTCTTAAAAGATATCCTTTATAAATTTAGGATCTTGTCAATTAATTGGTTTGAACATAAAGGACCAAGCATGTAAATAATCCTTGAACTTTAGCTCTTAAGTCCTTAAGAGGAAATGAAGGAACTACAATTTAAACACTAAACCCCCTTTTGCTTGATCAGTTTCTAATAAAGTATGTGTTTATGACTAAATAAGGAATGGACCATAAATAATGTAATATGAATATAGTTAAACAATGCAATAAAAATAGATTAAAGTTGGTGTTTTCTAACCTCAAGGGGTTAACATTGAAATAACCGGCTTAGAGCTTTGTTGTGCCCCTTGGCATCCTAAAACAGAAAAATTGCTATGGTGGTTTTGAAAGCCGGGTAGGGGGTCGAAATTTGATTTAAAAGCGTTTCTTTTGCCCATAATGTATATTCCAAACCAACTATTGCAGATGGGTGTTTTGCCCCTACCAAACAGTATCGGGTTCACCCCACATTGGTGAACAACAGTATCTATTATTTTCCAAAAGAAAAAGATTACAAAAATAAGTTGACAAAGGAGACACTTGACAATTTTTCAAATAAACAAGTTAAATTAAAATAAATTTTAAACTATAATTGAAAAATCTTTTGGCACAACTATTAACTTAATATTTATAATTAAAAAAGATATGTTCAATACTTTTCCCCTTTAATCGAATTTTACTTTAAATTTGAAATTCTGTTTACTGCTTGATGTCTCATCTTTAAATTTTTAACATAAAGCAAAGAAAATGATTTTTAGAAAATTACATCCTTTAAATTGAAACATAAAATTTCCAAATTTAAAGTAATTTATAAATTTAGCCACAATCAGCATTCTGATTCGATTACCTGAATCTTTTATGTACTGGAGTTTTTCAAGTAAAACAAAAAAATTGACGTAAACATACACTTCAGTATTATAAAGTCCATAAGTAATATTCTTGTTATACATAAAGTTTTATTAGATAATAGTAGCAAATGTTTAGCTACATTTTTTAAAGAACACATTGGAAAATGTAAAAACATGAAAAAAAAAAAAGGGAAAGAAGAATTTGGGACCCTTACTTATTATTTTCATTTATGCACAGTTTAAAAATAACATTATTGAAAATCCAATAACCACCAAAACCCTATATTTTTCCTGACAGAGATCCCCTAAAATGATACTTTCCCAAGAAATGTTTTCCTAATTAAATATATATTTCCAAAAAATTACATTCAATGTGAGAGAAAAATTTTATAATAACCCAATTTTGGAAAATTAAAAATATGGTTTGTTGAGAATTAGTCAAGTCTTAAAGTAGTAACATAAAGACATTCTACCAAATTGTTATACATGTGTTAAAACCTTAATTTATAATCTAACGGGAATAAAGCCCTAATCTTTGGTGTTGTTTCCCAATTGTGTACATCCTAATTGTACCATGCTCCTACCTAATTAATGATAAAAAAAAATGAGTTATTAACCATTATTTTAAGTGTAACTATAACAACTGTTATTTTTATGGAACCTTCCCATTATGGCTTATTCCCCAATAATCTACCCCACTAGATGGCAATTATTTCCGGGTGTTGAAAATTTCCCCCGGGATAATAGCCCCGTCGCGCACACGCGCTTTGGATACGAAACTCGACTTCCGAAAATTGCTAACCTAAACAGTCTGGAACTCTACAGCCACGCTTAACATGTAATGAAGGCAAATCGACCTCCGAGCTTGTTCCTGAAAGGGGGCGTTACGAAAGAAGGGCGGCGGGATAACTTAACCAGGGCGCTTTATTATAAGATAACACCCGCCAATTTAAATAAACATTGCCCTCTCGGACACCCCCTTACACTTAAAAATATAGCCGCCTTTGGTTACAGTTCAAACTTGCCCTTGGAGTAAAAATTATTACAAAAATATTAACATATTAAATGGCCCCTTTACATAATACTAGACCCCCCCTTATTAACGTATAATAAAAAAAAAAGCAGTATTGCTGAGAAACAAATACTTCCAATGTAGTACTATTCAAACGCTTCTTTTGGAAGTTTGAACTAACTATACTTTTTTTAAGAAGATGACCAACCTCCCCGTTTGGACACGAAATTGCTCAATTCATGAAAGGGGGTCAACTTTAAAAATTTTTTTAATAAAAGGATTGGAAGCCTTTAAAGGGAAATTACAACCAAAATGTTCGTTATGATGAAACTGCCCAGGGGTTTGTGATTTAAACCCGGCCAAGCCTATTGGAACACATGCGGTCAAAAACATTGCAAGAAACCCCATCCGCACTATGGGAACATGGCCGATTAATGTGAATCAAGGCTGATAAAGTTGAAACGATCATGGCAAAATGAAAATTGAAACTTGTTCTCCTTAAAAAGATCCCTGTTATTATATACTGTTAAGATAGGGCATAAAAGGCTAAAGGTCCATAGTCGCCTAACATCGTTTCGCCGAAGGAAATTGGAGATTCGTTTTTAATATAAATTTAAAAATCGAATAACGAAAATTAGTTTAAGTTTTCAAATACTTTTTAAATCTTAAAAATTTATAAATTTTGCAAATAAAAATCAAATCTAATTTGATGGTTTCTAATTTCCAAAGACAAAAAATAATAGTAAGAAATAAAATGAAAAACATGATGAAAAGTATAAAGAAAAAAAAGAATGATAATAGAGTAAAAACAAAAAGTGAAATGACAAAAGTTTAAAACATTATACCAAAGAAAAATGATAAAACATCTTAAATTAAGTTGAAGAGATAATTTAATTTGAATACAAAAAATATAGTAAAACAATTTAATATATGATAGAAAAAAAATAAAAAAATAAATAGAATCAAAGATAACACACCCAAATAAAATAAAAATTTAAATTTGAAAAAAAAAATATACTTTTAAATAAAAAGTTGTCAGATACAATTACCACCCAAAATGAATTTAGTAGAATTAATTTGAATGAAAAAATAGAATAGGAAAAAAATATGAAAGAATAAAAATGGAATCAATTAAAAAACAATAGTAGAAAAACAGCTCCAGGCGTTCAAAACAAACATCTCTGGGTGAATTTTGTCCCTTAAGAAGATTGGGGAGAGTTGCTGTGCTTTAGTTTTAAATTCCATTTTAACAATGTTTATTCCAAATGATTTCCCAAATTTCCTAAATTTAGACACGGACCTATGGACGTTCCTTCCGTTATACTGCATGTTCAAGGTAAAGACACATCCCAAGAATTTGTGACCCTCCTAAATAGCCCAGACTTCCATGATCAGTAACGCCACTTCACTTTACTTCGTGACATGAGCAACAGGGGAAATAAAAAATTATTCTACTTTTGTAAAATATACCGGGGAAAAACCGAAAACTTCTTAAAGTTGCTTTGTGTCACGTTTCAGACACTGTAGATTTATTTGTGAAAAAGTCCTATTCTTAAAAAGGTCCTTAGTCACATTTTAAAACACATATTGACTGGTATACCTCTGATAATTATAAATCAGCCAACGTCAATCAGTATAAATTAAAAGTTTTTTGGGACAATGTTTACTAATTAAAAGTAGGGAACTCAACATAACCAAATTTCATTTGGCGTCCAGGGACCAATAGAACAAAACTTGAAGCCATCTTGCATCAAAATCTATTTTTTGCATTTCAAATATTATAAAACTACATGAAAATCCTGAAATTCAATGGGCTATGGTGACCAACTACATGGGACGGAAGATATCGTTTTTAAGTTGACTACTTTTTCAAGACACTTGGGAGAAATCTGTAACTGTTACTCATAAGACAGGGGAAAAAAGGGGAAATATCTGTTGTTGCAAGGGAAGGTCTGCATTTAAGGCATGAGAAAAAACTCATGTTAAACTTTTTCATATTAACCATTTTTTGGTAAAATGAAATTCATTTAATCCCTCTGTGCTTGTTATTATTTTCACTTAGGCCTGGGCCCCCCCCCACCCTTTGTTCCAAAAATTTTAATGAATTGTAAACCTCCCCAATTTTTTTGCCTTTTGGAATTTAATAAGGGTTTATAGTACGTAAATTAATCTCCAAAATCACCGTTTGGGATATTTACTTAAAACCGTGCCAAATGTCTTGCGAAGGGTCAAAAGGATCTGTAATTTTCTTCCAGAAGTCAGGTGTGCCCGGACTCCATTAGTTGGAGGACTACGCAGCTCCAGATAGTAATAGGGATTTACCCCTTTGGAAAAAGACAGAAAATGAATTGCCTGCCGGACGTGAAAGGAAAATCAAAAATGCTTTTTGCAGGAGGGAAAAGAAAAATTCGATTTAACCCCTTTACCACGACCAGCCGCCCATTAAACTGGGTAGTGACGCCGGAGTAATAAGTTAACGTGGTCCTAAGCATGGAGGGCCGTAGGGCATGGGGGGAATACTATGCCGTGGTCAAATGACATTGCACAAGACAAAGAGAAAAAGATTGTATGTAACACACAATTGTTTGGAGAGAAATAGATTTAAGTTAAAGCTGGGAACAATCTGTATCCCAATAGAATTTAAAAGAAAAAGAACAGTCCCAGAACCCCTTTGAAATACATTATCAAAAAGTGCATAAAAAATAAAAAAAAAAAACAATAAAATTTAAATGTCCCATAAATCACACAAAAAATAATGGCAAAAAAAAATAATATAAAAAAAAACAAAACTATTATTCATTTAACAAAAAAATTTGTAAAAAAATAATTAATGAATTTAAAAAAAAAAAATTAAAAAATATGTAAATAGAAAAAAAAATTTTTTTTATTACAAAATTGGATAATTATTAAAAAAAAGTAAAAAATTTTTTGTTTTTTTCAAAATGTAGCTTTAAAAAGTTTAAATAGAGCAAACAATAAAAAAGCAGAATATCAAATAAAAAAGAAACATTGGGAAAAAATAGTAAATTTGTTTGGTAAAATTGCACAAGTGAAATATCAGTAAAACATGCAGGGATACAAAAAGAAATCCGTATGAAGAAATCTGGTTTGGAATTAAAGCAATATAAAGGAATCCGCTACGGTTCCCCCCCACCCCCCCCCCCCCCTTGGGAAATTTAAAAGCCCTTTCAGGGGGGGGAAAAAAAATACAAAAAATGCACCCATTTCACATATGCCCCCAACCGGGTTCCCTTTTGGAAACACACATTCCAAAAGGGACAAAAAAGGCAGAGGAAGGGCATACAAACCTAAAGAACGAGGGAGCACAGCTAAGAAAAGGAATTAATTAAAAGAACTGAATTTAGTCACTTTAAAAAAAAAAAAAAAAAAGGGAATTCAAGCATTAAACATTTAATAAATTTTTTAAAAACCCCTTTTTAATTTTATAAACCTATAATTTAAAATTTTTTAAACAAAGGTTACCCCAAAAAAAAAAAAAAGGGACAATATTAAGAAAAAGGGATTTATTTTAAAAAAAAAATAATAAAAAAAAAAGGGAAAAAAAAGGAAAAAAAGAAAAAAAAACCCTAAAAACAGATGTTATCTAACCATAATTCTAAAAAAGAAAGAACTGGAAATTTCAATGACAATAATTTTTAAGCTTTTTTTAAAAACATGACATTTAAATAGGAAAGTTAGATCATAGGGAGAAAAAAATCCAATAAAAACCCAGATCAAAAAGGGATATAAAATAAATTATCCCAATAGCAGATGAAGAGAAAAAGAGAACATAGAAAAACAATACCAAAATAAACTAGGAGTTTTTCAAATTCCATTTTGGTTTTAAAACAACATAAAATTTTAAAAAAAGGAATAAATTAAAAAAAATTGGGAAAATATTGAAAAAAAAATTTAAAATATTTTTATTTCTTAAAAATTTTGTTTAAAAAAAGATAAATTTAAATTTAGATGTATTTTTTTGCCTGGGCTAACTTGAAAAAAAGTTAAAGGTAAAAAATTAATAGGGAACAAAGACAAAACCAAAAAAAAAATTTAAAAAATAAATTTGATAAAAATAATTTTTTTAAATAAAACAATCTGAAAAAAATTTAAAAAAATGGAAAAAAAATAAGAAAATATTTGTTAAAAAAAAAGCAAAAATAAAGAAAAAAAATTAAAATTAAAAAATTAATGAAAAATAATGAATTGAAAGAAATAAAAATATACAGAAGTTTATTATTTTTTTATACTCTCGAAAATACAAACTAAACAACTTTTTTACACTCAGTATCAATGTACAAAGCAGAAAATCTTTTGAAAAATTTAAATAAATCTTTTTAAAAATGTAAACATTAAAATTTGTAATGGAAATAAAAGTTAGCACAGGGCTAAAATACACATAACATCTGGGGAAAAAAATCCGAACCTATGAGAAGAGGGTTTGTAAGATCAAACCAAAAAACAGCAATCAAGCGGGTTCCAAAGCAGAAAAATCCTTCTGAAAAGGAAACCCAAAAAATATCATTTTCCTTTTAAACATTAAAAGATTGAAACGCAATTTAATTTAAAAAAAAAAAATTTGAAATGAGAAAGCACCAAACTGATAAACATGAGGAGCACTATGGGAAAATATAGAGGAATGATTATTTTAAAAAGAAAAAAGGGGGAAAAATAATAAAACAAATATAATAACAAAAAATTTTTATTATTACTTACGGTAACAAAACAGGGGCACCTTACGTCAAAAAAGAATTATATCCAAATAGAAAGATTTTCACATAAGAGTGTGAAATGAAAGACACTTAGAGTGGTCTGTAACCAGTAAGCTTAGAAAACCTGAATTCCTAAATGTACATAATATAGCTGGGAAATATAAAAGTATCAGGAAAAAATCCACCTCTAAAAAAGAAATTTTTCCCGCTTAATAGAGCTCAGGGGGGGGGGTTTTCCTTGACAATTTGGGAATAAATTAAATTGATTGTAGATTTTTATTTATTATTTTTTTTTATTTAAAATTGTTTTTTATTAATGTAACAAAATAAATGAAAAAAAATAAAAACCCAAAGCAACAAAAAAAAATTAATTAAAATGATAAAATAGAAGAAATAAAAAAAAAAAACTGCAGAAAAAAAAATAAAATGAAAGAAAAAAAGATTAATAACAAAAAGTAAATAAAATGAAACCCGATTCATGAAATTAGAGCTGGACAATATTTATTTTAAAATCTTAAAAAATAACATTTTAAAAATTACTGTCTGATCACCAAACCGAAAATATCCGAATAGAAAAACAAAATTTTTGGTTTGGGAGAACTATAAAAGATAAAACAGAGCTAACATCACCAAACAATAAATCTTAAGAAAATTCCCCAACAAGGTTTCGAAGAGGTATATGGAAAGAACAAAAACCTAAAATTCCGTTTCAAATTAATAAAGATAAGAACAAAAATTAAAATAGTAGGGTTTTGTTTCAGTATACTATGAAACTACATAAATTTATTCATAAACTTAAATAAGATTTAAAAAAATTTAATAAACAAAAAATTTTATTTTTTAAAATTAAACCAGGATTAAAAGGTCCGATCCATATATACTGAATGCCAAACAAACACATAAAGTGGCAAAAATAAGAAATAAGAAAGGGAATGCCACAAAAAAGGCTTTGTCCAGTTGAGGAAAATATCAATACATTTTAGAAAAAAAATCAACCCATTATTTAAAAAACTGAAGGTTAAAGCTTACAGAATAAAATGTTCAAACAAACACTATCTTTTGAGAAGAATTTTTTTTTCAAAATTGTTTATTTTATTAAAACAAAAAGGAAAACCTAACCCCCAAAAGTGAAAATAATGATGAAATAATATAATCCAACTTTTTAAACAAATATTAAATGTGGGGGCATTAATGATTACAAAAACTATATTATACTAATAAAATAAGAAATCTATTAAGAAAATTTTTTTAGTAAAAACAAAACAGAAGTGCACACCCCCCAAATTGAAAATTTTTAAAAATAACTGCGATGAAGACTAAGGATAAAAGTACACGTACAAAGCAATAAAACAAGAAAAACGACACAGAAAAAGTTTCCAAAGGGTAAAATAAAGCAAAAAAATTAAAAAAAAAAAAAATTACAAGAAAGAAAATCTAAGAGACGGTTCTCCAATAAACAAAAATGGAAAAAAATAAAGCAAACTCAAACAAACCCCTAAAACACAAAATTTGGCCGTCCACAATAAACAAAAAGCCAAGCTTTAACAGAAAACACCAAAGGGCCAATTATTGAGAAGAGAAAGAGAATCCAAGTTCATGGGTTTTCAGGAGGCACAACATTTTAAAAAGAAATCCAGACAGAAAAGAAAAAAAGAGAGAAAAGAGAAAAAGAGAAAAAAACCAAAAAAACCTGAAAGTCCTGAAGAAGAGAAGACAAAAAAACGTAAAAAAATTTAAAAATTAAAGAAAACAAAAATAAGAATGAAGGCCCCATACACACGTGCGGATTATCCGAGGACCAGGTCCGTCGGACCATGTCCGTCACACTTTGTCTGATGTTGGTTTTGCGTACACACGGTCAGACAAAGTTGTCGGAAAATCCGATCATTCTGAACGTGGTGACGTTTGTTGCCTACGACGGGACTACGTAGAGGCTAGTAGCCAATAGCTTTGGTCTTGTAATGTGATCTGAGCATGCGTAGCACTTTGTCCGGTTGGACAACCGTACACACGATCGGATTTGGTGTGATCGGACCGTGTTGTCGGGAAATCTTTCCAGCAGGAGATAAGACTTTGTCCGTCGGACAATCCGACGTACACTGTCCGATGGTGCATACACACGGTCTGATTTTTCAACAACATTGTCCGATCGGACAGAATCCATGAAAAAGTCCGACCGTGTGTATGGGGCTTAAGTCGTGCACTCCACAAATCTGGCCTTTATGGAAGAGTGGCAAGAAAAAAGCCATTGTTGAAAGAAAGCCATAAGAAGTCATGTGTGCAGTTTGCGAGAAGCCATGTGGGGGACACAGCAAACATGTGGAAGAAGGTGCTCTGGTCAGATGACACCAAAATGTAACTTTTTGGCCTAAAAGCAAAAGCTATGTGTAGCGAAAAACTAACACTGCACATCACCCTGAATGCACCATCATGGTGGTGGCAGCATCATATTGTGGGGATGCTTTTCTTCAGCAGGGACCAGGAAGCTAATCAGAGTTGAAGGGAAGATGGATGGAGCCAAATACAGGGCAATCTTAGAAGAAAACCTGTTAGAGTCTGCAAAAGACTGGGGCGGAGGTTCACCTTCCAGCAGGACAACAACCCTAAACATACAGCCAGAGCTACAATGGAATGGTTTAGATCAAAGCATATTCATGTGTTAGAATGGCCCAGTCAAAGTCCAGACCTAAATCCAATTGAGAATTTGTGGCAAGACTTGATAATTGCTGTTCACTGACGCTCTCCATCCAATCTGACAGAGCTTGAGCTATTTTGCAAAGAAGAATGGGCAAATATGTCACTCTCTAGATGTGAAAAGCTGGTAGAGACATCCCCAAAAAGACTTACAGCTGTAATTGCAGCAACCAGGCCTCCCCAAAAGGACTAGCGCAATTGGACTATATTGGTACAATAAAGCATGGGTGAATTCAAGTATGTAAACAGATATATAAAAATAATACAAAAGTTTATTAATACAAAATTAATAACACGTAACAAATCAGTTACAGGTTGAAAACATTGTAACAATACATGTGTATCACCAAGATAATGATCCCCAGGCAGGGAAGATCACAGTGGGATAGTTGATCACGGATAACATCTCAACTAGTTTTGCGGACTAATGCCGCTTCATCAGGAGGGTATCTGTAATTTGATGGAATTCTCTACACACGATCGGAAAAAGTCCAATCAGATTTTGTTGTCGGAAAATTTTAGATCCTGCTCTGAATTTTTTTCAGACGGAAATTCCAACGGAAAAAGCCTGCTGGGGCCCACGCACGATCGGATTTTCAGACAACATAATCCGATCTGACTTTTTCCATCAGAATACTCGAGCGGGTGTACGCGGCATAAGAGTGAGGGGATGTGACTGGGGTGGTTGAGTTAGATAAAAAATTACAAGTGAAAGAATGTGAAGGTTAAATATTGGTAGGGGACCGTAAGTGAAATGTAATGAATGAGTGGAAAATGTGAAAAATGGTAAAATGTGAAAAATTTTAAAACACAGAAAAAAAAATATAATATTGAAAATTGAAATTGACATTGAAAAGAATATGTTTGTGGTGAGAGGGGCTGGACAAAAAGGGGGGGAGAAGGGGAAAAAGGGGGGGGGCAGGGGAGGGGAAAAGGTGTAAGGGGGGGGGGAGGGGAGGGAAAAAGAAGGTGGGAAGGGGGAGGGGGAAAGGGGAGGAAGGGGAAAAGGAGAAGGGAAGGGGTTGGAAAGGAATAGATAGTGACAAACAAACCAAGGAAAGGAGGATGAGAGAGATGGGTCTATGGAAAAAGGGGTAAATCGTATATACCTTGTATCTAAATACAAAAGATTAGGAGTCCTGGGAAGGAAAGTCCCACTAGGGAAGAGGGTACCGGTGTACAGCAACAATATGTAGCACTACAAGAGGAAGGTACGAAATGGGAGTGCAATAAAGCACGCACACTCCTACCCAGGTGACTTATGGAGAAAGAAAACAGTACCCAAAATAAATTAATTTGCCTATTCCCTTGAACAGGGAGGCTGCAAAATGGCTGCAATTAAAATGTAAATCTCCAAGGTAAATTTACTGCAGGCTTGCTAACATAGACGGTGACCTGTAACTGATTATTTGTTATGCGTTATTAATTTTGTATTAATAAACTTTTGTATTATTTTTATATATCTGTTTACATACTTGAATTCACCTGTGCTTTACTGTACCTAGATAGTCCAATTGCCCTAGTCCTTTGGAGAGGCCTGGTTGGGAACCAAGCTCCCGATCCCTTTATCTCTAAGTTTCTGGATGATGGTACAATTCTTCACATTTCTTTTACTTTTTCCTTCCACTTCACAATTATGTGCCACTTTGTGTTAGTCTATCACATAAAATCCCAATAAAATACATTTACGTTTATATTTGTAACAAATTTGACAAAATGTGGAAACTTTCAAGGGGTATGAATACTTTTTTCAATGCACTGTAGTTGCTTCCTGTGAGAAACCAATTGTTCAGGGAGAACTGGAGAATATTTTTAAGAACCTACCTAAAGGGAAGAGCCCTGGACGGATTTAATAGTACATACTATGGGAAATTTCCACAGCTTCTACTCCCGCATATGCAGGATTATTTCAAATCACTGACCAAACATAATGATATTTTACCAAAGGCCCTTATGGCTTATGTAACAGTGATCCCTAAAGAGGGCAAGGACCCTACATTATGTACAAACTACCATCCAATATCTCTTTTAAATCCAGATATTAACATACTAGCAAAAGGTACTGGCTGCTAGGTTGCAACCTTATTGCAACCTTATTTACCGTCCTTTACCTAATTTAATGGCGGACCTTGCCATTACATATACCCCAAATTATAGAGGTTTCCTTTAGGCAGTCTTTTTCTTTGATATGGAATAAATGACGTATTAAGTATCTAGGAATTAGTTTGACGGCGGATTTATTAAAGCTATATGAGGAAAATGTATATTCCGCTCCTCCACAAAATTAAGGAAGATCTGGCAGATTGGCATAGAGCTAACCTCTCCTGGTTAGGAAGAGTTATTATTTTAAAGATGGGGCTGCTCCCAAAAGCTTTATTCGCTATGGAGATGATTCCTATCCAACTTTCAAATTAATTTTTTGTTAAGATTAGGCAGATTTTTACTGACTTTGTATGGCGAAAGATTAAATCAAGACTTGCTTATTATATTCTCGCGAGGTCTAAACTGGATGGGGGATTAAGTCTACCCAACTTGAGAAATTATTATGGAGCAATTGCCTTAACCAGAATTCTTAGTTGGAGACAGCACACTACTCAAAAGGCCTGGTTAATATTAGAAAAGACATTGGCGGGCCACGATTTAGCCCAAGCTAAGCTTTCCAAAACTGCCTTTTTCCTTACTACCCACACCTTGAAGTGTTGGGATTCAGTCAACAAACAAGCCCTATCCCCAAAAATCTCTCCATTATTATTGTTGGGTGGTTTCTGTTGGTTTCCCCGAGGTGAGTTGTTACCTTTCTTTAAATCTTGGGCGACTGATGGAGACACTAGTTGTCTCAAGCTTATGAGGAATGGGAGATTGCCCCCATTGAGAGACTTTAGAGAGGAATATGGCGAGTTTCCAATGGATACCTGGAGGTATCAGCAACTACAGCATTTTTGCCCATTCCGCCTGTTACTGTAAATGGAATGGGGAAAAAAAAATTAAAAGGAAAAAAAAAAAAATTACTAAAGAGGCAAAAATGTAAAATGCATCATACTGATTTAAATTATATTAATGCCATTTTTGTAGATACTTGAAACCAGGCTAGTGTAAAACAGAAATCTTCTTCATGCAATTAGTAAAGCACAACATTTGTACAAAAGTCACCTTAAAGTGGAACTCTGGCCAGACTATGGAACAGTTTTTAACTTTAAAGTGACCCTGTTACTACATGGTCAACATAAAAGTAACCCTAGTCTGCAAAAGAAAATATTGTATACTTACCTTTCCAGTGTGTTAAAACTGGTATCTGATACTTCCAGGTGTGCCGAATACCTGCGGCTGCTCCATCCAATGCACACTGTGATTATTCCTGCTAGATCATACACCCTGTAAGACGTAGGTACTGTAGCTTTTCATTCTTTTAGGGAGTTAATAATAGACTGGGATCATCTGTTGTATTAGTGTATCTATTCTTCTTTATAGTATTTGCTTCAGGGGACTGTCAAAGTATCTCATGGGCATAATGGTATAATCAATTTATCCCCAATTTCCAGCTGGGAAAATTGTTGTACTGAGTATTATGCAATTATATAATATTGCGTAATTATGCATTCTGAGTTAATTTAAGTGAATGCGTAACAGATTGTTATTTAACATTTCACTGTATTTCATAAACAAATGTGCATTTACCATTTGATCATATTTTGCACATTTGTAAACAGAACATTGTGATTATTTTCAGTCTATATGGAGTTTCCTTATTCTCATCATAGACATCATTCACACATTTCAAGGCTGATTTTTTTCCTGAAATGAAAAAAAAAAAACAACAGTAAGTGCCAAAATATTGCTTTCTGCTGTCAGGATTCATTAAGCTTTTTTCCTGTATCACAGATGGGCTGTGTATTGCTGGCAGCTGAGGTCAGGTCTTTGTGTTTCATGGTACAGGATTGTGGCTGGATCAGCCAGTCAGTCCCGAGGACACATAGTATACTATGGCTTTTAGAGGCAAAAGATCAAGTATCTAAGTCTTCGTTTTGTAGGGGCTTACAGTTAACACTAAACCTTTATACGCCAGAAGATAAAACAAGCACAGACGTTTCTAATGCATATGTGCATTTTGTTGTAAATTGTAATTTTTACTTATTCTATATATCTATAGATATTTATGATTGTAGTCCTATGTGTGAATAGCATAAAAATGGACTATAAAGCTGAGTCTTAAAATTTGATGCAATTTTTTTTATTTTTTTATTAATCTGTTGTGGACTGTGTTGTGTTTTGGATGTTACAATCAGATATATACATGTCCCCCAACTGTCCCAGATCCCTTGGGACCATCCCAGGATTTGAACAAAATCCCTAGAGGTCCAAGAAATGTCCAACCATGGAAGTGAATGTCTAACTTCAAGCCAAGCTGTCCATGGGTTCTTGCACTTGCAGGGCATCGCACTAACAAATTACACATCTTTTCTACAAAGTATTTTTTTTAAGTCTGCATATTTAAATGTAATCTCGAGGAATCTTAAAATTCCTCCCTTGCAGTGGGGCTGTGTCTGCACTGCAAGGGTTAAATGCTTGTTTAGGTCTAGGAGAGATAAAGCAATTTTACCTATACAATTCCCCTGCAGACTCCTCTGCACTGTGCTTTGGCAGTCTAAGATCCTCTGCTGTAATCAAGACCCATGCAAAGACCATAACCCGCACCCCTGTCTGCTCCACAGAAGCTGGTCTTTAGACTGGTTTCTGTCAAACAGCTATGCTGGAAAACCAGCATAAGATTAGCGCATTCAACCAATGGCTGCAGCACTGATCTTTGTATTCTGGCAGGGGGGAGGCCCTTCTGTCAGGATACAATAGCCCAGCAGGGGAAATTCCTGCACCCACGTTGCTTGTGTAGCTGCAAGGATGTGCGTTTTTTTTTTTGTTCAACCTGCAGGTTAAAAAAAAAAATGTGTATACCCTGCTAAAGCCCTGCATTGGAAAGGAGGAACAGTCCCCTGCCTGAGCATGGGGGGGGGGGGGGGGGGTGTCATCTGCCAGGGAACTGTTAAGTAAAACTGCTTGACTGCTGAGAAGTTTAGGCATATCTTAACCCCCCACTTATTTAAACCACAACCAACCTTGCCCCCCAAAAATACACATAGACCACTTTTAGTTGGAAGTAGGGGAAGCTGTGACGAAACACACAACGGGCGGGTGGGTGGTCCACTCTTGTGACGTCAAATTCTCTAGAAAGTAGTGGGACGTGCCTCTGCATAGCCTTTTCTAGAGTTCTGGCTCCACCCAGTTACCTTGTGCCATTGTAGACAATCCCAATGGAGACACTCCGACTCCCTGATTAGGTTGACACCCCGCTTGGTTGCCAAGCATCCAACAGTCAAGGCTCCCTTTCCTTAGAGTGGGGCAGGTCAAGGGACCTTCATTTTTGTCCCCTAGACATAAACAAGCAGCTCACCTTTGCAGTACGGACACGGCTCTACTGCAAGGGAGGATCTTTGGGTTTCCTAGAGCTGGGCTTTAAAATGCATTTAAAACCAAACTGAATGGCATATAGCTTGTTCAGGCACTTTTTACAAAGTATACAGTTGTTAGCCTTTTCTTTATTTTTTTTCCTATCTCAACACTGCTGCTCTTCTCCATTATCTTTTAGACATTATAGGGTTTTACTAAAACAGGAGAGTGCAAAATCTGGTGCAGCTGTGCATGGTAGTCAATCAATTTCTAACTTCAGTTTGTTCTATTTAGGATTTGACAAAAAAAAAACCTGGAAGCTGATTGGTTTCTGTGCAGAGCTGCACCAGATTTTGCACTCTCCAGCTTTAGTAAATCAACCTCTTCCTGTCTAGATGCACTCAACCTACTCCAATGTCAGCTGCACATCATTGTTTTGTCTTGGCTTCCTGATAGTGACAATAGTGGTCCATATTTGCGCAATGTGTGCTAAAAGACAAGGACAGAGTGAAACAAGTGAAACCCATCCACCTGGGTGGAGAGAAAGTGCTCCTAGCATCAAAATATGATAAATTAGAAAAATTGCTCTCATGGGCCTATAGGCAGCTCGAAAAAATTGTACTGAATAGAATGTATAAAAAAAACTTTATTTATTGCATACAGATATATGAAAAAAAAAACACATGAATTAAAAACTACATAAGCTCTGGTATACATGGTATCCAAACATGAGATGTCAATGTTACAAGTGCAAATAGCAAAAAAATAGTTTTTTACCACTGAATGCTATTGCTCAGAGAAGAGCCCCAATGCATTTCAATCGTATGTTGTTGTGATCTTCCTCAGGGGGATGAAGACATGTCTTCGTCCCCCTGAGGAAGATCACAACAACATACGATCGAAACGCATTGGGACTCTTCTCTGAGCAATAGCATTCAATGGTAAGAAACTCTTTTTGTTATTTGCATTTGTAACATTGACATCTCATGTTAGGACAGAGTGTTGTTGCCCTATAACAGGAAGTGCCTGAACAAGAATCTTCATGTCAGAACATCAGGATTTTTTTTTAAACTACAGATTTAAATAAACTGGCATTGGGTTTATATGTACTTTAACCGCTTCAGCCCGGAAGATTTTACCCCCTTCCTGACCAGAGCACTTTTTGCGATTCGACACTGCGTCGCTTTAACTGACAATCGTGCGGTCGTGCGATGTTGCACCCAAACAAAGTTGATGCCTTTTTTTTCCCACAAATAGAGCTTTCTTTTGGTGGTATTTGATCACCTATGCGGTTTTTATTTTTTGTGCTATAAACAAAAAAAATTGCGAAAATTTTGAAAAAAAGCTATATTTTTAACTTTTTGCTATAATAAATATCCCCCAAAAATATATAAAAAACAATTTTTTTCCTCAGTTTAGGACAATATGCATTTTTCTACATATTTTTGGTAAAATAAAATCGCAATAAGCGTATATTGATTGGTTTGCGCAAAAGTTATAACGTCTACAAAATGGGGTATAGTGTTATGGCATTTTTATTATTATTTTTTTTTTATTAGTAATGGCGGCGATCTGCGATTTTTATCGTGACTGCGACATTATGGCAGACACATCGGACACTTTTGACACTATTTTGGGAACATTGCCATTTATACAGCGATCAGTGCTATTAGTGCTGATTACTGTTTAAATGACACTGGCAGTGAAGGGGTTAAACACTAGGGGACAATCAAGAGGTTAAGTGTGTCCTATGGAGTGATTCTAACTGTGGGGGGGATGGGCTTCCACTAACATGACAGCGATCACTGCTCCCGATAACAGGGAGCAGTGATCTCTGTCATGTCACTAGGCAGAACAGGGTAATGCCTTGTTTACATATCCCCGTTCTGTGGTTCTGTGACAGGATCGCCGGGAGACTGGTGGAAATAGAGTCCACGAGTCCCGCGGGCACGGTCACGCTGTATGCGGTGCGCGCGCCTGCTAGCCTCTCCGATTAAAAGGGACGTACAGGCACATCCATTTGCCCACCGCTGCCATAGTGCCGACGTAGATCGGCGTGCAGTGGTCGGCAAGTGGTTAGTTATGCTTTGTGAACTATTCACCTTTTAGATGACGGCTGTCATCTGTTTATCAAAGTGTCCTTCTTTCTCAAGTATGCACATATGAGGGGGTCTTGTGTGTTGGTGCTAATGTGGTGCTAATGTGCATATATGACTAAAAGCAAACAAAAACATTTGTGTTCGATCACAAAACGAGTCTTTCATATTTGGATGTAGCATGCATGTTCCAATTGCATTATCAACCAAAAGACACTGGAAGAGGTAACCATTAGGCTGGGTTCACACTTATGTGGATTTCCCCACATCCAATTCGCATAGCAGGAGATTGTGATTGGCTCTCTATAGAGCTGGTTCACACATCTCCGCAGAGGTTCCAGGGAAAATTGCACAGGAGCCCTGTGTGTCTTTTGGTCCGTTTCCGGTCTGAATTCAGCCCAAAATTCTGGATAAAATCAGAGCTGAAACGGTGAATGAAGACGCACCGGACCCCTGCTGTGAGCCGCTGTGTGTTCCAGTGTGAATCCAGTCTTATACATAATATCTCACATTTTAGATCATATTTATTCCCCATTGTAAAGGGAACTAGTTAGAAAAAAAAAAGTCTAGGTCATATAGTACGTATGTTCTCTTCTTGTTCATCTAGAAAATAATAGAAATAACACAAGAAAATTGCTGCCTTTTATGTTGAATGAAGACAATTTTGTGTGTAATTTGTCACCTCAGGTTTAAAGTAATTTAAGAGTGAAAAGAATAGAGTCCATTATGTATTATAGTTATTCTTGCATTTCAGTCATGATGCATAGAATGAGTAGGGCCAGACAGCTATAAGCCACCTTAAAGAAGCAATCATGCTAATTGAGATATAAATGATTAAAGTGGTTGTAAAGCCACTATGATATGATCATACAATAGCCTCTGTTAAATAAGGACATGTGCCCTACTGCATGTGTTTTTATAAAGAATATGCCGATTTCTATCTTATTTCACAGCACCTCCCGGGCGCTCACGTGACTTCCTGCCTCTTTCCTCTCCTGGCCTGACAACTATGGTGGGAGGGGCCCAAAACTCCCGCTGACGTCAGCCGGGAGGAGGAGAGAGGCGAGCAGTCACGTGAGTTCCGGGAGGCTCTGTGAAATAAGGTAGAAATCTTCATATTTATTATAAAACACATGCAGTGGGGCACATATTGTTATTAAACACAGGAGATGGTATAAATATCTAACAATTATGATAGCAGCAGGAGGGGAAGGGGCGGAGACTGGTATGAGCTGACAGGTGGGGCAGGGGGAGGACAGAGGAGAGCTGCCAGGTATTTTATATGATACAGGGGGACAAATTACACAGCACAAGCACTGTGCTGTATAACATGCTTTAACTTGTTATTGACTGCACCAAGCAGATATGCTGTGGCAGGGAGGCCCTCCTGCGCAAAATTACGTACCTGTACGCAATTTCGTGCACAGGGTCTGGGGCGCCAATCAGTGGGAACAGGAGCCAATCAGCGAGTCCGGCGGATGCGATGTCCACCGGGACCCGCCTATCATTCTCACTAGAGGAAGAATGGCGGTCTGACATTGTAAACAAGGCAGACCGCCGTTCTGTCAGAGGGGAAGATGGAGATCTTGTGTTTCTTCTAAGCAGTAACACAGATCTCTGTCTTCCTCCCAGTCAAAGCACCCCCCCACACAGTTAGAAAGCACTCCTTAGGAGCACACTTAACCCTTTTATCGCCCCTGATATTAACCCTTTCCCTGCCAGTGTCATTAGTACAGTGACAATACATTTTTATTAGCACTGATCACTGTATTAGTGTCATTGGTCCCCAAAAAGTGTCAGGTGTCCGATTTGTCCACTGCAATGTCACAGTCCTGCTAAAAATCGCTAATCGCCGCCATTATTAGTAAAAAAATTTAATTAAAAAAATGTCATAAATATATCCCATCGTTTTGTAGACGCTATAACGTTTGCGCAGACCAATCAATATACCCTTATTGGGATTTTTTTACCAACAATATGTGGCAGAATACATATTGGCCTAAATTGATGAATAAATTAGCTTTTTTAAATTTTTTTATTGGGTATGTTTTATAGCATAAAGTAAAAATATTTTTTTTTTTAAGATGTTTTTATGTTTACAGCGCAAACAATAAAAAACGCAGAGATGATCAAATACAAAAAAAGAAAGCTCTATTTGAGGGAAAAAAGGACATAATTTTTTTTGGGTATAGCATCGCACATCTGCTAAATTGTCAGTTAAAGCAACGCAGTTCCATATCACCTATTTATGAAGGGGGGTAAACCTTCTGGAGCTGAAGTGATTGAGGGAACAGGATCTTTTTTTTTTCTTCTTTTTTTTTTTTTTTTTTTTTTAGGGTAACAAACACTTTAAGGAGGGTGAGACATACTTGAAGTTTAAATGTCACTAGAAAGCAATGTAACTAGCCACACAAAATACATTTAATTTGTCAAGGTTAAATGCTTAGGTTTTACTTATTAAATTAAAATAGAAGTATGTTTTAGAGATTTCATAATTTGCCATGTCACGAATGTTAATTCTCCATTATGAAGGCTAGTTTACAAGACTGACCGCTTCTGGCTCGTCCTTGCTTCCGAGCATGCGTGTTTATACTTTGGACTTTTGTCCAACGGACTTGTGTACACACGCTCGGAAAATTCGACAACAGACATTTGTCCGCGGAAAATTTATAAACCTGCCATCCAACATTTGTCCACGGAAAGTTGGCCAACAATTGTCTGATGGAGCATACACACAGTCAGATTTTGCTCCAACAGTCTGTCATCACACATTTCCCGTCGGAAAATCCGATCGTGTGTACGAGGCTTAAGACAGCCCAAAATGTGGGATTTTCTTTTTACTTCCAATTTCAATAATAATGATAAACAGGACAAATAATGGAGGCACAGGCAGAAATAAAAACGGACTA
The DNA here is from genome assembly GCA_028564925.1 of Lithobates sylvaticus. Classification (NCBI taxonomy): domain Eukaryota; kingdom Metazoa; phylum Chordata; class Amphibia; order Anura; family Ranidae; genus Lithobates; species Lithobates sylvaticus. The sequence goes on from CM053027.1 coordinate 111,721,875, forward strand.
ACATTCTAATCCCTCTGCACTCCAACCAAAACGAAAAAAATTAAAAAAAATGTTGCCTTCAGTTATACTTTGACAACGGGGGGGGGGGGGGGGAAGAAACTGCGCTATCTACACATAAATAGATTCAGCAGCCTGCACAACAATAATATGTTAAATCAAAAAGCATGAATAAGTATATAGTGCGGCGCTCAAAGTGTTCAATAGTGATTATTGAACATATACTGTGAAATAATATATAATAATAGAAAAAATTCTTTAAAAATTATATATCACCAAAATAAATAAATATAAGTGACCAATAGTGGAACTATATTCCATATAGAATATCCATTAAATTACAAATGGTGAAATCTACTGATTACAGACAAAACGTGACTGAATTGAGACCATCACAAATAAACAGTATAGTGTCTCAAAATTTAAAAATAATTGTTATAAAAATCAATATTACACCATAATAGTGACTTAAGTGAATACAGTAAAACATAAAGTGACTTGTGCGGCTTGTCTGATGTACTCCGTCACCGATTAATGGAAGGCTTACCGACTATCGTGGACTCAGGTAGGCTTACGCCATATGAGTCAAAATTGCTGTATGGTGTTTGCAATACACCGATGTGGGCAGTTGTTCCAATTTGTGATGTCTGGTAACCAACGACAAGACTATGCGTTGAGTGGTTGATGGAAAGTAGGAGTGGTAGGCAGGTATAGTTTGTGGCTCATCCCCAATGGTATTACCAATAAAGAGAAAATGAGACCATAGCGTAATACCGTCAAGCAAGTTAAAATTTAATGAACATATAAAATGGGTACTCACATGTACAAAAGCTTATTTAGGCATGTATGAAAAGAAATTGGCAGCAGTGGCATCCGCAAATCTTTCCTCCGACGCGTTTCATCTTAATGAGGCATCATCTGTTATACTTTACCTTTTTTTTTTATTATTATTCAGATACTCACAAACTAGAGTTGATTTCTCAAAATAGGGTTAAGAATGCTCTACATACTTAGCAGCAGCTTGAGCATTCTTCATGGTTCCTTTGCTTGATAGTATGGGGTGCAGTCCTAGAAAGTTACTGGTGACTCATCTCTCATGTTCTTCTTCTTCCTTCTTAACAGTGATAAACAGGCTAAAGTTTTTCTTTATTTTTTCTAGGGGGAACACGGCGATTTAGTGGAGCACAGTGGCACCTGCAGAAAATTGTAAATGACTCGGTGGACAGCTCTGATGATGAATTCTTTGACGCAAGAGGTAAGTGAACATAAGTCTACAAGTTTTGTGCACTCTGTTTCTAATTATTGCCTTGTAAGGCTCAATGTAGAAATACAGCTTTTTGTAGAGTTTGGAAGAACTTTTCTACATTTTTTATTGCTATCTGTACTTTCATTACATCCCTATGTCAGTTCTCTTTGGGAAAGGAAATGGGCAGAAACTTTTATAGCAGGAACACATACAGCAATTCAGAATTTACGGAAGTTCTAACCCTTCCCTTGCTACTGAAAAAGATGATTTGTTGCAATTTGTGTCCCCATTGGAGAATCATCCCTGCCTTTTCCATATGTTGTGAGCTTTAAAGGAGAAGGAGATCCCCTAACAGGGACACAAATAAAAATAAAGACCTAACAGAGGTTTTATCCCTCATAATATAGTTTTTGGTAGGCAAAAAGTTTTTCTTTGAGTATATAATGAAAAAGTTTGCCAATCAATAGTAAGTAGATTCAAAAATGCTTGGGATCAACAAAGATCTATACAAAGTTCAAAAGTTGAAGAAAAAAAGAAAGAAAAATGGGTCAGACGATGAACCACGAGGTCTTTTTTCTGCTGTCACTCTTGTATGTTTCAATGTGTTTATACTGTAAAATACTGAGTTTATGGAGTCCCCAATAGGATGGGTGCTGTACTTTATAATCCAGTATGCATTTGTCTGTCAGAGCTCAGTGCTTCATGTTGCCTGGAGTATAAGTGTCATCTAGACAAAAATCTGAGACAGCCAAAGTGTTCCACATAGATGTGTTATTTAATTAAGGCTTGCAAAAGTGTTCCCTGGGGGATTATGACTGGCAGAATTCTGTATTCACACAGCAAATTCACAGAGCTGTAAAACACCCTTGCATGTAAGTTAAGAGTGTGAACTCTTCAATGGATAATAGTCATCATGCAGAAGATATGGCAACTACCATTGCTGGCCTCCTTCTGAAAAGGTTAGTTGACCGTCTGACCCTCTAGATTCAACACTTTTCTTCCTTTGTGAACAGGAAAGCAGATTTTTTTTTTTATGTCATAATGTAGAGAATACAATTTCCTTTCATTTGAGCCCAGTCTTGCCACACAGATTTACTCGAGGTCTGAGCAATCCTCTTTTATTGTTCAGTTAGAGAAATCTTGACAAAGTCTTGAAAACGTCAAAAACGCCCCCTAGCTGTGGGTGACAGGTGATTTACATATCTCATGCACTAGCCTGAGACAGGTTATCATCAGATCACTGGATGTTCTACTCTGCCCAGCTCTGACTACATACATGTCCCCTAAATCACTTGTGTGTCTATAGTCTGCTGACTGTTCACTGCATCCCATGATGAGAAACATCCAGTCAAAACACAGTAAAGCTGGGAGAGCTGGAGGGGAGGGGAGGGGGATGTGAATTGTGAACTTTTTACACAGGATGTGCCTGTCTCAGGCTAGTGCATGATATGTAAATCACCTGTCACTCACAGCAAGGGGGCGTTTTTGACAAAGTTTTCAAGACTTTGTCAAGATTTCTCTAACTGAACAATAAAAGAGGATTGCTCAGACCTCAAGTAAATCTGTGTGGCAAGACTGGGCTCAAATGAAAGGAAATCGTATTCTCTACATTATGACATCAAAAAAAAAATTGGGTTTACATCCACTTTAAGTGTTTGTTTTTGGTCAGTTTGATTTACTAAAAGGGTAAAGCATCTTTATTTAGCTTAGTGAATGAGGTAAGGCAAAATGAAAATTCACTTTGCAAAGAATTACCAATCATGTGCTATAAATCATACCAAAACTGAGTTTTTTCTTGCACATACAGTAATTGGATGATTGAAATCAAATGGTAGCAGGGTAGTGAATGCTAGTGAATGACACAAATGGTATTAAATTGTAGTGAATGACACAAATGGTAGTAAATGGTAGTCAATGACACAAATTCATGTTTTTCACTAAGCTAAGTGAAAATTGTTGTTGCAAACTAAACATAATTTTTGCAAAATCAGAGTCATTATGTTATGCGGTAGTTGTCAGGGCTAAATAAATATTTCATGACCCTGTTCCTGACCTGTGGAACACAGGCTATATACAGTTATATTGCTGAATTGTGAATAGGGGCCGTGGATATTTTTAGGGATGATGTGATACAGAGTCATGGATGTGACACACTCGGAATGCACCCTCTACACACTGCTATACACACTTTCTAAACTGCAATACAGGTTTAAGCAGGCCAGATGCTTCACACTAATCCCTCTCTGGCCAGTCTGGCTACTCTACTCTGCAAATGACGTGCTTGCTTGTAGCATACTTCAGTGGCTATATATGGCTTATCCAAAAAAAACATATATATATATATATATATATATATATATATATATATATATATATATATATATATAAAACCAATCAGGTGCTAAAGGCACAGGGACATTTCTATAATGGCACAGCTGGGCAAAAGGGCATACAGGTACGTCCCTGTGAATTTGCTGCTGTGCCATTGCGTGTGCGCCGGTCGGGACCTCCGCACACCTCCTGCCGGTCGGGACCTCCGCACACCCCCGCCGGTCGGGACCTCCGTGAGTCAGATCGCGGGCCCCGCGGACTCGATCGCCGTGGGGATGGAAGAATGGGGAGATGCTGAAGTAAACAAGCATCTCCCCGTTCTGCCTAGCAACAGTGACACTGATCTCTGCTCCCTGTGATTGGAGCAGAGATCAGTGATGTGCCACGCCCCCCACAGTTAGCAACATGCCCCTAGGACACACTTAACCCCTACACTGCCACCTCCTGGTTAACCCCTTTACTGCCAGTGTCATTTACACAGGAATCAGTGCATTTGTATAGCACTGATTGCTGTATAAATGACAATGGTCCCAAAAATGTGTCAAAAATGTCCCATGTGTCTGCCATAATGTCGCAGTCACAATAAAAATCGCTGATTGCCGCCATTACTAGTAAAAAAAAATAATTATTAATAAAAATGCCATAAAACTATCCCCTATTTTGTAAACGCTATAACTTTTGCGCAAACCAATCAATAATCGCTTATTGTGATTTTTTTTTTTACCAAAAAATATGTAGAAGAATACGTATTGGCCTAAACTGAGGAAAAAAAATGTTTTTTTTTATATATTTTTGGGGGATATTTATTATAGCAAAAAGTAAAAAATAATGCTTTTTTTTTTTTCAAAATTGTCGCTCTTTTTTTGTTAATAGGGCAAATACCACCAAAAGAAAGCTCTATTTGTGGGAAAAAAAGGACGTCAATTTTGTTTTGGATCCACGTCACACGACCGCACAATTGTCAGTTAAAGCAACGCAGTGCCGAATCGCAAAAAGGGCTCTGGTCTTAAGCCAGCAAAATGGTCCGGTCTGAAAGTGGTTAAGGAGATATTTCTTGGACCTACAGGTAAGCCTTAATCTAGGCTTACCTGTTGGTCCAAGTGGTCTGTAAGGGTTTACAACCACTTTAAATGCTCTCTTTTTTCTAAAACTTAATATCTAGCTTAAACAGTACTACTGTTATGGCTCAGACTACAAAAAGTAACTTCTGTTTAAATTATTGTAATCTTTCAATACCATGACAGTACTGCTTTCTCTTTTATTTCTCTACTGCCGAAATTCATAAGTGTTCCACATGCCATCTTCCATTTTTGTTTCCTGAGCATAATCCTTTGATTTGTTTCTCCTCCTCCTTTGCATGTACTTTAGGTATTAGACTTGCCCATACATTTAATCTACAAAGTGCCTTCATATCTCTAAATGCTTTAGTCTTGGCAGTCTGTTACCTAGCAGCATCTAGTTAGAATGCAGATATAACAGCCCTAGGAAATATTGGGTGGCAATAGAAAAGTGAAAGTTACTGCATAGATTTCTCTTTTACCTTCCCATCTTTTAATGTACAATGTTTTACTCTATTCAAGAAACAGTTTTTGTTCAAGACCTTCTAATACATATTTATCTTATAACTATTATAAAATGACCCAAGTTATCTGCAGTGTCTCCCAATAGGCCAGTGGTAAACTGCTAGTTTAGCACAGTTCTTAAAGCGGAGCTCCACCCGCACCAAAAATATTAAGTCAGCAGCTACAAATACTGCAGCTGCCGACTTTTAATAAATGGACACTTACCTGTTCTAGGTCCCAGCGGTGTTGGCAGAATGTGACGAGCGACCGCTTGTCTCTCGGCTGCCCCGCTGCCATCCTCTGTCAGGGAATCAGGAAGTGAAGACGCAACATTTTGGACAATTTCCCTGGAACTAAGGGGCCAAGCCCAACCCCTGGAAAAAAAAAACACTATAATTCCCCCTCCACAAAATGATTTGGACCAGTGCACAAAGCAAGTTCCATAAAGACATGGATGAGCGAGTTTGGGATGGAGAAACTTGACTGGCCTGCACAGAGCCCTGACCTTAACCCGATAGAACACCTTTGGGATGAATTAGAGCGGAGACTGTGAGCCAGGCCTTCTCGTCCCCATCAGTGCCTGACCTCACAAATGTGCTTCTGGAAGAATGGTCAAACATTTCCATAGACACACTCCTAAACCTCGTGGACAACATTCCTAGAAGAGTAGAAGCTGTTATAGCTGCAAAGGGTGCTTCAATTCAGTATTAAACCCTATGGACTAAGACTGGGATGGCATTAAAGTTCTTGTGCGTGTAAAGGCAGGTGTGCCAATACTTTTGACAATATAGTGTACACTCATTCCTTAGATATAATGATGTTTTGTGCTCTTTAATAAGTTATGTTGTGCTTCTGTAAATTTGAACCACACTTGACTGCAGGGGTGAAGATCTGGTAGCTCCTAACTGTTGTTGAACCAGATCTCCCAGCATGCAGCACATCATCAAACAAGCTCACATAAGTACTTCTAGATCACATACCCCGTGTAGTCTATCATAATCCCCACATTTTCTAATTAATATCATTAGCCCTCTTCTTGCACAGAGGGGAAGAGGTTGCAGAGAATCGCTGTGAAATCTGTTCATTATTGTCCTTATAACAAGCAGCTATTATTGGATTTAGTCTTGACCGTATCCTTTGGAACCAAAGCAGCCTCTCACCGCATGGGTATTTGCTGCAGGCTTTGAAATGTCACCATGGCAACCGGAAGATTTTGACAATAGTAGCATGTCCGTCCATTCACATTGCTGCTCTAGCTGGTCTGTTAAAGATACCACAGCGCCTTATTGACTCTTCTGCTAAAATATGCTGTTTGCAGGGCGCTTTAACATATCTAATTTGCACCACCAATAGCAGAGCTATTACAGCTTGTCTGTTCCTGGTTTATGGTGCCAGGCTGCTGTGAATAGAAATATTGTAAGGCGAAGGTTAATGCAGCCGTGTTTACCAACAAGCTGCGGATTAAAATAGATTCCGACAAAGAGCAAGGCAGACTACATTAGCTGTTTATGGCGCTGAACAAAAATAATGACTTCTACAAGCTCTATCAGAAACAAAGGATTTAGTTACTAAGAATATGTATCAACGTGAATTACAATCTTAATAAATTGTGATCATCTGATGGGCAGTACTGTGTAACTGAACACTGCTTAACATATACAGTATTTGCAATGTATGCTTTTTATGCTTTTTATTTTGAAGATACAATCAGGCTTACCTAAAGATCTATAGACACAGCACACACTTTCATTTTTGTCAGAAACCATGAATCAGACTGAGACAGAAGTACAGTTAAATCACACTTGTTTATTATTAATAATAATAATAATAATAATAATAATAAAAAAAAAAGGTAAACAGAGTAAACGTAGTCAAAACATAGCCAGAGTTCAGGAACCGGAACGGATAGTCAGACAAGCCAAAACGTCAGGGAGCCAGAGATGAGCGTAGTAGAACAGCAAGTAGGATCTGGAGCCAGAAGGAATGTCAGCCAAGCAAGTCTTTAACAGGAACACAGAAGAGCGTAGAGATGTGACCAAGGCGAAGGCAGAGATCATCTGGGCTGGACAGCTTAAGTAGACAGGACTGACGAGCAAGATATCATCAACAGTGGAGAGATAGGAGCTGGCAATTAGCCACCAGCTGAGCGGCCAGCTCAGAGAAGGAAGGGCTGGGCCCAGCCCTGACAATTTTATAACATCAGCATTGTAATAACAATACAAAAGTTATTTTTTTGACAATCCAAAATAAGCTAACTTGAAAATCTCCATTCATGTTGTGAGTTCTGTCTGTCTGTTGGCCTTCTCTTTCCAAAACCTATCCTAATCTAAGGAATACATAGCCCATGGTAAAGAAAATAATAGTGAAGCGCCTCAAAAACCATAAAAAGCAAAAAACATAAAGCATAAATAAGTAATGAAATAAAGGTCAAATATTGAAGTTGAAATTCCAATGTGATGTCCAATATAGTGACAAATATCAAACAATAACACCAGTGTTGATGCAGCAATTCTTCATAGAAGTGCTTTCTATCGTATTTTTCGATCGTGTGTATGCAATTCCGACACGCAAAATTCCGACGCATGCTCGGAAGCATTAAACTTCCCTTTTATAGTGCCGTCGAACGTGTTGTATGTCGCGGTGTTATTGACCATCGGATTTGGTGTGACCGTGTGTAGGCCGTGTGGAGAATTCCGATGGGAAAACCATCAGAGCTTTTTACGATGAGAATTCCGATCGTGTGTATGCGGCATTAGGCAAACCTATCCCGGTCTATGGCTAGCCTAAAAATTCTGAAACTATTTAAAAAGTCTCCGGAAAAGGTCTACATGCACCTTGGGGTAGGTTGACCTTTTACAGAGATTTAGACTTGAGCCCAGTGGATGCTGAAAGTCTGATGACCGTTAATTGGTTGGTGTGCTTTCCACATACCTATTATGCTATCATGAACTATTTAATCATGCATTTTTAAGGAAACTTGTCATGAGAGAAACATGGCTGCCACTTAAGCAAATGCTAATTGACTGGCTGTCATCATAACCCCCATGCCTCTATACTTTGAGTCAGTAACTTGGAGCAAGCATACAAATAAGGCTTTATTCACACAGGGCATGCTATACTATATGCCTGTGCAGGGTCATGTTTACCCACACATGGTGCACAAGTGTTTCATGCATTCCTATGCAGTCAGTCCCATTGATGTACATTGGAACACGGGGGCTGCCTGAACATAGTGCTGTGTCCCAATATGACATCTGTGTGGTGTGATCTGGGGCGATTATTGGCTCTCATGGTAGATGTGCTTTTAATGGGCTTGCTACAGTCCAGACTGCAGTTTTAGGGCATGTCAGCCTGCTTTTATTATACAAAAATATAGTTCCATACAAAGTTGCCCATGCAGAGGTTCTTCACAAATCTTCACAAATCTTCACAACTTCACAAATCAAACAAAAAATGTAGATCCGCCTGGCTCCCTTGTTAGCATCACCACTGCTCTCATTGGTCTCCTAGACCGCAGGTTGTCACAGTGGGTGCAGGCAGGTGCATATCAAATCCACACAGAGTGAGTTCAGGGACGTGCACCAATATGAACCAGCACCCACACGGATGTGTCTGTGCAGCTGCTGTGCTCCTAGGACGCTCTACACAGGGCTGCACGGAACAGCTGTGCATCCCCATGTGGGTAAAAAAACAGCCCTGCATGAACGTACCATATAGTACGCCTTGTGTGAACAAGGCTTAAGGACCTCTGACTTATCTCTGACCTTGTGATCTTCATATTTGTTCTGGGTCCATGTCTCAAAGTTATTAAAGCCAGAGGGACAGCATAAAAAGCACCCAGCTAATACATGAGTCTCAGTGATGGCATCCTCTGTAGCACCTCCAGAGGGGCTGCTGAGAATATGCCCAGGCCTCTCTTGCTAATATAGAGGCTGCCTGTCACATTCACAGTTCCAAGCACATCAACAACACAGGCTCAGTCTGTTTTTGTGTATGTCTTTTTGTGGATTTATTCTGCAGAAACATGAACAGGAGGGGATTTAAGAGTTACTCAATCAACGGGAGCACAAACTTCTTACAAAATCCTCTTGAAACAGCTTTGACGGAAGGTAATAGGAAAGGGCCAGTAATTCTAGGTCTCTGTAAGACCCAGTCCGCCCAGTAACCTCTGACACTCAATTCCCTCTAGCACATGCACACTTGAGAGTCCAACACCAAGTCTTATTCACAATGTCCTAGGATAGCTGTCTGCAACCCAGTTTCCACACCACACTCTTCAGTGAGAGAGACCAAAGGTCCTTCTCCAGAGCAGACTCCAAGCTTATGCCCTCCAGGAAAATTCCTTTTAGCGTATCTTCTCCTGGCCCTCAGTCCAGCATCTACTGAGGTCCACAAAGCAACTCCAGTACACGGGCTGCATCCCAGATGCAGAAGCCCCAGGACAAGAACACTCTGTACAGGTCTCCCAAACATTTATCACCTCCCCAGCGACCTTCTGGGCACCCGCTCCCCACGGATTGGCTGGACTCTGACAAATATTCATAAATCAGTAGTTGGTCCTCAAATTCTTTATTCTGAAAGCCTCTTCCAAAGGCAGGCAGGAACAATCTATTTGTTCTATTTTAAGCATTGCTGGAATCTGGCTTCTATTCCCATGTGGTGGCAGCCCTCTGTTTTGACTCTCGTTTGACAGCTATATATTTTATGGACTTTTAATATGTCTATTGGGTTACAATAGAACACCAAGTGTTTTGTGCCTTTACTTGTATTTGTCAGGAACAATCAAGCACTGGCCTTGGTAAAAAAACAAAAAACAGACCACCACTCCACTTAGTACAGTGAAGCCAAAAACGAAATTTTAGCCTGACCAGGTTAGGGCTCTAGACTCCGTATTTCTTTCATGACATGTTTTCTTTAAGACACGCACATACCTTGACCACTCCCACTGATCATTGATGGTTTTTTTTTTTTGATCATTTCAGAAGAAGTTGTTGAAGGAAAAAATGCAATACTTATTGGAATGAGTCAATGGAACTCAAATGACTTGGTGGAACAAATTGAAACCATTGGGAAGCTAGAAGAGAATCCAGGTAAGAGTTACTACTAAATACAATATTTAAAGCCTGCATTACATCTGCTTAATTGTTAATTTGATAAGAAATGAAAAGATTGTGGGGCTGCATAGTAGTGGTGGAACTAGCACACTGTGGATGCACTAAAAAAATAAAACCTTCATGATGATTGTCTGGAGGTGGATATCACTGTGATCCATTTGTGGATATTCCATCTGTGTACTATTTGGGATCAACTTCTGGACACTTCAGTATATTAACTTTTTTGCACTTCCTTATCTATATGTGGACACCGCTAGATGATATATGAACATCTTATTTATATGTGGATATCACTATATGGTATATAAATTGTTTTGAATAATATTACTGTATGATATAATAATTTTTGTTTCATATATATACTTTTTATGCACTGTGACACTTTAATATCATTGTATACTAATTGGTAGAGTGCTGAACTATTTTGTATGTTAGGCTGTTCATATTGCAAGTGAATTTTTCACTTTTGTTAAAATTCGCTTTCTAAAGGATACCCAATCACCTGCAAGGAAAGTATTTTTGTAAGTGTAAATAGTAAATCAATGTCAATGTAATTTTACATTTATATAGTAAATAAACTTTCTTTGGACAACCTATCAAGAATGTATGAGACATCTCTTCTGATTTATAGGTGAGTGGATATGAAAATGTGGATTACAGTATCACCTCATTTTCCAAGTACTGTAAATCAGTACATTTTACAGGTTTATTTTCTCGGGTTAGTCCATGGACCTAGCTCTGTATCTAAGACATCTGTGAAGGTTATACATTATCTTTCATGTGATAGAGCAGGGGACTCCAAACTTTTCAAATAAAGGGTCACTTTATTGTTTTTCAGACTTTAGGAGGGCCGGATTGTGGCCAGCAGGGGCAGAAAATGTCACGGGCCCAGCAGCAGTGAGAGTAAATATGGCTTTAGGGTGGGTGGTCAATAGGAGGAGGAGTATTCCCCCTATTAGTAGGAGGAATAGTATCACATCATTGGTATCGGTGGAAGATGTAGTGCCCCATTGTTGGTGTCAGTGGGAGAAATGGTTCCTCCTATCAGTGGGAGGAATGAGGAAAGAGACACATCTGGCCCCCAGGCCGCAGTGTGGAGACCCTTGTGATAGAGACTCAGTGCTGGTCATCTTGGTGCAGACCTCCCAGAAAAAAGAGAAATGCCCTGCCCTAAGGTAAACCTCACACTTATTTTCCCTGTAGCGAAATGCCTCACACCTTCCCTGGAATCTTGACAATAACACTAAACCTCTCTGTAACACTGACCCTTACACTCGGCTTTCCTGTAATCCCAACCCTCAAATAAACCCTCAAAAGTTCCTGTTTATACTCCTAATTTTAACACTAACTTTAGTCTAAAACAAACTCTCACAAAGAATCTCACATTTATCTTCCTTGGAACCCCAACTCTAACATTAACCCTCCATGTACCCCAACTCTAACATAAACCCTCACACTTATGCCCTGTACACACGGTCAGACTTTTCGATGGAAAATGTGCGATCGGAGCGTGTTGTCGAAAATTCCGACCGTGTGTAGGCTCCATCTGACTTTTTCCTTCGGAATTTCCGACACACAAAGTTTGAGATCTGGATCTAAAATTTTCCGACAACAAAATCCGATTGCGTAAATTCCGATGCACAAAGTGGCACGTATGCTCAGAAAAAAATTACGAGACGGAAGCTATTGGCTACTGGCTATTGAACTTCCTCTTTATAGTCCCGTCGTACGTGTTTTACGTCAGCGCGTTCTTGGCGACAACTTTGTGCGACCTTGTGTATGCAAGACAAGTTTGAGCACACATCCGTCGGAAAAAAATCTGATGGATTTTGTTGTCGGAATGTCTGATCGCGTGTACAGGGCATTACTGTACTTGCAACCCTGTTATTAACCCTCCCTGTAATTCCATCTCTTGCTAAACCCCTCACATTCACCCTCTTTGTAACTCTAACCATCACAGTAAACCTACTGCAATTTTAACTAATACTGCATACACACAAGCGGAATTTCCGTCTGAAAAATCTTTTTCCGACGGAATTTCACTTAAGCTTGGCTTGCATACACACGGTCACACAAAAGTTCACTGAACTTTCGACTGCCAAGAACACGCTGACGTACAACACTAGGACGAGCCTAGAAAATTAAGTTCAATGCTTCCGAGCATGCGTCAAATTGTTTCCAAACATGCGTAGGAATTTTGCGTGTCGGAATTGGTACAGACGATAGGAATTTCCGATTCTTTTTTCCGAACAAAAATTGAGAACATGCTCTCAATCTTTTGCTGGCTGGAATTCCGCCAGCAAAAATCTGATGGAGCATACACACGGTCGCATTTTCGGACCTAAAGCTCTCATTGGACTTTTGCTGGCAGAATTTTCGCTTGTGTGTACGGGGCATCACTCTACCTGTTACAGCAGTGGCTGAGCTCATTATGGTGTGGGATCGTTTTTCAGGGGTTGGGCTCGGCCCCTTAGTTTCAGTGAAGGAAACTCTTAAGGCATCAGCATACCAAGACATTTTGTAAAATGTAATGCTTCCAACTTTGTGGGAACAGTTTGGGGATGGCCCCTTCCGGTTCCAACATGACTGTGCACCAGTGCACAAAGCAAGGTTCATAAAGACATGGATGAGTGAGTTTGGGGTGGAGGAATTTGACTGGTCTACACAGAGTCCTGACTCCAACCTGATAAAACACCGTTGGGATGAATTAGAGCGGAAACTCCTAAACCTTGTGGACAGCCTTCCCAGAACAATTGAAGCTGTCAGAGCTGAGCTGCGAAGGGTGGGCCAACTCAATATTGAACCCTACGGACTAAGACTGGGATGCCATTAAAGTTCATATGTGTGTAAAGGCAGGTGTCCCAATACTTTTGGTAATATAGTGTATGTTGCATTCTGGTATATAGGCAGATTGGTGGGGGTTGCTCACACTAGGAGTTTTATGACATGCTTGGGAGAGGCTGCACACAGCCTACAGGTATAATATCTAAAAGAAGCACATTTTTTTAAAAACTGTGCAATGATTTCAATCTATTGGGGATGCCTAAGTGCATGGGAACTTTAATTGGAAGGGTAAATTTAGCCTTAAATCCCTTGTTGATATATTTTCCTCACCGGTGCCAGTATCCTCTGCACTGAAGATCTACCTTTACTGTTTTGAATTATATCAGCAGCAAGATTCTGGAAATCTGCTGTGTTGGCTTAAAGTGGTAAATAATAAGAAAAAAAGTACAGCGCAACCAAATCCTTCACATTGCTAGTGTCTCATAACTCCACCTTATTATACTGACACATATAACAGAATAATATACATTTAAAAAATAAGTGAATGAATATGACTAGTTTATATATGAAAAATCACACAAAGTCCCAGTAGCTTTATTTTCCACGCACTAGTACTTGCAATGAATCACCAATAATCCTCTTTTCCACGTCAGTGGGATTAATCACAATTTACCACCAAAAAAATCTGCTCCTCCACCTTCAACACCAACTTGGAACCACTGGAATATACCGGCTTTTCGGTCAGGTCAAAAAAACACTTTGTCCTTTAAAGCGGGCAACATTACTATGCCAAGCATCTCCAACTTCTCTCTATGAGCTTCACCACTTTACTTCATGCACCAGATCTCCAGCTCTTCCGCACACCTTTCCAGCAATGTAAGCTTAAGAATAGGGATGAGCCGAACACCCCCGGGTTCGGTTCGCACCAGAACCCGCGAACGGACCTAATGTGCGAACATTAGAACCCTATTAATTACAATGGACGCGAACGTTCGAAATCAAAAGTGCTAATTTTAAAGGCTAATATTCATGTTATTGTCATAAAAAGTGTTTGGGGACCTGGGTCCTGCCCCAGGGGACATGTATCAATGCAAATTTTTTTTTAAAAGCTGAAGTTTTTTCAGGAGCAGTGATTTTAATAATGCTTAATGTGAAACAATAAAAGTGTAATATTCCTTTAAATTTCGTACCTGGGGGGTGTCTATAGTATGCCTGTGAAGGGGCGCATGTTTCCCGTGCTTAGAACTGTCCCTGCACAAAGTGTAATTTTTGCAGGAAAAAAAAGCTATTTAAAATCACTCGCGGCTAATGAATTGTCGGCTCCCGTACTACAGAGAACAGTCATTCATTGAAAGTCATTGATAAAAAAAAAGTCATTGATGAAAAAAAAAAAGCGTGGGGGTCCCCCCAAATTCAATTACCAGGCCCTTCAGGTCTGCTATGGATATTAGGGGAACCCTGCGTCAAATTTAAAAAAAAATTACGTAGGGGTCCCCCTAAATATCCATACCAGACCCTTCAGGTCTGGGATGGATTTTAAGGGGAACCCCGGCCAAAAAAAAAAAAATATGGCGTGGGGTCCCCCTCAAAATCCATACCAGACCCTTATCCGAGCATGCAACCTGGCAGGCCGTAGGAAAAGAGGGGGGGACGAGAGCGCCCCCCTCCCTCCTGAACCGTACCAGGCCACATGCCCTCAACATTGGAAGGGTGCTTTGGGGGTCTGTGACCCCTCAAAGCACCTTGTCCCCATGTTGATGAGGACAAGGGCCTCTTCCCCACAACCCTGGCCATTGGTTGTGGGGGTCTGTGGGTGGGGGGCTTATCAGAATCTGGAAGCCCCCTTTAAGAGGGGACCCCCAGATCCCGGCCCCCCCCCTGTGTGAAATGGTAAGGGGGTACAAAAGTACCCCTACCATTTCACCAAAAAAGTGACAAAAAATGGTAAAAATGACAGGAGACGGTCTTTGACAATTCCTTTATTAAATCTTCTTTCATCTTCTTTCTTCTGGTCTTCTTCCTTTTTCCTTTCTTCATCCTTCGGTTTCTTCATCTTCTCCTTCCGGCATCTTCTTCCATCTTCTTCTTTCTCCGATCCGCTTCTTCTTGCTCTGGTCTTCTCGTCCGGCATCTTCTTCCATGGCGTCGGCGTCTCTTCTTGGGCCGCTCCGCGCAATGGGAGGCTCCCGCTGTGTGAGGCTTTGCTGCATCTGACAGGTCTTTTATAACGACCCCGCCCCCCTCTGACATCATGGGGAAAGCCATAGGGAAGTCCCCATGACTTCCCAGTGCGTCAGAGGGGGCGGGGTCACCAGGTGGCCCCGCCCTCCGTTATAAGAGACCTGTCAGAGGCAGTGATGCCTCACACAGCAGGAGCCTCCCATTGTGCGCAGCGGCCCAAGAAGAGACACCGACGCCGTGGAAGAAGATGCCAGACGAGAAGACCAGAGCAAGAAGCGGATCGGAGGAAGAAGAAGATGGAAGAAGATGCCGGAAGGAGAAGATGAAGAAACCGAAGGATGAAGAAAGGAAGAAGGAAGAAGACCAGAAGAAAGAAGATGAAAGAAGATTTTAATAAAGGAATTGTCAAAGACCATCTCCTGTCATTTTTACAATTTTTATCACTTTTTTGGTGAAATAGTAGGGGTACTTTTGTACCCCCTTACCATTTCACACAGGGGGGGCTGGGATCTGGGGGTCCCCTTGT
The DNA here is from genome assembly GCA_028564925.1 of Lithobates sylvaticus. NCBI lineage: Eukaryota > Metazoa > Chordata > Amphibia > Anura > Ranidae > Lithobates > Lithobates sylvaticus. The sequence continues at coordinate 111,737,616 of CM053027.1, forward strand.
TAAAGGGGGCTCTTGTCCCCCCTCTTTTCCTGCGGCCTGCCAGGTTGCGTGCTTGGATAAGGGTCTGGTATGGATATTTAGGGGGACCCCTACGTCCTTTTTTTATTAAATTTGACGCAGGGTTCCCCTTAATATCCATAGCAGACCTGAAGGGCCTGGTAATTGAATTTGGGGGGACCCCCACGCTTTTTTTTTTTTTTTTTTATCAATGACTTTTTTTTTTTATCAATGACTTTCAATGAATGACTGTTCTTTGTGTTACGGGAACCGGCAATTCATTAGCCGCAGATGGCTTCCTTAGATGACACAACAGGCCAGAAGGGTAAAGGTGGTTTAATGTGATACTGCAATGCTGTACTAACAGCACGCACACACTAATCCCCAGAATCACAGCAGATAATGTCAGCAGTCAGCAGCAGCAGAATGAATCACAGCACAGATAATGTCAGCAGCACTGCAGAATTGATCACAGATAATGTCAGCAGCACTGCAGAATGGATCACAGCAGATAATGTCACTAACGCCGGAACACACTACATGAGGCCGCCGGCGCGGTGGCCTTATATAGTGTGGGGCGTGTACTAAACCCCCTGAGCTATAATTGGCCACAGGCATCCTGCCTGTGGCCAATTATTGCTCTCCCCGCCGCTGGCTCTATGATTGGCCAAGCATGCGGGGTCACAGTGCATGCTTGGCCAATCATCAGCCAGCAATGCACTAAGACTGGCGCAGTGCATTGTGGACCGTTCGCATCACACGAATTTGATGCGAACGGCCCACATAGTTCTGGGCTCGACGAGCGGTCGAACGGCCGATGTTCAATTCGAACATGGGTTCAAATCGAACACCGGGCCCATCCCTACTTAAGAATATAAGAATAGCTTTCGAAAACATATGTATAAAGTCCCCAAGAAAACCTGGCCTTTTATCAGAGATTTATTCGAACATAATTAACAACACAGAAACAAACAAACTACCATACATGCTCAAATGGGAACAAGAATTAAACATCTCTTTCTCTGTCCAAAACTGGGATACATGCATTAACAACTTACATAAATGCACTAGATCTATCACAGTTAAGGAGACAGCACTGAAACTATTCACCAGATGGTACTATACCCCAGTCAAACTACACTCCATATTCCCCACAACACCACAAACATGCTTCAGAGGATGTGATTCCCCTGGATCATACATTCATATTTTCTGGGACTGTAATAAGACTACACATATATGGAAACAGCTAGAAAGATTTGCCTCTATAATCTCAGATAACAACATTGTCCTAACCCCACACAGCTGTCTCTTATTCGCACCTGTTACTGGTCTCTCAACACACAATACCAGATTAATACATACAATCTGTGTTGCAATTCACTGGTTAATTGCATATCATTGGAAATCCCAATCCATTCCTTTAGAACATTTAAAAACTAGAATAAACAACGTCAATCTCATGGAAAAAATATTTCATACCATTCAGAACACTTCACATTTATACAATAAAAAATGGGATCCTTGGTTTAAACATTCCATATCCTTCTTCAATCCAACCTGAGAATGTCTACACATAAATCATCAATCTATCCTTTATAATGTACTATAGACCATATTCAAAACTATTGTACCATTGTTAAGAATTCCTACCTTATTACTTGTACCTTTACATTGTTACATATGTAAAACATATGATTACTGTCAAGTTTCAGCATATTTTTGTACTCTTTTTGTACCACCTTTTGCACTCAATAAAATAGTTTGTAAACAAAAAAAAGAATATAAGAATAGCTCTCACTGCGCAATATGCATTAAAAACAGCCTAAATTTCTTAAAATCAGAAGGTAAACAACTCATAAAGATAGCGTACTGTAACCCAATGCACACAGATATATAGCTCCTTTAATACCAGTGGTGCCCACTTAAGGAATTCATTAGCATCAGATACATGTATTACTGAACCTCACTACCGGTCACACTCCGACGTGATGATGTAAATGGCCACGCCACTGATGCGTTTCGTCACACCACTCTGACATTGTTAGGGGTGAGCGCGGAGGATATTATTTGTTAGCTGAAAGTGGAGGGGTGGTGCCTTAGATTGCAAAGATATTTATGATTACCAGTTATAATTGGATCACAGTTTTTACTGCCACAGTGAAAGGTGACCATCTCTGGCCAATTGTTAGATGTCTCGTTGGGTACTACAGGATGCCAGTATTTAAAGCATAACTTGTGTGCACAACAGAACCCCATTTTAAAAAATGAGTTAAGGATTTTAAATGGGACTTCAACCAATCCTTCTGTTTGGTTTTTGCATAGAGTGAGGAGGGTTTGGAAACTCTCTGACATCACAATCAAATGTATGTAACACAAATACTGTGCATAAAACTGCAAATTTATAATTTGTACAGCTCTAAGCACTGTAGATTAGGGAACTCTCTGTAGATTAGGGGTGTTGTCTTCCTACAACAGTGCAGAAGATACGTGTAACAAAAAGGCAAATATGAAAACTGATATACTTTATTCTGTTTCTAAAGCCCTGTTGGAGAGATAATGCCTCAAATCCTTTCCCAGTAACCACAGAAAAACTGAGGGGAACTCTGCTATACAGCAAAATATTCTTAAAACATTACTAAACCTTTAACACTTTACTCAAAAAATATTTTTTACTGGAGTTTCTCTACTTTAAAGTGGATGTAAACCCAAAATGTTTTATTTATTTTTTTGTCTGGCACAATATAGAGTATGGGATTTCAGATCAGCTGTACCCAGTCTTGCCACAAGGAGTTAATCCAGCTCTGAGCAATCCTCATATATTTTTTCAGTGAAATAAAACGGACAAACTGTGAAAACTTTGTCCGTTCTTCCCCCTTGCTGTGATTGACAGGTGATTTACATATCTCGTGCACTAGCCTAAGACATGCATTATTTTTTTAATTCCCACCCCCACTCCTTTCTTCAGGAGCTCTGCAAGAATTGGCTGTTCCACACCTCAGCATGATTTGGCATGCTGAAGTTATGTGGGGACTTTTCTGGGTTTTGACTGGATGTTAGTGATCATAGCAGAAGTTCAGTGTAAGAAATACACAGGAGAAAATGCATGTTGATAAGGGGAGTGTAAAGGTGGGCGGGGAGTCTACTGACATCACGACTCCACCCATGGAGCCCTGGAAAACAGACCCACCCACAAAATCTGCATTTTTTTCGGGTCTCATAGCAGACAGAGGGGAGACATTTGACAGATAAGTATACATGTAGGAGGCATGTATATCCTTCTAGATAACCAATATTGCAGTAGTTTAGAAAGGATGAGAGTGGGCTTACATCCACTTTAAGCTAATATATCCAGATTTCTCTAAATGTTTAAACAAATAGACTGGGTCAATGGAGAAGGGTCTAAGGTTCCGTTTGGTTTTAAAGCAACTGCCTTCTCCCTTACGATCTTGTTGCACGAACAGTCATATTATATTCAACCTTTTAATTAATATCAATTTAAATGAATATGAATTTATTTTCACCCATTATCAGCGCCGATAACCCTATTTTTGGCCGATAATTTTCGGACGAAAATTATCTGCACCTTTTTTCTATCGGCAAAACGCCTATAACCCTATTTTCAGCCGATCATTTTCGGCGGCCGATATATCGGTGCATCCCTAGTAATTTGATCACTTCCACTAGACCTAGTCAGAATTCTGGCAGCTGATATTTGGACATCCTGTAGTCTGTTTAGTATGGAGCTAGGTATCGCAGTAAATAGAGCGTTATACATAGTTAAGTTAGAAGAAAATGTATTGATCACCTTTTCTGTCACAGTGTTTGATGGCACAGGACATAGTCAAGAGATGTTTTTCAAGCAGAACGAAAGTGTTCTGACAACATTGTGTGCAAGTGTATCAAGGATCACTCCTAGATTTTCAAATTTAGACTGAAGCTCAAGTACAGTTCTGTAAACAGATAGAGTTAAAGGACTGGCTTTGCAAAGTTGATAGGGGTGCCAATAAGCACAACTTCAGTCTTGCACAGTTTTGTTGAAGGAATGGGGTTATCCATGTCTTTATGTCAAAGAAACAGTTGAATAAGGAAGAAACAGACAATTTAGAATCCAGTTTAATATGGTTATACAGTATAACTGAGTATCGCCAGCATAGAAATTATGGTTTCAAGGTGAGAGAGAAAAGCTGGCCATAGAAATTTGGCTGGTTCAGCAGAGACCAGCTACACGATTGATGCATCGCCATTGTTGATCAGCGACTGCAGTCAATGGCTGCAGCCACTGATCAGTGTATTCTGACAGCGACAGGGTGCTGCTGTCACAATAATATGTCCTGGTTGGGGGGGATTTTTCCATCCAACTTTTTTGTGTGGATGAAAGAATTTGTAATGCCGCGTACACACGAAGGGACAATCCCGCGGGATTATCCTCTGGACTGAAGTCCAGCGGATAATCCCCTCGTGTGTGGGCGCCGGCGGACTTTTTGGCGCCAAAGTCCGGCGGACCAAAGTTTTAAGTTTTGTTTTAAAATTATCCGCTGGACTTGGCAGTCCAGCGGACAATCCCGCCGTTAGTGGGCAAGTCCGCGGGACTTTTGAAATGAACGGACTTGCCGCTCATCGGCAAGTCCGTTCATTTAGCACGTGACTTCAGGTTACGTAGCTAGCGTAGGCAGTTACTGCCGCCGCGCTAGCTCCGTGACCTGGCATGGATTTAAAGGGAATCCCCACGCCGAAAAAACGGCGTGGGGGTTCCCCCCAAATCCATGTCAGACCCTCATCCGAGCACGCAGCCTGGCAGGCCAGGAAAGGGGTGGGGACGAACGAGCGCCCCCCCCCCCTCCTGAGCCGTACCAGGCCGCGTGCCCTCAACATTCATGTCACATGGTGACCCCGCCCCCTTGCGATGTCACAGTCCCAGCATCCTCCGGGACTGTGACAACACAAGGGGGCGGGGTCACCATGTGACATGAACATGTGACCCTGTCCCCCATGTCCCTATATAAGTCCGAGCGCAGAGCGGCACAGGCATTCCGGGCAGAGAGAGCGACGGGTCAACATCGGAAGAAGAAGAAGAACAAGAAGGACAAGAAGAAGAAGAAGGCGCCGGCGGCGCGGAAGACGACGACCGCCGCAAGAACAGAAGAGACCCCCGGATGACCCCCGAAGGCGGATCGAGACCCCCAGACGACGGCGGCGACGACGAAGAAGGTAGCCGGACTCCCCCCGCTCGTGAAAGAGCTAGGTAAAAGAGCAGAAGAGAGCGGAGGAGTCCGGCGAGAAGACCCCCAAGACGGAAGAAGACCCCCGGAGCAGTGAAATAAAATATTTTTTCAAAAGTGTGTGTGTTTTTGTACTTTACATTTTACACCTTAGGTGAATGGGTAGGGGTACATCGTACCCCATACTCATTCACATAGGGTGGGGGGCCGGTATCTGGGGGCCCCCTTATTAAAGGGGGCTCCCAGATTCCGATAAGCCCCCGCCCGCAGACCCCGACAACCAACGGCCAGGGTTGTCGGGAAGAGGCCCTTGTCCTCATCAACATGGGGACAAGGTGCTTTGGGGTGGGGGGGGCCGCACGGCCCCCCTTTCCCCAGGGCACCCCCCATGTTGAGGGCACGCGGCCTGGTACGGCTCAGGAGGGGGGGGGGGCGCTCGTTCGTCCCCACCCCTTTCCTGGCCTGCCAGGCTGCGTGCTCGGATGAGGGTCTGACATGGATTTGGGGGGAACCCCCACGCCGTTTTTTCGGCGTGGGGATTCCCTTTAAATCCATGCCAGCTTGCGGAGCTAGCGCGGCGGCATTTACTGCCTACGCTAGCTACGTAACCTGAAGTTACGTTCGAAATGAACGGACTGCTCCGTGTGTGGGCAAGTCCGTTCATTTTCAAAAGTCCCGCGGGCTTTTGGCCGGCGGATTATCCGCTGGAGAAGTCCGTGCGTGTGTGGGCAAGTCCACACGCTCGGAAAGTCCAGCGGACCTAGCTGGAAAGTCCCGCGGGATTGTCCGCTGGACTAGGTCCGCCGGCAAAAGTCCGCACGTGTGTACGCGGCATTAGTCTCCACCTGCAGTGGAGAAAGTAGACTGCACCTGTCTACAAGCAAGCAGATTAGGAAAGTCACAACAAATTCAGAACATCTAAACCATGGGTAGCCACTTCCTGCCCGGCCTATAGCAGATTGATGGCCGGGTGGTGGTTCTGTTAGCCTAACTGGGCATCATATGGCGTCCAGCGGGATAACATGCCGGTGCGCTCCCGCGGGGGCATGCGGCAATTGGAGGTGCTGTGTGTCTGTCTGACAAACTGCATCTCCGATCGTGGTAGGGAATATCTAAAAGAGGCTTCTTACCACATGATCAGCTGTGACCATATACAACTGATCATCGCATGAACCAGGAAGTTATGGCCGATTAAAGTGCTATGTGCCAAACTATAACATGGTGCATTCAATAAATCATAATGCATTCAATAAATCATAATCAACAATACATATAAAGTCTGTGTATATCTCCTTAGCAATCAGAGGAAATTCATCCAAATGTATCCTATGCACATGTGATATGAGTAAATACATGTATCATTGTTGGTGCTTGGAAAAGTTCATCTAACATGCAGTATATTATGGACAAAAATATCAGGTGGGATTCAGGTGGCTTCCTATGCTCCCCTCCTGGTTCCCCACTCACCAGATGAAGCAAATAAAAAAGCCTGTGTCACAGATGGCTTCTGTCCACTGGGTAGGTTGGTGTGTCCTTCTTTCACGGAAAGGTTTCCCCCATCCTTCTTCACTGTATTGTAAATCCTACACGCTTTACTCGGTCCCAGACGGAAATGGCAAAGTTTGGACAAAATGGAGGAAAGGGATATATAGTGTAATACTGCGGGGCTTTATTATAATAGGTTTAAAATCATTACACTTACCGTATTTATCGGCGTATAACACGCACTTTTTCCCCCTAAAAATCGGGGGAAAGTCGTGGGTGCGTGGTTATACGCCGATACCCCCCAAAAAAAAAATTCAAAAATGGCAAAAATGGCGAGCGCCGCCAAAAAATAGCGAGCGCCGCCGAAAAAAACCGAGGCGCGGCCGAAAAAACCCGAAGCCGCGCCGCAATAGACCGAGCAGACTGTTCGGCTCTACTCGGAGTCCCGCCTCCCTGCGCTCGTTCCGGAAACAGCAGGGAGGCGGGACCGCGATCGGAGCTGAACAGTCGGCTCGGCCTTTTCCGGGGCCGCTTCGGTCTTTTTCGGCCGCGCCTCGGACATTTTTCGGCGGCGCACGCGACAGAGTCTCGGCGGCGGGAAATTTAAACCCGGACCGGACTTCTAATGTCGCTGGGATGGCTGCAATGACCCTGGGCAAGGTACAACGTCCCTGGGCAAGGCTGCAACGATGCTGGGCAAGGCTGCAATGACCCTGGGCATGGCTGCAATGACGCTGGGCATGGCTGCAATGACGCTGGGCAAGGCTGCACTGACGCTGGGCATGGCTGCAATGACGCTGGGCAAGGCTGCAATGACGCTGGGCAAGGCTGCAATGACGCTGGGCATGGCTGCAATGACGCTGGGCAAGGCTGCAATGACGCTGGGCAAGGCTGCAATGACGCTGGGCAAGGCTGCACTGACGCTGGGCAAGGCTGGGCAAGCTGCAAATGACGCTTAAATGTAAGTTTTTTTTTTTCCCTAAACTTCCCTCCTAAAACTTTTTTTTCCTTAAAATGCCCTCCTAAACTTGGGGTGCGTGTTATACGCCGGTGCGTGTTATACGCCGATAAATACGGTACATCAATTCTTAAAAAACTTTCAAAAAATGTGCCGCCTTGGCATCCAAACAGTCTTCACACTCATACTCTCTTGCTTGACTAGTTTTGCCCCTCCCTCTGGGTGTCATCAGAAGCTTGTAGAGTCTGTGATAGGCTGTCTTTTATATTTTAAGATCCTCCCACTACACCCTATACCTCCCACTACACTCATTGATGGCACAGATCTACCTGGACAACATGGAAGGGTTCAAAGATCCTGGGGTCTGGCACCCTTTTAAAAAAATAAAAATAAACTATCAAGCCCCCAAATAAATGATGGCCTGAAGAACAGTGTGTCACAGTAGTGTCCTTCGCCTCCCTTCACATCACCCCTCACAGTAGTGTCCTCTGTCACCCTTCAAATCGCTCTCCACAGTAGTGTCCTTTGCCCCCTCACATGATTCCCCCACAATAATGTACTTTGCCCCCCCCAAATTAGTGCCCTCTGCCCTCCTTCACACCACCCCCATAGTAGTGTCCTCTGACCCCCCCCCCCCCCATAGTAGTGTCCTCTGACCCCCACCCTCACAGTAATGACCTCTGCCCCCCTTCCACATCACCTCTCACAACAGTAGTGTCTTCTGCCATTCTGCCCCTCCTCCCCAGTGGTGTCCTTTGTCCCCTTTCACATTACTCCCCACAGTAGTGTCCTCTTGCCCCCCTTTCACATCACCCCCACCATAGTTTCCTCCCCCCCACAGCAGTGACTTCTGCCCCCTTTCACATCACCCCTCACAGTAGTGTCCCCTGCCCCTCTGCCACCTCCCATGGTAGGGCCCTCAGCCCACCCCCCCCCCCCACAGTAGGGTTCTGTGCCCCTCAAAGCAGTGTCCTCTGCCCCCACACAGTAATGATCTCTGTTTCCCAATAGCAGTGTCCTCTGCACTTCTGCCCCCCCCCCCCCCCCCCCAGTGGTGTCCTCTGTCCCATTTCGCATCACCTCCCCACAGTGGTGTCCTCTTTCCCCCACACAGTAGTGCCCTCTGCCCCCTTTCACATCACCCCCCACAGTAGTGTCCTCTGCCCCCTCCCACGGTAGTGCCCTCTGCCTACCCCCCCCCCCCAGTAGGGTCCTGTGCCCCCAAAGCAGTGTCCTCTGCCCACACACAGTAATGACCTCTGCTCACCAATAGCAGTGTCCTCTGCCCCCCTTCTCATCAACCCCCTTCCACAGTAGTGTCCTGTGCCCCTCACACAGAGATGACCTCTGCCCCACATAGCAGTGTCCTCTGCCCCCCTTCTTATCACCCCCAACAGTAGCATGCTCTGCTCCCCCCCCCACAGTAGTGTCCTGTGCCCCCCAAATCTGTGCCCTATGTCCCCAAAGCAGTGTCCTGTGCCCCACACAGTTGATTTTTCTGCCCCCCCATAGTAATGTCCTCTTGCCACTAAATTTCAACCCCCCCCCAAGTGAGCGGGAGGCAGCATATTTCTGGACAGAGGGTGGGAGCGGGAGTTGCCATGGTTAACTTTTCATATTAACAAGCTGGTGATTTGTTGCTAGGACCGCCCTGTGGCCTAGCAATCAATCACCTGCCGATTAACTTGAAAACTTGAAAGGTTAACTGGAGCAGCTCCCACCATCTGCCATGAGCTTTGCTGCCTTCCGCTTTTTGCTCTGACATGAGGATGAGCGGGTAGGTCAGGTAGGTCAACGGTTAGATCATGATTGACGGGTTGCCGACTCCCATTCTAAACTATGTGATTAAGTGATTTAGTAAGTAGTGAAGCAATTGGTTCACCATAACAGCCAGAGAGCTAAGATTTTCTGAAGGAGAATCAGCATTGGCAGTCTTCATACTTCTTCAGTGGAGGTTTCATTTAAGTGCAGAAACACACATTCGATTTTTATCACTCAGTCAAACTACCAAAATCACAAGATATTAATGGCTAAGACTAGTGATAGACGATAGATGGAAGACATGACTTCCTACAATGTGAGCTACCCTAGTAGCAATGTAGTACAAACAAATTGCACATGATCACACAATGCTTCACTCATTAAAAGCTGTTCATTTATACTACATGCTACTGTTGCAACTAATATAAAAGGCAGGCATCTGTTTAGTGAATGCTTGTCACTGTCACTGATTAAAGCTTATAGTGTTACTAAACCCACAACGGTAAAATCAGTCTGCATATGCAGTAAAGCATGCTTCTTATACTCACTGTTGAACCTAAGGGGTTAATTTTCTTCATTGTGTAAAAAGGCTGTTTGATCCTGTCTTCTCTGATCCTCCCCTTATTCCACTGTTCCCAATCCATCTTTTGATGGTATAATGCAGGGATCTCCAAACTATGGCCCTCCAGCTGTTGCGGAACTACATGTGCCATGAGGCATTGTAAAACTCTGACATTCACAGACATGACTAGGTATGATGGGAATTGTAGTTCCTGAACAACTGGAGAGCCATAGTTTGGAGACCCCTGGTATAGTGCATTAAGGGCACTGTGACCATGCTCAGTTTGGTGTGTATTGCTAGAGAGGTTTTGTTTTTGGGAGGGGGCATGTGATCAATACAGGGCCAATCAGCACTGTCCAGACAGAGGGCCAGGGATCCTGCAGCCTCATAGGACAGTCCGAGGAGAATGAAAACTGCTTCTACAAGCTTTAACCAGTACTTGGCCGGACACTGATAGAAGTCATATGACTTCTATATACCACTGGTGAGAAAAGGTATTTAGCAGTTTATATTTACTAAAATAATCTCATTTCTGTGTACTGTGAAAGACCAGATATAGCTTAGTAACACTTTACATTTTCCTGTACAAAAACGTCCATTTAAATATATTCCTCTAGAGCAGTGATTCTCAACTCCTGTCCTCAGGACCCACTAACAGGCCAGGTTTGCAAGATAACTGAAATACATCACAGGTGATATAATTTGCTGCTCAGTGATTGCATTATTCTAGTCTGCATCTCCCCAAGGTAGGGTGACCACATTTCCAAACTGCCATTCAGGGACACCCCCCCCATCCCAAAATTCAGCTTGTATTGCAACGAATCACAGCACACCCAGGGCGGCGGGTGCATGCTCTACCCAGAAGCACTGATCATGCCACCAAAAAAGGCCGCCGCATAGACACTTTACTCGCTAACAGTACCTGTTCTGGTCAGCCGAGACCCATTTTCCCTTGTTCCAAAGCTGGCTCTACACTGCCCTGCAGTGATTTGACACAAGGGTGTGGATTGTGCCTCTCCAGACATTCCCGGTCAGGGCAAGTACTTTTAGTGAGTAGAGTGGCGATGTGCCCTTTTCTGGGCATCGGATTGGAGGGGGGTTGTGTCATTTTTAGTTTCATTCTGGGACACTATTGTCCTGGAATAAAGGTGCCCGGGACAGACCTGCAAAATACGGGACTGTCCCGGGCAATCCGGGACACGTGGTCACCCTACCCCAAGGTAATACTTAAAATTTGGCGTGTTAGTGGGTCCTGAGGACAGGAGTTGAGAACCACTGCTCTAGAGCCACAAAGGACATAAGTCCACTTTGTATGCACCAAATGCTTTTGCATTCCCAGTTATTATCATAAACAAACTGTGCTGCCCATAACCTATATGGAGTGCCGAGCTGTGGGAGGGACCTAGCATGCCCACCCACTACAAGCTGCCTGGAGAGCAGCAGTGACTAGTCTTCATTAAGGAAGCTCCTGCACAGAGGCAAAGTTTCATGCTCAATTACTGCACAGATCTGAAAAAAATACACAAAGCACACCAGGATACAAGTAAGACTATAAATGCCTCTTGTTTTTAGACAATATTTTCTTATCCCAAAGTTCAGCTTTCCAATTAGGGTATAAAAAAATAATAAATTTCTTTGCTACTGACAGATTTAACAATTTGTTGTCCGTAAACTTATCTACTTGACACTAAAACGATGTGCCATTTATGAGATGATGGGCAGCAAGTTGTTACATTTCTCACAAACAGATGTAATAGCTTGTATAGCCCTAGGGTAATCTTTAATGATTTTAGTAGAGTAATTGAGCTACAATGTGCATAAAAAGGCCTGTGAGTTCCTGTACCCAAGGACATCACAACCTACTTTCCGAGTTCTGATAATCAAGTTCAGCCAGCTACAACATATCCAATCAGGCTTTGTTCTTTTAATCTTTAATTACAAATTTGTTTTCTCTACTAAATTATGCCTAAACAATATTTATTTTAATCACTTTTGACATAATCATGAGGTGATTAACAATGCTTCTTTGTATGGAATCCTAAAGTGCAAGGTAATGCATCATGATTAGTGAAGGACACAACTTAGGATAACGTCAACAAGGGAATGCGAAAAAAAATGTTTCTAAGGACAGCTAAAAATTTGCATACTGTGGTGATTATATATTGATTTAAAGTGAAATGCAAAACAGGAAAGTAATTGAATGAAACTCAAGTGAATACACTGTGGCAGTGCCAGGACGAGGTCATCCAGTGCCCAGGGCAAAGATGGCAAATTGTGACCCCCTCCTTCATTGGTTGGAGTAGGGGCTAATAGCTGTGTGTGCAATGCTGGCGCAAAACATATGTAATGGCTGTGGCAGTCGCTAAAAGGGTGCCAATGGTTGTGGCACACCACAGCGAACTGAAGAGTTTAATAGAGATGCACATTCTGTTCCACAGTAAAATATGGGGTTAACAATGGCAAGGGAAAAAATGTCCCAGCATCCAAAGTGTGTTCTCAGTGGGCACTCTCCTCTGCCTCCAGTAGGCTGCTGCTGGAGGGCGAAAATAGCAGAATCCTCCATCCTGCAGCCATCAAGGCCCTTGGTCTTACCTAAAGGAACAGCAGTCATCTTTCATAGGTGACACACTGCCCATCACTCCTGTTAGCAAGGCAGCTGGAGAATGAAGCAGCTGAAAACTCCCAGCATCCCCCATTGTACATGTAACGCAGGGGTTTTCCCCACTCAAGTTATCATGTTAAATAATGTGATGTTCTTTAAACTGGCTCCCTCTAGTGTCCTTTCTTTTAAATGCTATTTAGACTTTTGTTTAGTTTCTGTGAAGCAGGGTTACAATGACTCATTGTACTCATGTGCTTAACTCAGTCTGAGAACTACTGACCCACAATGCCCAGTTCACAGACCCACAAGGCCAAGCCACAGAACAGCCTGCTGGGTAAGCTAATAAAAGGAGCAGCGCGGCCATTTTTCAGCCTCTTGGGACGCCATTCAAGACCTGCCTGCAGCATGGTTGGTGTGTGACCAAGAGACTATGGCCTGTAAGTCGTGGAGCATAATCGTTTGGCCTCTGAGGAGTTCCAGAGCACAGTCAGCTGGACCAGCGTGCGGATGGACTGGAGGACCCAAGATTTCTAAAGGTTTCCTGCATTACAGTCATCAGAAGGAGCGGTGCGGTGTGATGGCGCCAGCTTGTTTCGGGACTGAGATACCAGGAAATGAGGTTTGCAAGCATCTGGGCCTGTTGTGGTAAGCGGGCACTTGCCCAGATCAATATAGTGCACTGTTGCCTTGTTATTCAGTTACAGACTGCTGGTGAGACTTGTAGTCACTTATCCATAGGCTGCATACAGTGGAACTTCAGGGTTGATTTCCCTGTGCTATCAAGTTAATGCTGCACCACACCCACTGTTAAGGAGAAAGTATTATAACTGCCCTTTTGTTTGCAAGTACACAACTATCAGCGCATCACTTATACTACAGTCTGCTGTCTACTTGGATTTACAAATACTGCAGTCTAATACCCTGAGCTAGCTAAAGACCAAGAAGACAAGAAACGTCTATATTCTTTTACAAAGCACCATAGTTCACTTTGCATTGGGAACATTGCATTACAACCTAGGGCCCTTGAGCACAGGATATATGTATTGTGTTATATAAATGCATGTTCATAACAGTTATTGCAGATTTGGTGCGTATGCTTTGAGGTCAGTGGGAAGGTGCTTAATATAAGTGTTTGTGTATATTGAGCATCTGCCTTACTGTGCGCCTGTCTGCATATACATCCTTATGCTGGTCATTGAATTTTCAGTTTCATGTACACATTGACTGTTACCTATTGTCATTCTCTATATTTAAGTTACCACAGTGTTTATTATGCTAAGTATTTTTATCAGTAAACTTCTTACGTGGTTAATTGACAATTGGTGTGAGACTCTATCTATTACTACAACCGGTGAAGTGACAAGTTCCAAGGCTGCGGTAAATATACTATATAGTGTATCATTACTGTGTTTCTCTTTACCACTAGGTCTCACACTAATATTACCATACAGGTGTGCCAGAGGGGTTGAGACTTTTCATGGGGTTGATACTTGCTGTCTGCCAAGGATTCCAGGCTGACAGCAGAATTAAAGAAAGGAGCTTTCAGTGAAAAATAAAAAACACTGCATGCCCCCCCCCCCCCCATTCAATCCCTACCAGGCCCTTCTGCTGGCAGACCTCCACAACCACCAGGCCAGGGTTGTGGGGAAGAGGCCCTTGTCCTCATCAACATGGGGGACAGGGTGTCCCTCCATGTTGAGAGCATTTTTCTGCACCTCAGTTCCTATGTTTTCAAGCATAGTTGAGTCGCTAAAGCCAGACATAGACGGTTCAGCAGGGAATGGCCAAGATTCGAACCATGTATGGGCAGGCTGATTGTACCCAAGTTGATTGATCGATTAACTATAGTACAACCAGCCTGTTGGGTATTTATTTAGCCACTAGCAATAATCACTCCATGGGAGAATACAATAGCTCCACGAAAGGGATTCCCCCATCAACACTGACTTTTCTTTCCTGCAACCCGTGGTTTCCACATCTGAGGTATTGATTTTTGGCCGCAATTCATCCATGAAGACCTTTTCTGACCAGACTGCAGTAGATGGGAATATCTGTGGTTTCTGTCAGTTATGTGCTGATGGCACTGCCGCATATCTTCCAACATCGAAGGGAAGTAAGCATGATGTGTCTTTAATTTGTAGCATTAAGTCTCCTTGGCCGACCACTGTGTCTATGGTTCTCAATGTTGCCTGTTTCTTTGTGCTTCTTCAAACAGCACATCTTGAAACCTCAGTCTGCTTTGAAATCTTTGCCTGGGAGAGAACTTGCTGTTGCAGCATAACTACCTTGTATCTTTTTGTCAGTCTTGCCATAGTGTGGCCTGTGACATGAATCTGTCTTTCACAACCTCACCTTAGTAACAGAGTTTGGCTGTTCCTCACTCAGTTTTAAGCCTCCTACACCACTGTTGCTGTTTTATTTAATATATAATTATTATATATGTAGCCAGGTGCTGGCTAACTGTGCCTGTGTCATTGTGGGACATTCTGTAACATCAGCTGCAGTGAGCCTGTTTCCCTCTAGTGCTCAGCCTGGACACTGTGGGGTTGATCTTTTAAAGGCCAATAGACTGTGCACCTTGCAAAGTGCAATTACACTCTGAAAGGGCAGTTGCTCCAGAGCTTAGTAAATGAGGTAAAGCTTCACTTTGCAAAGAATATCCAATCACATGCAAGGAAAAAAAAAAAGTTTTTGCTTGCACATGATTGGTTGATGAAAGTCAGCAGAGCTTCTGCTTATTTACTAAGCTCTGGAGCAACTGCTCTTGCAAAGTGCACAGTCTTTTTGCCTTTAGTAAATCAATCCCAGTGTCAGTGCCTAGGGTGGCAAAAGAGATAAATCCAGGCCTATCCACTGGAGATGAGCTTCTTCTCTCTATTCAGGAGGGCGAAGCCTTGAATATAAATGACAATAAATGCAATTGTTTATATAAGCTTTACTAGCAGATTTGTTAAAGTTTGAAAGCATCTCTGTGACAGCATCAATATACTGGTTAATATTTATAAAGTATAAATTTGTGTGTTAATCTAATTATGGTAAAATATGTGCTTCGTTATCTTGTAGCAAAATGTGGATATCATCATAAATAAAACTCACTTACTGGCTATAAATCTGACATCACATTGTCCAAATAAGAATAGCTGTAACATTAACATTAGAGCGAACTGGAAATGAAAAATTCTTTTTTCTGGAGAATGATGAAAGTAGGCTGGCGCAATGTTTTCCATTGAAGTAAACACTGCCTTGAAAAATGAGTTTGGCAAATGCAGACATAAGCAAGATCTACAATGGGCTGATGAGACTGAAATAAATGACTCCGTGCCAAAGAGTTCAACCTTTCCCCTGCAACATGTGCTGTGTATTCTGCAGAAGTAATAAATTGTAAAGGGTTTTTAGAGAGAGCGGTGACCGAATTCTGTATTGGACTCCTAAAATAGAGCCCACTTTACTATTTATTTTTTCCCATAACATTTTTATTGAAGTATATAAAACGTACAGTGTTCATTTTTTATTCTGTCTGGGCAAGTCTGTATAATGAAGAATGGGAAAATATTAGGAGATAACATTAGGAGATGATGTATGCAGAATATGGTGTTTCATATGTAGCGCTGGTATTTTTGCTTTCTAATGCTATGTAATGTTAAACAATGGACAATACTATAAATTGGTATTTGGCTCCCTCCAGTGGTATAAATGTGAAAGAGACTTTGTTTATTTCCCATTTGAAGAGCATAGGGAAAACCTAACAGGAAGTGACTTAATCGTTTTTTCTTGAGAAAGGACTCACCTACCCAGAGTGCCCACTCACTTACACATGAAGACTAATGTGTGGTGAATTCCAACTGCATATTTGACAGCGGAGATGGCCTCGGCTTATCTCTAGGTGACCAAGAGCAACGTCATGACTTCACTTCCAGTTTTTCGGTCGATGTAAACAATTACATTTTTTTTGGAAAGCTTTAGATCATTTGGGGTTTTTCTTTGAGCTTCTGTTTTCCATTGTAGAGGAGAGATGTGGGGTCTTATAGACCCCCACATCTCTCCATAAAGAGGACCGTCATGTTTTATTGTTATCACAAGAGATGCTTACATTGCTTGTTATAGCAATAAAAGTGATAAAAAAAAAATTACATTGACAATGTAAAAATAAAAACAAGTAAAATTAAATAAATACAAAATTAAACTGCCACTAACCCCCCGTGCTCATGCACAGTGGTGAAAGCATACGTGGTTACACCCACATATGTAAATGGTGATTGCACTGTATCGCTGCAAATGTTATAGTGAGAGCAATAATTTTAGCACTAGACCTCCTCTGTAACTCTAAACTGGTAACCTATAAACTTTTAAAACATCACCTATGGAGATTTTTAAGTCCCGTGTGGCGCAATTCTATGGCCGTGTTCAATTTTAGAGCATGACATGTTAGGTATCTATTTATTCAGCGTAACGTTATCTTTCATATTTTACAAATACAATGGGTATATATTGCTTTTTTACATTTTTTTTGCATTAAAGTGTATTTTTTCCTAAAAAATTGTGTTTGAAAATAAAAATCGCAATGGCTGCCATTTTATTCTCAAGGGCCTCTGCTAAAAAATATATAATGTTTCGGGGTTATGAGTAATTTTCTACCAAAAAATACAGATTCTTACTTACAAAAAGTGTCAGAATAGGCCTGGTCCCTAAAGTGTTAATAAACCCACAACAGTAAAATCAGTCTGTATATGCAGTAAAGCATGCTTGTTATATATACTCGCTGTGGATCCTAAAGGGGTTAATCCTCTGCATTGTGTATAAAGGCTGTTTGATCCTGTATGCACAGATCCTCCTCTTCTTGCACTGACTCCAGAACAGGTCCAGGTAAGACAGAGTAACTGGAATCAGGCTGCACATGCTCAGTTTGGTGTGTATTGCTAGAAAGTGTTTTATTTTCTTGGGAGAGTGCATGTGATCAGCACAGGGCCAATCAGCACTGTCCAGACAGAGGGTCAGGGGTCCTGGATCCTGATAGGACAACTCAGTGACGTATGAAAACTCCTCCTCCAAGCTTTAACCAGGAACTGATAGAAGTCACAAAAATGCTATATATTGCTAATGAGAAAAGGTATTTAGCAGTTTATATTTACTAAAATAATTGCATTTGCATGTTCTATGTCAGTGAAGGTGAACCTGGGCACCCCAGATGTTTTGGAACTACATTTCCCATGATGCTCATGCACTCTGCAGTGTAGTTGAGCTTCATGGGAAATGTAGTTCCAAAACATCTGGGGTGCCAAGGTTCGCCATCACTGTTCTATGTACTGTGGAAGACCGGATATAGTGAATGCAGGGTGCTGGGTTTAGTAACACTTTAAGTGGATTTAGTAACTGCCCCCCCCCCCCCCCTCAGCGCCCTCACCAGCCTCTTCCTAGGTTTATTTCCCCATTGATCTTTTTCTTTATTAACAATGCCAAATGTAGTTTCTTGCTACATATACTAAAATGGCTATTTCGCTATTTATCTGGAGTAACACTTTCATTGATCTGAGTTCTATAATATAATCCATGATAAAATTTCACATTGCGGGACCTCTCTGTTATGCCGCGTACACACGGTCGGATTCTCCGACGGGAAATGTTCGATGTGAGCTTGTTTTTGGAAAGTCTGACCGTGTGTATGCTCAATCAAACATTTTCTGTCGGAATTTCCGCCCACAAATGTTTGATAGCAGGTTCTCAATTTTTCCGCAAACAAAACTTGTTGTCGGAAAGTATGATTGTGTGTACACAAGTCAGTCGCACAAAAATTCATGCATGCTCTGAATCAAGCAGAAGGAGTCACACTGGCTATTGAACTTTATTTTTTATAGTCCCGTCGTAAGTGTTGTACGTCACCGCGTTCTCACGTTCAAAATTTTTGGCCAACATTTGTGTGACCGTGTGTATGCAAGACAAGTTTGAGCCAACATCCTTCAAAAAAAATCCACGGTTTTGTTGTTGGAAAATCCGATTGTGTGTACGGGGCATAACACTTGGATGTAAGTGGTTGAGACTATAGTGGTCTCAGAGGCACTTTTTGCAGAAGATCAGGGGTGGGGCGGAGGGAGGGGGGGTAGGGGATGTGGTGCTGCTTCAGTGTACATTTTAAATGGACTCTTTTTTCCTTGCTCCCTCTCCTCCTGTACGTCCCAGAAATTTGTTGCCGGATCCGGCAGGGGAACTCACAGGAAGGGGATATGGGATTTGGAAAGATTGCCTTTTTACCTCCACACTAATTTGTGTGTAAGCCCTATGATCTCCTAAGGTTAACATTCCCTCCTGACATCTAAAAATAACTCGTATTGTTAGATACTGCACTATTACTGCAGTTTAAATCTTCCTAGTGCTATAAATCATCTGGATAGGTTCATGCTGATCTTATCTACTTGAAACAAACTTCTGTAATCTATCTCTTCACCAGGGCACAGTAACTCATTTCTGCAAAAAACACTTTAGAAATAAACAAAACTCAGCAAAAAAAAAGTCTGCAGATAAGAACGCGGTTTACAGTGGTATGGGTGGCTTTGGATTTGTATTTTGCTGCTGACATAAATTTGAGTATGTGTACATGGGGATTTGTTTTTTTTCTCTTGACATATATCTGGGCAAATATACTTGGGTATTTGTGTTTTGCTGTTGACATACAGTATGTATTCTACATGGGCATTTGTGTTTTGCTGCTGACATATGTACTTTACATGGGCATAAGTGTTTTGCTGCTGACTTATGTACTCTACATGGGCATTCGTGTTTTTTTTGTTTTGCTGCTGACATATGTACTACGTGAGCATTTGTGTTTTGGTGCTGTCATGCGTAGTGTTCATGGGCATAAGTGTTTTGCATCTGACATATGTACTCTACATGGGCATTTTTGTTTTGCTGCTGACATGTATATTGTACATGAGCATTTGTGTTTTGCTGCTGACATGCGTAATGTAAATGGGCATACGTGTTTTACTGCTGACTTGCAATTTGTGATGCGTTTGTAATGCCACGTACACACGATCGGAATTTGATTTGTTTGATGGGAGCTTGTTGTTGGAAATTCCGACCATGTGTAAGCTCCATCGGACATTTTTTGGCGAAATTTCTGACAACAAAATTTGAGAGGGCTTTCACACTGGAGCAGTGCCTTGGCAGGGAGTCCTGCCAGCAGCTTCTTTGGAGCGGTGAGTTTACCGCTCCTCCACTGCTGCTCCCCATTGAAATCAATGGGGCAGCGCTGCAATACCGCCGGCAAAATGCCGCTATTGCAGCATATTGCAGGCAGTTTTAACCCTTTCTCGGCTGATGGATGGGGGTAAAAGCCGCAAATCCGACGGTAAAGCGCCGCTAAAAATAGCAGCGTTTTACCGCCAACGCTATGGGCGGCTTAGTGTGAAAGCCCTCTTACAAAGGGGGTGAATACATATGCACATGCCAATTATCAGTTTTTTATTTCTGAAAAAAAGTTTTATGTATATATTTTTCTAATTTTACTTCACCAACTTAGACTATTCACATCCATCACATATAATTCAGATTAAAAAAAACATTGAACTAAAGGCTGTAATGTAACATAATAGGTAAAAAGCAAGGCACTGTATGTGTTAGTTTATGAATGAACAGGAGTCTCTATACAGACTCCTTATTCATTCATGTAATGTGCAGCTTAGGCTGCAGAGAAAGGGACTGTGTTCAGTCTCTTTATCTGTCTCAAAAAAGAGACATCAGGGGTCTGTTTAGACCCCAAAGACCAAAAAAAGAAAAAAGTACAAAATATAAAAAATATAATTGTAAAAAAAAAATATAATAAAAAAAAACAACATCCTTTCACATGGAGCAGTGGGGGATCTGTCCGCTGATTCCCACTAAGCCGATGGATGGCAGGTCCATGTCTGCTCCGCTGATGCAGAGACGACATAGACACAGCCCACTGTTCTCTATTGGGAGGTCCGATAGGAACGTATCACCTGTCCGTTTCCATCTGATTGTCATCCGATCCAATCTGCTAGACAGGTGGGGAATGGATTGAACTAACGTTAAATTTCCACCATTTTGCAAAAAGCGGCAATTTAAAATTTACAAATATTTTATTTATTAACTTAATACAGGTTAAGCTTTTATATTTAGTAGGCATTTAGCAGGAATTTTGTAAAATTTGCTGTGTTTGTATCTGCTATTAATGATCTTAGTGCGTTTTTAGCGAAAGTATTGCTTTGGTAAACATTTGTGCAGATATCGTGGGGCCTTATTGATTAGTAGCACCTTTCTTTTATTCTACTGATCCTATGCTTTCAGAAAATATATGGTTTGGGGGGTGTTTTACAAACTCTGAAAGCTGTAAGGGAAAAATTAAAACCCTTAGATTTTTGGAGAAATTTCGTTATTTATATTTTTACATACGTTCGTACATGCGTCATTTAAAAATTACAAACATTTGTTACTTATTATCTTGAGACAGGCTAGCTTTTATATTTATTATGAATTTTGTAAAATTTGCTGTGTTTTTATCTGCTAATAATGATTTTAGTGTATTTTTTGTTAAAATATTGTTTTGATAAACCTTTGCGCAAATATTATTGGGCCCTAAAATTCAGTAGCAACTTATTTTTATTCTATTGGTCATGTGCCTTCAGAAAATATATGGTTTGGGGGTCTTTTACAAAGTCTAAAAGGCTGTAAGAGAAAAATTCAAAAATCTATGGAAAGATTGCAAAAATGTTCTGGCCAGCTGAATTTAAAAGTGGAGCACAGGACCTGGCAGCAAAAGGTTTAAATACACTAACAAATTGAAACCAATATATCCTGTGGGAAACCAATAAACCGTCAGTTGTAAATGGTTTGTTTTATCCCTGTAAACTGAAAGAACTGGAAGAGAGCTTATTCTTTTGAAAAAAACAACAGACACTGGCCAGATCACCAGATGAAAATAAAATAAAAAAATGAATGCAGACGTCACGTTTAAGAATTGGTAAGCTAAAATATAATAAATGTTTGCTTTTGGGTTTAAAAAAAGTTCCCAGAGTAATCATTCCACTAATGAATAATACTAAATTCAACTGAATGTGCTGTTTTTAGCATATTTATATTTATAGTCATTATAGTACAGTTGGCCATTACTAATTTGTTAGGCAATTTCTATGTTGGTGACTACACAGAGCTGGCACCAAATACTGACCAGTCTGGGTATACTGTAAGGTGTTGACACATACAGTCATTCATATTGGGCAGACATTGCAGGCATTGACTAAGATGCCAGCTCTATGACTAATTGATTTATTTTCAAGGCTTACATTGGCAGTAAATATAAGAAGGCTTTCACTGGAGTAATCAAGATTCAATTGCCATAAGATCTTTTTTTCCCCCCATAGACAGACATGGACATACACAGATAGATCATAGGCCTCTTGAGCCCCCTCCCTAGGGAAAGAGAGCATTGACTGATGGTGGCATGGCTAGGTGCCTGACAAGGGGAACATTGGTTGTATCATGGGGGGATGGGATGGGCCTGAGCTCAGGGAACGTGTGCCCCAGGGAATTCTGGGTCTTCCGGAAGAGTCGGTTGGAAGAGCTGCCCACCCCCCGCCCCCTTTTTCCTCTGTCATAGTATGTCACAGCTTGCTGCGGTTTTCTTGACCTTGCCAGCAGTTAAAGTTGCTGTAATGGGCTATGCCCTTGATGGAAAATTGTCCAGCACTTATGTTAAGGACAGCCCCCACTTCCCTCTTGTGGTTGAGTGCTCACAGTACGACTGTGACTGGCACTGGTTAAATATGTTCACATGTTATGTGTTGGAATTTAATAAAGCTGTGGCCTTGCCCTTTTCAACCTAATGGTTGTAAGTGTCTTATTTAATGGGGTAAATGGCAAGGGTGGTGGGAGATTTAATCCCATGGTGTTACGTTAATTGTGACCTAGGCCCATTGCGCCTCAACAGTCAAGAAATCTGAGAGGTATTTTCACCATGTCCTGCTTTATTTAAAACTAAACAAATTTTGGTCATAGACCCACTTAAGGCCTTATTTATAAGGGTGACCTGTAAGGGGGCTTGCAAATGGTTGTGTAATGGCGCCAAGAACACAAGTTCCTGCAATTCTTTTTCCTACCAGAACAACAATTCTTCTGTTAACCCTCCACCATCTTGTGTCCATCTCCATGCCAGATGCCTTCTCACGACATTCCCAGCCATTAACCTTTATAGCACAAGGTAGGAATGTCTACACAAAGCAAAAGAATTTCTGCACTTTACTGATGTTGCTTTAAGATGGCATTTATAGTCACATCACATAGATGCAGCATATTACCAAAAGTATTGGGATGCCTGCCTTTACACGCACATGAACTTTAATGGAATCCCAGTCTTAGCCCGTAGGATTCAATATTCAGTTGGCCCACCCTTTGCAACTATAACAGCTTCAACTCTTCTGGGGAGGCTGTCCACAAGGTTTAGGAGTGTGTCTATGGGAATGTTTG
The DNA here is from genome assembly GCA_028564925.1 of Lithobates sylvaticus. Lineage (NCBI taxonomy): Eukaryota > Metazoa > Chordata > Amphibia > Anura > Ranidae > Lithobates > Lithobates sylvaticus. The sequence goes on from CM053027.1 coordinate 111,760,679, forward strand.
ACCATTCCTCCAAAAGCGCATTGACACTGATGTGGACGAGAAGGCCTGGCTTGCAGTCTGCGCTCTAATTCATCCCAAAGGTGTTCTATCGGGTTGAGGTCAGGACTCTGCAGGCCAGTCAAGTTCCTCCACCCCAAATTCGCTAATCTATGTCTTTATAAACCTTGCTTTGTGCAGTGGTGCAAATAATTTGGTGGAGGGGAGATTATGGTGTGGGGTTGTTTTTCAGGGGTTGGGCTTGGCCCCTTTATTCCATCGAAGGGAACTCTTAAGGCTTCAACATACTAAGACATTTTGGACAATTTCATGCTTCCAACTTTGTAGGAACAGTTTGGGGATGGCCCCTTCCTGTTCCAACATGACTTGGACCAGTGCACAAAGAAAGGTCCATAAAGCCATGGATGAGCGAGTTTGGGGTGGAGGGACTTGACTGGCCTGCAGCTGATCACAGATGTAAACAGAAGCCGGTTATCGGCACTACTTTCCTCATGCTGAAAGGATGAGCAGAGGAGAAAAGAGCCGATAACCTCCTTCTCTAAAAGGGAGCTATACACTGATAATTAGGGCACTGATTATCAGTGTCCTGATTAACAGTGCAGTCCAAACAGTGCCCACCAGTGCTGCCAATCAGTGCTCATCAGTGCCTCCTCATCAGTGTCACTTAGCAGTGCCACCTAACCATGGCCATTAGTGCAGCCTATCAGTGCCAGCTATTAGTGCCCATTAGGGATGAGCCGATGTTCGAGTCGAATGTAAGTTTGACTTGAACATCGGGTGTTTGCGCGAAAAGCAAATATTATGTGGTGTTCTCTGCAAATTCGAAAGCCACGGAACACCGTTAAAGTCTATGGGACACTAACATGAAAAACCAAAAGTGCTCATTTTAAAGGCTTATATTATATATAAGTTATTGTCATAAAAAGTGTATGGGGACCCGGGTCCTGCCCCAGGGGACATGTATCAATGCAAAAATGTATCAACGTGACGTTAGAAGGGGCGGGGTCACCCGTTTACGTCACCCGGTGGCCCCACCCTCAGCTATATAACGGCTGTTATCGCAAAGAGGATTCAGTTGGCGGGAGCCTCCCATGGAGGTGGAGTTGTTGCGTTTCTCTTTTTTTTTTTTTCTCTGTCCGTCGTCACTGTGATTGAAGATGAATGGACATCGCGGGGCAGTTTTTTTGTTTTGTTAGTTTAATAAAGGACTTGTCCCAATCTGTCTCTTGATCTCAGCGATGACGGACCGAGAAAAAAAAAACAAAAAAAAATGCAACAACTCCGCCTCCATGAGAGGCTCCCACCAACTGAATCCTCTTCACGATGACAACTGTTATATAGCTGAGGGCGGGGCCATCGGGTGACGTAAACGGGTGACCCTGCCCCTTCTGACGTCACGTTGATACATTTATGTCCCCTGGGGCAGGACGCGGGTCCCCAAACAAAGTGTTGTATGTTAGTGTATACAATTCTGTACACATGCAGAACACTTTAATGCCTCATGTTATCAAGATTTTTGTTCATGCTCTACTTACAGTGAATTTTTGATGGGAATCCTGAGATCTCTGAGCATAGTTCATCTACTTGTAGGTTTCAATAAAGCCCTTCTATGTTTTTGGGTCATCATAAGCCTTCCTATATATAGATCATCATTTTACAGATACTCAATGGCAATAAATGAGCTTGCAAAGTATTCTCATTTGCACTACAATTCTGACTTTTAATGTCTGTGTACTAGCAGAAATTAAGCTTGTAGTCAACGTTATTTTATTTTTTGCTATTCTCTCTTATCAGACATTGTTCTGATCTTTTTGGTCCCATTGCTGTCTACACCTGAGTAACTTCTGCAGTTAGATGGCTTAATCCTTCATCTTGTGCTCTGCAATCATTCAGGGACATATTCTTTTTTTATAAATCGATAAATACATGTCATGTTCGAATAATAAGGAGCTCTGCTCTTCTTCCTTAAATCTTCGCTACTGTTTGAGCACTTTCTCTTTGTTTCTGTATGAAATATAGATTGTCTGAATTAGTGCATATTGTAATACATTTATTCTAACAGATTTTCCAATATATCCTAAAATGTTTTGTCTACAAGACTTTCTCAACCAAAAATGTAAATTATATTTCCAATGTCTCTTTAAAAAAAAAAAAGGCTTTTGAAATAAAGCCGTATTAAAACCAAAACGAAAAATTCCTTAATTGCAGCTTACCAATCCTTATATGTCGTGGCTACATTCGTTTTTTTTTTTCACTCTGCTTTCACCTTGTGATTTGGCCATTAACACACTTCCTGTATTAGAGTGCCCCCAATCTGGATGAAGGGGCACAGGGGGCACAGCAGACAGCAGCATTGTCAGTCTGGGGGGAGGAGAGTGTCTTTTGTTATGGAAGTGACCGATAATTGCATTTGTGACGATTGCCTAAGGACACTCCTTGTAATTGAATTAACTGGCATATTTGAAGTGAAAATGTTAAGAAAATTCAGGCTAAATGGACTAATAGCTTTTAAAATGCCATCAAGGGAGAATGATTAAATAAGCAGCTGCATAACAGAAGGAGCAGTATTAATTCTTGCATGCAGGAAAAGAGTTGCAAGTGATACTGCTGAGCTCTTTATACGCTTTCCCTATGATCTGGTAATAGACATCAGGATTTCTTCTGAGATTAAAACCTCAAGGTTTTATATCTCAAATTGAGGAACTCCTAACCTAGGGCTGCGTCTTTCAAACATTGGGGTTGATTTACTATAACTGGAGAGTGCAAAATCTGGTGCAGAACTGCATAGAAAGCAATCAGCTTCCAGTTTTTTGGTCAGAGCTTAATTGACCCAATTGTCAAAGCCTAATTGACCCAAGCATCTATCAAATCTAATTTGGTAGAAAAAAAACTAGAGACTGGGTGTTTGGTCCAAACACCCAGTCTCTCGTTTTTTTCATATCCAATATTGGGACGTTGGCACACAAATACATATGTACTCACAGTGACACCCTGTGAATACATACAAAACCTTCAAAATTTGTTTCTAATTTGGTAGAAGCTTGGATGCTTAGACATTTTTGAAAAATATGTTACAGATCAAATGGTATACAACAACTAACAATCTAAATTTCCCTATCCTGCAATGTTAAATTTATTGAAAAGGTTGTGTTATACCAGGATAATAGTGACTCCATCCACTCCTTTCTATTGTGGCCAGAGCTGCCTGTACACACAGGCACCTCTTTATACCTGTGGGTAAAAGAGGTCTCCATGCCAAACACTTTGGGGTTGATTTACTAAAACTGAAGTGCAAAATCTGGTGCAGCTGTGCACGGTAGCCAATCAGCTTCTTACTTCAGCTTGTTCAATTAAGCTTTGACAAAATAAAAAACTGGAAGCTGATTGGTTTCTATGCAGTACTGCACCAGATTTTCCACTTTCCAGTTATAGTAAATCAACCCCAACATTTGAAAGATGCAGCCCTAGGTTAGGAGTTCCTCAATTTGAACTATAAAACCTTGAGGTTTTAATCTCAGAAGAAATCCTGATTTCTATTACCAGATCATAGGGAAAGCATATGAAGAGCTCAGCAGTATAACTTGACACTCGTATTCCTGCATTAAGACTGCTCCTTCTGTTATGCAGCTGCTTATTTAATCATTCTCCCTTGACGGCATTTTAAAAGCTATTAGTCAATTTAGCCTGAATTTCCTTAACATTTTCACTTCAGATATGCCAGTTAATTCAATTACAAGGCGTGTCCTGAGTCAGGAGATCGTCACAAATGCAATTATCGGTCATTAAATGAGCTAAGATGTGCTGAAAAGAGAAAGGGTGTGGATTTGTGTGTTTCCAAGCATGGCATTGATGATAAATCCATTGTGCTGTACTGTATTGTCAGGAAAACACATAGCAAGCTGTAAGTACATTTCTGTATTCACATTAATTATCAACGCATGTTGCCTGTATTCAAAGGTTCTTATGGAGAACTAAATACAGGCATGTATACAAAACACTTTACAGCTACCAGCTAGTGGTAGCAATCAGATCTTCCTACCAACTGATTTATTGTATTTAGAAAACCAGCAGCAGAAGAACATGCCACATTGAGAACTGGATGGATAGTTATATTGATAATTGATGCAGGGGCGTCAAGATAATTGCTTAAAGTGACCCTGTGGTCTTGGTAAAAAATAGACCATAAATAGGCTGTAAAAGAGCAATACCTGTCTGGCTGGTGGCAACATGGATACTTTAAAGCACATCTGTCATGGAAAAAATATGGGGGTGGTCTTTTCACAAAATAATACTTTCCTGATGGTGTCTGGTTTGAAAAATTCTAAATCACAGGTAAAGTATCACATAAAGTTAGCAAGCTTTAAATGAATGTCAGAGAAGTTTGAGTTCCTTATCTCTGTACTTAAAAACATATATAAAAAGTATTAAGAAACATAAAAATACTAATAGTGCCGCTACGCCCAAAGTCTCAACAGTGGTCGGTGATCTTATGTTAACCACATAAGTTATTAGAATCCACCCTGTAAATGTGTGCACAGAAAGTCTCTTGGTGTACAAGATCCTTGTATCTTCGTATTGGTTACCTGCTTTTACAGGTACATGCACCAGTCACCAAATTGTCATCTCGTGAGTCCCTCTTCTCTAAGGGTATGCACTCACCAGAGCTCTCTATTAAACACGCCTTTGTCTAAAGTGCTGTCAATCACTCATTCAGGGAAACATGCCGCTCACCCTGGGACCTTTCTTGGAGTCATTGATCTTCCATGAGAAAAAACTCCACATAGCGTAATCCTGTTCAAGCTTGCTTTATTTAAACCATTCCCCCCTTTTTTAAATGCACTTGCAAACACGCTTTGTTCACAAAACATCAATAGTTTGATTGGCGAACAATCAATGATGTCTCTCCCACTACACTGACACCCTCACTCTGCTTGGTGTCCATCACTCTCTGTGGCGTGTTAAAGTCACTTCCGGGTCACCATGTAGTCCCGCTCAGATGTGTTTCTTTATTACGACTTTGTCTGAGGGTGTGGCCACACGACGCGGCGTCCCAGAATTTATCAGCTGTCTCGACAGCCACTTAATCCCTTATCGTCCACTGCCAGTGATCCACTGTATTCACGCAACCGATCATCGCTGACAGCAGGAAATTGGTGAAATCCAGCACTGAGGGCAATTTCAACACACCAATTCAAACTCAATCCGATACATTTACATGCATTGATTAAAACTCGCATCTTACTCTCTTTACTTCTAAGAGAAATGGTGTCTCAGATCAAAATCTATACAATGTGATTACATGTTCTGATTAAAACACACAACTTACTCTCTTTGCTTGGTTCTGCACAATTCCGAAGAGTTGATGCAACAAACTAGCACAATTAAATTAAACGAAATATAAAACAACTTAAATATATTCCATATTATGAATGACAGCTGTATTAATCTCTTCTCACTCCCAATATGGAACTCCTTCACAATTCCAGCACCCTACTTAATTTTATTCTACACTATTTTTAGATTAATCCTTACGTTTTATTTGGTCAAAGTTAAATACTCCATTTGGATATGTTCTAATAATCACTGATAACACAATTTATATCCAGTTCTACTTTCATTCCCCTAAGTATATCCATTTTGTTTCATGTTTGGACAGCTCTATGCCCCTGAAAGCATTCCTGACCTGTTGGCATGCCTTACATTTTCTGCATGCAAAGAAGCCAGTGCTGTCCCAAAAAATCTGTGGCCTAACTCAGTGGTCATCAACCCTGTCCTCAGGGCCCACTAACAGGCCGGGTTTGCAAGATTATGTTAGTGGGCCCTGAGGACAGGGTTGATGACCCCTGGCCTAACTGGTGGGTCTAGTATTTTCTTCACGACTTTATCACCAAACAAGGCCCAAAGTATTGGTGATAAAGTCATGAAGAAAACTTGACTTGTGATGGGCTTTGCAATCAAACGTTACCAGATGTTCTAAGCATGCCAGCAATCATACACAGTAACCTCCTTCCAGCTTCACAGAACAGGGTGTTTGTGAGGGTCACAAGCAGGAGATCACATGCATGTGGCATCTGTTATTTTAGGTAAGACTGCAAAATATTTCTTGCTTTCATGGTATTCAGGTGCATGAACTATATGTACACTTTGTGTGCAGTCATCCAGGAAGGCAAAGACACAATCAAACATACTAACCATTTATACTAAGCACAGAATAAATAACATAATGTATACTGTATTGTTGATAACATTCTTCTTAAAATGAAATGTCATTACATAGGTAATCCGGTTGAAAAAAGACACTAGTTTATCCAGTTTAGCCAGAAAAAAAAAGAACTCAAATAGAAAACCTCCATATATTCTTTACAATACCCACAGTTGATCCAGAGGATCCCCACAGTTGATCCAGTTGAACCCCCCCCCCCCCAATAAACATGATACAATTTGCTCCAGTGGGGAAAAAAATTCATTCCTGATTCCCCCAAGAGGCAATTGGATATTCCCTGGTTTAAAATTTACCTATAAATATTAGTGTTCAGTTATATTATGTGCATTTAGGAAATATTCCAAGCCTTTCTTAAGCGATTCAGGACCACCCCACGTACATTTACTGTGGGAGGGCAGCCCCGGTGCGTGGCTTAGGGGTGCGCGCGTGCGCCGCTCCTGCTGTGATTGGACACAGCAGGAGCCAATCCGCAGAATTGGCGGCCGTGGCGATCTATGAGGGCTGCCGCGATCCGCCGATCATTCACAGGAGAGACAGATCAGCCATCTGCCTGTGTAAACAAGGCAAACGGCAGATCTGTCAGGAAGGGAAAGAGATCTTGTAATTCAGCCAGGCTGAATCGCGAATCTCTCTTTTCCTTCTGTGTGACACTGCCCCACACAGTTAGTAAGCATCTCCCTAGGGAACATTTAACCCTTTGATCGCCCCTGGTGTTAACCCCTTCCCTGCCAGTGTCATTTATACAGTAATCAGTGCATTTTTATAGCACTGATCACTGTATTGGTGTCACTGGTCCCCAGTGACACCAATACAATGGTCCCCACAAAAGTGTCACTCAGTGTCAGATTTGTCCACCGCAATTTTGCAGTCCCGCTAAAAATTGCAGATCGCCGCCATTACCAGTAACAATTAATGAATAAATAAATAAAAGTCCCTAAATCTATCCTGTAGTTTGCAGACGCTATAACTTTTGCGCAAACCAATCAATATACGCTTATTGTGATTTTTTTACCAAAAATATATAGAAGAATACATATTGGCCTAAACTGATAAAGAAATGTGTTTTTATTTTGTTTGTTTTTTTGATATGTAGTATAGTAGAAAGTAAAAAATATGTTTATTTTTTTTTTTTTAAATGGTCTGTCTTTTTTTTATAGTGCAAAAAATAAAAACCGCAGCGGCTATCAAATACCACAAAAAAAGTTCTATTTGTGGGAAAAAAGGACATCAATTTAATTTGGGTACAACGTTGCACGACCACGCAATTGTCAGTTAAAGCGACGCAGTGCCGTATCACACAAATTGGACTGGTCAGGAAGCGGGTAAAACCTTCCAGAGCTGAAGTGGTTAAAGCAATCTACTGAGCTGGCCAGAACCAGATCTTGAGGGAGTCTATTCCACATTTTACTTGCTCTTACTGTGAAGAAGCCTTTCCATATTTGGAGATTAAATCTCGTTTCCTCCAGATGTAAAGTGTGCCCTTTTGTCCTCTGTGAAGACCTTAAAATTAATAACTCACTCTCAGGTTCACTATATTGGACCCCTTATGTATTTATACATGTTTATTATAGCCCCTCTCAATATCCTCTTCTTAAGAAAGAATAAACTCAGTTCCTCTAATCTTTCCTCATAGCTGAGCTCCTCCATGCCTCTTATCAGTTTGGTTGCCCTTCTCTGCACTTTTTCCAGTTCCCCCGATTTATCCTTTTTGTGAATTGATGCCCAAAACTAAACTGCATATTCCAGATGAGGTATTGCTAATGATTTGTACAGGGGCAAAAGGATATAGCCCCCTCTGTAGTCCATACCTCTTAATACAAGAAAGGATTTTGCTCTCTTTGGAAACTGCAACTTGGCATTGCATGCTATTATTAAGCTTACGATCTACCAGAACACCCAGATCCTTCTCCACCATTGATTCCCCCAGTTGTACTCCCCCTAGTATGTATGATGCATGCATATTCTGAGCCCCCAAGTGCATAACCAATATTAAACCTCATTTGCCACATACTATAGTTGCCCAATTAAACAGTGCATTGAGGTTGGCTTGTAAATTGGAGAGATCATGTAAGGACGTTATTCCACTGCATAGCTTGGCATCATTTGCAAAGACTAAAATGGTACTTTTAATCCCAGACACTATACCTATTACTTTTCATTTACTTTAAAATCAAGGATAAGCCACACAAAATGTATATTGTATATGTAGCGCCCTGCTGCTAATGATTTTTTTGTAAATTAAAGTTGTCTGAAGCTGCAGTTTGGCTCAGAATAATTATACTAAAGTTCTGGCTTCTGTACCAGTTTGGCTGGGTTGTGTTAATTTCCACTTGGCCGTGGGTGTCGCTGTCACCACCGGTAAGTGTTGGAAATGCAACAGGCTAAATGTATTGGGTACCCCTTTTACTCAGAAACAGCCCGGAGGGAGTGGTCTACCCACTGAGCATTCTGGGTAAGGGTACTTAAGGTACCAACGCCATCTTTTGGGGTTCGTTATCCCAAACTCATGGCCCTCCTGGCCTAAGGTGTGTGCTGCCTTGCTCAATGTCTCGGGCCCGGCTGGCCCGAGGCTTCGCAACTAAAAAGTAGGCCCACTGGAGGATCCAGGGGAGGACTTTTTCGGAAGAGGACCTAGCAACAAGGCTGGTACCTCATGGAAAAGCCTGGAGACTTAGTTGGAGGATGCATCCTGGGTTATCTACCACACAGTATCGCCGGGTTGGCTAAAAGAACCAGGTACCGTGGGGCAACTCTTTAACTTTGCAACAAGAGCTAATTGTGCCTTTCTGTGGCAGAGGATTGCACTACAAGATCGCTAAACTTATCAAGTCTGTGCCAGAGACTTTGACCGAGCATCTCATCGGCTGCTAGGTCAGGAGAGGGACCTATCCGGTGGTTGCTGGATCCAGCCTGTGGAAATTGTTTGTTCTCTGGATCAAGGAAATACCTCTAACCCGCAAAACTACAAAGGTACCTGAATCCCCCTTATCCTCTACCCCTCTATTGCAAAAGTGTGTGTTTTTGTTAAATATACATCCAGAAAAAGGACTAAGTGTGGGAGCACTATTCTTTGACCAACCCTTTTTACAGGACCCCTAAGACGGACAAAGTGAACGGGTGAGGTAACGCTAATGCCGCGTACACACGTGCAGACTTTTGCCGGCGGACCTAGTCCAGCGGACAATCCCGCGGGACTTTCCAGCTGGGTCCGCTGGACTTTCCGAGCGTGTGGACTTGCCCACACACGCACGGACTTCTCCAGCGGATAATCCGCCGGCCAAAAGTCCGCGGGACTTTTGAAAATGAACGGACTTGCCCACACACGGAGCAGTCCGTTCATTTCGAACGTAACTTCAGGTTACGTAGCTAGCGTAGGCAGTAAATGCCGCCGCGCTAGCTCCGCAAGCTGGCATGGATTTAAAGGGAATCCCCACGCCGAAAAAACGGCGTGGGGTTCCCCCAAATCCATGTCAGACCCTCATCCGAGCACGCAGCCTGGCAGGCCAGGAAAGGGGTGGGGACGAACGAGCGCCCCCCCCCTCCTGAGCCGTACCAGGCCGCGTGCCCTCAACATGGGGGGTGCCCTGGGGAAAGGGGGGCCGTGCGGCCCCCCCCACCCCAAAGCACCTTGTCCCCATGTTGATGAGGACAAGGGCCTCTTCCCGACAACCCTGGCCGTTGGTTGTCGGGGTCTGCGGGCGGGGGCTTATCGGAATCTGGGAGCCCACTTTAATAAGGGGGCCCCCAGATCCCGGCCCCCCACCCTATGTGAATGAGTATGGGGTACGATGTACCCCTACCCATTCACCTAAGGTGTAAAATGTAAAGTACAAAAACACACACACTTTTGAAAAAATATTTTATTGCACTGCTCCGGGGGTCTTCTTCCGTCTTGGGGGTCTTCTCGCCGGACTCCCCCGCTCTCTTCTGCTCTTTTACCTAGCTCTTTCACGAGGGGGGGAGTCCGGCTACCTTCTTCGTCGTCGCCGCCGTCTGGGGGTCTCGATCTGCCTTCGGGGGTCTTCTTCCGTCTTGGGGGTCTTCTCGCCGGACTCCCCCGCCATTTACCAAGCTCTTTTACCGAGCGGGGAAGTCCGGCTACCTTCTTCGTCGTCGCCGCCGTCGTCTGGAGGTCTCGATCCGCCTTCGGGGGTCTTCCGGGGGTCTCTTCTGTTCTTGCGGCGGTCGTCGTCTTCCGCGCCGCCGGCGCCTTGTCCTTCTTCTTGTTCTTGTTCTTGTTCTTCTTCTTCCGATGTTGACACGTCGCTCTCTCTGCCCGGAATGCCTGTGCCGCTCTGCGCTGAGACTTATATAGGGGAATGGGGACAGGGTCACATGCACATGTCACATGGTGACCCCGCCCCCTTGTGTTGTCACAGTCCCCGCATCCTCCGGGACTGTGACAACACAAGGGGGCGGGGTCACCATGTGACATGTGCATGTGACCCTGTCCCCATTCCCCTATATAAGTCTCAGCGCAGAGCGGCACAGGCATTCCGGGCAGAGAGAGCGACGTGTCAACATCGGAAGAAGAAGAACAAGAACAAGAACAAGAAGAAGGACAAGGCGCCGGCGGCGCGGAAGACGACGACCGCCGCAAGAACAGAAGAGACCCCCGGAAGACCCCCGAAGGCGGATCGAGACCCCCAGACGACGGCGGCGACGACGAAGAAGGTAGCCGGACTTCCCCCGCTCGGTAAAAGAGCTTGGTAAATGGCGGGGGAGTCCGGCGAGAAGACCCCCAAGACGGAAGAAGACCCCCGAAGGCGGATCGAGACCCCCAGACGGCGGCGACGACGAAGAAGGTAGCCGGACTCCCCCCCTCGTGAAAGAGCTAGGTAAAAGAGCAGAAGAGAGCGGGGGAGTCCGGCGAGAAGACCCCCAAGACGGAAGAAGACCCCCGGAGCAGTGCAATAAAATATTTTTTCAAAAGTGTGTGTGTTTTTGTACTTTACATTTTACACCTTAGGTGAATGGGTAGGGGTACATCGTACCCCATACTCATTCACATAGGGTGGGGGGCCGGGATCTGGGGGCCCCCTTATTAAAGGGGGCTCCCAGATTCCGATAAGCCCCCGCCCGCAGACCCCGACAACCAACGGCCAGGGTTGTCGGGAAGAGGCCCTTGTCCTCATCAACATGGGGACAAGGTGCTTTGGGGTGGGGGGGGGCCGCAGGCCCCCCTTTCCCCAGGGCACCCCCCATGTTGAGGGCACGCGGCCTGGTACGGCTCAGGAGGGGGGGGCGCTCGTTCGTCCCCACCCCTTTCCTGGCCTGCCAGGCTGCGTGCTCGGATGAGGGTCTGACATGGATTTGGGGGGAACCCCCACGCCGTTTTTTCGGCGTGGGGAGTCCCTTTAAATCCATGCCAGGTCACGGAGCTAGCGCGGCGGCAGTAACTGCCTATGCTAGCTACGTAACCTGAAGTCACGTGCTAAATGAACGGACTTGCCGATGAGCGGCAAGTCCCTTCATTTCAAAAGTCCCGCGGACTTGCCCACTAACGGCGGGATTGTCCGCTGGACTTCCAAGTCCAGCGGATAATTTGAAAACAAAACTTCAAACTTTAGTCCGCCGTACTTTGGCGCCAAAAAGTCCGCCGGCGCCCACACACGAGGGGATTATCCGCTGGACTTCAGTCCAGAGGATAATCCCGCGGGATTGTCCCTTCGTGTGTACGCGGCATAAGCCCAACAAAAACCAGCAGCTCCTTCGGGGTTCAGTGCTACATATATAAGAATGATATTGGATTTGAGCTCACTCGCAGACTTGTAATGAAAATGATCTTGAAAATGAAAGGGAGGGAGCAGAAAAGCCACAGTTCAGCAGTGAAAACCAAGAAGTTTGACATGTATACATAACAAGCAAATATGGCTGCCTCCTGTAATATGTTCAATCAATAAGCAGAAGAAAAGTTTTAAAATATCAATGTACACTTTTTGACGATCTGCTTGGCAGCATTAAAGTGAAACTTTAGTCATTCTTTCAACTTTGCATCTATTAAATCTTCTGCCCTTGTTGTTTTAACTTTGGATAGTAAAACATTTTTTTTCTGCCAGTAAATACCTTATACAGCCCACTTCCTGTTTCTTGTCTGGTAAAAATCCTAGGCTTATGACATCATGAACAGCATTCTCTCTCACTCACTCACGTGGGAGTTTCCCAGGAAGGGAGGGGGAAGGAGTCATAGGAGGGCCAATGCGAGCTGCAGAGCTGGAGGTGTGCCTCTGTGTAATTCCAGGAAGTGAACAAGAGGCAGCTTCAGCTGCCCACAGTTAAAATGGTTGCAGCCAGACGCAGTGGAGGGAGATTTCTGCAGCATATTTGGCAAGAACAGAATCACAGTATGTATAAAATAATATGCAAAGTGGTTGGAGGGAAGCTTCAGAATGGCAAAGATGTTTTTATTACAAATTATGTGAGCAGACTGCAGTTCCTCTTTTAAGTCTCTAATTAGAAAACTGTGAACGGGCAGGGACTGTATTGCAGAAGAGATTCAATGTCTCCTCTGGTTTAAAATATACTTATAGTTGATGGTATAGTTATATACATCTTTGCACAATATTTCTTTTTTTTACTATATTTATTATTTTTGATATAACACATTTTATATTGATTTATAATAAGTGTGTCAGTCTATTTTTTCTATTTTTTAGCGCAGCTCCTTCCCCTTTTTTATTTGTTTGATGTAGTATAACATTTTGAGCAGCAGCTTTATTTTCACGGATAGCGCAGTTTTCTTTTTTCACTTTAAAATATACCTACCTGCCGTCTCATAGTATTACTTAGAATATACCCTGAGTTGCACATGCACAGCTCAGTTTACATTCTGGCACAGATACTGTGTGTCGGGATGACTGAACTCCTATACATGCGCAGGAATGCAGCCATCACGTGCCGGCCAATGAAAATGGCTGAAGCCTGGCACCCAGAAGAAGCTGGGTGAGACATTGGCTAGGGACCATGGATGCTTGAAGAAGAGGTAACTATTGTAGACTTTAGTAGTGCTTTAAGTTAACCTTTGCAAGTGAGGCTCTAAATGGCCCCATCACTTTCAAATGTAGAGCTGTATGATGGCGTAACTTAACTCAAAGAGTAAAGAATTTTGCACTATTTTAAAGGTAACCAAGGTTCAGATTAGGCGGTGCCGTGGATAATAATAATGGATTGCAAAACTCAAGATAGATAGCTAAATATACAGTTAAAGCTGAACTCCAGGTATGTTATTTAATGCATACTTACACGGCCAACAGTGTCTTTAGGGTTACTGCAGCGATGAAGGGAAATGTCACTACGGCTTCTCTGTATGAGAGCCAGAATTCTCATAGGCACAGTGCCATAAGTACATCTCTAACTGTACTTTCTGGCATGAATGAAAGTATGCATTTTATACTAAACAGCTGAGATCCAGACGTGAGTTTAAACATCACTAGAGATATATTTTTACCAACACAAGTCACAAAAACAACTCTGCCTGGAGCCAATTTAAAGAAGCCTGCATTGTATGCTTAATTTACAGCACTCCTGTATCAGTGTAGACAAAGCTGCAGATTTGCTTACACAGGAGCTCTGAAAAAAATTCTAAAGGTGTTCTATCAGGTTAAAGTCAGGACTCTGTGAACCTTGCTTTATGCTCTGGTCCAAATCATTTTATGGAGGGGGGATTATGGTTTTTTTTTATTTTTCAGGGGTTGGGCTTGGCTTCTTAGCTTCAGTGAAGGAAACTCTTAAGGCGTACCAAGACATTTTGGCCAATTTCATGCTCCCAACTTTGTGGGAACAGTTTGGGAATGGCCCCTTCCTGTTCCACCAGTGCACAAACAAGGTCCATAAAGACATAGATGAGCGAGTTTGGGGTGGAGGAACTTGACTGGCCTGCACGGAGTCCTGACCTCAACCCGATAGAACACCTTTGGGATAAATTAGAGTGGAGACTTTGAGCCAGGCCTTCTCTTTGACAATCAGTGCCTGACCTCACAAATGTGCTTCTGGAAGAATGGTCAACGATTCCCATAGACACTCTCATAAACCTTGTAGACAGCTTTCCCAGAAGAGTTGAAGCTGTTATAGCTGCAAAGGGTGGGCCAACTTAATATTGAACCCCACAGACTAATGCCCCGTACACACGGTCGGAAATTCCTATGGAAAATGTCCGATCGGACCATGTTGTCGGAAAATCCGGCCGTGTGTGGGCTCCATCGAATTTTTCCGTCGGAATTTCTGATAGAAAAAATTTGAGATTCTGCTCTCAAATTTTCCGACAACAAAATCCGATCAGACTTTTTCCGATCGTGTGTAGAGAATTCCGACGGACAAAGTGCCACGCATGCTCAGATCAAATTACTAGACCAAAGCTATTGGCTACTAGCCTCTACATAGTTCCGTCATACGCAACGAACGTCACCACGTTCACAATGATCGGATTTTCCAACAACTTTGTCCGACCGTGTGTATGCAACACCAGTGTCGGACAAAATCTGTCGGAAAAAATCAGACGGATTTTGTGGTCGGAATTTCCGACCGTGTGTACGGGGGCTTAGACTGGGATGGCATTAAAGTTCATGTATGTGTAAAGGCATATATATTTAAATGATTTGTTATTTGCATAACGTAAGGCAAGGGGGTTGGCAAGCTGTCAATCGCGATTGACCCGTCGACCACAGGCAGCCGACGGGTCGATCGGGAACACAGCCCCACACACAGTCTTTCCTCCAGCCACCGCCCCTTTCCTCTTCACTGCAACGAGGAGAACGGGAGAGGACACAGTACTGGACAGAGGGCGGGGGCGGGAGCTGCTGGAATTAACTTTTTACATTAACCGGCAGGTGATTGGTTGCTGGCTGGTCCTAGCAACCAATCACCAGCTTGTTAATGTAAAAAGTTAACTCTGTCAGATCCCGCCCCCGTCCTCTATTCAGTACTGTGACCTCTCCCTTTCTCCGCTCTGTTATACACCAGTGTAAGGTAGAAGAGTGCTACCTACACACTGGTGTGAAGGAGACAGTGGACACTACATTCGAGGGGAGGGAGGGGTGAAGGGGACAGAGGACACTGCATGGGGGGAAGGGGCACAGAGGACACTACACTTAGGAGGGTGAAGGGGATATTACATGGGAGGGCAGAGGACACTACAGTGGGAGGGGTCAGGGGGACAGAGGACACTACAGTTGGGGGAGGGTGGGAAGGGGACAGAGGACCTTGCTTTGGGGGGCAGAGGACACTACAGTGGGTGGACAGAGGACATCGCATGGGGGGCAGGTGACACTACAGTGGGGTGAAAGGGACAGAGGACACAGCATTGGGGATGCAGAGGACACTGCAATGGGAGGAGGGCAGTGAAGGGGACAGAGGACACTGCTTTGGGGGGCATATGATAATACATTGTGGGGGACAGAGGATATCGCATGGGGGGCATAAGACACTACCATGGGGGGGTGAAGGGGACAAAGGACACTGCATTGGGAGGGTGCATAAGACACTACAGTGGGGAGAGGGTGTGAAGTAGACATGTGCAATTCGTTTCGTTCCGAATTAGTTTTTTAACGAATTTCAACAAATTTGTTAATTCGTAAATATCCGAATTAACGAAAATCCGTTTAACAAATTTTTCAGAATATTCATAAATTTGAATATTCAAAAAAAAATTTAATTCGTAAATTCGTACATTTGCACATTCGTAAATTCGTACATTCGTAAATACGTACATTTGCACATTCGTAAATTCGTACATTCGTAAATACGTACATTTGCACATTTGTATATTCGCACATTCGTAAATACGTACATTTGCACATTTGTATATTCGCACATTCGTACATTCGCGAATTCGTACATTCATAAATTCGGAAATTCGGAAATCTGAATTTATAATTAACTAATAATAACTTAACTATTACTAACTATTAAATTATAGGTATTGTAATTTCCTTTTTAAATTTGGCTGTTAGTGAACGTAACAAATACAAATTTATCTTAAGTTACAAATTATACGTAATGCATTAATAATAATAATAAATAATAATAAAAACTTTTATTATTATTTGTTATTAATTTGTTCCATTCCATTTTTGGCTGTTAGTGAACGTAACAAATACAAATTTATCTTAAGTTACAAATTATACGTAATGCATTAATAATAATAATAATAAATAATAATAATAATAATAAAAACTTTTATTATTATTTGTTATTAATTTGTTCCATTCCTTTTTGTTTAGATGCGGCGTTCGTTATTTCAGATAATTCGTAACTTCAGATAAATTTGTGTTCACTAACAGCCAAATTTGAAAGGAAATACAATACCTATAATTAACAGTTAGTCACTATTTCAGATTTTCTATTTTTTGGATTTTCGGATTTTCGTATTTCCCAATTTTCTAATTTTCTAATTCACAAATGTACGAATGTACAATTTTTTCTAATTTACAAATGTAAGAATGAACGAATTTACGCATTTACAAATGTACGAATGTACAAATGTTCGAATATATGAATTTACTAATTTACGAATGTACTAATATACGAATGCACGAATTTACGAATGTACGAATTTACGAATGTACGAATTTACAAATTTACGAATAAACAGATTTACTAATTGCGATCATAACGAATGACCCGAAAAAAAAAAAAAAAATGAATGAAACGAAAATGAACACATTTTTTGACATTGCACATGTCTAGTGTGAAGGGGACAGAGAAATTGCTTTTGGGGGGGGGGGGGGCAGAGGACACTAAATTGGGGGAGTGTGAAGGGGACCGAGGACACTGCATTGGGGGGCGCAGAGGACACTACAGTGGGGAGAGGGTGTGAAGAGGACAAAGGACAATGCTTTGGGGGGCAGAGGACACTACAGTGGGGGTGTATGAAGGGGACAGAGGACACTGCTTTGAGGGGGCACAGGACACTGCTATGGGGGTGCAGATGACACTACAGTGGGGAGTTGTGATGTGAAGGGGACACCTTAAAAAATTAATGACACCACATTTTAAATTCCTCTTAGCAAGATCTATTTTAAAAGGTCACAGAAAAAAATACAGAAAAAGAGAAAGAATTATTGATAGCACAGTAAATAAGTGTGAAAGAATTAAAACCAAATCATTTAGTTAGTATAAAACAGTTGAATTAATATTGTTCTTTACTGTCCCTGAGTAATTATCTGGGGAAAGAAAGCACTGACTACTGGTTTCGGAGGCTCATGGACTGCACTATGTACCTAAGGGCAGCACCAAAATCCTAAACAGTGCTGTATGGTCTCATGGAGCTAGTACATCTATGGTAAACTGGGCCATTTTGTAATGTGTACATTCTTGTTTATTACAAAACACTGAGAAGGTTGTATATATATATAAAAGCGTAGCTGGACAGGAAATATGACTGCTTGATTGAATACTATTCCCAGTAGCTTACATATCAGGAGTCAAGTAAGTTGGGAAGGTCATTGAATACATTAATAACCTTGCTCTCAGTCTGCCCTTTTCATCTTCAGATCTCAAAGCACTTTGCAGATCCAATTTATACATAAGTACAGTTATTATTAAGCACTTGTAACAGCCCCTTATGTCATCTTATATATAACATTAAAGGTTGAGCACATCTTGTCGGGGGTTAACTTGTGACCTTCATGTTTCAAATGGATGAAATGGATCCACCCGTCAATTATCAAAACAGAACAATGACCGTCAGTGATGTATATCCAGTCTGTCTAGACTAATAGTGGTCCAAACAGCAAATCTTGCTTTTGCATGACAAAACTCTTTTGTACTGAACAATACCCACAGAAGATATGGTTTGAAGGATCATTGTCGATCATTTTGGCATGACTTGGAAGGCAAAATAATTGACAGTTCCCCTTCATTAAAGGTACATTCTCACTTTGCCCATACAGAGCTAAAGGTGGCCCTACACAGAGTACATTTTGTCCAGTTTGTGATGGACTGGCAAAAATTCAAACAGTGGATGGCTCTGATAGCATTCTCCTGTCCGACATCCATAGATCTGAAAATCTAAGTCAGGGGACAACAAATTATGGTCAAACAGTGGCTGCATCCAATCAGATGCTGTCACTGTGCAGATATTTTGACAGCCATGAGTGCCAACTGTCAGAATCAGTTGTCAGGAGAGATTCATAAAACAGCCTTTGGGGGAACAATAGAAATCTTACTGCATAAGGCCAGCCTAGGTGGCAGTTCAGTATGTGTTTGTACAGGCACAGGTCACCCTCCACTCACCTTCACCCCTTTGCCCAAATAATAGTAATAACAACAATAAGATAATGATCTTATAACACTGAAATCCCTTGTAGTTGCTGCCTCTGCCACAGCTGTCACTGAAAGTGTTGTTTTGGATGACATCACCCCCTGCATCATGTGACCGTGCTCAGGCCTGGTTATCGGCTGCTAAACCTGAGCACTGTCACATGAGGGGGTCACATACTTCCTGCAATCTGAAAAGAGGTAAGGGCAGAGAGGGAGTGCCATCCCAAACTCGCTCATCCATGTCTTAATAGACCTTGCTTTGTGCACTGGTCCAATCATTTGGTGGAGGGGGATTATGGTGTGGGGTTGTTTTTCAGGGGTTGGGCTTGGCCCCTTAGTTCAAGTAAAGGGATTTCTTAAGGCATACCAAGACATTTTGGACAATTTGGGGATGGCCCCCTTCCTGTTCCAACATGACTGTGCACCAGTGCACAAAGCAAGGTCCATAAAGACTGGCCTGCACAGAGTCCTCACCCTGATAGAACACCTTTGGGATAAATTAGAACAGACTCTGAGCCAGGCCTTCTCCTCCACATCAGTGTCTGACCTCACAAATGCACTTCTGGAAGAATGGTCAAACATTCCCATAGACAGCACTCCTAAACCTTGTGGACAGCCTTCCCAGAAAAGTGTAAGCGGTTATAGCTGCAAAGGGTGGGCCAACTCAATATTGAACCCTACGGGCTAAGACTGGAATGCCATTAAAGTTCATGTGCGTATAAAGGCAGGGGTCCCAATAATTTTGGTAATATATATGATGACTTTACTGTGTTCATCCAGACCAAGATGATGAAATCAAAGCACAATGGATAGTGCAGACAAAACACCTTTTAATAGATGAAATCAAAGGGCATGGCTCCAAAACATGTCAGTGGAGGTATGTTTTCACAGGCTGCCAGCTAGGTCCCATTTTAGAATTATCATTTCAGAAAGAGATAGTTTTGCTGGTGTGGCGTTTGTGGATTTATTTTAATTAAAATAAACTACAACGTCTTCTATGGACTATGTAGTTAAAGCCTACATTTATTCAATAAAAAAATTACTTATGATTAATGCTATGTATCCCTTGTGCTGCTGACTCCTCCATCATTAGAAGGTGTGACAGGCACTCATCAAGTGTGCTTGACTGTGCTCACCCATCCCCAGTTCATAAAAGCTGTAAAAGGGTTAAAACTAGAGTTGAGCGGACACCTGGATGTTCGGGTTCGGCAGGTTCGGCCGAACTTCAGAAAAAAGTTCGGGTTCGGGACCGAACTTGACCCGAACTTGACCCGAACACCGAACCCCATTGAAGTCAATGGGGACCCGAACGGCTATAATAACGTGTCGGCTCCCGTCCCCCTTAATACAGTCATTGAAGTCATTTATTTTTAAAAAGTTAGTCATAAAAAGTGTTTGGGGACCTGGGTCCTGCCCCAGGGGACATGTATCAATGCAAAAAAAACTTTTAAAAACGGCCGTTTTTTCGGGAGCTGTCATTTTTGCAGGAAAAGAAAGCTATTTAAAATCACTCGCGGCTAATGAATTGTCGGATCCCGTAATACAGAGAACAGTCATTCATTGAAAAAAAGTCATTGATAAAAAAAAAAAAAAAGGCGTCTGGTCCCCCTCAAAATCCATACCAGACCCTTGAGGTCTGGGATGGATTTTAAGGGGAAACCCAGCCCAAAAAAATGGCGTGGGGTCCCCCTCAAAATCCATACCTTATCCGAGCACGCAACCTGGCAAAATGCCCTCAACATTGGGAGGATGCTTCGGGGGTCTAAGACCCCCAAAGCACCTTGTCCCCAGGACAAGGGCCTCATCCCCACAACCGTGCCGGTGGTTGTGGGGGTCTGCGGGCGGGGGGCTTATCGGAATATGGAAGCCCCCTTTAACAAGGGGACCCCCAGATCCCGCCCCCCCCTGTGTGAAATGGTAAGGGGGTACTACCCCTACCATTTCACCAAAAAAGTGTCAAAAAAGGTAAAAATGACAGGAGACGGTGACAATTCCTTTATTAAAATCTTCTTTCTTCTTTCTTCTGGTAACCCCGCCCCCCTCTGACGCATGGGGACGTCATGGGGACTTCCCTATGGCTTTCCCCACGTCACGGGGAAAGCCATAGGGAAGTCCCCATGACGTTCCCATGACGTTCCCATGCGTCAGAGGGGGGGCGGGGTTACCAGGTGGCCCCGCCCTGGAAGAAGATACCGGAGAGAAACCTCAGAGACCGATGCCGTGGAAGAAGATACCGAAAAGAAGCCTCACCCAGCGGGAGCCTCCCATTGGAGCGGCCCAGAAGAGACACCGATGCTGGACGAGAAGGCCAAGAAGAAGAGGATCGGAGGAAGAAGAAGATGGAAGAAGAAGATGCCGGAAGGAGAAGATGAAGAAAGGAAGACCAGAAGAAAGAAGAAAGAAGATTTTAATAAAGGAATTGTCAAAGACCGTCTCCTGTCATTTTTCAATTTTTTGACACTTTTTTGGTGCTTTGGGGGTCTTAGACCCCCGAAGCATCCTCCCAATGTTGAGGGCATCCTCCCAATGTTGAGGGCATGTGGCCTGTGGTTCAGGCGGGAGGGGGGGGGGCGCTCGGATAAGGGTCTGGTATGGATTTTGAGGGGGACCCCACACCATTTTTTTTGGCTGGGTTTCCCATTAAAATCCATCCCAGACCTCAAGGGTCTGGTATGGATTTTGAGGGGGACCCCACACCATTTTTTATTTTTTTTTTGGCTGGGGTCCCCCTTAATATCCATCCCAGAACTGAAGGGCCTGGTTATTGAATTTGGGGGGACCCCTACGCTTTTATTTTTTTGTTTTTTTTATCAATGACTTTTTTTTTTATGAATGGCTTTCAATGAATGACTGTTCTCTGTGTTACGGGACCCGACAATTCATATAGCCGCGAGTGATTTTAAATAGCTTTCTTTCCTGCAAAAATGACACTTTTTGCAGAGACAGTTCTAAGCACTGGAAATATGCGCCCCTTCACATGCATACTATAGACACCCCCCAGGTACGAAATTTAAAGGAATATTACACTTTTATTGTTTCACTGCTCCCGAAAAAACGGCCGTTTTTAAAAGTTTTTTTTGCATTGATAACATGTCCCCTGGGGCAGGACCCAGGTCCCCAAACACTTTTTATGACTAACTTTTTAAAAATAAATGACTTCAATGACTGTTCTCTGTATTAAAAGCACTCGCGGCTATATGAATATCAATTCATATAGCCGCGAGTGCTTTTAAAAGACATTTTAAAAAAGCACCATTAAATCCCCGAACACCGGACCCGAACCCGAACATACAGTCAAACCCGAACACCCTAAAGTCCGGTACGGACCAGAACTTTACAGTTCGGGTTCGCTCAACCCTAGTTAAAACCACTGCTGGCTTATTTCTTTGCTGTTTCTGTACCATTGGAAAATTT
Source organism: Lithobates sylvaticus (assembly GCA_028564925.1). Classification (NCBI taxonomy): domain Eukaryota; kingdom Metazoa; phylum Chordata; class Amphibia; order Anura; family Ranidae; genus Lithobates; species Lithobates sylvaticus. The sequence goes on from CM053027.1 coordinate 111,782,571, forward strand.
CCCTTCACTTTCCATCCCAAAGAAGCAACAGAATGTTAAAGGAAATCTCCTAAATTGAGGAAAATTCCCCTCCTACACAATTGTCCTTGAAACGGGTATCTCTATTTGAAGATTTCCCCTTACCTCTTGCTCTGGGGACAACTCCAAAATTTTGTCAGTCCCCTCTCTTACTTTCTTTGGGACAATGGTGACCAGTTCAAATAAAGTGGTAAATGTCTCCAATAAGGAAACAGACAGCCATACAAACTTGACAGAGAATCTAACTCTTCCCCACAAATAAATAAAAACCTTTTTTCTTTGAGATATACTGTACTTTAAAAGAAAAAATACCCTGTTTTTTGGCTAAACCCATCCTAGATGTAGCAGGGGTTCTGGAGGCCCTGACTTACGCAAAGTCCAAAGGGATTTTTCCCACGTATTGCCTAGTCCAAAAAGTTTGGAACAAGGCCAGACAGTTACAGGTGGTAGAAGGCTTCACTAAATACAGCCCAATATGGAACAAGGGGTACTACCCGGAACTATAGACACTGACGTGCGGGGCTTGGTGGAGGAAGCACAGAGTCACACACTTATGTCACATTTTCACGGCAGGTAAACTGAGCACCTTCTCCGATCTGAGAGAGCGATTTTGGCTCCCCCAGACGATGAACTTCTATTACCTTCAATTACAACACGCAATAAGGGCTCAAACCAAAGGGACTCCGTGGACTCTAACCCCGACCCCATATTCCACTACATGGAGGAGGTGACCAGCGTTAAAGGCTTTATTTCTAACTGCTACTCGATGCTGCTCGGAGTATTTCTAAAAGGGTTCCCCCTAAGGATGACAGCTAAGTGGGAGAATGACGTGGGTGCCCTGGAGGGGGAACAGTGGGAAGAGGCACTCCAGGTACAAATGTCATCCCTAAATGTAGCACAGCGACTATCCCAGTTGTACAATTATATTAAGAGTGCATTACATGCCAGCCAAGCTGGCCAGAATGGGGGCGAGACCGGCCTCAAAGTGTTCGAGATGTGCGAGAGACCATGGGTACTTGATTCATATGCTGTGGCGCTGCTCATCTTTCGAAGATGGAAGACGAATGAGCCCCCCCATGATTAGGAAATGTATTGGTCAGGTGGGTGATACATTACGGTTGGAAAAGTTTAAGTTCCAACATAGGGGACGGCCGGGCAAATTCGAGGATCAGTGGTCACCTTGGCTGAGCTCACCGGGCTTATCTCCGGTGGACCTTTTACTTGATAGGTTAATGGGTTTTTAAATTACAAAAGGTAACACACCAAGTCACGCTGACTTCCATGTCATGGTCCATAGCTAGAGCAATTGAGGATTACAGGCTACATTAATAACAAAATGCACTCTAAAATTATAATGTCCTAGATAGTGGTGTAGAGATGCTAGTAATTGCTGTGTGTACACTGTGATTTGGTGGAACTGGAATTTGTTGACATGTTTGTAAAGGATTTGGTTCGGGGGGAAGAGGAAAAGAGGCTTCACGCCTCTGGGACTTTTTAAACGGTATCATATATTTAGGGACAAAGTCCAAGTAACAAAAAATAGCGATGTTAGTAAAATACAATATTTTTATTTCCACAAAAAAGGGACACATAAAGAAAAGGACAATAGTAATATATCCATGAATAAAGACATATAGGTTATTCAGACAAAATTTTTATAGAGCGCTACCATACTCAACATGTTTCACTCATTAGAGTTTCTTCAGGAGATTCAGAGGTATAGATCTTTGGTATGCTGAAATAACAAAGTAGCATGAGAAGCATCCTTAAAACATACAGATTAGTGTACATAGTTTACAGTATTGAGCAAAGTCAGCTTAGTGAACTACATCAATAACTAAGCACATTGGATTATACATAGATCAGAAGCGTTACAGAACAAAGGGCATGGAAAACAAATGATCAAATGATAAGCAAAAAGGAATCTCACCACCATATGCTTGCTCTTCAAGGATAGATACTGACATAGATATGTCAAATTAAAAACATATTTGGATGTTGAAACGTTTTAACCCAAGAGGCCGTTAGTCTGGTTACTTGCAGAGAGGGGGACACTGTAGATTAATAGTAGAAGATGTTGATTGGACAAATGTCTATTTTTAAAGCTAAATGATAGTCTCACAAAGTAGGGATAACTACTGAGGGATGGTAGTACAAAGAAATACCTGTTGCCGGTTACTTGATTGAGCATAGAATCAATCTAGTGTGCAATGCACTCAATATTGAGGGAAACATTCATTTACTGGGTATACAGCAAGGCTGTTTGCAATTGTAGCTGCATATTTGCTGGCCGAAATAAAGGTGTCTAAAATAAAGATGACAAAAGTCCCAGCGTGAGTAGGGAAAATAAGATAGCATATTGAATCAGTTACAGAGAAAGCTGGGATTCGGAAAATGCTGAAAAAGTCTTACCCAGTCCTTTTATGTTTGTAAAGGAGTTTATCAATAAAACTTTTTTTCTGAGAAAACAAAAAAGAATATCTAAACCCAAGAGCAAAAGTCTAGCTAGATATGGTGGCTACATTTGCTTTTTTTTCAGGTTAAAGGATAAGTTCCCCTTTTTAGGGAGGAACATGTAACATGATCCCACTGCTGCAGCCACTCCCTGCTGCTCTCTCTCCTTGTGACAGCAGTATGGGGAGAGGTTCCCCGTACTACCTGTCACTTTTTGAAAACAGCGCAACTGTGCAGGGCTCTGCCCACACAGCCATGTCATTCATTCACAGAGCTCCCTGTATGAATGAACTACAAGTCCCGACATCCTTTGCGGCTGTTGGCTTGTAGTTCTCAATGAATTACCACAGCGCTGTTGAGCACTGTGGTAGTTAACTGAGTCTTCCTATCAGTGTAAAACTGCCGGGCTGTACGATGTATGGGGCAGACAGCTTACACTGACAGTCTGCAGGAGACCTGCATGACATCGGTGACGCTGATGCACTGCTTTCCAGGCTCCTAAAAAAAATAATAGTAAATGCACTTTTTTTTTACGTGCAAAAATGTGTGTATTTATTTATTTTAAAAAAGTGACATTATGCTTTAACCACTTCAGCCCCTGAATGTTTTACCCCCTTAATGACCAGGCAATTTTTTGCGATACGGCACTGAATTACTTTAACTAACAATTGCGCAGTTGTGTGACAGTGTACCCAAATAAAAATGATGTCCTTTTTTTTCCTGACAAATAGAGATTTCTTTTGGTGGTACAGGCAGTCCCTGGGTTACGAACACAATAGGGACTGTAGGTTTGTTCTTAAGTGGAATTTGTGTGTAACTTCAGCCTGTGCAGGGATGTGGGATGTTTCGGGTGCTTCTGGGCATGCAGTTATGTTATCTGAGGCTCTTATGGCCATGCAGTACATGTAGTACTGGAGTGTGGGATGTGTCCGGTGCAGCAAGATAGCTGCTCGGAGGTATCCAGGACCAGGGTGGAGCACAAGTGGAGCACAAGTAGGAGTCGTTCATAACTCAGGTGTTCGTAACTCGGGGACTGCATGTATTTGATCACCTCTGCGTTATAAACAAAAAAGCGTAAATTTTGAAAAAAAAAAATATATATATTTTTTTCTTTCTGCTATAAAACACATCCAATAAAAAATTCAATTAAGGCCAATATGTATTCTGCTACATATTTTTGGTAAAAAAAATCCCAATAAGTGTATATTGATTGCTTTGCACAAAAGTCATCATGTCTACAAACTATGGGATATTTTTATGGCATTTTTATTTATTTATTATTTTTTACTAGTAATGGCAGTGAGCAGCGATTTTTAGTGGCACTGCGATATTGCGGCGAACATATCGCACACATGACACTTTTGACACTTTTTTGGGGACCAGTGATATTATTACAGTAATTAGTGCTAAAAATGTGCACTGTTACTGTACTAATGACACTGACAGGGAAGGGGTTAACATCAGGGGCAATCAAAGGGTTAAATGTGTCCCTAGGAGGTGCTTGCTAACTGTGTGGGGGTTGCTCTGACTGGGTGAAGACAGAGCTGTGTTCCTGCTCAGGAACAATCGCCCCCTAGTGACTATTAAACAAAATGACGCACAGGTACGTGATTTCGCGCAATAGAGCCGACAGAAAAAAATGCCTGTTGATCTTGCCAGAAAGTGCACAGCTGCCTGTACTGAAATTTCAAATATTGTTATCAGCCTTCTGAGTTATCGTCTGTAAACTACAAAACATCTCCTCCCAAAATTATGAGAGAGATGAGGAGAGGGAAAAGTTGTCTCTAGTCCTAACACACCTCCTGTTCTAGGATGAAATCTCTGCTCCTCTGCAGATACAGTAAAGTGAGCAAGTGGCTTTTTTTTTTTAACCACTTCCCTACCACTGTATAGTCATATGACGCCCGCAGGAACCCTTCGCCCCTCCGGGCGGGCGTCATATGACGTCCTGGGATTTCCTGTATTGTGGAGATCGCGCCTGCGATTGCTCGTCACAGAGCAGGGACATGGATCTGTGTGTGTAAACACACAGATCCACATCCTGTCAGGTGAGAGGAAACCAATCCATGTGTTCCCATTACAGAGGAACACCGATCGGTCTCCTCCCCTTGTGAGTCCCCTCCCCCTACAGTTAGAATCACTCCCTAGGACACACAGTTAACCCTTTGATCACCCCCTAGTGTTAGCCCCTTCCCTGTCAGTCACATTTATACAGTTATGAATGCATTTTATAGCACTGATCACTGTATAAATGTCACTGGTCCAAAAATAGTGTCAAAACTGTCCGATATGTCCACTGCAATATCGCATGCAGCGATAAAAATCGCAGATCGCCGCCATTACTAGTAAAAAAAATAATAATAAAAATTTTTTTAAATTGGGAATTTATTTATTTTTACAAAAAATATGTAGAAGAATACATATCGGCCTAAACTGAGGAAAAATATAGTTTTTTTTATTTTAAATTGGGATAGTTATTATAGCAAAAAGTAATAAATATTGTGTTTTTTTTTTTTTCAAAATTGTTGCTCTTTTTTTGTTTATAGCGCAAAAAAAAAACCGCAGAGGTGATCAAATACCACCAAAAGAAAGCTCTATTTGTGGGGAAAAAAATATAAAATTTAATTTGGGGACAACGTCGCATGACCGCACAATTCTCATTCAAATTGTGACAGCGCTGAAAGCTGAAAATTGGCCTGGGCAGGAAGGGGGTGAAAATGCCCGGTATGGAAGTGGTTAATAAAACTGATTAATCTGATAAGCATAAAAATAAAAATCGGAGCATTTTCTGCTGCCTAATATGTAAGTATTTAGCATTCCTATATACTATTTTAAAATTAGGTTGATAAGGAAATACAAAAATAAATATGTTTGACCTAAACATAATACGAAGATAAATACAAAACACAATGCATTCCCTTTAAAAATAGTTCCTCCTTGACTTGGGTTATGGTCCAAAACAGATTGTAGGGGTAGAGAAAAAGTATTAAAATGTGCATAGACAGTATCCATATAATTACTGAGCTGTACCAAAAGTGAAATCCATACAAAACTCTTTTAGCCTTATGTTTATTTTAGGTATCAAGGAAGTAGAAGATCCAACAGTGCATAGAGTCATCTTCTTAGAACCATAAATGTCAAACTTCCAGGTTATGAAATGCAGAAATTATAGCTCAGTTTCATTGACCTTGGGTATGTGATTTCCGACGGAGCAAACAAGCTATTACATATTACCTATCTAGGAGTTTTCTTGCTGATAAAATTTTCCCTAATCATAATTGGATGTCTGTACGTGGAGGACTTCTGAAAATCTAATTTGGAAGGTAAATTTGTAAAATGAAACTATCCCAGACACCTAAATGTGTTCTCATTTCTGGAACGATGTGACATTCGCAACTTTCTGCTGAAGCTGATTCATGTGTGTTGGCAGGCTGGTGCTTGCTCTTTGCGTCTCTCAATTAATGAACCATACATGGCACGTTTCTACACAGCCTTCACTAAATTCAAGGACATATAGGATGCAAACTGTCAAGTGGGAATCCATTTCTAGAATATTCTAATATGTGATAAAGGGCCTGATTTACTAAAGTGTGAAGCAAGGTGAAGTACTATGAAGCAAAGTCATGTTGATTACATAGCATTCAGATAAAGGTAGACTAAGTGAAAAAAAGAGTTATGCCGCATACACACAATCGGAAATCCTGCCAGCAAAAGACCGATGTGAGCTTTTGGTCGGAAAATGCGACCGTGTGTATGCTCATCAGACTTTTGCTGGCGGAACTCCCGCCAGCAACAGATTAAGAGCAGGTTCTCTATTTTTCGGTCGTAAAAAGTTCTGATCCGAAAATGCATAAGTCTGTAGCAATTCCGACGCGCAAAATTTCTATGCATGCTTGGAAACAATTTGACGCATGCTCGGAACTATTGAACTTCATTTTCTCGGCTCGTCATAGTGGTGTACGTCACCGCGTTCGTGACGGTCGAAAGTTCAGAGAACTTTTGTGTGACCGTGTGTATGCAAGCCAAGCTTGAGCGGAATTCCGTCGGAAATTTTTTTTTTCTTTTCGACGGAAAATCCGCTCGTGTGTACGGGGCATTAGTCAGTAGTTGGTTTTACTTGGTTGGGTATTACACATTAAACTATGAAGCCTAAACACAGTTTTTAGGTTGGATAGAGTAGGTGGTTAAAACCCATGTTTTTTCACTGTTTTCATCCTATCCAAGGGGCAGAACCCATATATAAATTGTATGTCCATCAAGTCCAACCTGTGTGTGCTTTTATGTCAGTATTACATTATATATCCCTGTATGTCGTGGTCATTCAGATGCCTATCTAATAGTTTTTTGAAATGATCGATGCTTCCCGCTGAAACCACTGCCTGTGGAAGAGAATTCCACATCCTTACCGCTCTTACAGTAAAGAACCCTCTACGCAGTGTAAGGTTAAAGTGGTTGTACACCCTGTACAACCACTTTTACCTACAGGTAAGCCTATATTAAGGCTTACCTGTAGGTGCTTGAAATATCTCCTAAACCTCCATGGTTTAGGATATATTTACTAAAAAGACGAGTGCCGATGACTACGAAGCATGCGCCGATGTCATCCACGCATGCGCCCTTTAGAAAGGGCACTGGCGGCTCCCGTGCACAGGAGTGACGCATGCACGGGATTGACGTCACGCGACTCCAGCCAGTCACAGTGCCAGAGATTGCTGCCCCTGAAGGAAGAGGGGCGAAGATGGATGCTTACTGCTAGTGGGGACAACGGAGACATCGCAGGCTTCGGTTTCAGGTAAGTGTGATGCATAGTAGCCCATTATGCTTTACCTTTGCTGGGAAAATAAAGAGGAAGTAAAACCCACTGTTGGCTTTGCTTGCAGCAAATTGGCATTGCATGCCATTGATCAGCCTGTCATCTACTAGGACCTCCCAGGTTCTTTTCCATCCTAGATTCCCCCAGATGTTCTCCCCCTAGTGAGTAAATTGCATTTATATTTTTGGCACCCAAATGCATTATTTTAAATTTTTCTATATTAAACCTCATTTGCCATGTAGTTGCCCACCACATTAATTTGTTCAGATCTTCTTGCAAGGTTTCCACATTCTGCGGAGAAATGTATTGCCCTGCTTAGCTTAGTATCATTCGCAAATACTGAGATTGATCTGTTTATCCCATCCTCCAGGTTGTTTATGAATAAATTAAATAGGATTTGTCCCAGGACAGAACCCTGGGGGACCCCGCTTTCCACACCGGACCACTTTGAGTACTCCCCATTTATCAATACCCTCTGTAATCGCCTCTGAAGCCAGTTTTCAATCCATGTACTCACCCTTTGGTCCATGCCAACAGACCTTAGTTTGTACAGTAAAAGTTTATGAGGAACTGTATCAAATGCCTTTGCAAAATCCAGATATACCACGTCTACGGGCCTTTCTTTATCTAGATGGCAGCTCACCTCTTCATAGAAGGTTAATAGATTGGTTTGGCAAGAACGAGTCTTCATGAATCCATGCTGATTACTGCTAATACTGTTTTCATTACTAAAATCTTGTATATAATCCTTTATCATCACCTCCAATATCTAATCTAATACCCTTATTTAATATGCTCTTAAAGCACACCCATTTTAGCTCCGTGTTCTTTATTCCTAAGATTTTATCTCATTTAGTATCTTCTAGCAAGGAATGTAGTTTAGGGAAGTTGGCTCTTTTGAAATTCAGTGTCTTTGTATTCCCCTTATGTTTCCTATTTGTGTGATTTATACTGAAACAAATTGACCTGTGATCGCTGTTTCCTAAATTTCCCCGTATTTCCACATCCGTGATTAGGTCTGTATTGTTGGTAATCAGTAGGTCTAGTAAAGTTTTGTTTCTTGTTGGTGCATTTACCATCTGACCCATGGAATTGTCCTGCAAGACATTTAGGAAATGGCAAGCTTTAGCTGTGCAGTTCCTTCCGCCCAGTCTATGTCTAGATAATTAAAATCCCCCATTTTAATGACACTTCCCATCCTTGCCGCTAATCCAAACTGTGATAGAAGGTCCACCTCCCCCTCCTCCCTTTGATTAGGGGGCCTATAGCATACTCCCAGTATTACTTTTCCCTTAGTTTCCTCCCTTTGTAGCTCTACCCATAAGGATTCCACCTCCTCTCATGCTCCATTAGTGATGTCGTCCCTCATATTCACTTGTACATCATTTTTGATATACATGCATACCCCTCCCCCTTTATTCCCCTCCCTATCCCTGTGATATAGGGAATACCCTTGAATGGTTGCCAGCCAATCATAAGAGCTGTTGAACCAAGTCTCTGAAATTCCCACAAAATCGAAATCCTCATACAACAGCAGCTCTAGTTCTCCCATCTTGTCCGCCAGACTTCTGGCATTGGTGAACATGCCTCGAAGTTTAGTCCGGATGCATACTATCTCCTTATTGGGTGTTCTGAGGTTGCAAATAGGACTTGTTACTGTACTTACCTCGGGTTTAGGTGCTTTAGTTATCCTACCACTAATGCCCCCATGCTACCCTCTGGAATTTGTTTCACACTGACTATCTCTACTTCTGGACCTTCCCTCCCCATTGCCTAGTTTAAAAGCCCCTCTAACTTGTCGGCCATCTTCTCCCCCAGTTGATCTGCACCTTCCCCACTTAGGTGCAGTCCGTCCCTGCTAAAGAGCTGGTAACCAACTGAGAAGTCGGCTCAGTTCTCCAGGAACCCAAACACCTCCTTTCTACACCAGCGCCTCAGCTATTTGTTTACTTCCCTATTGTTTTGCAAATATATCTTGCCCATATAGCCTCTTCCAATTACCTCCAAGGTAATACATTTTTTTAATGAAGGGGCTGATGCTTTAGTAAAAAAAAAAGATGGGTTAATGGGAAGCAACTTATTGACAGTGCGCCAAAGATTGAGCACACAAAGAATGCCTTATTGTACAATTAAAGGCACAGAATGCAAAAAAAAAATGGGAAAGGCTGGTTATTATGTCTGTGTCTTCCTGACAATTTTATTATTGCTGTCACGGGGGGAAGTGTTATGAAATCTCTCAAAACAGGTCATGAAAGCAGTAAAAACTTGACAGTATTCACTGTTGCCAAAGCTTAAAAAAAAATTAATTTAGACTTTAACAAGGTTGTCTGTTTTTATACTGCCCACATGCGGGTTCATATTTTGTTTTTAATAGAGAAAAACTCAATGTGGCAGGACAGGAGCTTCATGGATGCGGGATGGCGCATCAACAGGTAGCGGTCAGCGGGCGGTATGCCAGATGAAAAAATTACAGGGGGTATAATTCCAGCTATGACTGCAAAGCATTGCAGCCCTAGCATGTGTACAACCCCGGCTTCTGCCTCTGCAGCTGAAGGAGGGAGCAGTTGAGATGGTGGTAAAACCACAGTTGAGCCCCAACCTTACTCGTGAACAAGCCCTAATAGTGCAGCTAGTCACATTGTCCAAAAATGTAATAGGTAGTCAGGAAATTAGATTAGCACTAGATTAGAAATAAATTTATGCCCCTAGAAAGCCTAAAGGCGCTTCTTGGATTTGAGACTTTTATATGTGGCTATACTCACACATGGTAACCCCATACTTAGAAGAATGTGTTTAGGGGTGTAATTCTAAGTATGCTTATGCTGTGCGTTAGAAGTATCTTGTTAACAGACAACTTTGTGCAAAAAAAAATACATTTTCATTTTCTTTCCTGGATTTTTCAAAAATGTGTGGCAAAAAATGACATTTTTAAAAGACTCATTATGCCTTTCAATGTGGTCATTATGTGGGTGTTTCTCCTGTCCTGGCACTTCAGGGACTTCAGGGAAGAAATACGATAGGTAGTCAGGAAATTAGATGAATAGTATACTGTATGCTCCTTGATATTAAAGTCATTTTTTTTTAAATAACAAAAATGTTATACTTGCCTGTTCTGTGCAGTGGTTTTGCACAAAGCAGCCCCAAACCTTCTTTCTCTTCTCGGGCCACCCGTTGGCTCTTCTGGTCCCTCCCCACTGTCTAATGCCACCAGAGCAAGCAGCTTGCAATGGGGGCAGGCTTGCTCGTGGCTCTGCGTGTCCATTCACACACAGAGCTGTGGCTTGGCCCTGCCCCCTCTCTCTCCTCATTGGCTCACTGGCTGAGATTTATAGAATTGGGAGCCAATGGCTCACACTGCTGTCTTAGTCAATCAGGAAGGAGAGTCCCCGGAGAGCCGAGGCGCTAGAGGAAGATCCGTGGAGGAAGATCGGGCTCACGTAAGTTTTAGAATGCATGAAGGTAAAAACCTTCAGCCTGTACAAACACCTTAAAATTACAATTTTGTGAAAAAAGCACATTTTATTTATTTTCTTCTTTTTCCAAAAAGTTGTGACAAAAAATGACAACTTCAAAAAACTTTGACTGTCTACTTTCCAAAAAGGGGTAATTTGGGGGGGGGGGGGGGGTATTTGTCCTGCCCTGACATATTACAGCCTCATGAAATGATATAAGCAGTACATCATGATTGATCAGTTTTCAAATATATAATATTTGCAGACTCTATAACTTTCAAGTAGACTAAATAATGTACAGAGTTTTTTCTATCAAAGAAATGTAGCAGACTACAGTTTGGAACAAACTTTACGAAGAAAGATTATTTATTTGAAGATTTGCAGAAACTAAGAAAAAAAATACCTTTCCTTTTTAAAGGAACAAAGTAAAAAAAAAAAAAACCTAGTTGTAAAAAAAAAAAACATCAAAAGAAATCTCTATCATTGTAAAAAATAAAATAAATAAATAAATATATATATATGTATATATATATTATATATATATATATATATATATATATATATATATAGGCATGTGGCCTGGTACGGTTCAGGCGGGAGGGGGGGGGCCGCTCTCGTCCCCCCCCTCTTTTCCTGCGGCCTGCCAGGTTGCGTGCTCGGATAAGGGTCTGGTATGGATTTTGAGGGGGACCCCACGCCATTTTTTTTTGGCTGGGGTTCCCCTTAAAATCCATCCCAGACCTCAAGGGTCTGGTATGGATTTTGATGTGGACCCTACGCCATTTTTTTTTATTTTTTTGGGCTGGGGCCCCCCTAATATCCATCCCAGACCTGAAGGGATGAAGTTATTGAATTTGGGGGGACCCCCATGCTTTTTTTTTTTATCAATGAATGACAGTTCTCTGTGTTACGGGAGCCATCAATTCATTAGCCGCGAGTGCTTTTAAATAGCTTTTTTCCCTGCAAGAATGACACTTTTTGCAGGGACAGTTCTAAGCACAGGAAACCTGCCCCCCTTCACAGGCAACCTATAGACACCCCCCAGATGTGATACTGCAATGCTGTACTAACAGCACGCACACACAAATCCCCAGAAATACAGCACATAATGTCAGCAGTCAGCAGCACACTGACACGGAAACACAATATGCGAGGCCGCCGCCGCGGCGGCGGCCTCTTATACCGTGGGGCGTGTACTAAAGCCCCTGAGCTATAATTGGCTACAGGCATCCTGCCTGTAGCCAATTATGGCTCTCTTCGCTGCCGGCGCTGTGATTGGCCAAGCATGCGGGGTCACAGTGCATACTTGGCCAATCATCAGCCAGCATTGCACTGCGACTGGGGCAATGCATTGCGGGCCGCTCGCATCACACGAATGTGATGCGAGCGGCCCAAATAGTTCTGGGCTCGCCGAACGGGCGAATGCCCGATGTTCAATTCGAACATGGGTTCGAATCGAACAACGGGCCCATCCCTACTTTATAAATACCCCTATGTTTAAATGCCAAAATTATACATAGACTACAAAAGGAACATGTTAGGTATATGCAGTGCAGTTTTGTCTGTTTTTGAACACATGTTTTTGAACACATCACTGTCAATAGTTCTATATATGAATATATATACAGTATATTACTGTATCTGTAGATTTACAGCCATTGCTATATATGAAGTATATTCTTTTCCCGTGCTATTGATGAATCCTAGCACACTTAGGCCTTTACACATTTGTGGCATTTCCTTTGACATCTCAGTCTTTCCTACATTATCACCAGCTTATTCTGAATTCTAAAGCTCTCTAGTGACCTGCTGTCGACCACAATGGATATCTGGAAGCCGGTGAACCATAATACCAAAATAATTTCTTACAACTGGGTCGATTCAAAGGAGGTAAACAAAATATAGGCATATTGATGGAAACAGCTATAGATCATTATAATATATTCTTCTGAAGTTGTTCCAGTTTGCAGTGTGCTATGCCTGAAAATATATTCATCTCTTTCCTTCCTGTGATCATCTTTCATTAAAGTGCTCAGCTGCTATAAAATCTGTTTTGTAGTTTTGTGAAATAGCAGTCATTTTGTGCACAGCATTATAGATGAAATCATGGCCATGCTCACAAGTTCTTTCTTAGCTCAAGCTGCACACAATTTACAAAATCGCAGTTTGGTGTTTGTGACCGATTATTTCATCAATATTACAGATGGATTGAATGTTACTCCTTGCAAATGGATTGACTAGATTGGTATACAGGTATTGGAGGAAACACCATATGGTTATTAAAATGCAGTTTAGAGTTTTTAAAGGGACCCTGTTGGTGGAAATGCAAAAATTGAAAAAGAAGAGCTGTGTGAAAGAAGAATAATAATACCCACCTGCCCTGCTGTTCATGCTTCTGACCTTTGCTCTTTTGCTACACCAGCCAAAGAATTTTTCAGCATCCAGCACCCCTGGGTGTATCAGATGCCTACCTCCCCTCTGCACACTGGGGTTCTACCGGCTTGCTATTGTGTCACTAGTGTGATTTTAGGACCAGGGCTGCTGTTAGAAATCATGGGGCCCTGTACAACCTACTTGACAAGCCCCCCCCCCCCCCAGAAATAACAAATCACTATAGTGCCATGGCATGCTTTGCAGCCATGGAAGAAATTATAGAGTGTGGAGAATAGGGTGCTCTGGATGACAAGGGGGCTTTAAAACACAGTACAAGACTGGCTCTTGAAATGTGATTAGTACACCACAGCAGCACATTAGAGGGAAGCACACTTTGTAGGAAAAATAAAACAGAGAAGAAGACGCTTCTAAGTGCAGTAATAAAACACTTTAATGATGTAAGGGTTAAAACACTTACAAGATGGAAGTGAAAAACAGGCATATTAATGAATCTATAATGTCCAGCGGGATGCTTCCTGGGAGTAGACAGCTGCAGGTGGAAGTTCCAGCTGACCAGCAGTGGTAAACACTGTGTCTCTGATCCAAGATGGAGAGCCGTGTTATCAGGACCAGCATGGAATCCAGGCAACCGGAAGTGATGTCAGAGTGGGTGGGGCATATTCCAAAGCATACCCAGTCGCTCTCTTTCTTCAAACCGGTCAGATGGAACTTCCACCTGCAGCTATCTTTACTTCCAGGAGGCATCCCACTGGACATTATGGATTCATTGATATGCCTGTTTTTCACTTCCACCTTGTAACGCCCTGTACCCACGATCGTACTTTCCATCGCAAAATGTGCTATCGGAGAGTGTTGTCGGACATTCCGACCGTGTGTAGGCTCCATGACTGTTTCCATCGGAATTTCCGACAAACAAAGTTTGAGATCTGGAACTAAAATTTTCCGACAACAAAATCCCATTGCGTAAATTCCGATCGTGTGTAGACAATTCCGACGCACAAAGTGCCATGCATGCTCAGAATAAATTACGAGACGGAAGCTATTGGCTACTGGCTATTGAACTTCCTCTTTATAGTCCCGTCGTACGTGTTGTACGTCACAGCGTTCTTGACAATCGGATTTCCAACAACTTTGTGCACCCGTGTGTATGCAAGACAAGTTTGAGCCAACATCCGTCTGAAAAAATCTGATGGATTTTGTTGTTGGAATGTCTGACTGTGTGTACAGGGCATAAGTGTTTTCATTAAAGTGTTTTATTACTGCACTTAGAAGAGCCTCCTTCTCTGCTTTGTTTATGGAAGAAATTATAGCTTTGCTACTGCCGCCACCTGACACCCTTTTTTTATTTGCTGAATGCCAATTTTACATTGCGAGACCGCACTGCAACTGTGAGTCAAGTGTTTGGCTTTAAGTTGCAGAGCGGCCCCATTGTACTCAATGGGTAGTTTGACAGGTGGTGTTGCTTGTCAAGCTCTACAGCCTTCGTTGAAAATGCTGCTGTTGTGAAGTAAAGCATTGCAGGAATAGCATATATTCAGCCCTGTCTGACTATATTAGGATTTCAGGGTGCAGTCAGGGATAGCAGTAAATCCACAGCTCAGCTGCCCATGTGAAAGAGCCCTTAGGCAGTTTTGCAGTTCATTTCAGAAATGCACTGCAAATGCGCATAGTGCTTGTAGTGCCATTAATTGTTAATGGCACCCCAAATGCAATTAGCAGACCCTTGTTTTGTCATGTGGCAGACTTGCAAAGCTGTATGCCTTAAAATGTTCTAGAGCCTCTATGATGTGTTTGCCACACATACAGCAGCCCATTTAAGTGAATGGGCTACCCTATGTGTAAAAAACAAACAAAAAAAAAAAAAACAGGAGGAGGAACGTGTGTTCATGCTACGCGAACTATGAATAGGGCCTAAATTTTCGCATGGATTCTGTCCGATCGGACAATGTTGTCGAAAAATCCGACCGTGTGTATGCACCATCGGACAGTGTACGTCGGATTGTCCGACGGACAAAGTCCTATCTCCTGCTGGATAGATTTTTTGACAACAAGGTCCGATCACACCAAATCCGATCGTGTGTAGCGTTGTCCGACGGACAAAGTGCTACGCATGCTCAGAAGAAATTCTGTGACGGAAGCGCTCGGTCAGGTAAAACTACCTTTCCTAATCGACACAGCACATTCGTCACGCTGCAATGTTAAAATGTCTTTAATGCAGCACATTCTCTTTTTCTTTACAATGCAAGAACAATGACATGTTTTAGCTGCTCATATTCACCCGCACTTCTCACAAACTTAGTTCTTTATTAGTTTTCAGGATTTCTAGACTACATGTTTATTTTTACTCAGATCGTAAAAGAATCTTTGTTATATTTTTTGGTGGATTTGTCATTTTCTTTTTTATTTTGGAATACATATTTTAAGGAGAATTTTTTTTTTTTTTTGGAGGGGGGTTGTGTCTCAACTTAGCAAAACAACTTTATTAACATTTGTATTTGTTGCTTAAATTTACTAGGAGTTTGTTGGTTGTTGGTGCCCCTTGTTAATTATACTTTATGATTAGTGAAATGTACCTGCCTACTCAAAGAAAAACTGTCATTGTAGAAAAGTAAAACACATAGGCAATGATTTTTTGAATACCTTTATTTAGGTCTCAGCAACAAACCAAAGAGGAACGCAGCGATGAAGAAACTTGGGGAATTTGCAAAGCCTTGGACCCCCACGGCAACCATCATTTTTGAAGTTTCTAAAATTGGGGGCCTGAGGAGTACCTATCTAAATAATAAGGGAGTGCAATCTGGTCCTGAAGTCCAAAACATCCGGAACTGCAGCAGATGCCATCTAGGTCCCCAGGCTCTGGTCCTACGAGAGGCTCCATCTTCTCTCAGACCAGACTGAATCCAGGTCGTCACTCTCAGGTCTTCCTTGCACGCTTCCTTCCACGCTGTGGTGCTGGTGGGGTGGCAGAAGGAGGAGGAGGAGGAGGAGGCGGAGCAAGGTCACTATCGCAAACATGTGTGAGGGGAGTCATCCCCCCAGCCATCCCCTCATTTAGGACTTTGAGGATGACCTCCTCACACATGCTGCGTTGCCCTGCCTCCATACCCGTCATTTTATTGGCAACCAAGGAGGCAAAGGCCTCCTCGTAGGTGGGTGTGGCATATAGGGAGGCTGAAGCATCTCGGATCAGCTGGAGCGCTGACTCTCCCACCTCCCCCATCCTTTTCGCCCTTCTGTAGGGAAGGCTGAGGGGAGGGACTTGGGAGACAGTCAGGCTCCTACGCCTACCCCCCTGTTGGCTGCCACTACCCACCTCTTGGCTGCCACTAACCCCTGCCTCCTCCTGACTGCCACATTCCACAGCCACCTCCTGGCTGAGGTCTTCCTGTGTATGAAAAGGGGACATAGTTTCAGTTATTTTTTCATCAAACACACACAATTTTCATCTAGTGACTGTTGCAAAATGTTTACAAATAGCAAACCATACAATTCTCAGCCCAGCAGTTTAGATTCTTCCCAAAAATGTCTCCAACACTACTGTCAGTTGATATGTCAATCACGTTAGGAACTAAGCAATTGGGGATCCTGAATTAAGTGAACATCATTTATTATTCCCAAAAATGGTAACAAAACTACTATACCTGGCTCAAGCTGGGCTCCTCCACATCTTCCATACTGGAAGGCCCAGGATGGTCCTCGGAAGCCTCATCAGGGGTGGCGTGCGCGGAAGGACGCGTGCAAGGAAGAGTCGAGAGTGACTTCCTGACATTAGCCTGGTCTTTGAGAAAGTGGAGCCTCTCATAGTACCAGAGCGTGGGGACATAGACCTCATCTGCTCCAGCTCCAGATGCTTGGGACTTCCGGACCTTATTGCGCTCCCGGAAATAGGTACTCCTCAGGTTAGCAATTTTTACTCTTAAGGTCTCCACGGTTGCCGTGGGGAACTTTGGCTTTACAAATGCCACAAGTTTCTGCATGGCTGCGTACCTCTTTGGTCTGTTGCTATAGCCGCGGTGTTTTGCCTGCCATAATAGGGGCATTTGCCTATATTTATCAATGAAGAGGGGGAGAAAACTCACATGGTTGAAGCGGTCCATAATCTCTGCAAGACACAACACCACACAAAACACTATAAATAATGTCAGTCCAAAGTCTCCTAATCTTCTCCATAAAGAAGCCTCAAGGTCTAATCAGTCTAGGCTAGTTATGTACCAACGTCAAATTGTACCTTCGTTATAGCGATCGTCTCGTGCGTGAGCTTTCTCTCCCCTCGTCTCACAGATCGTGGCTACGACACAGGCGTGTGACGTTTTATATACAGTGCGCATGCGTCAAACTCCGCCCGCCCCTGACGATCTTTCTCGTCTATTCCCCACCCCTTCTCTTTACGGCGCAGTGGGGAGAGCACATGGCGGGGACACAGCAGGTGCGCCCGAAATATCCCACCAACGAGGAGGAGGACGAGGAAAGTCCAGAGGCAGAAACGTCCCGATCCCGGAGCCTGAAATTCAAGGCCTCCAATATGTCATTTGGAGAAATGTTGGAGATGGTGGACATATTAAAGAGGAGCGACTATGATGGGAAGTATGGGCCTTACCTCAACCCCAATGTCCGCAAGGCCAAATCATGTCTAAAGTTGTGAGGAGGCTGTACAATCATTTTGGGGTACAACGATCCAAGGAGCAACTGAGGTGAAGTACGCGATATAATACTTATATCTATGTATTAATTTGTCTAGTCCCTATAATGTTATTAGTCTGTTAAACCTATGAGCGCATGCTACTGTTAATATCACAATAATACGAGGTTAGCTATGAAGCCAAACACACGGCTAGGAATAATCAAATATTATTTATTTCCCAATAATCAGGAACGCTAACATAAAGTATTAAAAGACATTACAATATCACAAAGCTTACAATCAAATCATATAATATAAGAATATCAAAGATACTTATCACAGGGCCCTCCTTGTGGCCTTGGAAAATGGCCGCCAGACCATGAGGTGACTAGAGACATCCTCTCAAGACCCCATTCCCAGCAAAACAGGAAGAGGAGCTCTCTGCGAATTCCTTTTACCAAGCTCACTCATTCAAACTCCCACACCCACTCAAAGTCACCCCCCCTTTGCCTTTCAGGTATCCATAGCGACCTTATAGTAACCGTCTAATTACACATGTCACAGCAGGTGGGCTACAAAGCTTTTGGTGTGTCTTCCAGCCTGGCTACATTCCAATCCAGGGAATGCCTTCTGTCCTCAAAGATATTGGGAATGTGATATTACATGAGTTCATATTGAATCCAACATATGCCGCTTTGCGACTGAAAATCGCATAAAAACCCTTCTTCAGACACGGTTCCTATTGAACAGTCCATAACTGTTTTGTCCCTGACATGCGTTTCCAAACCAGTATCCATAGAACAGTCCTTTAAACGTCTTAACGTGTTGTATTTTTACAACGTGTCCCTGACATGCGTTTCCAAACCAGTATCCATAGAACAGTCCTTTAAATGTCTTAACGTGTTGTATTTTTACAACGTGTGCAGAAACAGCTCCTATGGAACAGTCCATTGTGGTCTTACCATGTTATGCTTCCCAACACGTGCCGCTTTGCCACTGAGTAACACATCCTTCTTCAGCGACAGCTTCCATGTCACCAGTATGTATCTTTGGTATCTTCTCCTTTCCGGTATCTTCAGGACGGATGCAGTACAGGCAAGGGGTGTCCATTCATTCACCATTCACCAGTATACATTCAGAGCAACATATCAAACAGCTCTCAAACACTGATCTATTATCTAGATAAGTCTTGAGGAGGGCCTTATTACCATAATATAAATCAACTTCTTATCACACTATATACATATATCTGTATCCCATCCCTTTATGCACCCCGCTCCCAATCCTATAACCCTTTACTGTACATATGGGTCGGGATTAGGCAGGCTTGCTCACAGCGGTATTGCAGGGCTCTGACTTGGCAGCAAGGTCTCTAATTTGAACACAGAGACCCTACCGTCAATTCGTCCCTCAACTTGCATAGACAAATGGGAGGTCCTTCTATATAAATACCGAGTCTAATATCACACATATAAATCTGCAAAAATGATTAAACAAAAAAAAACACACTTCCATCCCTGTGCCTGGATTTCAGAGACCATGCCCAGGGTATACCATGCACCTCTACCTATGGTTAGGTTCAAGGAACCTTCCAGTTTTATGACTAGCGTTACATCGGTATTCTTTAGGACAAAGAAATAAACTCGTCTATGTCCCAAACGACACCCAGGTGCTTCCTCCCCAGCAATGATCCCTGAAATAACTTCCCAACATTTTTATGTTCACCACCATGATGTATTGACCCGGCATACAAAGGACATCATGGTCAGGCTTCCGACCGAGGGAAGTATCAACCTGCTTCCATCTCCTCTGATCACATGTGGGTGATTTAGCCTCAAATGCGACAAGATAGAATCCCCAATCAGTAAGCCCATTGATGCCACCAAATATACAGACCAAGTCCGCACTTCTGTATATGGGATCATACAGCCCAACACCTTTCACCATCCAAACTGGTACAGCCCATCCAGGCATTCGACCACCATTTTGGATTAGTGTAAGCGACGTGTTGTGGCAGAGTCTTACTGAGCGGTGATGTTAACTCATCAGGCCACTGCCCTTTAAACAGAGATTGCCCAATCAGCTTGATGCTGGTTGACACTTCCGCCCGTCACTGCGTGTACGCTAGAGCCCATAACCGATTTCTATCCTGTACCCTCACACCCTCCACCAACCTCTCAATATGGTTCACCAAATCTGGAGCTAATTTACCCTGGGTATTTTGTGAATGTTATTAAGGATGCCACCAATCTCTCTGAGTGACAAAGTCCCGCTCAAGCTATGGCTGAGAGTTTGTTCCTCAGGATACCGATGTCTACTCCATTACCAACACCCATCCCAGCTCCTATTCCCCCAATATAGTGCTGAATACATGCCTCCTCTTGTGGTTACTCCTCAGAGATAAGCATCCTGCATGCACCTTATTCCGTGTCCGCACATCTCTGGGAGTAAGTCACTGGTACGATGACAGCACTTGATTCAGCGTATACTCAGCAAATATAGGGTAATAAAACCACTGTGAGATGTCGCCGCACCATGTGGTGAAGGCATATTGTACTCTGGTAGTCAGCGTTTGCTCCCTTTATCTATCGGAGCATGCTCCTGTGTGTATACACTGGCATTCCCTGTGCAGGGTTTCAACTTCTCAGGTGAGACCTCAACCAGGCGCATCCCCCCCAGACAAGGAAATGTTCACCCCATTGATGTGTCACCTGACACCCTCTAGTCCGGCCAACAGACACCTTATTATGTATAAGTGCTCGCCTCCTGGGTACCTGCACCATATAAACTCCGTTACGTCAATACATGTCATACATTACACAACTTTCCTTATTTCAACTCCTCCCTCCAACAAAAAAAAACATATATATTTTACATTTCCATGTTCTGATGGATTGGATGTGTTATATTCCTTTCCCAACCTCCAACCCATTGTACGTATATTAATAACACGTTTGCATTCATCAGGAGAGAGTCCAGCAAAAAAAAATGTTTCAAGTCTTATTGATAGGCACAGTCTTTCAGATTCAGCACCAGATCGTCCATAGGAAAAGAAAAGTGTTAAAGTGAATCTTTTTGTTTGTCCCGTCTCTCCTGATATTTAGTGGAATAAATTTGGGGCGTGGTATGGCACAGACAAACTGCCAACCAGATGATCATCTGTCATCCATTTTTCCAGAACCTTTCCAATCTCGCTCCACCAGGATTCTGGAATTGAAAAACAAGAGCAGAATCAAATTCTTATCCATAATATCTGCTTGCTTATTATATTTACTCCTATTTCCTATTTACTTAGTATTCCTGGCTTCTGCAACTTGATCAAACTATCAAAACAACCATGACCTCTTTAGGCAGACTCCACTCTAAAATGAATCCGCATGGTATGATCAAAAATTAAAAAAACGAACGTCACTGTTGTTTCTCAAAAATTCTCAATCTAAAAACGCAAAAAGAAAAAACAACCAATGCATTTATCTTTATCTTACGATCTATGCACTAACTTTATCTTACGATCTATGCACTAATTCCCCTTTCAGGTGTATAAAGCCTAAACCTTTTGGAGCTTTTTACACCTGAACAAAACAACAATAAAATAGCTGACTAAGCCAATACCCAAAAACAAAAAAAAAATATGTTTTTTTTTTTCTTCCAAAAAAAACAAACAATTTAAAAAAGAATAAACATTAAAAGTCTGGCCATTATCACCCAAGAACAACATGACAAGACAACCACCATACAACAATGACAAACACTCAACTTTTAAAGACATCCATGGATTTCCTCCTGAGAAGAGTACACATTTCTTTTTTTTATCTGAAAGACAATAAGTTAATGGGAAAAACAACACAAACAAAACAAACAAAACATTTGTAACTTCATCACAACATTTGCTACCTCATTTGTAACTCTTTAGTTTTGTCAGATTATTGTTTAAATATTTTCATTGTTTGCAAACAATTACTAATTAATGAGCTCATGGTACCATGTGATAATCGATTATGCATTTACAATAACCTAACCCCCGTGTTGGTCTCACTTTGACGGACCTGCAAACAAAACACAAATGTTTAGTATCCCAAACCTGTTCTCTCCCTGGTCTCTGGAAAAGGAACACAAAGACAATGATTAAACACGATTATCATGACAATTGACTTTAAGTGCCCCAAGTCTCTTTTCATTAATTGTACTGCTAGGGGAACACCGAGTTGTAGTATAAACAACTAACCTAAAAAAATAAAAATTACAACCATTAAAACTAAAACAGAAATTAATAAAAAAAAAAAAATTGAAAAATGAAAAATTGAAAGAAAAAAAAAATTAATAAAAAAAACAAAATATGAAAAAAATAATTCATAAAGAAAAAAAAAATAATAAAGAAATAAAAACATTAAAAATTAACAATTAATAATAAAAAAAAATGGAAAAAAAAATAACAAAATTAATAATAAAGAAAATTAAAAAACCTAATAAAAATTCATTAAATTAATAAACATTAAACATTATAAAAAAAAAAAAATTACAAAAATACTTAAAACCTTATTCATAGGAAGGAAGCTTTGATCAGAGTATTTTTAACATACTTGCAGCTGACTAAGTGCTGCCAGCATTGCTTCCCCCAGTGCTATGTTTGAATAACCATTCGGCTACTTCCATTTTGATTTTATGCAACTGTCCTACATATTGCTTTTCGGTTTGTAGACTCCGTAATTGGGTCTTAACGGGGAATTGGGTTTGCTTACTATTGGCTCCATGCTTTGGATTGCTACCCCACCTGGCCGAATAACATTCATAATGCCTTGGGGTAGTCTTCCGGTATGATCTTTTTTTGATATCGTTATTCGCCCAACAATACTTTGCGATGTGACCTCCCCTTTTACACAAACAACATTTTAGCTCTGGTTTCTCTGCATAGGCCCTTTTTTTAACATCTTGTGCTGGAAATTCGCATTGCTGGATAATATTACTGTGATTGGAATTAACAGACTTTACACTTTCATCGTCTGAGGAGTCATCAGAAGTTTCCATTTCAACTCCTGAATCACTTTCAAGCGCAGTTATCACGTTTGTATTTACGTCTCCAGCATCAATTCCCATCATAGTAATATGATTTGCAGCAACAATAGTATATGGGTCCTCTTTATGTTCCACTTCTACTTCTGTACACTGAGCATGTGCGGAGGGTACCTCCACCATTGCATCTTCGGCTATTGTAGGTTTGGAGGATAAATCCATTATGGCTGCCTGTGTACCCTGTAACTCCTCCTTAAGCATTGCGATAACCTGCAAATTCTCAGCCTCCCTTTGATTCAAAAAGACGATGCAACCTTCTCTTAACTCACACGTTTTTCCTAATTCCTCCAATCTCTGTTCTAATTCGCATTTTTCCGTCACTAATTGTTCAATCTGACTACGCACTTGTGCATCTGCATTTTCAACCCTAATTAATATATCTTTTGTTATATTTTGTAGCTGCTGCATGAATTGCTTCCTTTCATCTATCCATTCTGATTCCTTCCGTTCAGAAATGTCTCTAATTTTTAAAAACATGCACATCAAATTTGCTAATCTCTGTTTCCTGCCTTTTTTTGAATTCTTTTTAAATGCTATGGCATCATTATGAGTATTGCATTGTTCCAATAGGTTGATGAACTGGTATGCTAAAGGACCCTGAGGTAGACTGTCTAATTGAATAGAAGCATATTTTTTAAGAAATTCTTCAAGGATCTCCATTGATATGCTAAGCAAGCCCTCTATACTGGAGCTGTAAAACCTGTTTTGGTTACACTGCAATACAGATAAACAGATAGGCTATTCAAAGGTTTCGCTTGCAAGCTAGTTTGTAGTCCCACAAAAGCCTACAACAAACAAAAAACGACCCCTTGCTACCTGTAGTTCTACAGCCTACACAAGGCACATCCTAAGACACAAGGCAGACTCTTAATCAATGCCTTCCTGTTAGTTTGCAGGCCACATTGAACTTCTATTGGATCAGAGAGTTATGTCACTCTCACGTGAGTAGAAATAATAAAAAATGACAAAAAAAAAAAGACAAAAAAAAAAACTTCCAAAAATAAAACTTCCAAAATAAACTAACAATATCTCTATCACTTTTTTTTTTCCTCAAAGATGTATGGTAATTCCTGTCAATTACTAACCCAGGGTGATCAGCCCTTACTCACCAGCCCTCTTGACCAGCTACAAGTATTCTAACACTTTGCATTAGCAATACAACATTTAACATATATACATATATCTCGGATAATAAAAAAAAGGTCTCACCAGATTTGTCGCGCGTCCGCTATCCGATGAAATATTTCACAAAATTTTTATGATCATCCAAGCGTGGTTTCAGAATTCGCGAGCCAGCGCCAATCTTGTCCACACGAGAGACGATTTCCAGTGCTGGGTGTCTTTGATTACCCGGACTCAAAACAAAAATACATTAGTTTGTGGATTCTGTGTAAAAATACATTCTACACGCCTTTGGGGTGCCATCTGAAGTACGCGATATAATACTTATATCTATGTATTAATTTGTCTAGTCCCTATAATGTTATTAGTCTGTTAAACCTATGAGCGCATGCTACTGTTAATATCACAATAATACGAGGTTAGCTATGAAGCCAAACACACGGCTAGGAATAATCAAATATTATTTATTTCCCAATAATCAGGAACGCTAACATAAAGTATTAAAAGACATTACAATATCACAAAGCTTACAATCAAATCATATAATATAAGAATATCAAAGATACTTATCACAGGGCCCTCCTTGTGGCCTTGGAAAATGGCCGCCAGACCATGAGGTGACTAGAGACATCCTCTCAAGACCCCATTCCCAGCAAAACAGGAAGAGGAGCTCTCTGCGAATTCCTTTTACCAAGCTCACTCATTCAAACTCCCACACCCACTCAAAGTCACCCCCCCTTTGCCTTTCAGGTATCCATAGCGACCTTATAGTAACCGTCTAATTACACATGTCACAGCAGGTGGGCTACAAAGCTTTTGGTGTGTCTTCCAGCCTGGCTACATTCCAATCCAGGGAATGCCTTCTGTCCTCAAAGATATTGGGAATGTGATATTACATGAGTTCATATTGAATCCAACATGAGGAAACGCTGGTCAGACCTGAAACTGAGGGAGGCCGATCAGTACAGAAAGATCAAGCGAGTTCTTCAAAAAAGTAAGTAGTTGTGTTTTGTGTTTGATTTCTTGCTTGCATACTGCTCCATGTGTTTGGATTTTTACAAAGTTGTACATTCCAAAATGGCCACTTTCAGGTTCGTGTGTGCATTCGATCGTACTCAACCTCGATCTTTCTGCCACTGTCATGTTCGTGTGTGTGTGTGTCCATTCGATCGTACTCAACCTCGATCGTTCGGCCACTTATAATACGATGTTTGTTGTTTTTTGGGGGAAAGGAAGTTTGTTCTCTCTAGAAATGTCATCAAGACTCTCCAGCCAATTTATTCAATGTAAAGGAGACGTCACCCAGTAGCTGTTTACCCATCTGGACTCTAGAGCACTAGTGCTGGGACACCCAAACCCACTTTTTATTAGGCTTTTCCACACATGTGCTCCAGTGGATACTAGAGGGGGGTCTCCATCACCCAAACGTCGACCAAAAAGCTATAAGTTTCGGACCTTTACAAAGTGACTACATTCATGTTGGTGTCATTTGTAACTGGACACCCAAAAATATTGTCCCTCACTTTCAAGCAATGTTTGTCATTTCCTATTTCTGCCCTCAATAGATTGTGTTGCTAAATCTTCCTTTTGTACATTCTCATAGGGGAGCGAAAACTTGGGACGTCTGAGGAAACCCCAAAACCATCACCTCCCAAAAAAGGGGAAAGAGCAGAAGCAGAGGAGGAGGAGAGGAGGAGGAAGGAGAGATCATAGAAATTGGAGAACTTGTCACCACAACAGGTGAGTGTGGGAGAACACAGCTACTGGTAAGCTAGCCAATGTATGGCTGCCTCATTTCCAAGACCCTATTTATTTATTTTTTGTTTTTAGGTGACGTGGATGTTGTGGAAGAAAAATCGCACTTTACCACAGAGAGTGCCTACGTACTCATCGGGGAGATAATGGTCTGCAATAGAGATCTAGATTACATAAAGCAAAACATCAATGATGTTCAATAAAAATTGAAGAACATCATTGATGTTTTAGGAAAAATCTGAAAACGCACCAAGTAATTAACACACATTTGTGGCTGCTTCTGAACACATTTGCAAGTTAAGAACTGTGTTAAATTTGGAACATGCACACATTGTGTCCACATGTGCTAGCTCCCATCATGGTGGATGAATGACAACGTTTTTTTTGGGGTTCAACCACTTTACGAACTACTAAAGTGGTTGTGGTGAAGGGGTTTACCCCCAAAAAACGTCCATTCATCCCCATGATGGAAAATGGCACTTTTGAAGATTCGAGCCATGTGTTTTACCATATAATGACCATTTTCAGACCCAAATTGTGTGCATGTTCTAAATTTCCACTTTCCACGGGTGACCCCCCATGTGATGAAGGCAAGATCAAACACACTTTGAACATATAGTCATGTCTGATCTTGTCTTCACTTTATAAAGTTGAACTTTCCTAGTTCCTAGGTTCTGTTTTGCTCCATGCCTGGTTTTACCACATGCGGAATGTTTGTAAACAATGTTGTAAATAACCGAGATGTTGTCAGTTTGGGCAAGAAGTTTGTAAACGCACTTGTGAATGTTTTGCAAGTAAACTTTTTTACTTTTCTAAATGTGTGGCTTCCTTATTTAAAAAACAAAAATCATTATGTATGTCAAATGTTAAGGATTTGGGGGGCAATGGGTGTTATTTACTAAAGGCAAGTCCAGTTTGCACTGCAAGTGTATTTTCCAGGGCACTTTTGCACTGCACTTGTAGAGCATAGTGGAGTTGACTTCTGTAAATGACACCCACAGTGCTTTGTACGAAAACACGTAGCACACCATTTTTGTGAATACACACATTTCTGTCATGGTGATGAAAAGGAGTATTTTGTGTGTGAGTTCTGCACTACAAACCTTCTCTAGACCAAAGATTAGGTATCAAACACACAACATGAGAATAATCTTTTTGGGAAGAAGAGACTGTTACCTCCTTTTGCCCAGAAAGTGCATTCCCACTGTCGAAGGCAAAGGGAAAAAATTTCAAGGTCAAATAAGCAATAATACGGAAATGACAAGAAATCATAGGTTGGTTGAAAAAAAATATTTATTTAAAAATGCCTCTCACACATCGTCAGGCAGAGCAATGGCCCCCCTACCCACAAAGTAGTCCATATATTGCTCGCGGACCGCGCAGGTATTTAGAGGGGGCAAGCCTGGACGTGCCGCTTGAAGGGCTGTGAGGTCAGCATTTGGAGGGCCCTCCACATCTGGGCCAACGGGGCACCACATAGTTCCTGTTATGTCTTTTGAGGAAGTTGTGCAATATGCAACAGGCAAGAACTATGTGGTTCAGTTTGTATTCCGCCAAGTTAATAGCCATCAAGAACAGGCGGAAGCGGCTGGCCAGGATGCCAAAGGTGTTCTCCACCACTCTTCGGGCTCTGGACATCCTGTAGTTGAAGACCCTCTGGTCTGGGGTGAGGGTCCTCATCGGGAACGGCCTCATCAGATGGGGAGTCAACGCAAACGCTTCATCTGCGACAAAGACGAAGGGGAGTCCTTCAGCATTCTCCTCTGGAGGTGGCAAGCACAGACTGCCACTTTGGAGACGCCAGTAGAACTCCGTGTGCGCAATGGCACCACCATCCGAGATCCGGCCGTTCATCCCCACGTCCACATACATAAACTCGTATGTCGCCGACACCACCGCCAACATCACTACACTATTAAACCCCTTGTAATTATAATAATAGGACCCCGAGTTGGGCGGTGGGACGATGCGGACGTGTTTCCCATTAATTGCCCCTCCGCAGTTAGGAAAGTCCCAACGGCTGGCAAAGTGGGAGGCCACAGTCTGCCATTCCTGTGGCGTGGAAGGGAACTGTGGAGTGAAACAAGAAAAAAAAATTAGACACTTTGCACATAAACATTGCAAGCAGATTAGACAATCAACATCTTGGAACAAGAGCATACTTTAACATTTGAGGCTGGAAAGTATTTGCACAGAAAAGTAGAGGGTCCCCTTAGCAGATTACTCACCCCCCATCAATCCCCCCACTTCTGATGGGCCATTGGCAATAACTAGGGTTTTTGGGGGGGGGGGGGGTGTTGGACAGGTAACCCTCTGCACTTCATTGATTGCCAAATGGCTCAATAATGTGTGCTAGTTTGGCCAGACCCTCCTTACTTAACACTATTGGCAGCCCCCAGGAAAGATAAAATAACATTTCAACCCCCCCCCCCCCCCCCAAAAAGGAAAGCACATTGTGACATTCAGAAATTACCAACCAAGCTAATAGGAGGGAAAGAACACAAAAAAAGAGGAAATGGAAAGTAGGGAGACAGCCCCTTGCACTACATGCTTTGCTGAATTCATCCCTAAAGATGCCCACTATAAAGAGTTAAGTATATAGTGTGTATTGACCCTGGGAAAGCCAGCAGATAGAGGATTGGTACCATCTGACAGAGCAGTTGGGGGAGGGGGTTCCTAATGAGTTTGCCCCCCCCCCCCCCCCCCAAAAAAAATAAAAATAAAAAAGGGGCTCTACATGAAGTAAAACACACAGCAAACATTATTTGTATACATTGCTTAAGTGGCTAGGCCATAGGTGTCTATTGGGGCAGAAGAGCATGCTGGGGAGGTAAGTGAAGGGAAAAATGCATGAAGGAGAAAAGAGGCACAGCATATTAGAGCATATTGCAATCATGGTAATTCTGGAAGGAGGACAAAAATACAAGTCATTATCAAACAGAGCATACATAGAAGGGAATTGTAAAGGAGAAATGTTACCTTAATATAGTCCTCCTGCAGGACCTGGATGATGGCAGAACAGGTCTCTGGAATAATGATTCCCAGGGCCTGGGGAGAGATACCTGAAGAGAACTTCAAATCCTGAAGACTTCTCCCTGTCGCCAAGTACCTCAACGTAGCAACAAGCCTCTGCTCCGGAGTGATGGCTTGTCTCATGCAGGTATCCTGCCGGCTGATAAAAGGGGTCAGCAAAGCCAAAAGACGGTGAAAATCGGGGTCCGTCATCCGGAGAAAGTTCCTGAAATCATCAGGATTATTCTCCCGGATCTCACGAAGCAAAGGCATGTGCGAGAACTGATCACGCTGAAGCAACCAATTCTTGGTCCACATACTCCTCGTCACTCTGTTCATGGACGGGTCTTGGGTCAAAGCTAAAAGCCCGACACCAATTCCGCGTACAGCACGAACTCGGCGACGAGTACGCACGGGAAACATCGCTTACAAGGTCACAAAAGGTCGGCTGGTCAGAACGGACAAACAGAAAGCACCGATAAACAGCAAGGCCTGAAAGAACGAAATGAATACCAGAAACGAGCAGACAATAAGCAGTGAAAATCAAAGCGTCCTATATCAAGATATAGGCCGCAATGACCAACAAATGCGAACTGACTACACGCACTAATAAACAGATACGCACGACAAGCACAAACTGAAGAGCAGTAACGATCTGAGTCACAAAACTGAGAAGCGCGAATCTTAAGTCACCAAACTTCGACTAACTCGCGATAAACACAGGATCAGCAGAAGGAGCCCAACGGGTGCCTGACGTGGTGCTGAACTTCCCTTTTCTAGTCTCGTGGAAGACGACTTATGTCACGACGTTCTTGCAGACCGGAAATTCCGACAACGTTGTCCGACCGTGTGTACGCAACACCAACATCGGACAAAGTACGACGGACAGGATCCGACCGACCTGGTCCGCGGATAATCCGCGCGTGTGTATGGGGCTTTAGGGTGGCATATAGAAATGGCTGGACAGAGATGTAGAGGGAGAGATGTATTCACTT
Organism: Lithobates sylvaticus; assembly: GCA_028564925.1. NCBI lineage: Eukaryota > Metazoa > Chordata > Amphibia > Anura > Ranidae > Lithobates > Lithobates sylvaticus. The sequence goes on from CM053027.1 coordinate 111,812,277, forward strand.
GCTCCTAGCTCCAGCACTGCAGTGGCAGCTACCTCCTGTTTTATGCTGGCTCCTGGCATATTCACCCCTATTTCATCAGTTTAGGCGACCCGTCAGAATTTGTAACGGAAGTGGTGTTCTGTCACCACCATCGTGCTACACCCCACACTCATCCACAGTAAGGATACAGGGAGAAGGTGGCAAGCAGACATCTTGTTACACCCACCAGAGTTTTGCATTTCACACTTATTTTTAACAGTAAACTGAGGTTATGTAGTGAAAAACAGTATTTAAAAATCCGTCTGATTGTTTAAATGTTGAATTTTAAAAGCAGCGGCAAGCCTACTGATCTCACAGGTTTTCTAATCTGACAGAACCCTGCTGCTTTGAAAAATCAACATCAAAACAGTCTGAGTGATTTGAAAATACTGTCATTTCACGAAATAAGCTCAGTTTACTGTTAAAAATGAGTGTGAAATGCAAGACTCCAGTGGGTGTAACAAGATGTCCACTTGCCGCCTTCTCACTGTATCCTTACTGTGGACGAGTGCAGGGTGTAGCAAGAAGGCGGCGACAAATTTTGACGTGTCGCCTGATCTGAAGAAACACCCCCTCTCCAAAATTCTGAAGTTCCTGTTTCGCTCAAGCAGAAGCACTGCTCTATTCAGTGAACACAGAGCATTGTCTGGAAGGGGAGGGGGGCGCAGAGGTCAGGACTCAGGGAGGAGGTGGAGCCAGCTTTCTGCTCTTTTGTCACACTGGCAAGAGATAACACTGCTAACTGCGGGCCAGGGGCAGATGGATGGGAAGTTTCAGGAGCCGGCAGAGGCACAGGTAGAGACTCTGCAACTGTCCCCGCTGCTCTAAATCAGGACACTTTGCAGGTATGTAGAACCAATCCCCCTGCAGAGCTGCCGGAGGGAGAAAGCCGGCAGCGCTGCAGGGGGATCCACAGGTGTCACAAGGCAGTACAGCTGGCCTTCATTATGAAGTGATAGAGCTCAGGCCCCTTACAGGAGGGCTGGCTGTACTGGCTAATCAGCGGCTCTGCCTAGGACAAAGTAGTAATGTAGCCACTAATGGGTTTAACTACAGTGGGGGAGGCAGGCATCTAACACACCAAGATGTTGCTGGAGATTTTTACCCTGTATAGCTCTGTAAAAAAGAGAGAAGATTGGAAATATGGGTGTTGGGACAGGGTAGTGCACCATCACAGTGAGAAAAGGCAGTCTCAATGCAGTTTGTCTTTGAGGAATCTGTAAGCAGGTTGGCAGTGCAACTGGCTGGCAGGTTGTAGACGGTAGTTGTGTCACCTAGGTTTCTCATCCACACATGGTGAGGAGCCATGGTGTGTGCCTTATGAAGAAAACAATTTTTTTGATTTTCCCCAAACTTGGATTTCTTGTCTGGTAATAGATACCTTAAGACAAACAGCAGGTTACAGCTGTACCTTTTTAGTGTTTTCCGTCAGCATACAGCCTTTTCACGTAGCAGCAGGCTCCCACAGCAGAAAGAGATCTGAGAATTAGTCACTTACATACATAAAGAACTGCACCCAGGGCACTTTTTATGCAGGGTCTTGTTGCCAGCTCCAGCTAGCAAGATCCTGCATACCAGTTGCCATTATTTCATACAGCCATGCCCAGGTACCCTAAAGTGCTGTAAAGTACTTCATATAGACAGCGTACCCTCCCACCATCTGCATATTTAGAACACAGGTATTGAATGTCTCAATTTTGACAAAATTGAGTGTAAATAGTATTTGCAGTAAACAGAGATCATTGTATATGTTTCTAAGACTAGCACGTTGCTGTGGTTTTTATCTGGATCTTTGCTACTGATTGTTTACACAGATGCTGAGCTGCAGGCTTGCCTTTTCTAGCTTCTAGCTGTTAGTCTCACGCTGCAGAGCCAGCTGTACTGCAGCAATTATACAATCACCCAAATGCTGTTCTCTTCAGTACACAAACTCATATTCATATTTAGTTGGAAACATCAGTCATTAACACTTTCAAAATCAAATACCGCTGCAAAAAAAGCCTATAATATGAAGTCAGCATTAAAGCAATTATCTTAGTCTTTCCTTAGATATGGGACTCTTGGTGAATCTGAGATCCCGTGAATTTCCTATATATACTGTATGTGTTAATTAACATATAGATCTGAAAAAGTTGAAAAACCTGCAGAGCTGAAGTTTACTTTTTTTATATATTTTTTCATTCAGTCAGTAGGTCGCCAAGTGGTACACCCTAAGGGTCCTTTCATGCCTGCGGTCCACCCAGTGGACTCCACTTTGCTCAGCGGGGGGATCAATCCGCTGAAAAAAAATTGGGTCACTTTTATTCCTATTACAAGGAATGTAAACATCCCTTGTCATAGAAAAAAAAGCATGACGGGACCTCTTAAATGTGAGATCTGGGGCCAAAAAGACCTCAGATCTCATATTTACACTAAAATGCAATAAAAAAAAAAAAAGTGTAATTAAAAATGCTTTAAGAGCATTGGGCGGAAGTGAAGTTTGACGTTGCTTCCGCCCTCCAATGCTATGGAGCCGAGCGGGGGTCATCTTTTCCTCACTTGGCATCCAGCCAGTGAGGGGGGTGGACACAATCGTCGCTGCCGCTACCAGCGGCTCCGGTAAGTGGCGGAGACGACCTCTTCCGCCACCGGGATGGAATTATAGTATCCCTATCAGGCAAGAGATCACTACCGGATACTGTGGAACAGGGTTCAGAATCCTGGATTCCAGAACGATCTTGGATCCAGTACTATTTATTAATTATTATGTACAAATAATTATAGTTCAGCACGGAGTTAAACAATATATCTAAAATGGTACACTAAAAGAAATGGAATAATAAACCTATTGCCTTCCAAATTAATCAAAAATTTTGAAGTAGAACTCCACCACCCACAATATATACACAAAGCAGAGGGCTGTGGTGATGTATTCTAGAAGTAATTGGATTTCAAACTATTTTGGATTCAGTACTACTGGCAATTATTCACCAAGGACCTCACTGCCTACCTACCTACTGCAAGTTCCTAACCATGTAACCCACCAGCTGAACAGCCTTGATATTTATATTATTTTTAATATTGTTATAATAAACAGTCAAAGGTATTTGTACTGTTACAGCTGATTCATAATGCAAAATACAACTTGTATTGATGAGAATGAAATGCTTTTTTTGCAAGAACATTTTGACATGTGTACATGACTTACAGCAGAGTCCAGAAAACATTCATAGCTACATAGTATGGCAGAATTGTAATTGCTTTCCAAATATTCAATCAATTTCCCATTATACTTTTTAATGAAACTCTGCAATAACTGGCTTTTCTTGAATCCCTGAATTCTGTAGAGCTGAAACTCTGTTGAATACAATAGTTGAGTAAAAATATTTTTTTTGCCATGGACCAGTGGATCTGATATTTTAATCTTTTAAACCACTTGCTGGGTGACAGTGATTATTCCAAAAATACACAATGGCAAAGAGTTTTAAAGTAATTTGAATAACCGCTAAAATAAAAATAAAATCTCCAACAAGAGGGATTTGGCTTACATGCCTTTGAAAGACTTTTGAAATGTCTTTCCCATTGCTATAAATGTCTTTGCCTGCTGAGTTTCCAAGATATTGCATAAAATAGGTGTAAATAACTAAAATGAGGAATAGGAAACTTGTTTATACTTCCACAATTTGCCAATAAATATGCGAAGCTATTTATACCATTTCACTATTTGCTTTTGAATGCACTGTTGGTATGAAATAATATATTTTTTTATCGTTTTGGGCCTAGCAGAAAATGTATTTTTATCTCGTGCAATCTACTTCTGTGGGTTCCACACAACATAATAGTCTCCACACAGCTTAATAGTCTACCTACATACAGAAATAGGGATAGTGATAAGCAGCACAATTGATGTAAAATGTTTTCAATGCAAAATTACAGATTGTTATGTGGGTGAAATGCTCAATTCCATTTTTCAAATCTGCTTGAAATAAATAAATAAATACATGTTTTTCGTTATTTAAAAGATGTGATTTTTGTGGGTGGTGTGTTTAGAGTCGTTTATTTGTTTTTTAGTCTATGGTTCTTTGTAGTTTTTTTTTTTCATTTGTGTATTTGATTCCTTGATTGTCAGTTATGCTCATCTTTTCACCTTGACAGATTGACAATTTAATTTTCCTCCATCCACTCTTTCAAAAGAAGGTTTCTCTCAGTTACTTTGAAATTATTTTAAGAAGATCCATTCTACAATACTGAAGCAAAAAAAACAAACCACTGCTCTTTACTTTCTAATGTTAGTGGGGTGGAAGATAGGCAGGGGTTTCCGTTAACCCTAAAAGTCCAAGTCCAAAAAAATGCTGGCAGCACCGTAATGTCTCCTGTAATCAATCCATTATTAGCTTACATGGTAAAATTCAGCACAAGTGGCTTACACGTTTCAGCTATGTGCTATGACCAAGGCTTTTTATCAGAAATGTGTAAGTCCCTTCTTGTACTAGATTTTACCATGTAAGCTAATTAAGGATTGATTACTGGAGATGTTTCTGTAATGCTGGCTTTCTTCTTGGACATCTATTCTACAGTAGCCTACATCCAATGTTGCTACTCCACAGGTGTCCTCAAAGTAAATTCAAAATATGGGGTTCAAGTATAGCAATTTTAAGTTGAGGTAGCAGATACAATCCTGTATGTAGGTAGGACGGTACAAAACAAAGACTACCCACAAGCAACAATAAAGAATGTATTATTTAATGATAACATTTTATGAACGTTATTCATGATCCGGTAATTTGTACTGTATATACAAACTGAGTTTAGTAGATGACAAGAAGCATGTAATCATTAATGGTATGTTTGTTTAGTGCATATTTCTGTTCTCCCAAAGGGAAATGGTTATGAGAGCACAATAAACAGTTTTATAAAGTCCGGAAGTTGACTTTTTCTAAAAGGAAATCTGGCGTCAACTGATAGGTAATAATTTTTCTTGTAGGATCAAGGAGGCTGATTTGTGAAAAAATATATTTGGAATATTCAAGTAATGATTTATAAAAATTTGCCTATAATGATTATTTTAGCTTTAAAGAACAAAAAAAGGTGACCAAATAAAAAAAAATGAGATAGAGAATGGATACTTCTGCTACTTCCAAAAAGCAAGAAACCTATTCATCATTAAAAGAGACATTGTCCATTTAGAGCAAAGTGACAGCACCTCCTAATATCCCACGCCTACGAGCCCATGATCAACTCTAGCTCCATTGCTCTAACAGAGTGGGTCTTGTGGTCGTTGGGTAGTATGTGACCTTTCCCATGTGACAGTGCTCACTTGTGAGAAGCTATTCATCAGACCAGAACAAAACATGTTGTCTGGGGGAAGGCAGTGACGTCATCCACCTGGATAAACTATGACAGTATTCCATACCAGAGCTTACTCAGAATGGGCCCCAGCAGTGGAGAGACAGCAGGGGAGCTTGGATTGGCGAGTATATGCTGCTAGGAGGGATGGGGAGTAAGCATTTCTAAAGTTTCTTTGGTCAGAAAATTAAGCTCTACTAGATCACTTCCTGCTACCCCTTTTGCAGGTATAGCTATGTAAAACATTAAAGAGGAGTGCCGACAAAAATTTTTTTTTTAAAAAGTCAGCAGCTACAAATACTGCAGCTGCTGACTTTTAAAAATCGGACACTTACCTGTCCCAGGGTCCAGCGATGCGGGGGAATGAGGCCCCCCCTCGTTCCCCGAGCCCCTCGCGGCGCCGGCATACCTAATGTGGGAACCCGGCTGTGGCTTCACAGCCGGGCACCCACTGCGCATGCGTGAGCGTCGCCGTGCGCTGTGATTTGACGCTCAGTCATCTGGGACACGTGACAGGTCTCAGATGACTGTGCGGCGTCGAGGAGGAAGTGACGTTTAGCCCGGGCACTGAAGGTGGCAGACTACGAGGGACCCCCTAGCAACAGGCATTTAGAGGTGAGTAAAAAAAAATTTTACATTTTTTTTATGATTTTTAACCACTTGCCGACCGCCCCATGTAGATATACGTCGGCAGAATGGCACGTACAGGCAGAACCACGTACCTGTACGTGCCATTCTTTAGGCGGTTGGGGGGTCCGATCGGACCCCCCTCCGCCGGCGGGGACGGTCGGCATCGCTTCAGGAGCGATCCGGGACGAGGGGACGGCCAGTGGTTTCTGGCCACCCCCTCGCGATCGCTCCTGGCGAATGAAAAGCTTCCCCTTCCTGTCTATTGTATAGACAGGAAGGCGGAAGTGATGTCACGCTCGGTGCGCCGGTCTATGTGACCGGAGACGCCGAGCGGCGAACATGTTAAGGTTAGTGCACAACACTACACTGACACCAGTACAGTTAGGCACACAAAACACCCCCCTGTCACCCCCTGATCACCCCCCAGATCACCCCCTCCCCCCCCAGTCACAGTGTCACTAATTGCAGTGATCATTTATTTACTGATCACTGCATTTAGTGTCAGTGTGACTGTAATAACTGTCAGGGCAGTTAGTTTTAGGTCCTAGGTAGCCCCCTACCCCCCCCTAATAAAGGTTTAACCCCCTGATTGCCCCTAGTTAACCCCTTCACCCCCTTTTGCCAGTGTCACTAAGCGATCGTTTTTCTGATCGCTGCATTGTGTCGCTAGGTAACCATTTTTTTTTTATTTTAACCGCCATGTTTTATATAGGTTCATAAATAGTTTTATAGGTCAGGTACCCCCATATTACAACCTAAATAAAGGTTTTAACCCCTGATTGCCCCTAGAGTTAACCCTTTCACCAGTAATCACCGTATAACTGTCACTGGTGACGCTGGTTAGCCAGTTAGTTATTTCGTTATTTAGGTTCCCCGTCAGGTTTTTATATAGCGTCAGGTACCCCCATATATTACCTAATAAAGGTTTAACCCCCTGATTGCCCCTAGTTAACCCTTTCACCCCCTTTTGCCAGTGTCACTAAGCGATCGTTTTTCTGATCGCTGCATTAGTGTCGCTAGGTAACCAGTTTTTTTTTAGGTTAACCGCCATGTTTATATAGGTTCATAAATAGGTTTATAGGTCAGGTACCCCCATATTACAACCTAAATAAAGGTTTTAACCCCCTGATTGCCCCTAGAGTTAACCCTTTCACCAGTGATCACCGTATAAAATGTCACTGGTGACGCTGGTTAGCCAGTTAGTTATTTCGTTATTTAGGTTCCCCGTCAGGTTTTTATATAGCGTCAGGTACCCCCATATATTACCTAATAAAGGTTTAACCCCCTGATTGCCCCTAGTTAACCCTTTCACCCCCTTTTGCCAGTGTCACTAAGCGATCGTTTTTCTGATCCCTGCATTAGTGTCGCTAGGTAACCAGTTTTTTTTTGTATTACTGTTACGGGTGACGCTGGTTAGTTAGCTTGTTTTTTATACTGTCAGGGCACCCGCCATTTATTACCCAATAACGGTTTAACCCCCTGATCGCCCGGCGGGTGATATCAATTAGGTTTTAGGGTCAAATAAGGTCTGCGTCGCCCCAGGTTAGTGCCAGTACCGCAAACACCCACGCGCAAAGCATACACCTCCCTTAGTGGTATAGTATCTGAACAGATCAATATCTGATCTGATCAGATCTATACTAGCGTCCCAGCAGTTTAGGGTTCCAAAAAAACGCATTGTTAGCGGGATCAGCCCAGATACCTGCTAGCACCTGCGTTTTCCGCCTCCGCCCAGCCCAGCCCACCCAAGTGCAGTATCGATCGATCACTGTCACTTACAAAACACTAAGCACACATAACTGCAGTGTTCGCAGAGTCAGGCCTGATCCCTGCGATCGCTAACATTTTTTTTTGTGGTAGCGTTTTGATTCAGTCGCTAACAGTCAGGAGCTTTTTTACCTGTGAATCTCAAAAAAATAAAAAAAACAAAAATAGTTGTCGTTTTATTGTTCTCTCTCTCTCTCTATTGTTGCTCTTTTTTTACTCCATTCTATTCTGCAATGTTTTATTATGTTTTATCATGTTTTATCATGCTTGCTTTTCAGGTATGTAATTTTGTTTACTGTGTTTTAGTGTTAAGCATTTTTTTGTTTTCAGGTGCGCCATTCAGTTGCAGCGCGGATTTATTTATCTTGACAGCAACAGCGTTTGCTCCCACGATACATAAAGCCGCGACTCCAACGCTGTAGGAGGTGATTTCACCACCACAGTTAAAAAAAAGAGCATATATGCCGAAGCATGGGGGCAGCAGGGGGCGGGGAGGAGCGATTGGCTCCTAATGCCACGTACATACGGTCGAAATTCCGACCGTGTGTACACGGCATAACTTTTGCGGGAGGATGCCCCCATGCATCGGCATATATAAATGGTGCATGTATGCCCATCATTAGAAGTGGGTGGATGAAGGGAGGTATTCTAATGGTGGGCATACCCACCAATCAATCTCTTTTTTTTCGTTCAGCCAAGAGGCTGCATGAAAAAAAAAAAGATTACAATATATGTCCAGTATGTTGCTGGACTTTGAATGGTTATACCAGAATGATGCCTGCAGGTTTAGGTATCATCTTGGTATCATTCTTTTCAGCCAGTGATCGGCTTTCATGTAAAAGCAATTCTAGCGGGTAATTAGCCTCTAGACTGCTTTTACAAGCAGTAGGAGGGAATGTCCCCCCTCCCGGATATAAACCGCGCCATTGGGAAATTGGGAAAGCATTTTATCACACCAATCTTGGTGTGGTCAGATGCTTTGAGGGCAGAGGAAAGATCTAGGGTCTAATAGACCCCAATTTTTTCAAAAAAAGAGTACCTGTCACTGCCTATTGCTATCATAGGGGATATTTACATTCCCTGAGATAACAATAAAAATCATAACAAAGAAAAAAAATGGAAGGAACAGTTTAAAAATAGAATAAAAAAGCTAAATAAATAAAAAAAAAACTAAAAAAAAAAAAAAAAAAAAAAGCACCCCTGCCCCCCCTTCTCTTGCGCAAAGGCGTACACAAGCGTTGGTCTGGCGTCATATGTAAACAGCAATTGCAGCATGCATGTGAGGTATCACCGCGAAGGTCAGATCGAGGGCAGTAATTTTAGCAGTAGACCTCCTCCGTGAATCTAATGTGGTATCATGTAAAGGCTTTTAAAGGCTTTTAAAAATGTATGTAGTTTGTCGCCACTGCGTGTTTGTGCGCAATTTTAAAGCATGTCGTGTTTGGTATCCATGTACTCGGCCTAAGATCATATTTTTTATTTCATCAAAAATTTGAGCAATATAGTGTGTTTTAGTGCATTAAAATAAAAAAAAGTGTATTTTTTCCACAAAAAATGCGTTTGAAAAATCGCTGCGCAAATACTGTGTGGAAAAAAAAAAAATGCAACACCCACCATTTTAATCTGTAGGGCCTTTGCTTTAACAATATATATAGTGTTTGGGGGTTCAACGTAATTTTCTTGCAAAAAAAAAATATGTTTTCATGTAAACAAAAAGTGTCAGAAAGGGCTTTGTCTTCAAGTGGTTAGAAGAGTGGGTGACGTGTGACATAGGCTTCTAAATGTTGTGCATAAAATGCCAGGACAGTTCAAACCCCCCCCCAAATGACCCCATTTTGGAAAGTAGACACCCCAAGCTATTTGCTGAGAGCAATGTTGAGCCCATTAAATATTTTTTTTTTTTGTCCCAAGAGATTGAATAATGAAAAAAAAAAAAATATATATATTTTTTTTACAAAAAGTTGTCACTAAATGATATATTGCTCAAACATGTCATGGGCATATGTGGAAATACACCCCAAAATACATTCTGTTGCTTCTCCTGAGTACGGGGATACCACATGTGTGGGACTTTTTGGGAGCCTAGCTGCGTACGGAACCCCAAAAACAAGCACCGCCTTCAGGCTTTCTAAGGGAGTAATTTTTTTATTTCACTTCTCACTGCCAATCACAGTTTCGGAGGCCATGGAATGCCCAGATGGCATAAAACCCCCCAAAATGACCCCATTTTGGAAAGTAGACACCCCAAGCTATTTGCTGAGAGGTATTGTGAGTATTTTGCAGATGTCGCTTTTTGTCACAAAGTTTTGAAAATTGAAAAAAAAAAAAAAAAAAAAATTTTTTTTCTTTACTTTCTTCATTTTCAAAAACAAATGAGAGCTGTAAAATACTCACCATGCCTCTCAACAAATAGCTTGGGGTGTCTACTTTCCAAAATGGGGTCATTTGGGGGGGTTTTGTGCTATTTTGGCATTTTATGGCCTTCGAAACTGTGATAGGTAGTGAGGAGTGAAATCAAAAATTTGCACCCTTAGAAATCCTGAAGGCGGTGCTTGGGTTTCGGGGCCCCGTACGCGGCTAGGCTCCCAAAAAGTCCCACACATGTGGTATCCCCATACTCAGGAGAAGCAGCAAAATGTATTTTGGGGTGCAATTCCACATATAACTATGGCATGTGTGAGCAATATATCATTTAGTGACAACTTTTTGAAGAAAAAAAAAATTATTTTTTATTTTTGTCTTTATTCAATCACTTGGGACTAAAAAAAAAAATATTCAATGGGCTCAACATGCCTCTCAGCAAATAGCTTGGGGTGTCTACTTTCCAAAATGGGTCATTTGGGGGGGTTTTGTACTTCTCTGCCATTTTAGCACCTCAAGAAATGAAATAGGCAGTCATAAATTAAAAGCGGTGTAAATTCCAGAAAATGTACTCTAGTTTGTAGACGCTATAACTTTTGCGCAAACCAATAAATATACGCTTATTGGCATTTTTTTTTACTAAAGACATGTGGCTGAATACATTTTGGCCCAAATGTTTGACTAAAATTGAGTTTATTAGATTTTTTTTATAACAAAAAGTAGAAAATCTCTTTTTTTTTTCAAAATTTTCGCTCTTTTTTCCGTTTATATCGCAAAAAATAAAAATCACAGAGGCAATCAAATACCATCAAAAGAAAGCTCTATTTGTGGGAAGAAAAGGACGCAAATTTCGTTTCGTTACAAAATTGCATGACCGCACAATTACCAGTTAAAGTAGTGCAGTGCGAAATTGAAAAAAGACCTCTGGTCCTTAAGCTGACAATTGGTCCGGGGCTGAAGTGGTTAAGCTAATTTTTTTTTTTGGTGGCAACACCACTTAGAATAGATACCTATACAGTTTAAAATCCAGTAGTACACTGGGGTTGATTTACTAAGACTGGAGAGTCCAAAATCTGTTGCAGCTCTGCATAGAAACCAATCAGCTTTGCCAAAGCTTAATCGAATAAGCTGTTAGAAACTGATTGGCCACCAGCTGCATCAGATTGCACTCTCCAGTTTAAGTAAATTAATCCCGTTTTTTCACCCTGCTCTGTACATGCTCAGTTGCTCTCTATTTTTTGGCACTGTGCCGAAAATGTAGAGGCCAATCTGCAGATAGCTTAAATATTTACTGTTGCTCATGTGCACCTGGCTTCAGCAGAATGGTAGCCTCCAGCAAGAAGAAACATGAACAATTCTGGAGGCATTTTACAGGACACACTTATTTTGGTAACATAACAATTAATATGGAATGTAGTTCCTTGCTAAAGAACATTATTTTATCAAGTTGTTATGGGTAAAATTCAGCTTTTAAGGCTCTATTATCTTGTTCCAGGTGACAGTGGGGTTGATTCGCTAAAGGCGTATAGCATGTGTACATTGTAAAGTGAAGTTTCACTTTGCAAGTGAATTTTGATTTAGCTTAATACACGTGGTGAAAATTTACTTTACAAACAATCAAGGGCAAGGAAAAAAAAAATCTAACGTTTTTTTTGCTTCCATGTGATTGGTTGAATGAAGTCATTGAGGCTTCAATTTATTTTCTAAGCTAAGTGATAATTCCCTTACAGAGTGAAAATTCACCTTGCAAAGTGAACCCCCCACTCTGGGGATAATGGATTACACCATGTAATTTGTGTTTTTGCATCCTTACTAGATCTGTTATTTTCAGCATTTCCTGCAGATGTTTTTTTGGTTCCATTTGTCCCGTCTCTCACCATACATTTGTAAGCTCCAATCCTCATGGACTCAGAGTAGGTCGTATTTTTTTTTAAACTCTAAGGTTATTATGCATGTACAAAATAACGTTCCAGACAGACATTTATGTTACTGCAATAACGCACAAGCCTCATTTTTTTTACAATAAAGCAGAGCTAAGAAGAGACATGAGTAAAATCAGAAGCCTTTTAATATTGCAGATTAGTTTCAGTTTACACTGTACATGCATAATTTAATAATAAAAAAAAAAAACTGCTGACCCTATAAAAATACTAAATTCTTTACTGCAGTAGAGCACAAGGAAGAGCATTCCTAAGCCTAAAACAAGCTTACAAGTTGCAGTTCCCTAGAGAACTGTTCACTTAAACACCACTTCATGAAGGGTCCCCCAGTGGCGGGTCATCCCTTGGCTGGATAAACCCCTGGAGGCACAAGGGAGTTGTGGGAATGAAAATACTCTTTCCATGGAAAACCAAACAGGTTATATCTGAGACATGGATCACCTGTGCAGCAGAAAATCATTAAAACATCACCTGTTGGCAGTATTTGAGGACTAGAGGTGGGAAACACAGTTTTTACCGTTGTTTCACAAGCCATTCACTGTAGTTGCCATGGTTTCTATACCTTCCCCTGAGTTTTGGCGTGTTCGAGAATGCAGTATGCATATTGGATGAATAGTGGTGCGCGTCAAGTTGTATCGATGTTATAAAGAGTGAACTTGATACAGTATGGGGGAGATTTACTAAAACTGGTGCACACAGAATCTGGTGCAGCTGTGCATAGGAACTGTTCTGGAAATTTTATAGATGGCCAACTCCAATCCCTATATTGATTAGTGGTTGCAAATGAATAACTACTGCAGTAGGGAACAGACACAAAAATATACGCTCAGCATCTTTCCAAAATAACTGTTCTGTTTTATTCAACGCAATTAAAGGTTTTTATACACATTATTACATAGGTATCTCATTAAAGGGGTTGTAAACTCTGTAAGTTTTTCACCTTAATGCATTCTATACATTAAGGTGAAAAACCTCCTGTGATGCAGCAGCCCCCCAGAGCCCCCCATTTACTTACCTGAACCCGGTCTCTCCAGCAACGGGGACAAGCACACCCGCTCCAGCCGGTGTCTCGGGCCCTGATTCGATAGATTGATAGCAGTGCAGCTCCCGCTGCTGTCAATCAAATCCAATTATGTGGGAGCTGGGGGTGGGGCCGAGTCCTGCTGTCTGTGTCAATGGACGCAGCAGCAGGACACGGGAGCGCGCTTGCATGAGTGCACCGAGGGAGAGCGACTCTCCAACGGGGGAACTCAAGAAGAGGAGGAGCCAGGAACGCTGCTGAGGGACCCCAGAGGAGGAGGATTGGGGCCACTCTGTGCAAAACCAACTGCACAGATGAGGTAAGTATGACATGTTTGTTTTTTTTGTTTTTTAAATGAACCTTTACATATCCTTTAACCGCTTCCCGACCGCCTCCTGCACATTTAAGTTGGCAGAATGGCACGGCTGGGCAAAAGCACGTACCGGTACGTCCCCTTTAATTGCCCAGCTGTGGGTCGCGCGCGGCTGGGCAATTGGTCGGGAGCTCCGTGACCGCGGCCGCGGGACCAGCGGACCCGATCGCCGCTGGTGTCCCGCGATTGGGTCACAGAGCTGAAGAACGGGGAGAGGTCTGTGTAAACAAACCTCTCCCCATGTGTCCTACACTGCCTGTCACTGATCGGCTGTTCCCTGTCATCGGGAAAGCCGATCAGTGACGTCAGACGTCAGCCACGCCCCCTACTGTAAAAAAAAAAACACACACGTCACACTAACTCCTCCCCGCCCCCTAGTGGTTAACTCCTTCACTGCCAGTGTCATTTACATAGGAATCAGTGCCCCCATCGAATAGTGCCCGCGCATGCGCAGGATGGAGCCGCACTTCAGCTGATTTGCCGATCAGCTGAAGTGACGTGACAAGGGTGCAAGCGCACATCCTAGGAGGCATCTCTCGATTGGAGATTTCACGGCCACAATTGAAGCCTTCTCACATTGTGCCTCGCTGTCAGTGTGCTGATGGTCCAGTTTTGTCTGTGTTGCAGGGCGGGTTTGTTGTGTTGAACGGCCAGTTTTGCCTGTGTGAAAGGGTGGGTTGCAACACAGACAAAACCAGCTCTTCAACACAGCCGCTAGCCAGCCTCCAGCAGCAGTGATGCACAATCTGAGAACTACGGTCTCCCCCCGCTGTTTGTATAGGTTTAAACTGTGCCTGTGAAATGGTATCTCCCATCAAGAGATACCTCCTATGATGTGCACATGCGCCCTGGTTAGGTCAGCCCAGCTGATTGGCAAATCCGCTGTTGTGCTGTCCCGTATGGCGCATACGCAGTACATACTGGGCACTTCTCGATAGCGGGCACTTCTCGACAGAACACAGGAACCAAACAGATTGCAGGTTTTATTGTCAAAGCTTAATTGAACAAGCCAAAATTAAAAGCTGATTGGTTACTATAGACAGCTGCACCAGATTTTGTGTACACCAGTTTTAGTGAATATCCCCCTATGCCATAAATCTATTTAGTATGCTGTTCCTAAATGATAATCAATATGTTCAGGACTAATGCAAATTTTCAATTGCCTTTTTTAGTCAAGTAAATGGTGAAGTATTCCAGTAAAAATTCCATATTTACCACTTGCAGGTGGCATGCTAGAGGCTACGCTTTTTCCACAGTCATCAATTGCTATGATGTCAGTAGACTAGATTTTTCTGATATTGAGAGCAATTCACAATGCACACACTAGATTAGTCAGTGGCATGGCACAACTGCATCTCTGTCTGCTAGGTTACCCATATGGAACACTCTCAATCAATGCTAAATTACATTTTCATTTATGAAGGAAATATTTTTCTAATCTTAATTAAATATTGGAAAAATATATAAAACGTCAGTTTACCAAGTTGTAAACATTCAAAAAAAGAAAATTAAATACAATTGGGGCAAAGACCTTATGGTTGGGTTCACACTGCAGCACAGAGTGGCTCACAGCAGGGGTCCGGTGCATCCCTGTTCACTGTTTCAGGTCTGATTTCAGCCCAAATTTTTGGCTGAATTTGGACCTGAAATGGACCAGAAGACGCACAGGACTTCTGTGCAATTTGCATCGGAGACGCTGAGGAGATGTGTGAACCCGGCTCTATAGAGACACAATCTCCTGACATGCAAATTGAATGGGGGGAAACCTGCATCCAATTCACAATAGTGTGAACCCAGCCTTAGAGTTTCACTTTAAGTAGCTAAAATATGATGGGTTACTATGGACAACACTTCCATACTTAAAACTTCCACATACTTAATACTTTTGTTAGCAAATAATACATTTTTATTTTTTTAAACCTATTATATAATTTGTTTTTGTTTTTTAATTGGCTCTCCTATTTGCTAACCAGTATTGTACATAGGAAAGGCAATGCATGTTTTCATCTTCCAAGGCTTGAAAACGCTGTTGTATTGAGAGGCAGGAATGTTCTACTTGAGAAAACATGATTCTATTTTTAGAAGTCATTGCAATACAAATCCAGTGGCAGTTGTTGAAAGCACAAAACCTATTCGAATAGGAAATATTGGCTGTAAAAATATATTTTTTTCATTTCTGTTAAAAAAAAGAAGGAGCTATAAGGTCTGCTTATCCTTACTCAACACACACATTCTGCAGAAATGTTAAATAAATATCACTGACTATGAAAAGCTGAAATTCACTGATTTAAACCCATTTCCCTCCCCTACCCCCCTGTTTAAAAAAAAAAAAAAAAGCACAAAAAAAGGTCCCAGAGAAGTGTTTACACTCTTCCAGTAAAAGTGGAAGTAATGTCCGCTTGTTTATTTATACCTACAGGTAAGCCTGTAATAAGGCTTACCTGTAGGTACAGTAGATATCTCCTAAATGTGCTCCGTTTAGGAAATATTTATTTTAGTAGCAGCCGGTGGCATCACCGGTGCATGCGCATTGCACACA
This sequence comes from Lithobates sylvaticus, assembly GCA_028564925.1. Classification (NCBI taxonomy): domain Eukaryota; kingdom Metazoa; phylum Chordata; class Amphibia; order Anura; family Ranidae; genus Lithobates; species Lithobates sylvaticus. The sequence continues at coordinate 111,828,251 of CM053027.1, forward strand.
TGCTGTTCATTGAGAGAGAGAGCTGTGCCACAGCTGTGACTCCCACATTCATGGGCGGGAGTGACATCATTATGGCTTAGCCATTCAAACGGTCGGAGCTCAGGAACCTGGGAGGAAGACCTGGTGAAGATGGGAGTCCTGTCAGGAAGCCCGTTTTTGGGTGCCGTGCACCTGAATTACAGCGGTGGGGGGTTTTGGAAGCACCTGATTAGAGCCGTAGTGAACAGCAATGCTGCGCGTTCGCTGTTCACTCAGCTGTGTGTTAGCAAAGCGAAGGAATTCGCTTTGCTAACACTGAACAACCTCTCAGCCAATCAGGTGCTCGGGTCTGTTACCTGTCACCTGATTGGCTGAAACATCAGGCGCTGTGATTGGACGCCTGATAGAGAGGATGGAAGAAGACATCGAGGAGCGTGCAGGACACCGCCGCTGACCCGCTGCAGACAGGCAAGTGCAGGGAGATGCACACTAGCAGCATTTGATGGGGCACAGTAGTGGCTATTGATGGTCACACTGGCAGCATTTGATGGGGCACAGTAGAGGCTATTGATGGTCACACTGGCAGCATTTGATGGGGCACAGTAGCGGCTATTGATGGGCAAACTGGCAGCATTTCATGGGGCAGAGTAGCGACTATTGATGCGCACACTGGCAGCATTTGATAGGGCACAATAGCGGCTATTGATGGGCACACTGGCAGCATTTGATGGGGCACAGTATCGGCTATTAATAGGCACACTGGCAGCATTTGATGGGGCACAGTAGCGGCTATTGATGGGCACACTGGCAGCAATTGATGGGCACACTGGCAGCAATTGATGGGTACAGTAGCTGCGCTTGATGGCACAGTGGCTGCGCTTGATGGCACAGTGGCGGCAATTGATGGGCACAGTGGCTGCATTTGATGGACACAGTGGTGACAATTGATGGGCACAGTGGCTGTGTTTGATGGCACAGTGGCGGCAATTTATGTTTTTTTTTTTCAGTTTGTTTGTGCACCAGCCGCCACTGCAAGCCACGCTGTGTTTGTGAATGCACAATGTCTACTCACAGGAGTGCGACTCGTGAGCGAGCCCCCTCAAGTGCCCTCATAGCAAGAGGATTGTTATTGGGGGCACTCGGCAGGGGGGGAGCCAGGACCGTCGGTGGGGGGACCCAAAAAGAAGAGGAATGTGGCTGCTCTGTGCAAAACCATTGCACAGAGCAGGTAAGTATAATATGTTTGTTGTTGAAAAATACAGCCTTTAAAACCACTTTAAGTGCATGCATACGAAGTAATGTGTAAGTAGACTAGTGTGTTTATATGTTAGTGTTAAGATCCCTTTACCAGGGTTCCTCAGACTGTTTTATTTTTATTTTTCTCAGTGAAACCTCAGTCATTCTGCTGCATTCTCAATAAAAGGAGAGAATTGCTGATCTAGCCAGAAATGTTGTTTAGGCACTTCCTGTTAGTGGGTGACAACACTCTGTGAACTGTTTTCCTGTGTTGTCACCCTTTTCTGTTGGAGACAACAAGTGGCCATTTCAACACAGGTCAGCAACACTGAGATGCAAAAAATTATGAGAAAAGATGAAAATAAGTTTTCCCCCTTAATATCCCCTTAATATCCATACCAGAACTGAAGGGCCTGGCCTCATGAACACTGGACGTTTTTCTAACTCTCCTAAACTCCTCCTGGCAGCAAAGTTTTGGCAGAAAAAACACCGGACTCTTGTATCTTGTGTAACTTGTTTAGGCATGTCAAGCGCTTGGGCACTAATTCAATTCATTGGCCAGAATTAGGGATGAGCCGAACACCCCCCTGTTCGGTATGCACCAGAACCTGCGAACAGACCTAAAGCTCGTGTGAACTTTAGAACCCTATTAAAGTCTATGGGACTCGAACATTCAAAATAAAAAAATAATGAATTGTCGGCTCCCGTAATACAGAGAACAGTCATTGAAAGTCATTGATAAAAAAAAAGCGTGGGGTCCCCCCGAAATTCAATTACCAGGCCCTTCAGTTCTGGATGGATATTAAGGGGAACCCCGGGTCAAATTAAAAAAAAAATGTAGTGGAGTTCCCCCTAAATATCCATACCAGACCCTTCAGGTCTGGCATGGATTTTAAGGGGAACTCCAAGCCAAATAAAAAAAAAATGGCGTGGGGGTCCCCCTCAAAATCCATACCAGACCCTTATCCGAGCACGCAACCTGGCAGGCTGCAGGAAAAGAGGGGGGACGAGAGAGCGCCCCCCTCCTGAACTGTACCAGGCCACATGCCCTCAACATTGGGAGGGTGCTTTGGGGGTCTGTGACTCCTCAAAGCACCATGTCCCCATGTTGATGAGGAGAAGAGTCTCTACCAGGCCACATGCCCTCAACATTGGGTTGATGAGGAGAAGAGTCTCTACCCCACAACCCTGGCCGGTGGTTGTGGGGGTCTGCGGGTGGGGGGCTTATCAGAATCTGGAAGCCCCCTTTAACAAGGGGACCCCCAGATCCTGCCACCCCTGTTTGAAATGGTAAGGGGGTACAAAAGTACCCCTACCATTTCACAAAGAAAGTGTAAAAATTTGTTAAAAAAACACACAGACACCATTGGGAAAAGTCCTTTATTAAAAAAAAGATTCCAGCGGTGGTAATCCACTCTTGCTATCCAGCGACGGGTGGTCTCTAGTCCGGGGTCCAGCGATGGCTGATCTCTTTTCCGACGTCCAGAGCAGCGCATCCTGTCTCCACGGAGACACTGCGGGAATCCCGTCTGCAGAGGAGGACCGGGCCACCTCTGTCACCTGACCCCACCCCCCTCTGATGTAACGGAAACCTGCGTAACATCAGAGGGGGGCGGGGTCACCCGTATGTCACCGGGGAAACCCAGGCTTCCCCAGTGATGTACGGGGGACCCAGGTCCCCTCTGATGTAACGCAAGTTTCCGTTACATCAGGGGGGTGGGGTAACCCACACATTACTGGGGAAGCCCAGCTTTTCCCTTGCGTCAGAGGGGGCGGGGTCACCCTTACATCACTGGGGAAGCCTGGGTTTCCCCAGTGACATATGGGTGACCCCGCCCCCTCTGATGTAACGCAGGTTTCCGTTTCATCAGAGGGGGGCGGGGTCAGGTGACGGAGTGGCCCGGTCCTCCTCTGCAGACGGGTTCCCGCAGTGTCTCCGTGGAGACAGGATGCGCTGCACTGGACGTCGGAGAAGAGATCAGCCATCGCTGGACCCCGGAGCAGAGACCACCCGTCGATGGATAGCAAGAGTGGAGTACCACCGCTGGAATCTTTTTTTAATTTTTTTAATTTTTAATAAAGGACTTTTCCCAACGGTGTCAGTGTGTTTTTTAACTATTTTTTACACTTTCTTTGTGAAATGGTAGGGGTACTTTTGTACCCCCTTACCATTTCAAACAGAGGGGGGGCCGGGATCTGGGGGTCCCCTTGTTAAAGGGGGCTTCCAGATTCTGATAAGCCCCCCACCCGCAGACCCCCACAACCACCGGCCAGGGTTGTGGGGAAGAGACCCTTCTCCTCATCAACCCAATGTTGAGGGCATGTGGCCTGGTACGTTTAGGAGGGGGGGCGCTCTCTCGTCCCCTCCTCTTTTCCTGCGGCCTGCCAGGTTGCGTGCTCAGATAAGGGTCTGGTATGGATTTTGAGGGGGACCCCCACGCCATTTTTTTTTTTAAATTTGGCGTGGAGTTCCCTTAAAATCCATGCCAGACCTGAAGGGTCTGGTATGGATATTTAGGGGGAACCCCATGTCATTTTGTTTTTATTTGACTGGGGTTCCCTTTAATATCCATACCACACATGCTTGATGCCATCTAAACCAAATAAGTTTATCTTGGTCTCATCAGACAGGCTGACCCCCCACTCTTTCAACCTCTGCAGCAATGTGGGCAGCACTCATACGTCTATTTCCCAAAGACAACCTCTGGATATGATGCTGAGCATGTGCATTCAACTTCTTTGGTCAACCATGGCGAGGCCTGTTCTGAGTGGAACCTGTCTTTTTAAAGCACTGTATGATCTTGGCCATCCTGCTGCAGCTCAGTTCCAGGGTCTTGGCAATCTTCTTATAGCCTAGACCATTTTTATGTAGAGTAGCAATTCTATAACCATGTAACACTAACGAGTCACATGACACTGGGGAGGGAAAATGGCTAATCGGGCCCAATTTGGACATTTTCACTTAGGGGTGTACTCACTTTTGTTGCCAGCAGTTAAGACATTAATGGCTGTGTGTTGAGTTATTTTGAGAAAACAGCTAATTTACACTGTTATACAAGCTGTATGCTCACTACTTTACATTGTAACAAAGTGTAATTTCTTCAGTGTTGTCACATGAAATGATATAATAAAATATTTACAAAAATGTGAGGGGTGTACTCACTTTTGTGAGATACTATACATATTTCTCACCATCTAAGTGCTTCTCTTAGTGAATTAAATGCCAATTACGCCATTAAATCTATAGTTTGTTTAATCCACATACAGTAGCATAAATGCAATTATTGAAATGACTCCAGACAGATATAAATAGAAATGTTTCTTCCTCGGAGCGACTGACGATGACCCTGTCACTAAACAACATGCAATGTACAGTGCAGGGTGAAGGGGAACGCGCGGTAGGATAATTGTCTGGGTTAAATTAAAGTAGATCTATTATCTTGCTTTTCTATTGTGACATGACAAATAAAGCCTTAGGGAGAGGAATCTATCATAAGCGTTGAGATGCTGCTTATAATAAGATTTTTGTATTTTTCTGTAAGAATAGTAACACTCACGCTGTGGCGGAGATAGATTTGTAGCTTATAGGTCCCTTATGTGTCTGCAGACGTATGACATACCTCTGAGAGGAAGCAGAATCATTGGGCTGAGACTTCCTGAGTGTAGACTCCGTAATTTTCTTAATTTCTTCCTTTCTTTTTTTTTCCCTATATTTTATTGGCCTGGAAGGGGGAAGTAAGGTACAAATAGTTTTTCTTAGCTTAGCTTTTTTAACAGTTTCAGCTCCAGAAGGTTTAATCCCCTTCACGACTAGGCCATTTTTTGCAATACGGCACCGCGTTACAATTGCACGGTCGTGCGATGCTGTACCCAAATAAGATGTATGTCCTTTTTCCACACAAATAGAGCTTTCTTTTGGTAGTATTTAAACACCTCTGTGGTTTTTATTGTTTGCGCTATAAACAAAAAAAGACTGACAAGCTTTGAAAAAAGAAAAAAAATAATTATATATATATATGTGTGTATATATATATATATATATATATATATATATATATATATATATATATATATATATATATATATATATATATATATGTGTATATATATATATATATATATATATATATATATATATGTATGTATGTATATATATATATATATATATATATATATATATATATATATATATATATATATATATATATATATATATATATATATATATATATATATATTTTTTTTTTTTTTTTATATTTATATATATTTTTTATATTTATATATATATTTTTTTTTACTTTCTGCTCTAAAACACATTCAACAAAAAGAAAAAATTAAAAAATCGAATTTCTTCATCAATTTAGGCCAATATGTATTCTGCTACATATTTTGTGGTATAAAAAAAATCCCAATAAGCGTATATTGATTGGTTTGCGCAAAAGTTATGGCGTCTAAACACGATGGGATATATTTAGAGAATTTCTATTTACAGTGGTGTGAAAAAGTGTTTGCCCCCTTCCTCATTTCCTGTTCCTTTGCATGTTTGTCACACTTAAGTGTTTCGGAACATCAAACCAATTTAAACAATAGTCAAGGACAACACAAGTAAACACAAAATGCAATTTGTAAATGAAGGTGTTTATTATTAAAGGTGAAAAAAAATCCAAACCATCATGGCCCTGTGTGAAAAAGTGATTGCCCCCCTTGTTAAAACATACTATAACTGTGGTTGTCCACACCTGAGTTCAATTTCTCTAGCCACACCCAGGCCTGATTATTGCCACACCTGTTCACAATCAAGGCATCACTTAAATAGGAGCTGCTTGACACAGTAAGGTCCACCAGAAGATCCTTAAAAGCTACACATCATGCCGAGACCCAAAGAAATTCAGGAACAATTGAGAAAGAAAGTAATTGAGATCTATCAGTCTGGAAAGGGTTATAAAGCCATTTCCAAAGCTTTGGGAATCCAGCGAACCACAGTGAGAGCCATTATCCACAAATGGCGAAGACATGGAACAGTGGTGAACCTTCCCAGGAGTGGCCGGCCGCCCAAAATTACCCCAAGAGCGCAGCGACGACTCATCCAAGAGGTCACAAAAGACCCCACAACAACGTCCAAGGAACTGCAGGCCTCACTTGCCTCAGTTAAGGTCAGCGTTCATGCCTCCACCATCAGGAAAAGACTGGGCAAAAAGGGCCTGCATGGCAGAGTTCCAAGGAGAAAACCACTGCTGAGCAAAAAGAACATCAAAGCTCGTCTCAATTTCTCCACAACACATCTTGATGATCCCCAAGACTTTTGGGACAACATTCTGTGGACCGATGAGACAAAAGTGGAACTCTTTGGAAGATGTGTGTCCAAGTATATCTGGCGTAGAAGGAACACTGCATTTCAGAAAAAGAACATTATACCAACAGTAAAATATGGTGGTGGTAGTGTGATGGTCTGGGGCTGTTTTGCTGCTTCAGGACCTGGAAGACTTGCCGTGATAAAAGGAACTATGAATTCTGCTGTCTACCAAGAGATCCTGAAGGAGAATGTCCGACCATCTGTTCGTGTACTCAAGCTGAAACGAACTTGGGTTCTGCAGCAGGACAATGATCCTAAACACACCAGCAAGTCCACCACCGAATGGCTGAAGAAAAATAAAATGAAGACTTTGGAGTGGCCTAGCCAAAGTCCTGACCTGAATCCTATTGAGATGTTGTGGTATGACCTTAAAAAGGCCGTTCATGCTCGAAAACCCTCTAATGTAACTGAATTAGGACAATTCTGCAAAGATGAGTGGGCCAAAATTCCTCCAGGACGCTGTAAAAGCCTCATTGCACGTTATCGCAAACGCTTGGTTGCAGTTGTTGCTGCTAAGGGTGGCCCAACCAGTTATTAGGTTTAGGGGGCAATCACTTTTTCACACAGGGCCATGATGGTTTGGATTTTTTTTCACCTTTAATAATAAACACCTTCATTTACAAGTTGCATTTTGTGTTTACTTGTGTTGTCCTTGACTATTGTTTAAATTGGTTTGATGTTCCGAAACACTTAAGTGTGACAAACATGCAAAGGAACAGGAAATGAGGAAGGGGGCAAACACTTTTTCACACCACTGTATTTACTTTCTACTAGTAATGACAGCAATCAGCGACTTATAGCAGGACTGCGATAATGCGGCAGATAAATCTCCAAATTCTTTCTTTTGTTTTGTTTTTTGCCTTGATCCAAATCTGTGTTATGTCGGAATTTCAGCCAGCAAAAGATTGAGAGCTTGTTCTCAATTTTTCGGTCGGAAAAAGTTCCGATCTGAAATTCCGATCGTCTGTACAAATTCCGACGTGCAAAATTCCTACGCATGCATGTTCCAAGAACTTTTGTGTGACCGTGTGTATGCAAGCCAAGCTTGAGCGTAATTCCATCGGAAAAACCATCCAAGTTTTTTCCAACGGAAAATGCGCTCGTGTGTACAGGGCATCAGAGGATGGCTACATTTGTTCTCCATGGACTTTATTTAGAAACAGAGCCACCATGGACTATGTGATTTGTATTGTGCATAGAGCAGTGCATATGACCACAACCATAGGTATGTGCAGCCTAAGGCCCATTTCACACTTGTACGACTTCAAAGTCACACCATTTTACCGCGATTTTGCCGCGATCAGCGGCCGCGATAATTGCTGTGATTTTGCCGCGATTTCAAGGAATGCCTGTGTAAGTGGCATCAAAATTGGACCAAAGTAGTGCAGGGACTACTTTGAAGTCGGAACGACTTGAAGTCATACTAATATGAATGGCTGTCATTGGAAATCATGGGGAATGACTTGTCATGCTACTTTGCAGTCCTAAATCGTGGGACAAGTCATATAAGTGTGAAAGGGGTCTAAAGCTCAAACACATCTGTGTGTGTCTACATATATATGACCCCAATACATTGATCTCTACCTGTGGGCACATTAAAAAGAGAAGTGCATAAACACTTCTCTTATGGCAGTCAGTAAGAGGAAGATCTTTCCCATCTTCCTGCTTGCATACATAATGTTAATGCATATGGGGTGATTAGGGTGTGCCCAGGCACACCTGGCACACCCTGTGCGCAAGCCTATGACTGCAACCAACATAAACTGTTTGTTCCAAACAAATTCAAGTAAGGGGAAAAAAGAGAGGTTTGCGGGCTCAAGGAGGATGTTAAAAGAAGGCAGGAAAAATCATTCCATGAAAAATAGATTACAGGGCTATTGGGTAGTGGATGAATATGGATTATGTTTTTAAAATAAATTACAACCTTTAGAATCGCTTTAAGCTTGTCATATACTACCACAATTTTATTTGAAATGTTTTCTTTTAAGAATATTCGTTTCATTGCTGAATTATTAGTGGGGTCAAATTGATGTTCATTTTTGGCCACACAGATGAGAAAATTTGAAGGAGCAGGATGGAAACTGTTTCTATGACAAATAAATTTGTGATTTTTGTTCACTAAAGTCCGTTTGTTCCAAATTCAAATGTTAAACGCAAACAAAAATTTGAAGCACTTTCATCAGTCAATCGTACATAGAATCTCCATATGAGTTTTTGTAAGAATGTTCTCCATCATTCCGGGCACTATAAAACCTATTAAAAACAATATCTTTAGACATTTCATTTTGGCAGCAAGAGCTGAAAATTCCTCAACATTTGAAGTCTACTGTAATACCATCAATGGCAGAATGGGTGGTGGAATTAGCTATTTGTGATCTTGAATGTCTGCTGTCACGGGAAAATTATATAGTTTTTAAGTACATGGATCCCATGGTTTTTTTTTCCGTCTCTCTCCAGAGTTCAGAACTTTGCTTACTGAAAGAAAAAATAATAGTATGGTTCCATTTCTTTTTCCTCCTGTTTTTTATTCTGATAAATATAATTTTTGCCTAGAACATTCAGTTCCCTCTTTCTTTTTTGGGACGACTTGATTTTATGCAAAACCTTTTCTTTTCATGAGTGGATTTCTTCACCTTGTCAATCGTAAAGAATGTCATTTTTTTTTTTTTATTGTTTTAAATCCTAATTTAAAGGAAAATGGTATAGTAAGTGAATATCAAGTATTCTATACATTTATTATACTCACATTTTTCTTTATTTTTTAGACAATATATTTAGACAATATATAATTTATCTGTTTTTGGATATGTCAGAATGTCTTTCTGTTTTCCTTTTTTTGTAATATATTTTGTAATATTTGTAATATTTGTAATATTTGTAATATATTTTGTAATATTTGTAATATATTTTGTAATATTTAAAATTTAATAATTTAAGAATAAAACAGAATCTTCTTTCGAACAGTTTCTCAAAAATCTACTAGTGTATTGACAGCTTTACACCACTTGCATTAGAAAATACATTTGATGATGCATGTATAGCGTCAGAGATTATAACTGTGTGTCTTTTATATGTGCCTGGAGTTCAAATTTAAAGCTGAATTCTAGGCACAAAAACTTTCAATTAAATATATTCCTCAAAAAATCACAGTGGATATCAATACATGCCTATTCTGACACTTCTCTCCGACATGTAAAAAATCATCATTTTTTTTTTTGCTACAAAATTACTCAGAACCCCCAAACATTATATATTTTTTATTATCTGACACCCTGGGAATAAAATGGCAGACTTTGAAACTTTTTATGTCACATGGTATTTGTGCAACAATTTTTCAAATGCATTTTTTTGGGAAAAAAAACAGAAATAACAAAACAGTAGTTAGCAAAGTAGTTAGCTCGATTGTTTTTATATAAGTAAATAGATACCCATCATGTCACGCTTTAAAATTGCACACACTTGTGGAATTGCGCCAAACCTCGGTACTTAAAAATCTCCATAGGCGACACTTTACATTTTTTTTTACAGGTTACCATTTTAGAGTTACAGAGGAGGTCTTGTGCTAGAATTGTTGTTCTCGCTCTAACACACACAGCAATACCTCACATGTGTGATTTGAACGGCGTTTACATACAATATTTTCTCATAAAAGTACTGTAAATGGTACAGCAGACATATCAGGAATATGAAATGTTGGGGTAACAAATGCTTTAAGGCCAGTTGCTGTTTCAGCCCGCAGCATACTTTGTTTGGGTCAGTAGATGCTTAGGTCCTTGAAGTGATACTGAACTCTGGTTTGAAAAAAAAAAAAAGTTATTTTCAACTATATATTCTTAACTCACTCGGCCTCCTCCAAACCTCCACATTCCTTTTTTTTGCTGCTGTGGTCTGACTTCCTGTTAGATAGTGACTACATTTGTTCTCCATGGTCCCAATATATGTAGGAACATAGTCATCCTCTCTTGCACACTCCGGAGTTAGACTGGGGACTAGCAGCTATGGGATTTGTAGTGTGCGTACAGCTGTGCAAACAAACAGAAATGAGTGGGGAAAAGGAGAGGTTTGAGAGCTTACAGAGGATGTTATAAGGAGGCAGAAAAACACACTGGGATTAATTTACTAAAGGGAGACCGTGCAATTTGCAAGTGCAGTTGCACTTGGAAAGGACATTCTCACCAGAGCTTAGTAAATCATCCAATTATGTGCTAGCAAAAATTCTATTTTTGTTTTTCCTTGCTTGTGATTGGGTATTCTTTGCAAAGTGAAGCACAGTCTATTTGCTTTTAGTAAATCAACCCTAATAACCACTTAAGGACCCAGCCTCTTTCTGAGATTTGTTGTTTACAAGTTCAAAAAACATTTTTTTGCTAGAAAACTACTTAGAACCTGCAAACATTATAAATTTTTTCCCCTAACACCCTAGAGAATAAAATGGTTGTCATTGCAATACTTTCTGTCACAGTGTATTTGCGCAGCGGTCTTACAAGCGCACTTTTTTTTTTTATATTGTGAAAGATAATTTTACGCCAAGTAAATTGATATCCAACATATCATGCTTCAAAATTGTGCCCGCTCGTGGAATGGCGACAAACTTTTACCCTTAAAAATCTCCATAGGCGACTTTTAAAAAATTCTACAGGTTGCATGTTTTTTGAGTTGCAGAGGAGGCAGCGATACCTCACTTGTGTAGTTGAACACCGTTTTCATATGCGGGCGCTACTCACGTATGCGTTCGCTTCTGCGTGCGAGCTCGGCGGGATGGGCGATTTTAAACATTTTTTCTTATTTATTTTACTTTTATTTTATTTTTTTACACTGTTCTTTTAAAAAATAATATTGTGTCACTTTTATTCCTATTACAAGGAATTTAAACATCCCTTGTAATAGAAAAAAAGCATGACAGGACCTCTTAAATATGAGATCTGGGGTCAAAAAGACCTCAGATCTCATATTTACACTAAAATGCAATGAAAAAAAAATAAAAATGTAGTCATTTGAAAAAAAAAAAAAAATGGCCCTTTAACCTCCCTGGCAGTATAATTATGTCAGGAATTTTGTACCAAAAGCGGTACAATTATTTTGCATGGAAATTTGACATTTTATATTGTAGGCCTGCAATTCTTAGGAATAACTCACTTAAATATGTCCAAACCAGAGTCTAGTAGACATCCCGGGTATGATAAAGTTTGAAACACAAAATCATTAATTATAATATAATAAATAACTATAAAAATTATTCAATAATGTAATCAAATCAAAAACACAGAAATGTGCTCAGTTGCAGAATTGTCGCTGTCATTAGATTTAGTGTTTGATGACGAATTGTGATTCTAATTTATTATCGCTGTTTTCTAGCTGGTCTAAAACCACTTTTGACAAAAAGGGACACTTTTTGGTTGCTATGGACAATCTCCAAATTCCAGGCAGAAAAAAACAGTATTTATAATATAAAACTACATGCAGGGCACTGGACAGACCACTAGGGACAAAGGGGATGTGTCATTTTTTTTATACAGTACTGTAATCTGTAAGATTACAGTACTGTATGTGTATTGTGTGTTTTTACTTTTTTGAATTTGGCACCGATCTCCGCTCCCGTGCGTCGTAACGTCACAGGGAACGGAGCTCCGCAGCACTCGGGCACTGTGTGAATCGAGCGGAGGAGCTCACACACACACAGTGGGGAGACATCACAGGATCCAGGGGACAAGGTAAGTAACTTCCCCTGTATCCTGCAATGCGATCCCGAGTCTGGCTCGGGGTTACCGCTTATGGTACTGAAGTACCACCTCGAGCCAGCGATGACCACTATTATCGGAAACTGGACCACCGCTGAGGAAGAGGATACCAGGGTTATGGCAGTTAGCTGCTGCCATAACAAAGATATCCCTCTTCAAAGAGAGGACGTATATCGGCGTGCAGCGGTCCGGAAGTGGTTAAGAAACAATTTTTTGAAAATCCCTAAGACCCCTTTCACACTTGAGCATTTTGTAGCTTGAATCTCATTTGCTTAGCAAGCAAAAACCTGTTGTTTTGAGTAGCCCCTGTTCACATCTGAGCCGTCCTGTCCCTATAGACTTCAATGGAAACGCCTGAAAAGTGTGACATTAACTTTTTTGTAGCGCTTTCTTTTTTTCAAGCATTATTTCTGCTCAAACAGCAGCTCTCCGCTACTTTTTCAGCAGCACTCCACACCTTTTAGTTGAAAAACGCCTAAAAAAAGGCCTGATAAAAGCTGCAATTATGCTCCAAAAAATACTTGAAAAAACGCTTGAAATCGTGACACTTAGGTGTCAGTGTAGCCTTACATATACCCAGTGAAGTGACTAGCCTCAGATGATAAACATAGATGAAACAAATCCTCCTATATAAGTTGTACATGTTTATCTGTAGAGCTCTCTTTTCCATATAATTCTACAACACACATTTTACACAGAATTTCTCTGAAAAGCAGGGAGCAGGAATTTGAACTGCAGAGTTCAGTGAGGGGAGCTCTGAGCCATGATTGGAGGGAAATGACTGAAGCTTTCCTCCCCCCATTAACAATTGTCTCTCAGAATCAGGAAAATCTGTCCCAGATGACAAGTACACAGCATAGAAGGATGTGCTTTGTTCATGTTTCATGTCTAAGGTTTTATAACCACTTTAAGTAGTGTATTTGTATGAATTATTTTCATACAAATCAGCTTCCCTACAGCTGCAAGGGCCGCCTCCTTTGACCCATGTGGAGCTGCCTGCACCATCTTGACGGGTGAACTCAAGGAGGCCTCCGGCACCTCCAGGGAACGCTGCTGGAATTCCAGCACTGGAGACTCTCACCCCCTCACCAAGTGAGCCGCTCACAATTTCTGCTGGGACTCCATCTTCCCTCCCTAGCCCCCCAAAGCCCCCCAAAGCCACAAAGAGCGTTGCGCTTGTGGGAACCAAGCATCACTTCCCAGTCACCCCTGCAGCCCCCCCTCCCCTGCACCCCCAAACAAACCCCCTCTGCTCCCCATGACGTCCTCACAAATGGATGCACGGAGGGAATGGTTTGAACCATGAGACTCGCCTCCACAAGCAGCTGCCTGCCACCGCACCATTTCCAGGATACCATCCATCCTCACTGCAGATGAACTGGTCTCATGGCATGAACAACTTTGCTCCCTCCCTACCAAAGATGATTTTAAAGCTGAGTTCCACCCAAAAGTGGAACTTCTGTTCGTTGTACTCCTTCCAAATGTTGCACCTGAGGGGGGGTATCCTGTTCACAGGTATCCTGTTCCCACTTCCGCAAGTCTCAGCCGCGGGAATTGACGTCACTGCCTGGGCTCCCTCCTTCCCCGGCCACCGGGCCTGTAGGAGAGAGAAGCAGAGCCTCATGCATGCGCAGTAGGGTTCCCGGCGCAAAGCCGTAAGGCTTCACTTTCGGGTTCCCTTAATCGCAAAGGAGGCGGTATGCACCCGACAGCTGATGGAAACATCAGCTGCGGCGCCAACATCGCTGGACTCCAGGACAGGTAAGTGTCCAATTATTAAAAGTCAGCAGCTGCAGTATAGTAGCTGCAGCTACCCAAGTTGAAGACATGGAGGAAAACTTGCAATCCACTAAGCTCTTGATCCACCATGTTCAATCCCAACAGGTGGACGATTGCTTCATTCTCCGGGACATGCAACGTCATCTGGAAGACCTGGATAATCGCAACCGTCGCAACAACATCAGGGTTCGAGGCCTCCCGGAATCCAAAGGTCCAGAGGGTTTAAGAACAGTCCTCCAAATTGTTTTCAACAACCTAGTAGGGTCCCTGCCTCCACACATATTGAAATGGACAGGGCCCACAGAGCTCTAAAACCTAAAGGCCCAGCATCCAGTCCTAGAGATGTCCTCTGTAGAGTTCACTCATTCTCTCTAAAAGAAGATATTATGCGTAAAGCCAGAGTGACTAAGCCAATCCTGTTTGAGTATACCCCAATCCATCTATTTCCTGATATTTCCTGGATTACATTTCAGAAGCGCAGAACACACTTCATCAACCACTTCTCCACACCTTGCAGGACAGTGCTATCGTGTACCCATGGGGCTTCCCCTTCAGGCTATTGGCTACACACAGCGGGAAGACAGCAGTTCTCCGTGTTCCTGAAGATCTAAGTTTGTTCTGTGACACTCTGGAGATCCCACTACTGGAACTTCCTGAATGGGAATCCCGATCTCCGACCTCCTCTTCATCCTCAATCCGTCTCCTGAGGGAACTTATACGCCTCTGGGCTGTTTTGAAAAGTATTGATGTAGGCAAAGTTGAAAAGGCCCTCCAAAGATTACATCAAGTTTATTATGACAAGGGGAACAAGGCCCATACCTTACTAGCATGTAAACTGCAAGAACATACTCACACTTTGGCCCCCCAGGCCTACAGGACCCCACTGAGACCTTTTCATTGTCTCTCAACTCTCCAATAACTGTAGAGTAGGTGACAGAGACACTGAAACATTTGCCAAACAATAAGGCCTCCCATATAAATACTATAAGACTTTCCCGATTATCCTACTACCATATGACTCGATTATTTAATGGGTTTATGAGCAGAGATGAAATCCCGAGGGACATACAGGCCTCTCATCTAACACTGATACCTAAGCCCGACAAGGACCACACACTTTGTGGGAGTTACAGACCCATTGCTCTACTAAACTCGGATTTGAAAATCTTTATGAAATTACTGTCCCTTTGTCTCAACAAAGTCCTCCGTTCCCTAATTAATAAAGATCAGGTGGGTTTTGTCCCTGTGTGTCAGGCAGGTGACAATGCCAGAAGAGTCATCAATTTAATAGATATATTAAGCAGACAGAATACGGAGGCACTGTTACTTAGTTTGGATGTTGAAAAGGCCTTTGACAGGCTAGCCTGGCCTTTTCTGTTTGCAGCCCTTGAATATCTGGGCTTTCGGGGGCCATTTCTTAGGGCAATCTGTATGTACAGCTGTATGCAACTCCATCCGCCTCTATTAAAACACCTTTTGCAGCATCCCCTCCCTTCACCATTTCAAATGGGACGAGGCAGGGATGCTCACTCTCCCCCCCTGCTTTTTCCCCTCTGTGTTGAGCCCCTGGCAGCCCAGATTCATCAGGACCCTAACATTAGCAGAGTATTGATTAGGGGACGTGAGTTTAAAATCTCCTTATTTGCTGATGAGATATTGCTTACCCTGACATGAGGGGGACTCTTCCCAACCTCCACAAACTACTAGAGGAATTTGGGGTCCTATCTGGCTATAAGGTGAATCCAGCCAAATCAGAAGACTTCCCTCGAAAGTGTGCCACCTCTCGGAAATTTTCCCATATTCATGGAAGACCCACGCCATTAAATATTTAGGGGTGCAACTCACCCCCCAGTATGACTCCCTCTATGATGCAAATTTTAGGCTCCTTTTCACGTCTATCAGAGCCCTTTTGGCTAAATGGAGACACTACCCAATTTCCTGGCTCGGATGCATGGCTTCAGTTAAAATGACGATTCTACCCAAGATCTTATATTGCTTCTTGACTTTACCAGTGCCTATTCCATCCGCACAGCTTAAAAGACTCCAGATGGATCTCCTAAATTTCTCTTGGAATTATAAACAACGAATAGCCTGTTCAACACTTTATGCCTCCTGAAGTGAAGGGGGATTGGCTTTCCCAAATCTCCTTCGCTACTACCATGCTGCCCAGCTGCGAGCTATAGCCTCCTGGGTCACCCTCCCGGCATATAATCATTGGACCCAAATAGATAAACTATGGTTAGCCCCCGTTCATCCAAACAACTTACTGTGGAACGCCTGTGCTGATGTCTCCTCCACCTCTTGAATATGAATTTGCTGCGTAATATATGTTGGTGATTAAACTGTTCCTATTCTCTCCAATCTGAGGCCTCTCTAGTGACAGCCTTCCTCTATTACCTTAAACTCCCAGACAACCTAACTTACCAGATGATATCTCCTTGGTTACAGAGGAACTGCTTCCAATTTGGCCACCTAGTGAATCCAGTAACGAGGGAAATACTACCTTTTGACAAACTCTGTGCCAAGTATGATCTACCCCGTAGTGCCTTTTTTTGGTTACCTTCAAATTCAGCACTACGCTCTTACTTTTGCACCTAATGTTAAATTCTCTAAGCCATCCTCATTTAAGTCCTTAATTCTATCTGGTCCCTCCCAGAGGGCATTAACTTCAGATATATACAATATCCCAATTTCATATAAAGTAGACTCTTTGGAAAAACATAGTTATATGCTAAAATGGGAGGAGAATCTAGGAGAGGAACTCTCCTCGGCACAATGGCAAATTATATGGTCACATGCAGCCAAAAGCTCTATATGTACCCTATATAAGGAGAATACATATAAGGTACTGTTCTTTTGGTACATGACACCATCTCGCTTGCATGCTGTCTACCCTTCAGCCTTGGATCGCTGTTGAAGATGTTTTTAGGACAAGGGCACATTATTCCACATCTACTGGCAATGCCCATCTCTGCAACCCTATTGGTGCACGGTCCGGGACCTTCTCCGTTGGTTGTTTGAGATGAACATCCCTTTTTCCCCAAAGGTTTTCCTATTGGGACTCCTTCCTCTTAAACTGCCAGGATTAGGCAAAGAATTGACTATACATATACTAACAGCAGCCCGATGCTTAGTCGCCCTTCACTGGAAAAAATGTAATCCCCTATTACTGACTGATTTATACGCTGGAACAAAGATGTGGAAGTTATGGAATCCCTGTCTGCTCAATTGGCTGATAAGGTGGACCGTCATACAAGGCAATATGGGGGCCTCAGGATTGACCCCCCCCCCCCCACAATATTCTAACATTCTAAAATGTCCTCTTCTTCATTAAATGAGCCTGTGAGCCCAGGAGCTATGAGCACAGCCGGTTGGCTTGAACTGTTGCTATGTCTTCCCTTTTACCCCCCCCCCCCTTTTTCTTTTCTTCTTTTTCTCATGGATATGTATACTACGCTTATGCAAACTACTGATTGGTCAATATAGTATGTTAGTGTTTTTTGTACGATTGTTAATACCCTATATCTTCCAGGTATACTTTACACTTATGTGTATATTGCTAACAGTCCATGTCTCATCTTAGCTTGTTTCCTTTTTTGTTTTTATTGGTGGCATGCACGCTGTCCAGAGAATGTTAATATTATTTTTCATTTTATTTTTTTATACTGGAAAAAATACAAAAATGTAATAAAAATTGTCAATTATAAAAACATTGTCGCATTGAACATAAGTACCTTGGTGTAGACATCAACAGCAACAGTTCTTATCTGAACACTTACAGTGCCCTTCTGACCCACCATACAACTGACCTACATTTCATCACATGAATTAATGTGTATATGCTGCTATAGTATTCTGTAGTTAAAGATTCATTGTTTGAAAAGTGAGTTCATGTCTGTAGGGTTTTAAATGATTTAGTACATAGCAAAAGAAAACATTTAAACCACAGTAGTAGTGATTAGTGGAAAAGATAAACTTTTTTCTTGCTGATG
This sequence comes from Lithobates sylvaticus, assembly GCA_028564925.1. NCBI lineage: Eukaryota > Metazoa > Chordata > Amphibia > Anura > Ranidae > Lithobates > Lithobates sylvaticus. The sequence continues at coordinate 111,846,328 of CM053027.1, forward strand.
AATGATTGACATTATCTGTGTTCTCTTTTCATAATGCTGAAGAACATTCATCAGGAACTAGTTGTAGAACCAAAACCAGTTCATGGAGGGACAACATTTTGATAAAACGAAATGACCACTGTCGTGTTTGTTAAGCAAATGATATAATAAAATTCAAAGAAGAGCAACAGTACATTATCGGTCTTCGAAAACAGGAGATACTGTAAATTACATATTTAGGGATGGGCACATGTTAACTTTGAAAGGACAGAAGAACAGCGCCCTCTAAGTGCAGTAAGCAAATTATTTTAATATAAGTAGTAAGGTTAAAATACACTCACAAAAGTATGATATAAATGGGCATGTAGTGTCATCCGCTCCGGTAGGTGAGAGAGGGTGGAGTCCGATATAGATGTAATGGTGGCTGTGTCTCCGCGATGCTATCCTACATCCAGTCACACTGCTGGTTCACAATGCCTTCCGTGTAGTCAGGACTGCAATCGGCGGCGTACATGGCTCACAGGGACGGACGTCATTTCCGGATCAGGTCACCGGGCAGTGCTTCGTGATCGGTAGTGCGCCATATTATTCTATTGTTTCCATATGGTAACTTTCTCCTATCTATTGGAGACATATGGGTTCCACCACACAAGCATTGTTGAGCACTGATAGGTGGCATGGATAGGCAGCATTGATGAGCACTGATAGGCTGCATTGATGAGCATGAATATGCACTACTGATGGGCATTGAGCACTGATAGGTGGCACTGATAGATACTGATAGGTGGCATTGATAAGCACTGATAGGTGGCACTGATAGGCAGCATTGATGAGCACTGTTAGGCAGCATTGATGAGCACTGATAGATGCTGATAGGCAGCATTGATGAGCACTGATAGAGGGCACTGATGGGCAGCATTGAAGAGCACTGATGGACGCTGTTAGGTGGCATTGATGAGCACTGATAGGTTGTGCTGATAGGCAGAATTAATGGGGCACTAATAGACGGCATTGATGTGCACTGATAGGTAACACTTGTAGGCGTAAATTAATGGTCACTGATGAGCACTGACAGGTGGCACAGATGATTGGGGCACTGATTATTAGTGTAAACAGTTTACTGACATTCTTGATGGTAAACAGCAGTCCTTTCCTCACACAGACACAGCGTGGGAGGAAAGGGCTGCAGATAACCGGCAAGTCTGTTTACATGTGATCAGCTGATCATATGGTAAAGGGCTGCTGTGATTGCGCTGGATGCACATCCCAGGGGGCACACGGGAGGCAGGGTTCTGGGAGGATGTTCATAGACACCCTCCCAAAATTGGAAGCTCGGGGCTTGGATGGAAGGAAGGGGGGCAGGGGCCCATCATGGTTTCTTGCACCGGGGCCCTGAAGGTTCTAGTTATGCCTCTGGATTGCAGTGAAATCTGATTAAGGTAAATTGACTGACCTTTCTAATTTTATCATTAATAATTCACCAAATTGTTTTTATAGTAGATTCCCACTTTACCCACTTTGTTCAGCAGTGGGTGCAGACTCCTTTACTTTTCCCACAATCTAGTGGGCTCCCACAAGCTCCTGGACTCCAGAACACACCAAGGGAAAATAAACTTTTCCAAATCTTGCCCCTGTCAGACACCCCCCAAAAAACAAGACTAATGAGACAGAGGTGACTGTGCATTAGATCTGTTCCCAGGTATCTGGTCATTCACCATTTTATCTGGCATGTGAAGTAGAATAGTAAAGTATCGAACCAGGCAGAACTTAAGCAATGCAGGTATATTAACAGCTGATAACATACAGGTTTATGTTCAAAGTATTACAAGATACAGGTCTAATTTATACAGTTTCTTACAATCCAAGCATATTAGATATAGGTATTCTTATTCCCTAACCAAATTGAAACAGTTGTGAATTGTTCTCACCTTGAACCAGAATGGATCTTTTCTGCCAATTCTTGGGAACCCGTCACATGATAGGGACCAGTCAGCCGACCAGTGGTCTGGTCCCCTCACAGAGTTCTGGGTTCCAGCTCGACCAAGTTCGTGAGGGAAATTCACCTGAGACCACATTCTGGGACAAGTTAAGAAGTCTTCTCTGACTCGTATGAGGAGACAAGTTATGGACAGATATTTGCCCATTGGTTCTGACCTCTATGACCATTGCAATAGGGCAGCATACACAGAGTTCAGCCTTATGAACTCCTATCTGACTTGTCTGACTAACAATTGTAGAGCTTGCATTTATATACCCTTTTACAAGCCTATCTCAGCCACCTGTCCTAGATATGATTGGTCGCTAAGATCTACGTCAATGTAACCAACCATAAATCTGACACCTGTTCTACAACCAGATAAACTTAATTACTCCCAAAATTCCTATATGTTCATTAAAAAGATTTATAACGGCTTTTGGCCAATTAAAGACACCTGTGTAGAGACCGTCTGGCACCCAGCTGTGTTAACAAACTCTCCTTATCTTTATAAGATTTAACTTAAATTCAAGGGTGACAGATTTATGATTTTGGGAGAATGAACTTTCAATAACCCCACGAGATGTGTTATATGTCTCCCTATATGTATGTATTTTAACAGTTTTAATGAGGGCACAAACAGACCTTTCTTTGACCTTGTCAAACTTAATTTAATGTTCTTTACATAACTTTCCCGTATTCCACCTAATTATTTTAACCACCTGTTTTTCTTATCTTTGACGGTGCTTATCTTATCAGCTATATTTCACTTCTGTCAAAAGTTCTCTCTTCTAATTAGTAACTCTGTGATTTATATGCATTTTAAGACTCTAATGAACTTTCACCCAGTAAACTATCTTATAAAAAATATCAGGTCATCTAAAGTTCAACATTTAAAAAAGAAGACGTTCTCTATATTTTAGAAAAACATAGTGTACATTAATGAAAATGTAATAACTATTGCTTTACTATCGAATAATAATATTGATAAGACCACTACTATCTAATAATAATAATAACAATAATAATAATTATATTATCAATAAAATATATGCAAATCAATATGAATAATGTGAAATACATTGGCTACAACACGTGGGCAGCCAGCTTGGGGCACAATTGCACACATCTTCAGAAGAAGACCAAGTCACTATAGAGGGCACTGCTCCAACTGTCTCCAGCTTCCAGTGGGGTGGTCCCTGTCCTACAACCATTCACTCAGGTGTCCAGACCAGAGACTTTGAATTCCATTTGCATGCAGAGGTCCAGGGACCCCTCCAGCTAGCTAGCCACCTTGACTATAAGGGAGAGAGGTGTCCAGGGAAAACCCAAGTAGTGTTTTTTACTTTACTGTTTCTCTGAGTGTCTCATAGACTGTACTGTGCTGCCACTTGGTGCCATTAATGGTAAATTGCTCATAGGCAGCTCCTGTTATTGTAATAGTTGCATTTCCTGCTATTATTTATTCTGTGCTTATGACATTCCCCTGTTACCACCTTATTTGTATTGTCAGTGTATCCTGCAATCATTTAGTAAACCTCAAATCGTGTACTGCTGTTTGTCTGATCTTTAGGCTAATATTTCTACATTACAGTTTCACCTGATATCTCAAACTGCACTTTAAAGTCTGTTAAAAATGTTACAAATATGCTCTATGCAATGGAATTATAAGCTTGTGCATGTTATCTCATATATTCACACATGTGTGTACCACTTAACATACCAACATATTTCCAGTGTGGTGGATCTCTAATCCATATATGTCATTATTTACATGACAAAGAGCTTTAGAAGGATTTTAATCGGGAAGTGATTGTGTATTTCAACCTGTGGCACATCACTATTCACAACATACAGCATCACTCCAGAGAATTATGCTGCCCTCCGGCAAAGGCTTTAAAGAGAGTGAGACAGAAGTAGCTGACAGACATGATACAGGCATTACAGATAATGGAAGGATGAACAAATAAAACATTGGAAAATTTGTGAAATAATGCACATCAGATTAACATCCAAAGAGAATGAAAAGGGGGGCACAATTTGGGGCCTACCTGCTTGAGATTGTGGCTACCTCACCTCATAGCTTTAAAATAACATTTAATTGTTGTTTACCATGATTTAGCAGGAAAAGGTTAGTATCCCTTTAAATATGTTAATGGTACTTCCAGGAAAATCCAATGGAAATGTGAGGAATTTTCTCGAAGTTGGGATTATCTATATAAGAGCCTTGTGTAGGGGGAGTATTCCTTTTCCCCTGGGACCTGAGCAGCAGCAGAAGAGCTCCCTCCCTCAGTCCCTAGTCGCGTGCACTGTTTATGTGGTTGGGTCATTTCTAGGGGGGACATGATTTGTATGTTAGAATGTTGGTGACTTGCTGCTCGAGTTCTGATAACTGGGCAGATTAATAATTTTGTGTTCCTAAAGTGACGATTACATTTATTATTATCAATATAAAGGAAATGGTTATTTTTATATTAAACCAATAAATGTGCCGTGGTCAAATTTTGCCAAACTTGATTCTTTGTCTAATTATTTCTTGGGTCGTATCTGGGGAATGATTTTGTTTGGGAGAGTATGGCCTACAATCTCATGAGAATACAGTAGTTGTTTTGAATATAATTCATGAATCAATTTGTTCATTTCTATTTATGCATTGAAGAGTTTTACTATTATTCTTGACGTATGCAGTTATTAATAGGAAAATTAATAGAGCAATTGATATTTCACTAGAAAGCCAGTTTAGACACAGGAGGTATGATGGTTATAACTATATAGCTTGCAGCGTGGGTCAATTTTAATAGAGAGTACTTCCAATTGGTTAAAAAACAATTTTTGAAATATGGGAACAACAGGATTAGGGAAAGGAGATGACAACCAAATGCACTCAAAGCCTTAGATCTACTGTAATGTGTAGGTAAGCATCATTTTACATATGGTTTTCTCAATAACCCTCTCTAGCCTTTAATATATTGATTTTTTAAATGGAAACCTATTTAAAAATCAAAACATACTTATTTTATTCTGATTTAAATGCGTTGCTGATTTTATCCTGATCTAAATGAGTCTAATGACTGTTCTCAAATCTTCACACTATAACTATAATTTAAATCACAATAAAGTGTCATGATGGTATTATAAAATAAATATTCTTTGTCCTCTTCATAATGAAATTGCTCTAGTCTAGACACTCTTGAACCAAATCTTGAAACAAGTATATTTTATTAGACAGGATATTACTTGACACTTCAAGCTTTATGTTTTTATTAATATATGTAGAACCAAGTCCTTCACAGTAATTATTTTTATCCTTAAAAAGGTTTATGCCATGAAACTGGTCAGTCAATAGTGGCTTTGTGTTACTATTGGAATATTCAGTTCACCCGATTAAACATAGACTTACTTTTTAAACCTCTTGTCTGCTCCAGAAGCCATATCTCTGCAAGAGCTCCTAGTACTGCCTGCAACCCACCACTATGTCTCATTCATTCTGTGGCAAAATGTAAAATAAATGAGAATTTCAATCAGGAATACAGACTTGAACCATTTTTTGCTGACCTAAAATCTACTGTACAGATATAGCAATCTAGTGGGTCAATCTGGTTAAATGTACCTAAAACTTAAGAAGGAGTTTTGGTTGGACCAGTTATTTAAAGCCAAACTCTAGAAAGATATAGAAGACACAAATTAAAGTGTAACTGAAGGCAATACTTTTTTGTTGTTGTTTTTTTAATGTTTTGGATAGATTGGAGAGGGATTAGGAACCCCTATCAGTTTTTATTGCAGTCTGGGCCCACATCAGGAAAATGTACCCTCTTTATTTGTCCTATTTCCCCTTGTCATGCAAAAGTGAAAGTAAAAGAAAATTCCAAATTGTTCACATCAGAAAAATAATAGAGCGGAAATCTTCCAGTGGGAAGGGATTTGGAGGGATTTCCTCTAATTTCCTGCTTTGGCTATGGGACAGGAAGTGAATGGGAATCTCCCTTATTGAACTCAGATGGCAAACAACTTAAAATTGCCTTTAGTTACACTTTAAGTTCTGCAGCCATTAAAGTGGTTGTAACCCCTTTTGTCTTACTTTTATCTATAGGTAAGCCTAGAATAAGGCTTACCTATAGATAGTGGAAATACCTCCCAGGACATATTTCACTTGTAGTGCGCCGATGTTGTCATTGGGCATGCGCTGTGAAGAAAAACGGACCACCGTGCCCTTTCTTCCCCCCAGCATGTGCCATGACTGATGGCTCCCCCACGCATGCATGGGAGTGACGTCACACGGCTCCGGCCAGTCACAGAGCCGGAGTCCGTAGTCCCGGAAGGAAGAGGGGTGAAGATGGATGCGGCCTGCACAGGGGACATCACGAGTTTCATTTGCAGGTGATTGTCATATAATGGGCTAGTATGCGATGCATAACTAGCCCCTTATGCTTTTAATTTGCAGGCCTTGCGGGGAGCAAAAGAGGAAGTAAGACCCATCAGGGTTTATTTCCTCTATAATGTATCATACACATTTGAATAAACTGGGACATAATAAATCAAGAGAAGTTTTATTGAAAGTGAACTGATACCTAGCCTATACCCCACAGTACATTTATATTAAATAGTAATGCATCAAGAAATGTATTTTCTTAACCGGTTCCCGACCGGCTGATGCAGATATACTGCGGCAGAATGGCTCCCCTGGGTGAAATCCCATACGGGTATGTCCTTCAGGTTTTCGGCAACCAGAGGGCGCACACGCGTGCCAGCTGCACGGCAAGGGACCTGATGTGCGTGGCCGCGGGCACGATCACTGCCAGCCACACGTGATCGCATGCACGAGTGCCAGCCCTGGGATTTGTGTGTGTAAACACACAAATTCCTGTGCTGTCAGGGAAGAGGAAACATATTGTTTGTTCCTACTAAGTAGGAAAAACAGTATGTCTCCTCTCCTAGACACTCCCATACCCACACACTGAGGGAACACACAGTTAACCCCTTGATCGCCCCCTAGTGTTAACCCCTTCCCTGCCAGTGACATTTACACAGTAAACAGACAGATCGGACACTTTTGACACTTTTTTGGGACTATTGACAATTATACAGCAATCAGTGCTATAAAAATGCACTGATCACTGTATAATTGTCAGTGGTCCCAAAAAAGTGTCAAAAATGTCAGATCTGTCTGTCCGCAATGTTGCAGTACCACTAAAAATCCCAGATCACCGCCATTACTAGTAAAATTAAAAAATAATAAAAATGCCATAAAAATGACATAATTCTTTCATATAGTTTGTAGATGCTATAACTTTTGCGCAAGCCAATCAATATACGCTTATTGCGATTTTTTTTTTTTACCAAAAATATGTAGAAGAATATATATAGGACTAAACTGATGAAGAAAGTTGTTTTTTTTTTAATTAGGGGGATATTTATTATAGCAAAAAGTAAAAAAATATATATATATTTTTTAAATTGTCACTCTTTTTTTGTTTATAGCGCAAAAAATTAACACCGTAGAGGTGATCAAATACCACCAAAGGAAAGCTCTATTTGTGGGAAGAAGAGGATGCAAATTTAGTTTGGGTGCAGTGTCGAACAGCCGCAAAATTGTCAGTTAAAGCGATGCAGTGCCAAATTGTAAAAAGTGCTCTGGTCAGGAAGGGAGTAAAATCTTCAGGGGCTGAAGCGGTTGGGGGCAAACAGTGTTAGTGCCTAAATTTGACTTGGTATCGGCCTCTTGCAGTGTACTGCATAATATGTACAGTCGAGCCTAAAGAGGGAGAAGCAATACAAAAAGCCTATCAGGTGTGCTGCAGTGCAAAGTGCATGCTGGTATGAGAAAAGAGATGAGCTCATAAGTGTGCTGCTTATTTTTTCACAGGCTAGTTGCAGGTTATGGGTGAGAAGGAGACTTCTAAAGCTGGGTACACCTGGGCCGAAAATCGCCTGATAACGGTCGGTTCGACAGGAACCGGCCGACTTTCAGCTTACGTATACAGCTCCTTATATGTCTCACGACCGGCTTCTGTCGACCGAGCATGCTGAAAAACCAGCATCCGATCAGTGATCGCAGGCAATGGCTGTGAGCACTGATCACTTTGTTCTGGCAGAAACCGACTGTGCCCCTGTCAGAACACAATAGTAGCCCAGAGGGGAGATTTCCGCACTAACATCAGATGTGTTAGTACAGTAATCCGTATGTTTTTTTTTCATTCAGCCTGTTGGATTGAGTGAGAAAAAAACTTCCCATGTGTACCCAGCAATAGTCAAAGTGAAAGTGCAACAGAGAAAAATCAAGTCCCCTGTTCTCTGAAATGGTACTGAACAGTTGGGCTGTGGAATCTTAGCTCTGGATTGACAAAAGTACAAATTCTTTGGTAGATAAACAGCTGTTATGTATTTCATGTGGGTATTTAGCTGTTTCCCCAGAGACCAGTGTACCTATTCTTAAAAATGGTACCTTCCCACTCTTCCCACCTATCCTGCCTAACCTGTACCAAAAAGATCTGTGTACTTACCTATTTTCAATCCACTCCGGCCCAGAAACATGATCCCGTAGCTGTGTGTAAGTGAGTGCTCGACAATGGCTGTGAATACCAGAAGCCATAACGTCACCCATAAGCTTGAATGGTCCAGCCATTGTAGGTGCTCCCTCCTCTCCCCTGTAGCAGCAGCTCACTAACTAAGGGGACCTGGAGCTGCAGGATTATGTGACCAGACTGAAGCCGATAAAAAAAAAAAATAGGTAAGTTCACACATTTTGTTTATACTGATAGGGCAGGATAGGTAGAATGAGGGGGAAGGGAAAAATGTTAAGACTAGTTATAGTTAGACACGTCTTCCACATTTGGCTTTTGGTAGGAAAATACAATTTTCAGTTTATATGTGTCTCTACAGTCAAAACTTTTTTATTTTTTTTTAAAGAGTAGTTAAAGGTTAAAATCCCTGCCAGTTTTTTTCTTCTCTTTTACTTTCTTTGTCCTATTGGAGAGATCTATTTTCCCTTTCTACACTAGAGGAAATCTCTTTAAGATTAGGGGAAACTTTCTCTAATGCCCCGTACACACGCTCGGAAATTCCGACCACAAAATCCGTCTGATTTTTTCAGTCGGATTTTGTCCGACACTGGTGTTGCATACACACGGTCGGACAAAGTTGTCGGAAAATCCAATCATCCTGAACGTGGTGACGTTCGTTGCGTACGACGGGACTACGTAGAGGCTAGTAGCCAATAGCTCTGGTCTTGTAATGTGATCTGAGCATGCGTGGCACTTTGTCCGTCGGAATTCGCTACACACGATCGGAAAAAGTCCAATAGGACTTTGTTGTCGGAAAATTTGAGAGCAGGAAAATCCGATGGAAAAAGTCAGATGGAGCCTACACACGGTCGGAATTTCCGACAACATTGTCCGATAGGACATTTTCCGTTGGAAAATCCGACCGTGTGTATGGGGCATTAGACACTTGTCTTCAATGGAAGATTTGTCTTCATTAAAAATCTGTTGGCAACTATAAAATTTTGGATTACCCATCACCTTTTGTCATGATGTTTACAGTGTCCAGAATAAACGGAGCAGGCAAGGCAGCAAAAAAAAAAAAAATAAAGTGACAGGGATTTTCCTTAATGTATGCAAAAAAGACACAAATTTTCCCTTGAGACTTGCTGGAGTTTCGCCACTGGAAACCAACCTCTCCTCCACATTACCTTGAATGGGTCTAGAAACTCATCAACATTAAGGTAAGGGAGACCCTTGTAGTGGAAGTTCAGACTACATGGACTCACTGGAGGGATTACACTGACACGTTTCGCTCCTTAATTTCACAGTGAATTACTTCCACTCTTCTTGCCAATTTGTATCCTCCTCCCATCCATTTTTTTTTTTCATTTTTTTTTCTCTTCCTTTGTTTCTCAAAAGTTTCTAGACATTTTTTAAAAAGGTCCTGAGGCGGTTCCAGAGGCAGGGTAGACCACTCTTTCTGATCCCTCTCTCTTTGTCTTCAAATAATTTTTCCCTCTTTTTGACATACTATGACCCCCTATTGCCTTCCCATAGAACATGGCTTCCCAGTTGCATGACCATGTTGTGATACCTATGGTCTTTCTTTCCCCTTTGTTTTCTACTTGCTTCTTTTGAATGTGCAATGATACTTAGGAGGAGCTCCAGGCTCCTTCAGAAAAAATGTAATCGGTTGTACACCCGCATAGATTTTTAATTATTTTCTTTTTTTTATTAATTTTACCTACAGATACGCCTTATTATAGGCTTACCTGTAGATAAAAGTTAAAAAAAGGTATATAACCGCTTTAAATGTCAGCAGCTACAAATACTGTAGCTGCTGAATTGTAATATTTGGACACTTACCTGTCTAGGAGTCCCGTGGTTGTCCTCAACTGAGCCGATTTTTCAAGTGGTTATCGGGTGGTGCTAAGTCCAGAAATTGAAATGGGAAGGGGGGAGATATCACCGCTCCAGGAAAACAAACAGATAATAAACCTCTCTCTCAGTTCGGAAGCCGTAGGTGCTGGCAATTGCTAGTAGCAATAAACAGGAACTGATTCTGGACAGCCGCACACTTGAAAAGTAGCCTTTCTTTATTTTAAAAAGTTCACATCAAAATCAAAGCTGACGTTTCGCACTAACAGTAGTGCTTATTTTCCAGCTTTGATTTTGATGTGAACTTTTTAAAATAAAGAAAGGCTACTTTTCAAGTGTGCGGCTGTCCAGAATCAGTTCCTGTTTATCGGGTGCTGCTGCTGCCATCTCCACTGAGGGAAACCTTTTGGCTTCACACCTGGCTCCCTACTGTGCATGTGCGAAGTGCGCTGTGCTCTGTGTATGGGGGAAGGGTGACTGAATGTCCGGCTGAGTTCGCCACGGCAAACTCAGCTGGAAATGGGAGAGTGTACCTCTCAAAACCAGGTACCTGCTCTCCCCCAAAAGGTGCCAAATGTGGAAGTGGAGGGGAGGAGGAGGCAGACAAGCAGAGCTTCCCCTTTTGGGTGATTTATGTTTACCGCATGTTACACCACTTTCAAACACAGACATATTTTCTTTAACTGCCTGTACCGTTTGCTATGCTGGATGCAACCTTTTGTTAGTATGTTGCTCTCTGATATGTTCTACCCTAAAAATCTTGTAAATAAAGGTTATTTGACACAAAAAAGCCACTATGTGAAGCTCACAAAGTCTTAAAGATGCCCACATATGAATGATGAATACATTATGAAATACTTAATCATCTCTTTTCGGTAAGGGCTTCTCGTGTTCTCCACAACATGCGTCATTGATGGTCGATCACTCCAACATTATGTCATCAGTTGATCATAATTACATCTATTATCCAAATGTTTCACTTGAGCACATATAAGTTGTCTGATTATCTAGATTATTCCACTTAAGTCGTTATCTTCAGTCTTAAAATAATCAAGTTTCTCATTAATTCATTTTCAGTGCAAAAGCCAAAACACTTCAGTCCGACAGCATATGACTATGGAAACACAAATGATTGGGGGGATGTGTTAGTAAAAGAGTAATTTTCATTCTTTGGTGAAGTGAAGTTCATACAACCCAATACGTAGTAAAATTAGAAGAAAAAAGTATCTTCCCCTGCACAAAATTTGATGTTTGAAAGAAAACAAGTTTATTTTGCCAAAAGGGAAAACTGGTCCATAAGGTAGAGAAATATGAAATAATTACAGTGAATGTAATTGACAAGATATTGTAGACATAGCTAATGATCAATGTACGGAATTGCCACGGTTGAAGTGTATGTCTAGCCCAAGGGTTGTTTTTCTGATTGATAGAAGGAGCTTCCTCTTTCCCACTGCTTCCCTGTTCTGTCTGCAGAGCATTGCTAAACCCTGGCACTGGTAAATACGGATTGTATCTGGTCTTTCTTGCAGTATATGTTGCCAGCATCTTAATGATTCTATAGACAAACATACCTCAATCTTTACAGAACTTTGTCTTTAAGATGTTTTATTTTATTTTATTGTATGCATCTTTACACTAGTGCCTGCTATTTTTTTCTTTACAGTTATTTATCATTATACGAAATAGATAATGTTGGATCATGCAGGAAATCAGCAATTATGATATGCAACAAAAGCTTACGAATGGTGTAAATAAGTATTAAAAAAAAAATAGCAATTTTTTATAATACACATTGCTTCAGCAAGCTAAATGGCTATTATAAGTGAGTGATATATTGCTCCATAGGTTCATGGGGGATACAATGTTCTCTCTGCAGTCAAAACTAGAACTCGCCAGTCTGCAGGGAGGGAGTGTGAGCTTTGCTTTTAGTACAAACTACTAAATATAGCTGGGCTGTACATTTTTCTTATACTTAAATAAAAAAAAATGCAAAAATAAAATAAAAAACACAATTATTTTATATATATATCTCTATCTATCTATCTCTATCTATCTATCTATCTATCTATCTATCTATCTATCTATCTATCTATCTATCTATCTATCTATCTATCTATCTATCTATCTATCTCACCCCTCTGTCTTTTTCACCCCCTCTCTCTCTCTGTCACCCCCCTCTGTCTCTCTCTGTCACCCCCCTCTCTCTCTCTCTCACCCCTCTGTCTTTTTCACCCCCCTCTCTCTCTCTGTCACCCCCCTCTGTCTCTCTCTGTCACACTCCTCTCTCTCTGTCACCCCCCCTCTGTCTCTCTCTGTCACACTTCTCTCTCTCTGTCACCCCCTGTCTTTCTCTCTCTGTCACCCCTTCTGTCTCTTTCTGTCACCCCCCTCTCTCTCTCTCACCCCCTTTCTCTCTGTCACCCCCCCCCCGTCTCTGTCTGTCACTCACCACATGTATGCAGTTTCTGACAGTCTCTTGTGCCATGTCCGCAGTTTTGACAGTCTCTTGGGCCATGTATGCAGTCTCTGGTCATCTCTTGTGCCATGTCCACAGTCTCTTACAGTCTCTTGAGCCATGTATGCAGTCACTGACAGTCTCTTGAGCCATGTATGCAGTCACTGACAGTCTCTTGAGCCATGTCCGCAGTCTCTGAAGTCTCTTGAGCCATGTATGCAGTCACTGACAGTCTCTTGGGCCATGTATTCAGTCACTGACAGTCTCTTGGGCCATGTATGCAGTCTCTGACAGTCTCTTGGGCCATGTATGCAGTCTCTGACAGTCTCTTGGGCCATGTCCGCAGTCTATTGGACCATGTCCGCAGTCTCTGACAGTCTCTTCGACCATGTCCGCAGTCTCTGGTCATCTCTTGTGCCATGTCCACAGTCTCTTACAGTCTCTTGAGCCATGTATGCAGTCACTGACAGTCTCTTGAGCCATGTATGCAGTCACTGACAGTCTCTTGGGCCATGTCCGCAGTCTCTGACAGTCTCTTGAGCCATGTATGCAGTCACTGACAGTCTCTTGGGCCATGTATTCAGTCACTGACAGTCTCTTGGGCCATGTATGCAGTCTCTGACAGTCTCTTGGGCCATGTATGCAGTCTCTGACAGTCTCTTGGGCCATGTATGCAGTCTCTGACAGTCTCTTGGGCCATGTCCGCAGTCTATTGGACCATGTCCGCAGTCTCTGACAGTCTCTTCGACCATGTCCGCAGTCTCTGACAGTCTCTTGGGCCATGTCCGCAGTCTATTGGACCATGTCCGCAGTCTCTGACAGTCTCTTCGACCATGTCCGCAGTCTCTGACAGTCTCTTGTGCCATGTCTGCAGTCTCTGACCACCACCTGTACTACGTCTTCAGTCTCTGACCATCACCTGTACTACGTCTGCAGACTCTGACAGTGATAATGTAATAATGACATTGTCGAAAAGGTCAGAGCATGGGTGACCTTAACATGATGCACCCTCCCCCCCCCCCTGAAAAAAGTTCTGCGGACGCCCATGCATATACATACTCACACTATATTACTAAAAGTATTTGGACACCTGCCTTTACACGCACATAACCTTTAATGGCATCCTAGTCTTAGTTCGTAGGGTTCAATACTGAGTTGGCCACCCTTTGCAGCTATAACCACTTCAACTGTTCTGGGAAGGCTGTCCACAAGGTTTAGGAGTGTGTCTATGGGAATGTTTGACCATTCTTCCAGAAGCGCATTTGTGAGGTTAGGTACTGATGCGCATGAGAAGTCCTGGCTCGCAGTCTCCGCTCTAATTCATCCCAAAAGGGTTCTATTGGTTTAGGACTCAGGCCAGTCAAGTTCATTCACCCCAAACTTGCTAATTTAATGTCTTTATGGACCTTGATTTGTGCTCAAAATTTCATATGGGTACAGTGTTGCATGGTCACGCAATTGTCCTTCAAAGAGTGACAGCGCTGAAAAGCTGGAAATTGGCCTGGGCAGGAAGGGGGTGTATGTGCCCAGTAAGCAAGTGGTTTCAAAAATCACAGAGCAAAAATAAATTGAAGTATGAAAAACAAAGGTTTGATTTTGAGTTTTGAGGAGCATACACTTGAATGTACATTGCATTTGCCTGATAGCCATCCCCAATGTTTTTGCATTTTATCATCAGATTAGGTCTATTCCGAGTTTTGTATTGCCAACATCCCTTGTGCATCTACAAATATGTTTTTAAGTTCCTTAGCTTGCATTCAATGGTGACACATCTGAGATATTGATATACCCTTTCCCTTAAATCAGATTGGTTAAGAACAATTTGAAAGGTGTTGAGTACTTTGTGAAGAAATTCTAATGTTGGATGTCTATATGTGGTTAACCCCTGTTGGTATATGGGAATTGCAATGACTTGTAGGATGTACTACTATGCCTGAACAGCTGTTTTTTATATGGATCTAATTTAAAATTTTACAAATAAAACATGTACTGTTTTATACAAACTGTTTTTCTTTGCTGTAAAAGTACAATAAGAGAAATGCAATAGTCTGTCGTTGTTTTTGCATTTTTGGATACCTTGGCAGTATAGGTCAGATGTGTCAGAAGTGTAAGCTGCCATATTAAAAAACATGCTATCTTGAAAAGTGAGATCAGCCTCTTCCATTTTCTGACCTAATAGTCCCTTTGATTGGAGAAACTCAGAGCATATGTCATGCTTGCTGTGGGAAGATATTTATCTTGACAGATTAACTTCTATAATAGCTGTGCAGCAGATGGCTTCAAGCTGAAAGATTCCTTGTGGGAAAAGGCAGTGACATTACTGGCTACCAGGTAGACTACAGTTATTTATTTCTTATTTATGACCTGCAAAAAGTAGCACAGCTTCGCAAATCGAAAAAGTAAATGAGAATTGGCGATTACGTCTCTGTGTGATTTTTGGAATGGTACTTTAGCAGAGGGAAATTAGATTGAAAGGTTGGGAAAGAAAATTGACATAGAATTTGCTGTAAACACAAATTGCCTGTCTTGAATGTAGCAAATAATGACATATACACACCAAGCAAAACTAAATTGACCTCTAAATTAAACTAACTGCTGCTTTAGCTACGAAGTATAACAATGTAAAACTCTGTACAACAGCTTTTCATAAAGTAGTGTTTTTGATTCCTTTCCAAACAGCTTGCCACAGGATTATCAGGCCTTATATATAATGCTGAAGGAAAGGAAACACAGCATTTATCCATAGGAAGCAAGCATCTGCTTCTGTTTTCTACCCCAGACTACAAAGAAACACTTTTCTCTTCTACAAATGCTATACATGATGCCCACATACCTTGCAACAGAGAAGATGCATAATGGCACACCAACATTTTCCAAAGCGTTTTTTTTTAATTGATCCAAAAATTCAAATACACTGAAGATGAGCAGAGACTTCTAGTGCCAGCCTTTAATACCCCTTTATTACAAGGCCATTTTACCGTTTTCAGCAGTGTGATAGTTTGGCTGACAATTCCTGACAATTTGGCTTTCTTTTGGTGATATTTAATAACCACAAGGTTTTTATTTTTTACTATAAAGAAGACCAAAAATTTAGAAAATTTTTTTTCCCTTACTTTCTGTTAAAATCAAAATGCCAGAAAAGTATGAAAACCCCCAAAATGATCCTTTTTTGGAAACAGATACCCCAAGATGATCTCAATTTGTACTACAGTTTTAAAAAAATAAATAAAAATGCTGATACTGAGGGGGGTTAAACTCTTGGAATTAGTGCACTAGATATAATAATGTACAGGTCATTCACAGAGGAAGAAGGAAGTGAGGGGGTTAATGTGCTGGACACATATAGTGGCAAGACGGAGGTGAAGGGGTTATTGTTCAGATGTGCAGGATAATGGGGGGTGAGGGATTACTTTACAGGTCACTAGAACGAATACTACTAGTATTTGTACCCCTTGAAATTTTTCACATTTTGTCATGTTACAACCAAAAATGTAAATGTATTTTATTGGGATTTTATGTGATAGACCAACACAAAGTGGCTCATAAGTGTGAAGGTGGAAAGAAAATGATAAATGCTTTTCAACATTTTTTACAAATAAATATGCAAAAAGTGTGGCATGCATTTGTATTCAGCCCTCCTAAGTCAATACTTTGTAAAACCTCCTTTCGCTGCAATTACAGCTGCAAGTCTTTTTGTGTGTGTCTCTATCAGCTTTGCACATCTAGAGAGTGACATTTTTGCACATTCTTCTTTGCAAAATAGCTCAAGCTCTGTCACATTGGATAGAGAGCATCTGTGAACAGCAATTTTCAAGTTTTGCCACAGATCCTCAGTTGGATTTAGGTCTGGACTTTGACTAGACTTTGACTGGACCATTCTAACACCGGAATATGCTTTGATCTAAACCATTATATTGTATTTCTGGCTGTATGTTTATGGTTGTTGTCCTGCTTGAAGGTAAACCTCCATCCCAACTTGAAGTCTTTTGCAGACTCTAAGCCCCCGTACACACGGTCGGACATTCCGATGGAAAATGTCCGATCCGACCATCCGAAAATCCGCCTGTGTGTGGGGATCCTGCTTTTTCAACAACAAAATCCGATCAGACTTTTTCCAATTGTGTGTAGAGAATTTCCGACGGACAAAGTGCCACGCATGCTCAGATCAAATTACGAAATCAAAGCTATTGGCTAATAGCCTCTACGTAGTTCCGTCGTACGCAACGAACGTCACCACGTTCAGAATGATTAGATTTTCCAACAACTTTGTCCGACCGTGTGTATGCAACACCAGTGTCGGACAAAATCCGTCGGAACAAATCCCCACAACATGATGCTGCCACCACCATGTTTCATAGTGGGGATGTGATCAGGGTGATGTGCAGTGTTAGTTTTTTACATATTTATTTGTAAAAAAAGTGGAAAACCATTTATCATGTTCCTTCCACTTCACAATTAGGTGCCACTTTGTGTTTGTCTATCACATAAAATCCCAATAAAATACATTTAGTTTTTTTGGTTGTAACATGACAGAATGTGGAAAATTTCAAGGGGTATGATTACTTTTTTAAGGCACTGTACATGGTTAATCAGGAGATGGACTCTCAATGCAAGCAATAGGAACAAAAAAACTTTCACATTATTTAAAATGTATCAATATATAGATTGAATTAATTTCTCTGAAATGCACCGTATATAATATAATATAAAAGCGAGCAATCAAATAAAATAAATACAATGTGCTGATCGCGAAAAAGTCCGGATATCAACTGAATAAATGTAAAAATCAAAAAAACACACTCTGCTTTTAAATGAATAATGGCATAAATATAAAAAAACATGGCCAATATAAACCTTTTTTATTTTTTTTTATTTTTTTTAACAATTGCTTTATTATTCATAAAAATGGGTAAATGTTTTTTTTCAACACTACTTTTCTAATATGATAGCTTTTCAAAATAACAAATGTAATAATAAACAGATTGGATAAAAGCATTAATGCTGTAAAATACTTTGTTGGTGGTAAAATAGAATTTTTTTTTTGTTTTTGTCGAGTTCTGTACATCAAACCAAAAAGAAGGACAATGGAAGAGGGGCAGAGGAATGTGGTATCAAAAGAGGGACAGTCTGTCCAAATGAAGGACAGTTGGGAGCTATGTATCCATGGTGTTTATTGTGCTTAGACATTTTTTGAAGAGAATGGGACTTTTAAGGTGCCACACAAAATATAAATTTCATCAAAATGACATTTATATCCATATTCGTGCATTTATTGTGCTTACAGTATATAGTGTTTTTCTATGAACTATGGTTGTCAGAGTCCCTAATAAAGTATTGTATAAGACTGCCGTGTTTTCTTTAAACCTGCTTTTTTGTTTCTTCCACAATGCCAATACAGATATTCCATTAATGTGCGCTGCCTGGGAGTCAGAGACATTTCTGTAACTAAAACAGTCGTAGTGTCCCCAAGGTTTTTGCTCAGCTTTTGTATCAGACAGGAAGGCAATAATTACCACTTGGTTTGAACTGCTTAAGAATTTTAAAACAGAGAAGCCACATTGGACAGTGGTACTGAAAATAAAGAAAATGTATTTTTTGTAATGTTCATTTGAGTTAGTAAAATGTTGGTATGTGAAATGTAAAGTTTACAAATTACTTGGCTTTTCTCAAAGCCGAGATATAGCCACTGTTTGGTGCAAAGAAGTTCTTCAGAGTAAAAATGATCACACTTAGCAAATATCTTGTATCTATATGTGAGACAAGGATTATGTATTTAGGATTATGTATTTAGACAGAGTTTTTGCTGTCTGGAATACAACCACATATAAAACACAGTATTGGCTTGGAAAATGAATTGCCTTGGAAGAGTAAATGTACAGCTGGCCATACATTGATCAAAATGTGGCCGGTTCAGCAGGAACCGGTGGAATTTTGATCTGAATGTAGCCCTCTCTGTTCAACAGAAGCCAAATGTCAGTCTGGCTTCTATTAAATGGATCTGCTGGAAAACCAGCATTCGATCAGCACATGCAGCCAATTGGCTACAGTGCTGATCAGTGTATTTTGGCGGTGGGGGTGTTGGGTCCCTCTGTCAGAATACAAAGACACAGCGGGGAGGATTTTCCCATCCATCTTGATTTGATTCAGTTTTTTTTTGCTCATCCGGCTGGGCTGAATGAAAAAAAACTGAGCCAGGTTTGGTCAACTTAAATCAGCCAATTGGATTTGGGTAAGAGGGGAGAGAACTGAAAGTGGTCTTTGGATCAGATGTTCTTTCATGGTAAAACATATCTATGGTCAAAACATAAAGTCATATATTTATTTCCACATTGAATATCAATTATTTCTAATCTACTCCTATTATTCTGAATGATCTTGAAGTTTGTAAACTTACCCTGTGAAGATCCAAAAACATTTCCTTCTTTGATTCTGTGTCACGTATTTGCTATGTTCTGTAAGTAGGCACTGCCGTGTCACACATTTCATAGAGCCTGCCTTCTGAACTAAAGAGGTGCTGAGAGGAGGAGTTTCAGGAGGTGGAGTCAGTACAGGAATCATAGCTTGCAGGCAGCAAGGTACCATGGGATATGTAGTCCATGAAAACTGAAAGTAAACGGCAGAAGTTGCAAAGCATGCAGGGATTCCTTGAAGTTGTGGAAAGAGATGGTCAGCAGACAGGCAGAACTCACAACATGAAAGGAGATTTTTCAAGTAAGCTTATATTGTTTGTATTTATAGTACAATGCTGATGTTAAAAAATAAAAGAGTATGTTGTGACCATAGAAGTCCTTTAAGTGCACGTGTAATTGCAACACAGGTACTTATTACTTTTCAGAGATTAAAGTATCTTTCAGATACTCATAGTAGCTTTGCTCTGGCATTATCCAGGGAGCATATCTATTTCCTCAATTGAGATGTTGTCATACAAAGTTGGTGCTTGTGTGTTCACAAAGGCCCGACACAGATCAGTCCTCTGCTACAACCTGATGGCATCATCTCAGCATAAGTAGAGTCACACATTTGACTGCAAATAGACTGTTCACGTTGCAAGAGCAGTTGCACTTTGCCATATACTTTTTCCCAAAGATTAGTGTATAAAGTGAAGCTCTGCTGACTTCCATCATCCAGTCATGTGCAGCTAAAATGCTGTTTTTTAATTTTCAGAGTATTTTTTGCAAAGTGAAATTTCAACACGTTCACTAAGTTCTGAGTCAAGTTTCTTTGCACAGCGTAACTTCCCTTGCAAAGTAAACAGGCTATTTGCTATTAATCAACCCCATTGTATATTGGGGAATACCTGTATATTCATGCAGACTTATAACGTTAATAAACTGTCCACTTGAAGTATAAATGAAGGAAAACACTGTTTTATGGATTACTAAATTTAAAATGTTTTCTTAAAGCTGTTGTATATCTTTTTTTTTTTTACTTTTACCTACAGGTAAGCCTATAATAAGGCTAACCGGCAGGTAAAATGAATATCTCCCAAACCTGTACGGTTTAGGAGATATTTACTTTGCATGCAGCCGCCGACGTCAGTGGCGCATGTGCTGTGAAGGCCGGCTGAAGGTCCAGCAGACGCTTGCAGACCTTGCCTGGAAGAAGACTCCCGCACGCATGTGTGGGAGTGACGTAATTGCGGCTTCGGCCACTTACAGCGCCGAAGCAGATATACCTGGAAGAAACGCAGAGGGAACATGTCAGCTCCTTCGGCGTGGACCGGGATCAGATGTCGACGCCTCGTTCTAAGGTGAGTATTTCATATTGAGCTAGTATGCACTGCATACTAGCTCATTATGTCTTTGCCTTGCAGGTTCTTTTGTTTAAAAAAAATAAAAACTCTGTGCCGGTATACAGTACAACCGATTTAACAAATGTCTACTGAATGTGCAGAATGCAAAGAGCAATGCAAATTGATTAGAGCCTTATATACCAACTATACAGCGCCGAAGCAGATATACCTGGAAGAAACGCAGAGGGAACATGTCAGCTCCTTCGGCGTGGACCGGGATCAGATGTCGACGCCTCGTTCTAAGGTGAGTATTTCATATTGAGCTAGTATGCACTGCATACTAGCTCATTATGTCTTTGCCTTGCAGGTTCTTTTGTTTAAAAAAAATAAAAACTCTGTGCCGGTATACAGTACAACCGATTTAACAAATGTCTACTGAATGTGCAGAATGCAAAGAGCAATGCAAATTGATTAGAGCCTTATATACCAACTATACAGCGCCGAAGCAGATATACCTGGAAGAAACGCAGAGGGAACATGTCAGCTCCTTCGGCGTGGACCGGGATCAGATGTCGACGCCTCGTTCTAAGGTGAGTATTTCATATTGAGCTAGTATGCACTGCATACTAGCTCATTATGTCTTTGCCTTGCAGGTTCTTTTGTTTAAAAAAAATAAAAGCTCTGTGCCGGTATACAGTACAACCGATTTAACAAATGTCTACTGAATGTGCAGAATGCAAAGAGCAATGCAAATTGATTAGAGCCTTATATACCAACTATATATTGTATACCATAGAAGGAAGTCACCAGTTAAAATGTACAAAAAATAAAAAAACTGGGGCAAAAAGCTTTGCTGGTACCCATAATATGCAAATCAAGTTTCATGGTTCAAATGAAGGGATTTGGTGGCTTTTGTAAATGAGCCTGTTCCCCTCTTTGCCAGTACACAAATAATAATCACCAGTAAAATTAAAATATGCATAAAAATATCAAAACCATTAATTTAGCACAAGGCAGTACATACATCCCCCCCCCCCCCCCAAAGCTTGCCTGAAAAAAACAAAACTCTAATTTTTGATAAAGGAGCCTGTCACATGTGGACGATAAGAGATATGCCTGGCTAATAGCAGTTTACTTGACAGGATTGACACAGGCTAAACCAAAGTGTGCAGCTCTTGATAAGCCGAAGAAGGGGTCGGCACAGAGATAGCTGTGTTAGGTATTATGGCAGCTGACTCGCTTTTTGAATGCTAATTCCTGAGAGTGCCCTCACCGTGCTTCAACTGAAAAAAAAAGAAAAAAATCCTCCCTCTGAAATTATTTTGAGCATTTCATTTTAATTGTACTACATTAAAATGGTATCTGTTCCAAGAGAAAAGATATCCTGACAACCAGCAGGAAGGCAAGTAGCGGAAAATAATTCTGTGATGCTTTGTATCGGAGTGTACAAAAGGTCATCAGCAGCAGGAATGAAGTGTCCAGTCTTATGCGCCAGCCTATTGTGTCTCTATAAAAAGAAAGTCTTAGAACTGTCAGGCAGCAGAATCATTTTGTTTATGAAGGTAACACACAGGGGATTCTAACATACCCAGGGTATCCCACACATATATTGGCAAGGTGTATAATTAGCATGATTAAAATACAGGGGGGTGTAGAAGAAGAGGTTTAACTCCAAAGACATGCTGGTAGGTTAATTGGCTTCTGTCAAAAATTGGCCCTAGTATGTGAGTTGGGGACCTTGGATTGTGGGCTCCTTGAGGGTAGGGACCAATGTGAGTGTGCGATGTATGTGTGGAGCACTGCGTAAATTGACGGCGCTATATGGGGACCTTAAATAAATAATAATATAATAGATGAGCATCTTAATAAGACACAATGTACAG
Organism: Lithobates sylvaticus; assembly: GCA_028564925.1. NCBI lineage: Eukaryota > Metazoa > Chordata > Amphibia > Anura > Ranidae > Lithobates > Lithobates sylvaticus. The sequence goes on from CM053027.1 coordinate 111,868,709, forward strand.
GGATAGGGACATTTGTAGACACGCACCCACACTCACTCAGGTTGAACTGGATGGACTGGTGTCTTTATTCAACCTTACTATGTATATGTAACTATATTACCCCCACTAGTGGCCGAAAAGCGCCGCTAAAACTACGGTAAAGTGCTGATAAAAATAGCTGACGCCATCCCCCCGCCCCCCAAGTGTGAAAGTGCTCTAACTGATACATAAAATATTTACAATTAAAAGCATTAAATGTTATGCCACTTTATTTTATTACTATCAAAACAACATTTAATTTGTTAAAATACATCAAGAAATAAACCCAGCTATATCTATCACCCATAACATATGATCAGTATTATCAATGGCATGTTCCTGTTTGCCCTTAGATGTTGGTTATCTAGGTTGAACAAAACTTTATTACAACTGTTTCTGCTGTAGTACGCTAAATCTGCTAGACCATCTAACATTACCCTCTTCTTGGACTGATGTTCAAAGGTATCTCCATTGCTCCTTTAATCAGAGTGGACACATTCTAAGCCCCCGTACACACGGTCAGAAAATCCGACCACAAAATCCGTCAGATCTTTTCCGATGGACTTTGTCCAAAACTGGTGTTGCGTACACACGGTCGGACAAAGTTATCGGAAAATCCGATCATTCTGAACGTGATGACGTTCGTTCGTTACAACGGACTACGTTCACGTTAGTAGCCAATAGCTTTGGTCTCATAATTTGATCTGAGCATGCGTGGCACTTTGTCCGTCGGAATTCTCAACACAGGATCGGAAAAAGACCGATAGGATTTTGTTGTCGGAAAATTTGAGATCCTGCTCCCAAATTTTTTCCATCAGAATTTCTGACGGAAAAAGTCCGATAGAGCCCATACACGATCGGATTTTCCCACAACATATTCCGATCTGACTTTTCCCGTCGGATTTTCCGACCATGTGTACGGGGCATAAGGCAGGAAGTGTGTTACTGCCCTGGATCACCAGGTGAAAATAAAGGTAAAAAGTATAAAAAAGAAAACAAATGCAGCCACCATATTTAAGAATTGTCATGCTATAATATGTTACATTTTTGGTTTTTGGGTTAAGCTCCCTGGCGGTAATCCCGAGTCTGGCTCGGGGTGAATTTTCATTACCAAAAGCGGTAACCCCGAGCCACACTCGGGATCGCATCGCCAGATCCAGGCAAACCTACTTACCTTGTCCCCAGGATCCTGCAATGTCCTCCCGCTGTGTCTGCAGGCTGTGTACTCCGCTCGATCTATCACAGTGCCGGGCTCCGTTCCCTGCAAGCGCCGCGACACATGGGGAAGGAGCCCAGCACCAAATTCAAAAAGTGAAAAACACATAATCTTACAGATTAGATTACTGTATCAAATTATTTCACATCCCTTTTGTCCCTAATGCTTTGTCCAGTGCCCTGCATGCAGTTTTATAATGTTCTTTCTGCCGGTAAAATTGAGATTGTCCCTAGCAACCAAAAAGTGTCCCTTAACATCAAAAGCGGTTTTAGACCAGCTAGAAAACAGCGATAGTAAATTAGAATCACTTGCAGATTTGAGCGATAGTGATTTGTGGGGAAATTCGTCATCAAACACTGAAAGTGACGACAGCGACAATTCTGAAACTGAGCAAATTTCAGTGTTTTTGATTTGATTTCATTATTGAATAATTTTTATTATTATTATATTATTATTTGTTATAATTATTTATAGTTATTTATTATATTATAATTTATGATTTCGTGTTTCAAACTTTATCATACCCGGGATGTCTACTAGACTCTTGTTTGGACAGATTTAAGTGAGTTATTCCTAAGAATTATAGACCTACAATATAAAATGCCAAATTTCCATGCAAAACAATGTACTGCTTTCAGCATCAAAAATTAGACATAATCATACTGCCAGGGAGGTTTAATAAACACTTTAAGTATTTATTGTATTACCACCATTACATCTCCAAGCTACATGTAGTGGGCCAAGCTACTGATTTGCTAGCTTTAAATTGTACTGTACCCACTACCCGGTTTACGCATTGTATCTACTACCGATGTTCCATCTTTCTCTAGTCTATGTGTAGGCATGTATACCTTCTTAGGTAGTATACAAAAATACAGGCCCCAGATGCAAAGCAATCTCCCTCTACACAACTTGGCTTTCCATTCCAAGTTGGGACCTTCCATTCCTGAAATCAGGTGCCAGGAGTAAACACTGCCCCGCACAGTAGGTACACTTGTTCTTTAAAACCCATCAACAGATTTTATTAAAGCATTGGATAGACTAGGAAAGGGTTAGAAACTAATTAGAGTGGCCCTATAAAGTGGACTGGCTTCATGCTATATGGGCAGAGTTTTACTGATATGCAATGCTTATTTTGCCTAAATGCACTTTTGACAACATATTGTTTAATGCTTATTCATGTGCTTTCATTTTTGAAAAGTGAAAAAATGTAGGTAATCCAATTTGTTATGCATTTTATTAATTTTTTACTTTTATATTCTTATTAGCAAACTTCAAAGCTTTCAAATTGTGCTAGAGGAGTTTTTCTTCTTTGTAGCCAGAGTTCTGCGTTTTAAAAAGATACATTCAGGAAGACTTTTCTGTGACATTTATCGTCCCCTGTCATGAAAAATAGTGTCCTCTAAAAATGAATTATCAGATTTCTTCTAAAAACAGACCCATGCTTGGCAGGATCTTGCTCCTGGGTATTTATAGATGAAGTTCACTGTCTTCCTTCTTTTAAGGCCATTTGACGAGGAAGAGGACATTTTAAAAATGAACAGCTCTGCTGTCTTTTAGGTGTTATATCAGGTAATCATTCTATAATGGACCTGGGAACAGAAATGTCAGCACAGGATGTTCAAAATAAACTGCTTGTCCATTAGCCATGATCATGTTTTGTGGCATAGTAAAACATAAGTAACATGGAGAAACATTCTGCAGTGTTTCTTTTATCAAAAGATTTTATTTAAAACATAGAGATACAGTATAATATAACATTAGATCACAACGCTCGTGGACATCAAAAGATCACGTATAATAATCACCAAAAATTTACAATGGACAATCGCTACATCAGAAAGCACAGATGAAACAGCAATGCTTATAAAAGCATGAGGATAATCCGTTAAGAAAAAGACACAAAGGGTAAGCCACTAGGTAGTAGCTAAGAAGAAGCAGAAATTAGAAAATAGAAAGGGGGACTCTACAGGCATAACTTTGAAACACAGAGACTGTGAGCTTGTGAATGAAAAGAGGGGAAATGGGAAAGAAAACAAAATGCCCTCCAAACAATCCCAAGGGACTATTATTGACACAAAAGACAATATGAACCCAAAAACGTGATTATACAAAAAAATATAACTTTCATTACAGAACCTCAACAAACTAGACATATAAAATGGACACACAGTATCCCACAAAAGTGAATACACCTCTCACATTTTTGTAAATATTTTATTCTATCTTTTCATGTGACAACACTGAAGAAATTACACTTTGCTACAATGTAAAGTAGTGAGTGTACAGCTTGTATAACAATGCAAATTTGCTGTCCCCTCAAGATAACTCAACACACATCAATGTCTAAACTGCTGGCAACAAAAGCCAGTGGTCTATCCTGTCATTTTCAGTTTTTTTTTTTGGTCATATGGGGAACTGAGAGGAAATACCCCATTAGTAAAACATTGAGAAACAAAAAACAAAATAAATGGTTTTACCAGTTTCTTTATCTGGGATATGCCATACAAGCACAATCTAAATTGGCCTCTGTCTCTTTCTCTCACATTCATATTGTATAGGCATCATATACGAGGGGTTTGATTTTTGTCATGTATGTTGCGCTATTAGACCACTTCTTATTGAGATTTCCATTAACTTGTAGAGCACAATGAGAGAGGGATATAAGCAGTATTTTAGATGACATTTGGGAGGATATCTTACAACCAGTGCAATGGGTTTCTCTCTCTCCCTCTCATAGACTGACTCAGATATATATTTCACATAGAGCTCCCAAATTTTTGAATACAATTGGGGTGAGAGATAACCCTGTATTGTAATAGGTGTGGTCATTCTTCAGGGTCCCTTATCCATCTTATGTGGCGATGCCCCAAGTTGAAGAGATATTAGGCTGAGGTGGTAGGTACCTTAAATTGTTTATTGGGAACTAATAGGCCATATTGATCCCTCTTCTATAGATCTACCATCTATAGAGCTTTATTTATATCTCGTAGGAAGATTGCACTAAAATGGACATTGCCTAACCCACCAACTCTTTCTGAATGGATAACCGATCTAGATAGATAATTATATTCTTAATAAAAAATATATTATCTCAGAAATTCTATGACTACATTTGTAGCCACCCCCCAATAGGGGTTGCTTAATGTAGTGGTTCACCTGTCACCCTGCCAAGCCAGACATTTATTTCTCAGTCATGCAGAGACATAGAACAGTCCATAGCTTTGTTTTTTTTTTATTTTTTTTATTTGAGGGCATTAAACTTGGATGGGAAATTGGGAATTATGGGATGCCCAGAAATATTCAGTGCAAACTTGCTTGGGACTTCTATATACACTCCAGTATATGCACTTCAATCTACTCTCCAGCACAAACTCTTGCCGCACACTGTTGGTCCTCCAGCACTTCACTTGCTACAGACTGTTACACCTCCGGACTAGCAAGCACCACATGGGTAGGCTTGACACTGCTTCAGCCAGGCCTCAGTGAACTGCCTTTTGCAGGCAGAGAACTCTGGCCCCTGTGGTGTAGAAATAGTTCAGGTGCTAGCTATCCTCTATTCAGCTACCACTACCAGATAGCTCTCTTTAGGTCCTGCCAGCCAGCCTGGCTGCAGAGACCTATTTTCCACTTCCCTTCCAACAGTCCTCTTCTGGTTCTGCACCCATCTCAAACTGCAATCTCCCAGTTCTACCAGGCGTGCCTCCCCAGTCACCCCGACTGTGCTCACTTACCAGCCGTCCCGGCTGCGACCAGTAGTCCTCCCTGGAGACTCTTATAAGTGTTCTCTTCTGCTGTCGTCTACTTGCTCTCTCATGTGCCTCTTCTTCCAGGATCTCGATCATTGATGTCAGTGGAAGGAATTTTACCATATCATTGGTATCAGTATGATGAATAGTATCCCATTGGTGTCAATGGTAGGATAAATACCTCAAAGTTGGGATCAATAGGGAAAATTGTGCCCACCCTTGGGTTTAGTGGAGGGAATTACACCCATCATTTGTGTCAGTAGTAAGAATAGTGCTCCATTGTTGCTAATAGTGGGAGTAATAGTGCCTCTTCATTGTTGTCAATGTGAAGAATAGTGCTCTATCATTAGTGTCAGTGGGAGGTACAGTGACTTATTCTTTTTGTCAATGGGAGGAATAGTGCCCCACAGTTGGTGTCTGTTGGAGGAATTGTGCCCCATTAATAGTGTCATCAAGAGAAATTGCGCCCATCTTTGATGTCAGTGGGAGTAATAGTGCCCCATCATTAATGTTAGTGGTATGAATAATGCTCCATTATTGGTGTCTGTAGGAGGAGTTGTGCCTTATCAACAATGACAGTGGGAGCAATTGTGCCCATCTTTGATGTCATTATTGATGGCAATTATTCCCTATGATTGTTGTTAGTGGGAGAAATTTTGTCCCATTGTTTGTACCAGTATTTGAAATAATGGCTCATACTTGACACCAGTGGGAGGAATAGTGCCCCGTCGTGTCATTGGGAGGAATAGTGCCCCAGGGTTCAAATAAAGGTAAGCAAAGGGCAACAGTTTGGTCCTGCTATACTAAAGTGTAATTTGAAAGGAACTGTACTTAATTGCATCTATTGATGTTCAAAAAAAAATAAAAATAAGGCCCCATTCACACTGGGGTGGTGGGTGCGACATCGCTTTACCATCAATTTTGCTGTGCTTTTTGGACACTAGCGGCACACTTTTACCCCCCGCTAGCAGCCCAGAAAGGTTTAAAGCAGCAGCAGTGCTTTGCCGGCGGTATAGCCATGCTGCCCATTGATTTCAATGGGCAGGAGCTGTGGAGGAGCAGTATACGCACGGCTCCTTCACCGCTCCAAAGATGCTGCTAGCAGGACTTTTTTTAGCGTCCTGCCAGCGCACCGCTCCAGTGTGAAAGCCCTTGAGCTTTAACATTGGAGACACAGGAGCATCTCTTTTAGGGCGCTTTGCAGGCGCTATTTTTAGCGCTGTATCGCCTGCAAAGCACCCCAGTGTGAAAGGGGTCTAAGAACTAGATAGGTGAGGTGCATACAGGTGCAGCTCGTTTCATGCTTTAGCTCAGACTGACTTCACTTAACCTCAGTTTGCTTTTACTTTGCAAGTGTTCAGAACTGCTGAGGAGAAAATCAAAGATGGTCAGTCATTCTAAAGGAAAAAGCAGATACATGCATTGCCAGATGTAATATGATCAATGACAGGCATTTGCTCATGAGCATGGGAGGGACAGGGGACAGGGGTGCTTTAGTATTTTTTTTGTACAATAAAAAGTAAAAAAATAATTAACTCAACTTTATTGCTATTACAGGGGGTGAACAACACCCCTTGTGATAACTTTGGGTAGTGACAGGTTGCCTTTTGGTTACCAAAAGGCAACCTATCGCATTTTCTATAATCTTTTTATATGGACTATAAACTGAAGGACTTATGAATAAATGGTTGTGGGACGAATCATTTGACTTTCCATTATTTCTTATGGGGAAATTTACTTTGATATACGTAAGTGATTTGGATTACAAGCATGTTTCTGGAACGAATTATGCTTGCAATCCAAGGTTTTACTGTATCTGCAAATCTGCCTGATATGCGCCATATATTGATCCATGCAGATCAGTTCACTCTTCCCTAATTATATAAGCTACATGAAGCTCTAATAAGATTTAAAAAATACATTACAAAAGATACTACTATCAGCAGTCTCCAGATTATGACCTCAACTGACCTCCTTATACAAAACAAAATTAGAGATTCCAATGCTATGAAAATCACTCCCAGGATTTTATTACAGCAGAATCATTTTATTTTCATCAGTAGAGATAAGGAGAGATTCAGAAACATTTTAACATTCAGCCAGGATGTTGTCCCAATGGTCCTCCCTAAGTTGATACAATTGTGGGCATTGCATGTATTGTCAAACTTTGGCACAGCTGTGTTTTATGCATTAACATCATAAGCTTCATGTGCATGGATTAAATTGTGCTTTTCATGTTTTTCTTTTTATTATATATATATTTTTTATATAAACCTATTATTTCCTTCCACATTTATTCCTCCATTTTTTTCATTTTAAAGTTAATAGGAAATACTGAAACATTCAAGTAAATAAGCTTTGCAAGCGACAACTACAGTCAGTAGTTTTAAAGTCAATACAGAATCCAACAACTTGCTGTTGAGAAAAATGCATTAATTATGATTTAATGGAATAAAGTATTGATTCACCACGGGGCAGACGCTAATTAACCTTCTTTCACTGTAGTGTTCTGAAACAGCCGATAGTAATACTAGCATTGTGTGGGAAGGCCAAACTTGGTTTATACTTGTGCCGCACTTTGGGGCTTTAAATGCCCTCCTACAGATGATGAGCTGTTAGAATGGATTTTTCACACTGCCTAAAAAATACACAATTGAATTGCAGTACAAAAATAAGTTACGCTTGACTATTTATTTATGAAGGTGCAAAAAGTTGGTAAAATGGAGTCAAAGGGGTTGTTAAAATATTTAATAGGTCTGGAGGCTAAATCTCATTACACAAGGGTCATTTACAAATGAAGGAAAAGGAAGGAAAGAGAGGGAGATGGAAAAGTGTGGAGGAATTTGCAAATGTTAGCTCATACATAATTGCTGAATATCTCTACTTCAGGATTCTAGTGAATGTACAGTTATAGTAGAGGCATCTATGTAAGGTGTGTAAGATTTTTGATGTGATTTTTTTTTTTATATACAGCCCTTGTTCATATTTTTTATTAGAACTCAGATGACTTGAGATGGAAATGAGGGACACCTACTAGCAAACGTATGTAGGCATACGACACGCCCCCCTGCCACACCCACTTAAAGGAGAATTAACCAAACAAAAAGGTTAATTAAACCCACAATTAACCACTACTATTCCTTTATATTGGCTTTAAAAATTTACAAAGGCAGCAATTTAGAATTTGGATGAAAGGTTTAGCCCTGGGAAACACTTTTTGAAAGATAAAAAGTGCATATATACAACTATATAGATCAGACCAAAATGAGGGACAAATGAGAGGGAATGAGGGACAGAGGGACATTGCTCCAAATCAGGGACAGTCCCTCGAAATCAGGGACAGTTGGGAGCTATGTAGTGAGCTTTTATTTATTTAGGTAAAACTTTTACCCCCCCCCCCCAAAAAAAAAACTGCTGTAACTGCTTATAAAGTGTTAGCTGGAGTTTGGCTTCCATTTGTTACCATATCTAAATCGGCTAGTACAATGCTGGCGTTCAAAGGTGTCTCTGTTGCTCCTTCGTCTAGAGTGTAGGCACCCTAATATAGGTGGTGTGTTATTGGTAGACATGTGCGATTTAGTTTTGTTCGAATCGAAAATTCGTATGAATGTCCGTAAATTCGTACATTCGGGAGGATCCGAAATACGAATTGCTATGCTTCCGAATTCTGTACGAAATTTGAAATTTCGTTTACGAATTTCGGATCCAAATTCCATTACAATGGAAACGTGACTGGTGATAAATTGAAATTCATCATAACCAACATTTGTAATTGTTTTACGAAAAGTTAACAAACCTAAAAGTTAAAAACCCAGGAAGTCAGCACAGCACAGGGATGGTGGGAGCCCCTCATTATGATAAATTCATCATAACGAACATTTGTAATTGTTGCGAAAATTTTACGAACCTAACGAAAATTCGTATTTCGTACAAATCCAAATTGAATTTCGGACACGAATTACGAAATATGAAAAACAGAACAGAACGAAACAAAAAATTTTTTTATTGACGGCGCACATGTCTAGTTATTGGCCAGATCACTGGGTGATCATTTCATTCATTTCTGTCATGAGCCGCGCTCCGTTTCGAATCCCGTCGCATCTCCGATGCACCGATTCACTCCGGTATGCCCCAGTTTTCGGCCTCATTTCAATACATGCTCCAGAGACAGATTCACTTGTTGGTTACAGATTCAGGCACTGATTCTAGTCTTTGTCATGGCATATCATTTCTGTCACATATTACGTTCCGATTCGAATCCAGTCACATCCAGGATTCAGGACTCAGGTCTACTGGATCCCTAACACAGATCCCACTGGGAGCTAGAGCATAGATTCCCCAGGGCGCGGAGTCTAAGAGCCAGCAGGTGTTCGCCAGAGCCTCCAGTGGTGAGGATGGACTTCGCTGCAGTCTGGCTCCAGGTCGCGGCCCCTAGGGTCTCACAGCTCACGCTCTCAGTAGACTGCAGGAGAAGGAAGCAGCAGGCTGGAACGACAAGGATAGTAAGGGGATAAGGCAGAGATCAGGGCAACTAGCAGACAGGAACAACAGAGTACACGCCAAAGGTTCAGGGTCACAGGCAGACAGGGATGGTCGGGGACATGCCAAAAGGTCAAGGTCACAAGCAGACAGGAATCATTGAGAACACGCCAAGGTCGGTAACAGAGACAAACGTAATGCACACGGCAAGCAGGAAACAGGAAGCCGAAAACACAATGGATACACAATGGTTGATCAGCACCACTGGCTTGCAGTGCACAGGTTAATATAGGGTCCCCAAATAGGGCCTGGGGTGGAGCCATGCTTAGAGGAGAGGTTATAAAAACCACCAGGTGGAAGTGGCTGGCCTCTTATGCCCCGTACACATGGTTGGAAATTCTGACCACAAAATCCGTCAGACTTTTTCCGACAGATTTTGTTCGACACTGGTGTTGCATACACACGGTCGGACAAAGTTGTCGGAAAATCCGATCATTCTGAACATGGTGACGTTTGTTGCGTACGACGGAACTATGTAGAGGCTATTAGCCAATAGGTTTAGTTTCGTAATTTGATCTGAGCATGCGTGGCACTTTGTCCGTCGGAATTCTCTACACACGATCAGAAAAAGTCAGATCGGATTTTGTTGTCGGAAAATTTGAGAGCAGGATCTCAAATTTTTTCCGTCAGAAATTCCGACGCAAAAAGTCGGATGCTCCATCGATCGGACATTTTCCGTCGGAATTTCCGACCGTGCGTACGGGGCATAAGAGTGTAGGCAGTAAAGGAGAAGTATGGCCAAAGCTCTTTTGGCCATACTTGCCCTATGGGTCACAGGAGTGCACTTAGTTCTGCACCCCTGTGACTCAGATGCAGCCGTTCAAGTCTTACCCGCACTAGTAGAACTGAGTTCTGCTAGTGTGGGTAAGCCAGAGGGAAACGTTCTGGTACGGCGGTAATGGCGGGCCAGGTAGAGCACAGCTGTGTAGGTCACAGTCTGCTGAGAGCGAGTTGGAGCTTATCTGATTGCTTGAGGCGATTCAGTTCGCATTTGCAGCGCTATACAAATCATTCATTCATTCATTCATTCATTCATATCTCCATTGTTGCCAGGAGGTCCCTATGTTGGTGTTTATTCCTTCCATGAGATCCATCTTCATTGTCTGATAGAGCGAGTTTTGACCACTCTGAATAAGGGGGTCACTGGCATTCTGGTAAGCCTCTGGTGTGGATCTTTCTTTGGGTGTCACCCTGGCTATTCCTGAAACCCTTTCCAAACACACAAGTTAGGACTTTTTTCTTATAATTACCTAGGAAGTGCACTGATTAATACACGTCACAATGCATTTTTTTGGACTTTTTTTCACATTGATACTTTATTGGGGGGCGCTAGTACCAACAAGAGATACTAAATTAATTAATAGGTTAATTAATTGTATATTCTGAACTGTATAGTAGAGACTAAGAGCTTATTGAAAAAAGGTGTGCAGACACAATATAGATCTACCATGAACTAAGCTAATTAATAACTATTTAAAGTGATAATAGTGAACCACATTTGGTTACTCATACATTACAACCATTATAATGTGAATAATAAAAATTGGTTAGAGTGTGTTTATACAAACAATAATAACACCAGACACCTAGCGTGACCCAGTGAGGTATAAATTAATTATTACCCCAAAGATAATTAACACACAAAATAGAGCTGACCGAGCTCTATTTAAATTAAATAATATAAATATAACAGACCCTGTACCTTGTATCACAATGTGTACAACGAAAGTTAATGATCAAGCACTTATGCCCAATCTAATACATAAAAAGTGCAAACCAACAAATTTGGCAAATATCCCAATGTCTTGGGTACATCCAAAAAACGTGAAAAATATTAATATAAATTAGACAGTGTTAATTGATATAACGCAAAGTTCATGTAGTATATAAAAAGTGCAAGCCAACAAAATTGGCAAATAATCCCAATATCTTGGGTGCATCCAAAAAACGTGAAAAATATTAATATAAATTAGACAGTGTTAATTGATATAACGCAAAGTTCATATAGTAGTCCTTGCTGCAAAACGCCACAATCACTCCTGTAGATATAGCTTGTGCACCATCACCAGACAAATTCTCGATCCACCCAATGTGAGAACCAGCAGTATTAAATGGCCTCTTACCAAATGGAGTTGATTACTTTGTTTAGAAGCAATCAAATGCGCTTTCACAGGATTGTGCCTGTACACTGAGTGACACACCCTCACTCAAGGGCTCTCTTCCCTCTATCAGACCAGCTCAGATGGAATGGATTGGAAACATATGTGGGAATATAAAGAGAGGCGCACCTCATAGCGTAATAACGTTTTATTTAAAAAATAGCATAAAAAAAACACAGCAGCCAATTGCTCACTTACATTTTCCAGTGCCTACCCGGCACTGAGGCTACTTGCGATATGTTAAAAGATTCGATGGAGCAGCGGATCCTTCCCTCCTGGCGTGCGTCTTTAGCGTGCGTTCCACTCACCAGACAGCCGGAGCCAATATCACAGGAAGTCCAGCAATAGTGCATCCAAAGATACAAAGTGATCAGGTACCGCCTACCGACGTACGTTTCGTGTTTGTCACGTCTTCAGGGTGGCGTACCTGATCACTGAATAACCTGATTAATATACTGATCCTCATTAGTGGCCAACCAATGACGACTTAGTGTGTGCACAGCCTCAGTCCCAGTTAAGCTCACAACACAGCTGAAAAAAATCTATACATAATGGATAAGTATTAACCCCCACATTAGGAATATAAATTATCTATGTTTTAGATCTTACTTTGCCTCATTAATCCCTGACTCCAGACGGGGCTTTATTTTATATTTCTGGGTATTAATTAAATATGGGACTTCATTTGCATAACTTTTTAAATAAATAACTTTTCAACGTCTAATCCTGGGACTAATATAAATCTTTGTAATAGGCACAGATTTTTTCTGTCTTATTTGATTAGTAAAGGGCGGAGGTAAACCTGCCCATGTCTAACCACCAACTATAATTAAAAAACTATATGTTGGCTTATTTTATTTTTCTATGGCGTATAGAATCTGCAGTACTCATTAAATCCACAAGATGTCACTATTGTGTCTTACTATCTATGGAACCACATCTTTCATATAGTAAGATGGGATAGCTTATAAATCACCCTCTCAATCAACATTTGACTATTTTAATTACCTAGATGCAGATGTATATATCTATTTGGTCATTAGATCAACTTTTATATAAAACCATTCACTGCTCACAAACTGGTTGTTGTGGCATATTGCTTTTAAATTTATTGAATTTTATATTATTCTCTATGGGATATGGCGTCTGTATTACTCATACGGTCCACAAGATGTCACTACATATGGTATGTTCACTCCAGACAGTTTATATATATATCTCCTGCCTCCATTCTATGCATGAGTGTATTTTCTATTAATTAACTCTTTACCAAATGTTAATACATGGGATATAATCCATATGGGGCAATCTGAACAGATCTAGATAGAAAAATAAAATAAGCCAACATATAGTTTTTTAATTATAGTTGGTGGTTAGACATGGGCAGGTTTACCTCCGCCCTTTACTAATCAAATAAGACAGAAAAAATCTGTGCCTATTACAAAGATTTATATTAGTCCCAGGATTAGACGTTGAAAAGTTATTTATTTAAAAAGTTATGCAAATGAAGTCCCATATTTAATTAATACCCAGAAATATAAAATAAAGCCCCGTCTGGAGTCAGGGATTAATGAGGCAAAGTAAGATCTAAAACATAGATAATTTATATTCCTAATGTGGGGGTTAATACTTATCCATTATGTATAGATTTTTTTCAGCTGTGTTGTGAGCTTAACTGGGACTGAGGCTGTGCACACACTAAGTCGTCATTGGTTGGCCACTAATGAGGATCAGTATATTAATCAGGTTATTCAGTGATCAGGTACGCCACCCTGAAGACGTGACAAACACGAAACGTACGTCGGTAGGCGGTACCTGATCACTTTGTATCTTTGGATGCACTATTGCTGGACTTCCTGTGATATTGGCTCCGGCTGTCTGGTGAGTGGAACGCACGCTAAAGACGCACGCCAGGAGGGAAGGATCCGCTGCTCCATCGAATCTTTTAACATATCGCAAGTAGCCTCAGTGCCGGGTAGGCACTGGAAAATGTAAGTGAGCAATTGGCTGCTGTGTTTTTTTATGCTATTTTTTAAATAAAACGTTATTACGCTATGAGGTGCGCCTCTCTTTATATTCCCACATATGTTTCCAATCCATTCCATCTGAGCTGGTCTGATAGAGGGAAGAGAGCCCTTGAGTGAGGGTGTGTCACTCAGTGTACAGGCACAATCCTGTGAAAGCGCATTTGATTGCTTCTAAACAAAGTAATCAACTCCATTTGGTAAGAGGCCATTTAATACTGCTGGTTCTCACATTGGGTGGATCGAGAATTTGTCTGGTGATGGTGCACAAGCTATATCTACAGGAGTGATTGTGGCGTTTTGCAGCAAGGACTACTATATGAACTTTGCGTTATATCAATTAACACTGTCTAATTTATATTAATATTTTTCACGTTTTTTTGGATGCACCCAAGATATTGGGATTATTTGCCAATTTTGTTGGCTTGCACTTTTTATATACTACATGAACTTTGCGTTATATCAATTAACACTGTCTAATTTATATTAATATTTTTCACGTTTTTTGGATGTACCCAAGACATTGGGATATTTGCCAAATTTGTTGGTTTGCACTTTTTATGTATTAGATTGGGCATAAGTGCTTGATCATTAACTTTCGTTGTACACATTGTGATACAAGGTACAGGGTCTGTTATATTTATATTATTTAATTTAAATAGAGCTCGGTCAGCTCTATTTTGTGTGTTAATTATCTTTGGGGTAATAATTAATTTATACCTCACTGGGTCACGCTAGGTGTCTGGTGTTATTATTGTTTGTATAAACACACTCTAACCAATTTTTATTATTCACATTATAATGGTTGTAATGTATGAGTAACCAAATGTGGTTCACTATTATCACTTTAAATAGTTATTAATTAGCTTAGTTCATGGTAGATCTATATTGTGTCTGCACACCTTTTTTCAATAAGCTCTTAGTCTCTACTATACAGTTCAGAATATACAATTAATTAACCTATTAATTAATTTAGTATCTCTTGTTGGTACTAGCGCCCCTCATTTAATTAAACTACCAATTAAATCATCTAGATTTCATAGGGAGCAGCTGTACTGGGTTTACATTATTAATATTAGTATAGACCTTTTTGAATTATCCTAAGCGCGGAGCTAGACAAGCCAATGTGAGTGGCCGTCTACAATTCTACATTGATACTTTATGTTGCACAGTGATTATCACTTTTTTATAAATATAGCATAACATATGTGCTGCACTTTTGCTTTATTTAATTTGATGTACCTGGTATCATAGGTATAAGTGTTCAGCAGCTATCGCCTGTTCAAATCACTAGCACAAATTTTTCCTCTCTTTTTTTTGTGGTTTTTGATTGCCCCGTTACTCGGTGTAGAGCAGGCGAGGGACATGTAGATGCAGCATCAGATCGATGCTGCATCTACCTAGATGAGTATGAATGTTTGTTATTTTTTAATCCTACTGAATCCACTGCTCTTTTAAAGCGTATCGATGGTCAAAATGTAAAATTTGCTTTGCTTTAACTGACAATTGTGCAGTCGTGCAACGCTGTACCCAGATCGGACACTTTTGACACTTTTTTGGGACCATTGACATTTATACAGCGATCAGTGCTATAAAAATGCACTGATTACTGTGTAAATGTCACTGGCAGGAAAGGGGTTAACACTAGTGGCGATCAAGGGATTAAATGCGTTCCCTCGTGTGTGTTTCTAACTGTGGGGGGATGTAAACGACTGGAGGAGAAAACAGATCGCTGTTCCTAATTACTAGGAACAGCAGATCTGTCTCTCCTCCCCTGTCAGAACAGGGATTTGTGTGTTTACATATTAAAGTTTGTAAACCTACTTCCTTGAATTCTGTGATATGTATTCTATACAATGTTGACAGGCACTGCTGTGTCACACATGTCACAGAGCCTGCCTTCTGAATTACAGAGGTGCAGAGAGGAGTTTCAGGAGGTGGAGTCAGTACAGGAATAACTGCTTGCAGGCAGCAAGGTACCATGGGATGTGTAGTGCTTAGAAATTGAAATTGTAAGCAGCAGAGGAGAACCTGCAAAGCATGCAGGGTATCTAGGAAGTTGTGGAAAGATATATAGTTACATAGTTACATAGGATGGTGAGGTTGAAAAAAGACACAAGTCCATCAAGTCCAACCTATGTGTGTGATTATAGGTCAGTATTACATTGTATATCCCTTTATGTTGCAGTCATTCAGGTGCTTATCTAATAGTTTTTTGAAAATATCGATGCTCCCTGCTGATACCACCTCCTGTGGAAGAGAATTCCACATCCTTGCCACTCTTACAGTAAAGAACCCTCTACTCAGTTTAAGGTTAAACCTCTTTTCATCTCATTTTAGTGAGTGGCCACGTGTCTTATTAAACTCCCTTCTGCAAAAAAGTTTTATCCCTATATGGCCAGCAGAGAGGGAGCACTCACAACATGAAAGATTTATCAAGTTAGCTTGGATTATTGCTATTACAACGCTGATGTTATAAAATGAAAGTATATGCCGTAACAATAGATTTCCTTTAAGAGCAAAGTCACACTAGATAGACAGAAATACAAATGCTTTGCTCCCCCCCCCCCCCGTATATGCATTTTTAGATATTTGTTTGCCTGGAGTTTGGCTTTAAAGTGACCCACAGGGTCACTTTTATCCAAGAGGATAAAAAACATTTATATAAAAAACATTTATATAGGAACTATTCCGGCAGCTTGTGTATTAAAAAGCTGATATTTCTCCGCTCCTCAGTCACTGCAAATATTTGACCATTGGATGAGCATTGCATAAAGTGATTCCATGGAGACAGGATGACTTTAAGCATATCTGATGTGCTTTTATTAAACTCAGATATGGAAAGAGAAAAATCTGGTGCAGCTCGCATAGAATCCAATCAGCTTCCAGTTTTTTTTTTTTTACAAACTTAAAGCATTTGTAACCCAAAAAAATATAAAAAGTTGATCCTGTTCCCTCAAAGCATGGATAACAGCACAGTGCTTGTTCTGTGTCATTTGGCCCCTTCTATCACCTGAAATACCTGGCTAACCCTGCCTGGCTGTGCCCTCACCTGTAAACTGACCACGGTTTATCATGGCTGTTGAGCCTTGACACTGTGGTCAGTTTACGTGCCTCTGTCATCCGCAACTCTCCTGTCTGCTCTCCCCTCTCCTCCTCCCCCCTCCCCTCCCTGCCTGCCAGCTAGTCTGTGCATCAATGCTCCCCGCCCCTTTCCTTCCTGCTGCTATCATAACTGTACAACAGACATGCCATCCCCTCTGTTAGATAACATTATCTATCCTACTGCCTGTGCTGCAAAAAAGAAAAATGTAGATTATACCTTATAACAGAGCATCTCCCGGTGCTCGTGTGGCTCCTCTGCTCTCTCTCCTCTTTCCTCCCCTCCTCCCACAGTGCTCAGCCCCGCCCACTATAGCTGTCAGCCGGGCAAAGGAGTGAGCCGAGGAGTCACGTGAGCATCAGGAGAGGATCGGTTATAAGGTATAATCTGCATTTTTTGATTTTTGCAGCATAGGCACTAGGATAAATAATGATCGCTAACAGAGGGGATGGAATGTTTGTAGTACAGTGGCTTAACAACCGTTTTAATTGAACAAGTTGAAGTTATAAGCTGATTGACTACCATGCAGAGCTGCACTTGATTTTGCACTCTCCAGTTTTAGCAAATCAACTCCAATGTGTCCAGACCCCAGATATAGTCCCAGATATTTATGTTTGGGCCCCCAAGCTGGAAGATATGATATGATATACTAGAGGGTTGTACTGGAAGCCACATCTTTTGAGGGTGCTAGATCACTGATAGGCTAACATGTAGGACCAAAGGGAAAACTGGTTTACTATGTCTCCTTTCTCCTTTTTTTTCCTCCTATAACATAAAATCAGTATAGCTGAAATTGTGCATTGTGCAAGAAAATCTATTTCACAGTACACTGCTCAGAAATAAAACTCCTTGTGATACATGACAAAATACATCCGGTATATACACATTTGCAATTTAATTCAACCAACAAAGCAGAATGTTGTCAGTACCATGACAGTGAAGCTGACCTGCCATTTCTGATGTTGTAGTTATATTTTCTGTCAACTGTCTGGTTATATTTATCTTGTTTGCTCCACCAGTCCTGACTCATGAAGTACTTCCTAGCAACTGTTAGGCTTGTGGACAATACTGGTGCAGCAAATATGTTTTTTTTTGCAAAGCTTTACATGTTAAAAGTTCCAGATCTTGTGACTGAGATTTTCAGAACTCAGAGCAGCTCCAATGGTACCAATACATGTAAAATGTCATGTGGTGTTTCACGTGTGTCTGAGCTTCCCTTCATCGCTCTAAAGGCCCGTACACACGTTCGGACTTTTTGCCAACCAACATGCAAATTAGGTGGTTTGGACCAACATCCGACCGTGTGTACGCTCCATCGGACCAACTTTTTCCAGGTTGCATCGGACTTTTGTTGGCTGTGCGAACTTTCTGCCAACAAAAGTCCGAAAGACCAAAGTCCGAACGTGTGTACACAAAACCAACTGACTTTTGTCAAAGTGCAAACACGCATGCTCGGGAGGAAGGACCAGCATGAAGAGGTCGGTCTTGTAAACCTAGCGTTCGTTAACCATTGATTAAGTAAATTAATATAGACATATTTTCTGTCCACCAAATTTGAAATAAAAAATCAAAAAAATAAAAATTATAAACAGAAAATAGTACACCCAAAACCAACAAACAAATATAGCCTATTAAATTATACTTGAAACCACAAAAAATATGCAAAATGTATTTTTGCCACTGACCACCATGCTGCTGAGGTGGCTGTGGTTGCTGAGGTGGGTAGGGTTGCTGAGGTGGGTAGGGTTGCTGAGGTGGGTAGGGTTGCTGAGGTGGGTAGGGTTGCTGAGGTGGGTAGGGTTGCTGAGGTGGGTAGGGTTGCTGTGGAGGAGGTAAAGTTGGGTGTTCCAAATCGCAGACGTGCGAGTTTGAGGTGAGCTCTCGGCCTTGCTGAAGAGCTGTATGATGATCCCTTCACATAGCTCCCTTTGGTCTGGGTCGATTTCTCTCAGCTTATTGGCTGGGTGCTGTCGTTATGACCGATGTAGCCCTAGCCAGGAAGTCAGCTGTGCTCAGTATCGCTGACGTCAGCTGATGCTGATGGTAAAGTTGATAGTGATTTTCTTGGGACCGTTTGGTCTTTTAAAAAAGCAAGGCTGTTGAAGTACCATAACTTTGGAACATACACCTCTTCTGTTCCTGCTCCAGAACGCTTGGATTCCTCAATTCTCTTGAGTTCCCTTTTGTGGACACTTCTGAGGGCACCAATTTTGTTTTTGACCATAGTGTCGGTTGCTCGGGGGTATACGGTTTTCGCCAACTCCACAAGTTGTAGCCATGCTGCCATCCTTTTATTTTTGTCAGAGTAGTCTTTATTTTTTACTTGCCAGAGACAGGTGAGCTCCCTATACTTCTCAATAAATTGAGCAATAAATTCTGGTGAATTCAATTTTGATTTCATCGTTTGGATTGCTGCAAAACAGTAAAAAACAAACCATAATGGGTGGCGTATAGTTCAGAAGCTGCTCACAATATGGGCATTTATTTAAGCCAGGGGTGCCCAACCTTTTAAAGAGCGAGGACCATCGAAGCAACTTGGTAACTGGTCATGGGCCAAAATAATTGTAATGGACAGATGACAGGTTTGGATCTACCCCACATATGGCGAATGGATATGGACACAGCCCATGCTACTCTATGGGCCCTCCAATTCAATCTGTCAGGAGGGGACGTTTCCCCTTATTTTTTTGGCGTATCTGATTGAAGGTAAGCAGGGGTAAAGGGACATAGAGGGTGCATGGAGGGTCCGATTGGGTCCTAAGGCTGCTTTCACTATGATGTGCCACGTGCACCTGTGACTTACCTGCAGATTATCTGTACTTTATAGTGCAGCAAAGCCACATGTAATTACTAGACTTGTTCCAAAAAATAAAAAAAAGTTTGTGTACACTGTTATCTTCAAAATAGCTAATTTCGGTAGGTTGTATTCGTTAATTAAAGTTACTACGTTTTTAAAAAACTAGTTAGTAATAGTATACAATATTCGTTAGACAGAATCTCAAATCCTATCGAATTCATTTGTTATAAACGATAGAATTTATTTGGTATATTTGGAAATGCCTTCCTTTTAGTTAGACATTCTGATGCATTCGTTTGTTGGCAAGCTGCCAAATTCGTCCGAACTTCCATTCGTTCCGAAACGAATTGTACAAGCCTAGTATTAACCAAACTCTATACAGCTCAGTGCAGGTAACCTGCAGGTGTGTGTTTCAAGGTGGGTGTTTGCGCATGTTTACTATAACAACAGTCCGAGTACTAAATTACATCTTCAAAGCAAAAGACAATCATTTGAAAGTACCAGCGGTAAAGAGAAATTAATAAAATGTACCTTTCGTCCGTGTCTACCTTCGTACTGCGTCGGCTTGCGTCGTTTAGCGTCGGCTTGCGTTCGTCTCCCGCCAGAACGGTACATTGCTCCACACGTTCGTGCTTTATACACGGCGTATGCGTGACCCTCTGCCCTCCAAGCGTCATGACGTCAAGCCTTGACCATACACATTCAGCAAAGCATCGTTATTACTAATTAACATTAGTGTCCCATCGACGTTATTTTTTTGCTTTCTTCATGTCCCGAATATATTCATTCATAAATATTTAGCTTCTTTCATTTACATGCAAAGACTTCGTAAAAAGAGAAAAGACTCCGTAAAAAGAGAATTTCAGTGCGTCAACATTTATATCGTGTATGTAGTGTATTCCTTCGTATCTTCCGTTCGTAAATTTCTATAGGCCGCGCGTTAAGCATGGATATACCATTACGCGTGCGCCAACCACCGCTTGCGTCGCCCGCCCCCGACGTTCCTTTTCTCGGCTATTCCCCGCCCCTTATCCCCTCGTTGCGTAGTCGGAGAAAATATGGCGGAAGAACAACGTGCGAGGAGGAGGTTTAAGGCCACAAACATGGCCTTTGAGGAAATGGTGGAGATGGTGCACATTCTCGTCAAGGACGACTATGATGGCAAGCATGGGCCATACCTGCACCCCAACATGGTGAAGGACAGAATCCTCACCAAAGTAGTGAGAAGGCTGGAGGAGAAGTTCGGGGTCCATCGGTCCAAAGACCAGCTTCGCAAACGATGGTCGGACATCAAAACCAGGGAGCCGGACCAGTTTATGAAAATTAAAAAGGCGCTGAAAAATAGTAAGTACCTGGCGTACATAAGTCTATTGCCGTTCGTATGTGTGTGTCATCGTTCGTACGGTGGCTGTTTTGTAAATGCGTGGCTGTTTTAGAAAATGCGATGTTTTGATATTTAATACGTGATTGTTGATGAATATGTGCACTGAGTATATTTTTGATTTAATTCCATGTTATTTTTTTCAGCTTTGCATTTTTTGTGTATATTTAGTAATGTTATTTCGGGATGTTCCGAATGTCAACTGTTGAGAGTTGAGAATGGACGTATTTACGAAAAGAAACATTCGTAAATACGTCCATTCTCAACTCTCAACAGTTGATAATTCTGAACATCCAGAACCAACGATACTTGGAAACTGTCGTTATTTGTGAATGTTCCGAATGTCAACTGTTGAGAGTTGAGAATGGACGTATTTACGAAAAGAAACATTCGTAAATACGTCCATTCTCAACTCTCAACAGTTGATAATTCTGAACATCCAGAACCAACGATACTTGGAAACTGTCGTTATTTGTGAATGTTCCGAATGTCAACTGTTGAGAGTTGAGAATGGACGTATTTACGAAAAGAAACATTCGTAAATACGTCCATTCTCAACTCTCAACAGTTGATAATTCTGAACATCCAGAACCAACGATACTTGGAAACTGTCGTTATTTGTGAATGTTCCGAATGTCAACTGTTGAGAGTTGAGAATGGACGTATTTACGAAAAGAAACATTCGTAAATACGTCCATTCTCAACTCTCAACAGTTGATAATTCTGAACATCCAGAACCAACGATACTTGGAAACTGTCGTTATTTGTGAATGTTCCGAATGTCAACTGTTGAGAGTTTCGTATTTACGAAAAGAAACATTCGTAAATACGTCCATTCTCAACTCTCAACAGTTGATAATTCTGAACATCCAGAACCAACGATACTTGGAAACTGTCGTTATTTGTGAATGTTCCGAATGTCAACTGTTGAGAGTTGAGAATGGACGTATTTACGAAAAGAAACATTCGTAAATACGTCCATTCTCAACTCTCAACAGTTGATAATTCTGAACATCCAGAACCAACGATACTTGGAAACTGTCGTTATTTGTGAATGTTCCGAATGTCAACTGTTGAGAGTTGAGAATGGACGTATTTACGAATGTTTCTTTTCGTAAATACGTCCATTCTCAACTCTCAACATTTCATAATTCAGAACCAACGATACTTGTAAACTGTCGTTATTTCTGGATGTTCCGAATGTCAAATGTTGAGAGTTCAGAATGGGAATGTTTCTTTTCGTAAATACGACCATTCTTCAGAATGGTCAAAATATAGTAAATTGGAATGTAAGGAGAGGGCATTCAACAGCTTTTTACACAGCTGGATTCAGGAGCACTAGTGTGCGACATCAGAGAATTTTGGTCAAGAAAGGTTAATTCTTTATGTTTTATTAAAAGGGAAATTTCATCATGTCTTGAACTTAGATCTCTTGATATAAACAGACAATTGTACACCACCGCAAAGCAATGTTTACCGTCTGTGTGCTAAAAGTATACCTTTTGTTTGATTCTCATAGGGGAGCAAAGACTCAGGCACCCAAATCGCAGGGACGCCCCAGCTCAGCCAGACCCCCACCCTCACCGGGGCCACCACCCTCACCGGGCCAAACATCGGCGCCAGGACACCCATCCTCGCCAGGACCCCCACCCTCGCCAGGACCCCCATCCTCGCCAGGACCCCCACCCTCGCCAGGACCCCCACCCTCGCCAGGACCCCCACCCTCGCCAGGACCCCCACCCTCGCCAGGACCCCCACCCTCGCCAGGACCCCCATCCTCGCCAGGACCCCCACCCTCGCCAGGACCCCCACCCTCGCCAGGACCCCCACCCTCGCCAGGACCCCCAACCTCGCCAGGACACCCATCCTCACCGGCCTGTTTGGGGAATTAGTCCCAGCGATGTGGAGGATGTTGTTGAAGAGGAGGTGGAGGAAGTGACAGAGATGTCACCAGGTGAGTGTCTGACACCACTGTTTCACCACTGTTGCACATAATCTATGTCTGGCCACACCTTTATTAATACATTTTTTTTCTTACTTTTTTTAGATGATGTGCTGGTTTTGGAGCAAC
Source organism: Lithobates sylvaticus (assembly GCA_028564925.1). Classification (NCBI taxonomy): domain Eukaryota; kingdom Metazoa; phylum Chordata; class Amphibia; order Anura; family Ranidae; genus Lithobates; species Lithobates sylvaticus. The sequence continues at coordinate 111,891,766 of CM053027.1, forward strand.
CGTTCACACAGGACAGTGCGCAGAGGCTCATCGGGCAAATAATGGGGTGGAACGGGGAAATAGATGCCATGCGCAATCGACTGAACATCATGCAGCAGCAAATGAAAGATATGATTGATATTTTGGCCAGAATAAATTAAATTAAAAAAATTAAAGTTTACAATCATATCTAGTTCCTCATTTGCTGCTGCATGATGTTGACTCGATTGCGCATCATCATCCTTGCTAAGTTTATTTGTTTTTATTGTTTTAATATTTTTAAAAAAATTGATTAAAAAAAAAAAAAACAAATTTTTGATGTTCCAAAAAAAATAATCAAAAAATAACAAAAAAATATATTTTTCATGTAAAAAAAAATAATCAAAAAATAACAAAAAAATATATTTTTCATGTTAAAAAAAAATAATCAAAAAATAACAAAAAAATATATTTTTCATGTTTAAAAAAAAATAATCAAAAAATAACAAAAAAATATATTTTTCATGTTAAAAAAAAATAATCAAAAAATAACAAAAAAATATATTTTTCATGTTAAAAAAAAATAATCAAAAAAAAAAAATAAATATATTTTTCATGTTAAAAAAAAAATAAAAAAAAAAAAAAAAAAATATTTTTCATGTTGAAATAAAATAATCAAAAAATAACCAAAAAAAATAAAAAAAAAAAGGCACATGTGAATGTGCACAGAATAAAAAAAGTTGAAACAAAACCAATGTGTGCCTTCTTATTTCAATGCTCAATATCAGTATATTTGTTACGTGGTTGTAGTTGCATTGACCATGTACTCAAAAATGTGTGTAGGTGAAATACAGCACAATCTACAAGTTAGCTGGAATTGAGATGGATACCTCATGTTGCACATCAGGTTGGTTCAAACTAGTGGCAAAAAGGACAAAGATCATGGCTAGTTGCAAACATATAAGAAACAGACAACAGTCATTCAAATTAAAGAATATTTTATTTTTTTATTACAATTGGAACTAATTCTCCAAAACATTTTGCTGCCAAGGCACTGCCCCTCGACCAATAAAATAGTCGGCGTATTGTTGGCGGACAACACGCCCATTCTGTACGCCAAAACCAGCATGTGCACTTTCAAGTGCTGGCATCAAGGACTCTTCAGCTGGTTCACCCGTTGCCCCTAAGCCAATGTAGGTGGAAGCATTCCGCCGTAGAAAGTTGTGCAGGATGCAGCAGCATAATACCACATGATTTAATTTATATTCAGCCAAATTTATGGCTGTTAAAAAGATCCGGAATCGGCTGGACATGATGCCAAAGGCATTTTCGACTACCCTTCGGGCACGAGAGAGCCTGTAATTAAAAATCCGTTGCTCTGGGGTCAGATTCCGCATTGGGAAGGGCTTTAGAATATGTGGCCCCAAAGAAAAAGCATCATCTGCGACAAAAACAAAATTGAGGCCCTCCACATTGTCCTCAGCACGTGGCAAATTTAAAGTTCCTCTCTGCAGCCGGTCATAAAATTCAGTGTTCATCATAACTCCTCCATCTGAGTGACGACCATTAATGCCAACGTCGACATATAAAAACTCATATTTGGCTGACACCACAGCAAGGAGGACAATGCTAGAAAAACCTTTATAATTAAAAAAATAGGATCCAGAATTTGGTGGTGGCACTATCCTCACATGTTTGCCATCTATGGCACCTCCACAGTTGGGGAAATCCCATAAATGGGCAAACTGCGCAGCAACATCCTGCCATTCCTGGCTGTTTTTCGGAAACTGTGGAGTCAAACAAATAAAGCAAAAATTAATACCGGAGTACATTAAATTGCAAACATATTTGACACAAACATTGTGGGCCAAAATAATATTCTAACATGTAAAAGTGCATTTCAAGAACAAAATAAAAAGGTACAATTATATGGTCCCTCACCCCCTCTGGTGGCACATTAAAAAAAGCTTATGAAGGGGGAGTTGAATGAGTATCTGTTTTGGACAAGTAAACCTCAACACTTCCAGGAGAACTAAAGGCATTAAAATTTAAGTTTAATTTGGGTAAGCCATCCATCTTGACAAGATTATCAGGCCAGTGGACAGCAGTGGCGGTGCGTGCATAGAGGGCGCAGGAGCGCCGCCCCCCCTCTCCTGCACCGCTCTATCACCAATAGATAGATTAATGCATTGCATGAATCTAGCTATTGTCACCGCTGCCGCCCCCCTATTCAGGTGTCCGGCCCCTTGTCGGGCGCCGGGCATGTGAATTACAGCGGGGGGGGGGTGTTTCTGGAAGCGCCCTTTTAGAGCTGTAAAGCTCAAATAGGGGACCTTATTAGAGCGGTGTGCTCTAATAGGCTTCCAGAAGTGTAAACAGCGGGCGCAATGCTTGGCGTTCGCTGCTTACACAGTATTGTGTTAGCGAAGCGAATACATCGCTTCCCTAACACAGACCCGCCTCTCAGCCAATCAGGTTGCCGGTCTGTGTTACGGGTCCCCTGATTGGCTGAAGTCACAGGCACTGTGAAGACAGGAGCACGGGAGAAGATGAGGAGACACCGCTCGCCACCTGACAAGGTAAGTGCCATTGGCAGCATTTAATGGGCACAGTGACAGCGTTAGATGGGCATAGTGGCAGTGTTAGATGGGCACAGTGGCAGCGTTTGATGGCACAGTGAGGCTGTTTGTTTTGCGCCCCCCCAAAAAATTGGAGCACCAGCTGCCACTGGTGGACAGGTAAGAAGTGGAATAAAACAAAAATATGAATGCACATTGACAAAATCTATACACATTTTGACATACATCGTACTAAATAATAAAAAGGATAATTAATTATGAGTATTTGTTAAGATGAACTTAAAAAGCAAGGAAGTTGGCACAGCACAGGGATGTTGGGAGCTATTCATAATGAGAAAAAAAACATGATGAAAGTCTAATTTGTCGATTTTAAAGCTAATCAGGCAGGCCATTACACTACATTTAGGCCACAATCTTAAGTCAAAAAATAAGGTACACAGTATATGTGTTTTAACAAATCTGCAGATGGAGGAGTTGTGTTGGTTGACTCTGCATTTTCTAATATTTTATTACATTTTCTTTCAATTTTTTTGGAGGTTGGGGGGGTGTGGGGGGAGGGGGGGGAGTGTTTCAAACTAAATAAGAGACTCTTTTTAAGGGCAGGAAGAATATTGGGACACATTTTAGGCGGTGTTTAGGGTAACGAAGGAAGCATAATAAATACAGTGTTAAGTACTAGACTACGTGTGGATGGGCCCAGTGTAGCATGCTGTGGAGGTTAGGGGAGGAAAATATGCATGTAGGCCACGAAAAAGGTTAAGGCATGCATGAGGACAAAGAGGACATTCAATCACACCATATTCCTAAAATGTGGAGGATGGAATGCCCAAAAACTATAAAATGCATTACTAAACATGACAGTGATATTAAAGCAAAAATACTTACACGAATATAGTCCTTCTGCAATACTTGAATGATAGCACAACATGTGTCAGGGATAATGACTCCCAGAGCCTGGGGAGAGATACCTGTTGTGAATTTTATATCCTGGAGACTCCTCCCTGTTGCCAAATACCGCAAAGTGGCTATGAGCCTTTGCTCGGCTGGTATTGCAGCCCGCATGCATGTGTCCTGCTTGGAAATATAGGGGGACAGCAAGGACAATAACTGCTGAAAGCAGGAGTCCGTCATTCTCAGATAATTCCGGAAATCATCCGGATTGTTCTCCTGTAGCTCACGCAGTAATGGCATATGGCTGAATTGGTCACGATTAAGTAGCCAAGTTTTGGTCCAAACACTTCTTAACCCAGTATTGCGCCTATTTCTCGACTGGGCTCGAGTCACAGCAATGACTCCAAGCCCATAAACAGCACGCTCTCTCCTAGGATCGCGCAACATGGCTGGCCAAAACGGTCGGAAAGTAACACGGACCGAAAATCGCGAATCACCACTGACCAAACGTCTGCTAGCTCGAAGTTAGCAGACGGAGCCGAAGGGTGACGCGAGAGAATTGAACGTCCTCTTTTGAAGCGTCGTCAGTACGTTGAAACGTCATTACGTTCGTGTTGGTTGTCTCAAAAGTCCGACCGTGTGTATGCAGTACCAACTTGAGGGCCAACGCCCTTTGGACAAAAGTCCAAGGGAAAGTTGGTCCACGGTCCGACCGTGTGTATGGGGCTTTAGACTGCCATAACTGAGCTAATTAGCGCATTCAAAATGTCAGGTGATATTTCATGTGAGTGCCAGCTAGTACCATTGCAAATCCCCACTCTCTTCTGTAAAGCCCCAATCATGTTTCTACAGAAACCTCTTCATGCCACAACACATATTAGAAGTTGTTTTTTTATTAAAAGATCTCAGTAATTGAGTAAACAATTAAAATCTAACATTTAAAAAGTATTACAATTCTGATGGTAGCAGATAAATGCCTGTTTTTATCATTTAGTATTTTTCATTTTAATCTCCAAATCTTTAAATATGAAAACTGAAAAATATTTATACTTAAAATGATTTAGAATTTTATTTTTTATAGTAATATCTATATGTATTATATTTTAATTGATAACTTATGCCATAGTATGAGAAAGGCGTAGCCCCCAGCCAATTGGTTTCATTTAATTTTAATCTTGGAAAAAAACATCTTAGTTCACAATTAATTGGTTCAAAAGAACAACACCATCAGTTTTTTTTTTTTCCCCTCCCATTTTACAGAATAGCCTTGATAAAGTACTGTGATACAAATTTTTAGACTGGTTGGTGAACCTATGTGTAGCCAATGCAGGCCATGCATCTGCGCTGTTACAAGGGAGGAAGGGCAGTGAGTCAAATGCTCCCCCATATCTGGAATTACTGGGTACATGACCTCCCTGGGCAAAAGAAAGGTCAGTATAAAATGCTGTAGACTATGGAAAGATGTTCCTCTACCCTGATAAGCTGTTATGTGGCAGTTTTTAATAATGGGCAAAGCACAGGCTCACCAAGGTGAAGCTGTAGCCAAAATATTGTTATACCATAGCCAAAATTAAGCTATAACTTAATTAAAATCAAGTAGAAATGAACAGGCCAGACACGGATGAAGTCACCACCACCTAAAATCTAAAATCAACTTTAATATCATAAACCCCCACAGTCTTGCTTGTCCACCTCCCACTCCAATGTGTTTCACCCCACAAAGGGCCTAATCATGTCTCACTAGACATGGCCTCTGCTATGCTCAACTACCATAGCCTCAAGAAATGCTGGCAGGCTTATGGACCCATTTGAATGAGTGCTATAAAAAGGCACATTAAAGTAAAATTATTTGATTGTATTTCGGTAATTAAGAAAGACTGAGATCTATTATATTTGGTAAGCAGCGTTACATGTCTGGTTTCACTCAAGCACTGGGGCATTTTTTTGGAATATTTTTTTGCCATTGTTAGAAACAAAATTAATACCCCTAAGCAGACTTTATAGGCACTTATGTATTGAGAAAAACATAGAAATTTTTTTTTTGTAACAAACAATATTTATTTAACAAAATAAGTTTAAAAGCATTTTCACATAAACAGAGACATGGAATGTATACAAATATGTGTCCAGAACGCCATAATCCAAGCATAACGCCCGGTATTGTCCTTCACTAGACACATTTCAGTTTATTTCCTTCCTCAGGGGTGTTTGTTAGGAAACAGAGTGTACGTCTATAAGATTATAGAGAAATATTTAAATATCAATAAACATAGTTTGTTTTCAATAGAGTGTTTATGATAGATACAGTATCCAATATCTGGTAGACTTACATATATATACTATGGTAGTGTCTCCAAAATCTCATGGTCGGGGGAGTTCGTCATCACTGGCTCTTTGATCCATCCCTAATACGGAGGAATAAAAAAACCTCTAAGGGGCTATTGAGACGCAACATTTGAGACACAGTCCTTTTTATAGTCCTTTTTTGATTTTAAAGATATTTCAATGGAATCTTCACCTAAGTCTACCAGATATTGTGTACTGTATCTATCATAAACACTCTATTGAAAACAAACTATGTTTATTGATATTTAAATATTTCTCTATAATCTTATAGTCGTACAATCTGTTTCCTAACAAACACCCCTGAGGAAAGGAAATAAACTGAAACACGTCGGGTGAATGACAATACTGGGCATTATGCTTGGATTATGGCGTTTCTGGACACAGATTTGTATACATTTCATGTCTCTGTTTATGTGAAAATGCTTTTAAACTTATTTTGTTAAATAAATATTGTTTTTTACAAAAATATTATTTTTTCTATATTTTTCTCAATACATAAGTGCCTATAAAGTCCGCTTAGGGGTATTCATTTTGTTTCTAACAATTTTTGGATGTGGCACTATAATAATGAGGATACACTCATGACCTGTACACACGACTGGTTTTGCCGTCGGAATAAGCTCTGAAGGTTTTTTCGACGGAATTCCGCTCAAGCTGTCTTGCATACACACGGTCCCACCAAATTCTGTCCGTCCAGAACGCGGTGACATACAACACGTATGACGGGACTAGAAAATGGAAGTTCAATAGCCAGTAGCCAATAGCTTCTGTCTCGTACTTGCTTCAGAGCATGCGTGATTTTTGGTGCGTCGGAACAGCATACAGACGAGCGTTTTTTCCGCTCGAAATTTTTACCGTCTGAAAAATTTTGAATATGTTCTCTATCTAAGTCCATCTGAATTTTCGATGAAAAAAGTCAGATGGGGCATACACACGGTCGGAATATCCGATGATAAGCTCCCATCTGACTTTTTCGGCCAGAAAGTCTGACCGTGTGTACGTGGCATCACCAATCTCATTTTTATTTTTTGGCATTGTGAACACTCTTCATCACTGGATTTCATCAATTATTAATTGGGACTTTTTGCACTTTATTTTATGGAACTATGTTACATATAAGTTTTTAAAAAAAATTAATTTGATTGAGTTACATACTTTCTGCACTTTTTATTGGACGTTTTGTTACATAAATTTTATTGCATCGTTTGGGATTTTGTTATATATATTTAGAACTCTTTTGCACTTTATATATTTTTGCTCTTTTTTTGAGTCATGTTTATATCATGTTGATCTGATGTATTCACTGAAGCTTCTGGAGCCTTGGATTTATTGCCATATATCAAAAAGTAGAACTGAACCTTTTTTTTTTTTTTTTTGGATAAAGGAGGAGATTTTTTTTGCCATCTGTGTCCCATTTGGGAGATTTACCTTCACTTCTGTCCCATTGCCAAAACAGGAAGAGAGAGGAAATCCCTCGGAAGTGATGGAATCCCTGGTTGTCATCGGGGTCACCAGAACTAGTGTCCTCACTGAATGATTTCTCCTCTACTACTGTTTTGGTGGCGACTCAAAATTTTAAATTTTCATTTTCTTTCACTTTTGATGATAATGGTCATCAGGACAAATAGAGAGGGTGAATCTCTCCAAGTAGGACACAGACAGCAATAAAAACCTGACATAGGTTCTAGTATCTCTCCATCTCTCCACAAAAAGTTTGCTTTAATTCTACTCTAAGGTCTGTGCCAAGTCTAGTCAACATTTAATTTTAAGTAGGGGGTGCTGATGCTCTATAAGGGTTTTATTCCGATTTCGTTACCAGTGATTCAAGTCAACACAGACTAATAGCACTTTGCATGTGAAGCCTTATTTGTATGAACTTTTATGATAACAATATGTATATTATAAGTTAAAACAATGGATGCCTTTTTAACCTGATTATCACCCCCTTAATATATATATATATTTTTTTTTTTGGGTAAATAGCTGAACTTTACCGAGTTCATGGGAGAAAACACAGATGCCCCAGGCAGAGCAGTTTTGAGATACATGAGGACAATGAGGTAAGAACATTATAACTTTTATATTTTATTTTAAAATAGATTCTTGAGATATATACAACATACAATATATAAATATAATAAATATGTTCATGTAAAACATGCAGCGCATCTAGAAAAACTGTAATGTTCAATGTCTGACATTGTCATTTAGCAGCTTACACTGAGCTGTTTAACGAATGTTGAAATATGAATGATTTCTGTGGATGCACACTGCTAATGTTTGCACAATGTTATTGTGAGCAGACGCCCAGTGTAAGCAGTAGGGATAGTCCCGATGATCGAGTTTGTAAATGTTCCTGAACTATGGGCATAACTTTTGTTATCCGATCCTGCATTTGGGAGATGTGCTCTACCACAATCCGATATGGGGAAGATTCTTGTTCTCACGTCTCTTTCATTATATCCAGTAGTCCACGGGGGTGTCTCCCACAAACTAATTCAAAGGGGGAGAATCTTCTAGCAAACAGCAAGGGAGGCAACAAGCAATCCCAATCCTTACCATCTTCCTCAAACGCCTTTTTAACATTCCCTACGAGGTTTTGTTTAATTGCTCCACTAACCCATCAGTTTGTGGATGATACACCTAGGTCCGCAGTTGTTTAATTTTAAACAGTTGACAGAGCTCCTTAATCACCTTAGACATAAAGGGTGTACCTTGATCTGTCAAGATCTCGGATGGGAGCCCTGTTTTTTAATGAACATCTGAAACAACTCCCGTGCGATGACCTTGAATGAGCAATTTCTTAAAGGGACCACTTCCGGATACCTGGTGGCATAGTCAAGGACGACTAAAATGTATTGGTGTGGTGTCCCCTAGCTGACTTGGGTAAGGGGCCCACCAAGTTCATGGCTATGCGATCAAAGGGAACCTCGATAATTGGAAGCGGTACCAGTGGACTGCGAAAATGGGGTATTGGAGCGGTTCTTTGACAGGTGGGGCAGGACTCACAGTAGTCCTTAATTTCCCGATATACACCGGGCCAATAAAAACGCTGTAAAACACGTTCCTGAGTTTTAGCAGCTCCAAGGTGACCCCAAAGTACATGACTATGAACCAAATGTAACACCTTTGACCTAAAAGGTTTGGGTACCACCGGTTGTTCCAACACTTCATCATTGACTTTAGTTACTCGGTACAACAAGTCGTGATTCACAGCAAAATAGGTGAACTGCCCATCCGCCCCAGGGTGCTGTGGTCCACCGTTTAAGACTGTGGCCTGTTCCCTGGTGGGGATCATAGTGGGGTCCCTCATCTGAGCACTAAGGAAGCCCCTGAGATCTGACATATCTGCCTCAGAGGAAGTAATTGCCGCTTCCAATCCCGCAAACACCTACAGGGGACCAGGCTAACTTCCTGCAGGTTCAGCAACCTGGTACTGATCCTCAGTAATAACCTCCTGCAACACAGTATTATTTACCACCTCTGTGGGTGCTTGCTTTTCGGGGGAAACCCCTGAACCTTTGAGCTTTTGCTCATACAAGTCCCAAAACTTGTATGCCTGATTAGTAAGTAAGTACTTCCCTTCTTCAATTAAACCCTTCTTAACCCTGCCCCAGGCTGACTCTCTACATTATATATTACACTGTATGTATATGTGTGTGTATATATATATATATATATATATATATATATATTTTTATATATATATATATATATATATATATATATATATATATATATATATATAAACTGCCTGCCTCTAGCTAATGTTCTCTCAATCATAACACTATATACGGCCTCCGTCTTTAACCAGGGTCATCCGGTTACCTATATAACTGCCGTCACAGTGAAAAGACAGCAGTGGGCGGGAGCCCTCCCATGGAGGCAGAGTATTTCATTTTTTTTTCTATTTTATAGGTCCGTCGGGCAGCGTGATTGAAGATGGACATACTATGACATCTTTTTTATGTCATAGTATGTCATACGCTGACAGCATTGGCACATACCAGATGCAGCCATTCACTTTGTGGCTGCTGATGCGTGCCACCTGCGGTTCCCTGGGCAAGCATCTGGGATTTTACCCTAGAGCATACTGTATTTTAACCTTTCATCCAAATTCTAAATTGCTGCATTTGTACATTTTAAAAGCCAATATAAAGGAATAGTAGTGGTAAAATAAAGCTCTTGTGGATTTAATGAACCTTTTTTTTTTGGTTAATTCTCTTTTAAGGGGGTGTGGCGGGGCGTATCCTATTCCTACAAACGTTTGTTAGTAGGTGTCCCTCATTCCCATCTCAAAATGTTGGGAGGTGTGCATTCTCAGAGAAAGACAGGCTTTGTTCTGTCTCCTGGTGTAATTTGACTGGATATAATAAGGGAAACCTCTTGTCCTGCTCTCTGCCAAACATTTGCAAACAGAAGTAAAAAGTTTCCTTTTTTTAAACCATTGCACCACTATATTGACCCCATTTCTCCTGTAAAGTCTGTCTGATTTTTCAGCAAAAGACCTTCTTGATTTATTTCAGGTATTTATATAGCAGCAACAATTTATACAGGGCTTTTACATATATTGTACATTCACATCAGTCCCTTTCCTCATGAGCCAATTACCTTACCAGCATTGTGTGTAGGAGGAAACCCACACAATACAAGAGGAACATGCAAACTCCATGGAGGTAGCGTCGAGGTTCGGATTCAACCCGATGATCCTAATGCTGCAAGGCAGTAGTGCTAACCATTAAGTCACTGTGCTGCCCTGGATTTTGACATTTTTTTTTTTTTCATAGCCAATCATTTAGGTAGTGTTCTGGTAAACATTATTCGAGTTTCTTGCCTACACACTGGTAGGCCCACTAGTCTGATATTTTCATGTCTTGATCTGTTTTCCAGACTGCCAACTTTATCTAATAACCAAGCATAATTTTGTTAGAAGACTTTCATAGTGAATTATTGGCCTTTTAGGGCAGAAATTATTGAATCTGCCTCTACCATTCTTTTCACAAATGACTGTCAACTTTTTTTTTTTTTTTAGCTCTCCCATGTCTTTTTGTACATTTTCCATAATTGGTTTTAAATTGTTGACTATCTGAGTTGTTATCATTTTCACAATTTTTTATTTATTTTTTTCTCATTGAATGCATCACCAATCATGGAGCAGGATCAGCCATTTTTATGAGCTCATTGATCTAAGCTAGGGAGGCAAAAAAAAAAAAGACTAATAAGACACTCTAATTCATCCCAAAGGTGTTTTATCGGGTTGAAGTCAGGACTCTTTGTGGGCCAGTCAAGTTCCTCCACCCCAAACTCGCTCATCCGTGTCTTTAAGGAACTTGCTTTGTGCACTGGTCCAAATCATTTGGTGGAGGAGGGATTATGGTGTGGGGCTCTTTTTTAGGGGTTGGGCTTGGCACCTTAGTTCCAGTGAAGGGAACTCTTAAGGTGTCAGCATACCAAGACATTTTGGACAATTTCATGCTCTCAACTTTGTGGGAACAGTTTTGAGATTGCCCCTTCCTGTTCCAACATGACTGCACACCAGTGAACAAAGCAAGATCCATAAAGAGTCCCGACCTCAATCCGATAGAACACCTTTGGGATGAATTAGAGCGGAGACTGCGAGCAAGGCCTTCTCGTCCAACATCAGTGCCTAACTTCACAAATGCGCTTCTGGAAGAATGGTCAAACATTCCCATAGACACACTCCTAAACCTTGTGGACAGCTTTCCCAGAGAAGTTGAAGCTGTTATAGCTGCAAAGGTTGGGCCAACTCAGTATTGAACCCTACGGACTAAGACTGGGATGCCATTAAAGTTCATATGGTTGTAAAGGCAGAAAGTCGCGCGAATTTTCGAACCCTATACGTTATAATGGACGCGAACGTTCGAAATCAAAAGTGCTAATTACAACGGCCAATATGCATGTTAATGTCATAAAACAGGTTTGGGGACCCGGGTCCTGCCCCAGGGGACATATATCAATGCAAAAAGAACTTTTAAAAACTAACGTTTTTTCGGGAGCAGTCATTTTAATGATGCATAAAGTGAAAAAAAAAAAGTGACATTTTCCTTTAAATATGGTACCTGGGGGGTGTCCAAAGTATGCCTGTGAAGTGGCATGTGTTTCCCGTGTTTAGAACTGTCCTTGCACAAAATGACATTTGTAAAGGAAAAAAAGAAGCCATTTAAAACCACTTGCGGCTTTAGGTTTGATCTTAAGTAGAATCTGAACAGGTACATTATGAAGTGTAGCTCCATCCCAAAAAAATCTATTTTTAAGCTTTTTGGAGAACATAGGGAGGGGTTATCACCCCTGTAACATTTGCTGTCTTTGCACATCTGTTCAGAACATGTCACCTCACTTTCCGTCCCAATGACAAATGTTTTTGGAAAAGTGGGGTTTTAATTGAAACAAGGATTGGTGATAAAGTATCAGTAGAGAGGAGATACCTTTTTCCCAAATTAAATCTAACAGGATAGAATTTCCCTTCCTAGGGGTAGATTTCCTCTCACTTCCTGTTTTCTCTTTCCATTTGCAAGTAGGAGTCGTTTGTAAGTTGGATGTTTGAAAGTAGGGGCCTGGCGTATATACTCTGCAGAAATTTGCCCTATTAGATGTTGGTGTAGCCACAAGACTGGTGGGCACAGGAATGGGCCCTGCTGTGAGTTAATAGATCAAGATTTGTAATTGCATGCACCTGTTGAACAGGGCAGAAAAATTGGGGGGGGGGGGGGGGGGGGGGTGGTGGACGGTTTTGCCACAAGACTGTAAGCTCTCACAGTTACTCTTGGTGGGCGCAGGAATGGGCCCTGCTGTGAGTTATTAGATCAAGATTTGTAATTGCAAGCACCTGATGAACAGGGCAGAAAAATTGGGCCTTTGGCGGTGGTGGTGGACGGTGTTGCCACAAGACTGTAGGCCCTCATAGTTACTCTTGGTGGGCGCAGGAATGGGCCCTGCTGTGAGTTATTAGATCAAGATTTGTAATTGCAAGCACCTGATGAACAGGGCAGAAAAATTGGGCCTTTGGCGGTGGTGGTGGACGGTGTTGCCACAAGACTGCAGGCCCTCATAGTTACTCTTGGTGGGCGCAGGAATGGGCCCTGCTGTGAACTATTAGATCAAGATTTGTAATTACCCGCCCCTGTTAAACAGGGGCTGAAAAATTGTGCCTTAGGCACTGGTGCTGGTGCCACAACACTGCAACCCCTCACAGAGACTGTACTTGGAGCACAGCAGTCACACGTGTTGCGAAGCATTTTTTTAAAAAATTGTAAGTACACGCCCCTGTTAAACAGGGGCTGAAAAATTGTGCCTTAGGCACTGGTGCTGGTGCCACAACACTGCAACCCGGCCCTCACAGATACTGTACTTGGAGCACAGCAGTCACACGTGTTGCGAAGCATTTTTTTTTAAAAATTGTAAGTACACGCCCCTGTTAAACAGGGGCTGAAAAATTGTGCCTTAGGCACTGGTGCTGGTGCCACAACACTGCAACACGGCCCTCACAGAGACTGTACTTGGAGCACAGCAGTCACACGTGTTGCGAAGCATTTTTTTTAAAAATTGTAAGTACACGCCCCTGTTAAACAGGGGCTGAAAAATTGTGCCTTAGGCACTGGTGCTGGTGCCACAACACTGCAACACGGCCCTCACAGAGACTGTACTTGGAGCACAGCAGTCACACGTGTTGCGAAGCATTTTTTTAAAAAATTGTAAGTACACGCCCCTGTTAAACAGGGGCTGAAAAATTGTGCCTTAGGCACTGGTGCTGTGGCATGGATCATTGAGGAGGAGGAAGAGGATAGTCAGTGAACATAAGAGGACAGTCACTCAGCATCAGCATAGGCAGTCTTGAAGGGATGTGACATTAAAAATTATTCGGTTATATCCGCCTCAGGTGCCTGGTAGCTGGTGGTGATCCAAGACTGATTCATTTTGATGAATGTCAGTCGATCAACCGAGGCGGTGGACAGGCGCACCCTATGATCAGTCACAAATCCTCCAGCAGCACTGAATGTGCGTTCGGAAAGAACGCTGGAGGCAGGACAGGCCAGTAGCTCAATTGCATACTGTGCAAGCTCTGGCCAGTGATCCATCCTCAGGACCCAGTAAGCCAGAGGATTTTCGGTGGGAAAGGTGTCCAAGTCTGACCTTGCCCCAAGGTATTCCTGCACCATGTATATCAGACGCTGGCGATGGTTGCTGGAAACGATCATACCTTGGGGCTGCGGACTAAAAAATTGTCTGAACGCATCGGTCAGACGTCCACCTTCCCCACCGCTCCTTCTGCCACTGACCGAAGCCTCAGCAACTCGTCGCCCAGGACCAGGAGTTTGTAGCCTCCCAGTTTCTGGGAACGCGTTGCACAGACCTTTCTGCAAGGCCTCCCTGAGATGTCTCATCCTCTGCTCCCTCTGCGACGGCAAGATAAGGTCCGCAACCTTACCCTTGTACCGCGGATCAAGGAGAGTGGCCAGCCAGTAATGGTCCCTCTCCTTGATCCGAAGAACACGAGGATCCTTCCGCAGGCTTTGCAGGATCAGGGAGGCCATGCAGCGTAGGTTAGCTGAGGCATTCGGTCCGGAGTCTTCTGGGTCACTGAGGATGACATGATCGCCAGCCACCTCCTCCCAGCCACGTACAAGTCCACTGGCTTGTTGGGACTGTACATCATCCCTAAAAGACTGCTGCTGCTGATGCTGAGTGCCAGGCTCCACCTCCATGCTCACACAATCCTCCTCCTCCTCCTCCTCCTCCTCCTCCTCATCCTCTTCCTGTGTGATGGGTGGGACAGAAGGAACACTGTCCGGATAAAGGGGGCCTTGAGAGGCAAGGAAGTCCTCCTCTTCCTGCCTCTGTTCTGCCTCAAGTGCCCTGTCCATTATCCCACGCAGCGTATGCTCCAACAGGTGGACAAGAGGGACAGTGTCACTGATGCATGCACTGTCACTGCTCACCATCCTCGTGGCCTCCTCAAATGGTGAGAGGACAGTGCATGCATCCCTGATCATGCTCCACTGACGTGGGGAAAAAAAACCAAGCTCCCCTGACCCTGTCCTGGTGCCGTAGTCGCAAAGGTACTCATTGATGGCCCTCTGCTGCGTGTGCAGTCGCTGCAGCATGGCCAACGTTGAGTTCCACCTGGTGGGCATGTCAGATATTAGGCGGTTCTTGGGCAGGTTCAGCTCCTTTTGCAGCTCAGTCAGCCGAGCACTGGCATTATAAGATCGGCGGAAATGCACACAGACTTTCCTGGCCTGCCTCAGGACATCCTGTAAGCCTGGGAACCTGCCCAAGAACCGCTGCACCACCAGGTTGAGGACGTGAGCCATGCAGGGCACATGGGTGAGCTGCCCCTGTCGCAGGGCGGAGAGGAGGTTGGTGCCATTGTCAGAAACGACCATTCCTGGCTTAAGCTGACGTGGCGTCAACCACCTCTCGGCCTGCCCCTGCAGAGCTGCCAGAACCTCTGGCCCAGTGTGGCTCCTGTCCCCCAAACACACCAGCGCAAGCACGGCATGGCATCTTTTTGCCTGCGTACTTGCGTAGCCCCTTGTACGCCTACGGAGCACCGCTGGTTCCAAGGACAGAGCACTGGAGGAAGAAGAAGAGGAGGGGGTGGAGGAGAGAGGTGTGTCACAACCAGTAGCAGTAGTCGCGTTTTGGAGGCGTGGTGGCGGAACAACCTCCAACACTACTGCACCTTGTCCTGCATCCCTCCCAGCTGCCAATAGAGTGACCCAATGGGCCGTGAAAGAAAGGTACCGTCCCTGTCCATGCCTGCTGGACCATGAGTCAGCGGTAATATGCACCTTACCGCTGACCGCCCTGTCCAGCGAGGCATGGACATTGCCCTCCACATGCCGGTAGAGAGACGGAATCGCCTTCCGCGAGAAAAAGTGGCGTTTGGGAACCTGCCACTGAGGAACCGCACATTGAACAAACTCACGGAAGGGGGCCGAGTCTACCAACTGAAAAGGCAGCAGTTGAAGTGCTAGCAATTTAGCAAGGCTAGCATTCAACCGCTGGGCATGTGGATGGCTGGGAGTGTACTTCTTTCTACGGTCCAGCAGCTGGGGCAGGGAAATTTGCCTGCTGCATTCGGACGTCGGTGTACTGCAAGTACTTGGTTGTGACACACCGAATTCTACACCTTCAGTCCTCTCAGAGCAGCTTTCAGAGAGGACTGAAGGTGTAGTGGGGATGGAGATCCCAGCTGAGGAGGAGCAAGTAGAGGTCCGCTTAGTTCTTTGGTGTGGGTCTTTTATGTGTGCCTGCCAACGAGCTGCATGGCAGGTCGCCATATGTCTGGTCATGCTTGTCGTGCCCAAGCGGCTGATGTTTTGGCCACGCGAGATACGCTTGAGACAAATATTGCAAATAGCAGTGGTGCGATCTGCTGCACTCGTCTCAAAAAAGGCCCACACCAAAGAACTTTTCTGATAACGTGCAGAGGCAGCGCCCTGCACAGGCGGAGCTCTGCGGTGTTGTACAGTTGCTGTGCTGGCCTCTACCTGGCCTCCAGGGGGCATCCTGCCTCGTTGGACATGTGACGCCGCATCCTCCTCCTCCTCGTCCTCCTCCTCATCCTCTCTCCCTTGAGGCACCCACGTGGAGTCAGTGACCTCATCATCCCCTCCCTCTTCACCACTAGAGCAAACCTGGCAGTAAGCTGCAGCTGGTGGAACTGTACTGCCAGATTCCTCAAGCTGGGTATCGTCATCCGAGCCTTCGAATCGTTGGGCATCCTCCTGGAGCATGTACCCAACACTGTGCTCAAAGAGTTCGGGGGACTCCTCAGGAGGACATGGTGGGTCTAGGGAAGGGGTGGCTGATGATGCTCTGTCAGTACCCTGAGCCTGGGTGAGAGAGGATGAGGAGGATGAGGAGGGCTTGGTCATCCATTCTACCAAGCCTTCAGCATGATGCGGCTCCACATGTCCAGCTGCCGAAAACAAAGACGCGCGTGTCCCATGGCCACGTGCTGATGACGATGCACGACCACGTCCACGTCCACGGCCACGTCCACTAGAAACAGAGCCTGCCTGCCCTGTGTTCTTGGCTCTGCACGCTCTGCCTCCCCTTGGCGGTCTTCCAGCCATTGTAGTCGGTAGTCCTGTGGGTGCTGCTGAGAAGAAAATATAGGAGCTCTGTGTGATGCCACTAACACACTAGAAGTCCTATAGGTGCTTCTGCAAAGAAAATATAGGAGCTCTGTGTGATGCCACTAACACACTAGAAGTCCTGTGGGTGCTGCTGAGAAGAAAATATAGGAGCTCTGTGTGATGCCACTAACACACTAGAAGTCCTGTGGGTGCTGCTGAGAAGAAAATATAGGAGCTCTGTGTGATGCCACTAACACACTAGAAGTCCTATGGGTGCTTCTGCAAAGAAAAAATAGGAGCTCTGTGTGATGCCACTAACACACTAGAAGTCCTGTGGGTGCTGCTGAGAAGAAAATATAGGAGCTCTGTGTGATGCCACTAACACACTAGAAGTCCTATGGGTGCTTCTGCAAAGAAAAAATAGGAGCTCTGTGTGATGCCACTAACACACTAGAAGTCCTGTGGGTGCTGCTGAGAAGAAAATATAGGAGCTCTGTGTGATGCCACTAACACACTAGAAGTCCTATGGGTGCTTCTGCAAAGAAAAAATAGGAGCTCTGTGTGATGCCACTAACACACTAGAAGTCCTGTGGGTGCTGCTGAGAAGAAAATATAGGAGCTCTGTGTGATGCCACTAACACACTAGAAGTCCTATAGGTGCTTCTGGGAAGAAAATATAGCTCTGTGTGTGTAATGGGACTAACACACTTCAAGTCCTATAGGTGCTTCTGGGAAGAAAATATAGCTCTGTGTGTGTAATGGGACTAACACACTTCAAGTCCTATAGGTGCTTCTGGGAAGAAAATATAGCTCTGTGTGTGTAATGGGACTAACACACTTCAAGTCCTATAGGTGCTTCTGGGAACAAAATATAGCTCTGTGTGTGTAATGGGACTAACACACTTCAAGTCCTATAGGTGCCTCTGGGAACAAAATATAGGAGCTCTGCCTGCCTGCCACGAACACACTACAAGTCCTATAGGTGCTTCTGGTAACAAAATATAGGAGCTCTGCCTGCCTGCCACTAACACACTACAAGTCCTATAGGTGCTTCTGGGAAGAAAATATAGGAGCTCTGCCTGCCTGCCACTAACACACTACAAGTCCTATAGGTGCTTCTGGGAAGAAAATATAGCTCTGTGTGTGTAATGGGACTAACACACTTCAAGTCCTATAGGTGCTTCTGGGAACAAAGTATAGCTCTTTGTGTGTAATGGGACTAACACACTTCAAGTCCTATAGGTGCTTCTGGGAAGAAAATATAGCTCTGTGTGTGTGATGGGACTAACACACTTCAAGTCCTATAGGTGCTTCTGGGAAGAAAATATAGCTCTGTGTGTGTGATGGGACTAACACACTTCAAGTCCTATAGGTGCTTCTGGAACAAAGTATAGCTCTTTGTGTGTAATGGGACTAACACACTTCAAGTCCTATAGGTGCTTCTGGGAAGAAAATATAGCTCTGTGTGTGTGATGGGACTAACACACTTCAAGTCCTATAGGTGCTTCTGGGAAGAAAATATAGCTCTGTGTGTGTGATGGGACTAACACACTTCAAGTCCTATAGGTGCTTCTGGGAAGAAAATATAGCTCTGTGTGTGTGATGGGACTAACACACTTCAAGTCCTATAGGTGCTTCTGGGAAGAAAATATAGCTCTGTGTGTGTGATGGGACTAACACACTTCAAGTCCTATAGGTGCTTCTGGGAAGAAAATATAGCTCTGTGTGTGTAATGGGACTAACACACTTCAAGTCCTATAGGTGCTTCTGGGAACAAAGTATAGCTCTTTGTGTGTAATGGGACTAACACACTTCAAGTCCTATAGGTGCTTCTGGGAAGAAAATATTGCTCTGTGTGTGTGATGGGACTAACACACTTCAAGTCCTATAGGTGCTTCTGGGAACAAAATATAGCTCTGTGTGTGTAATGGGACTAACACACTTCAAGTCCTATAGGTGCTTCTGGGAAGAAAATATAGCTCTGTGTGTGTAATGGGACTAACACACTTCAAGTCCTATAGGTGCTTCTGGGAAGAAAATATAGCTCTGTGTGTGTAATGGGACTAACACACTTCAAGTCCTATAGGTGCTTCTGGGAAGAAAATATAGCTCTGTGTGTGTAATGGGACTAACACACTTCAAGTCCTATAGGTGCTTCTGGGAAGAAAATATAGCTCTGTGTGTGTGATGGGACTAACACACTTCAAGTCCTATAGGTGCTTCTGGGAAGAAAATATAGCTCTGTGTGTGTGATGGGACTAACACACTTCAAGTCCTATAGGTGCTTCTGGGAACAAAGTATAGCTCTTTGTGTGTAATGGGACTAACACACTTCAAGTCCTATAGGTGCTTCTGGGAAGAAAATATAGCTCTGTGTGTGTGATGGGACTAACACACTTCAAGTCCTATAGGTGCTTCTGGGAAGAAAATATAGCTCTGTGTGTGTGATGGGACTAACACACTTCAAGTCCTATAGGTGCTTCTGGGAACAAAGTATAGCTCTTTGTGTGTAATGGGACTAACACACTTCAAGTCCTATAGGTGCTTCTGGGAAGAAAATATAGCTCTGTGTGTGTGATGGGACTAACACACTTCAAGTCCTATAGGTGCTTCTGGGAAGAAAATATAGCTCTGTGTGTGTGATGGGACTAACACACTTCAAGTCCTATAGGTGCTTCTGGGAAGAAAATATAGCTCTGTGTGTGTAATGGGACTAACACACTTCAAGTCCTATAGGTGCTTCTGGGAACAAAGTATAGCTCTTTGTGTGTAATGGGACTAACACACTTCAAGTCCTATAGGTGCTTCTGGGAAGAAAATATAGCTCTGTGTGTGTGATGGGACTAACACACTTCAAGTCCTATAGGTGCTTCTGGGAACAAAATATAGCTCTGTGTGTGTAATGGGACTAACACACTTCAAGTCCTATAGGTGCCTCTGGGAACAAAATATAGGAGCTCTGCCTGCCTGCCACGAACACACTACAAGTCCTATAGGTGCTTCTGGTAACAAAATATAGGAGCTCTGCCTGCCTGCCACTAACACACTACAAGTCCTATAGGTGCTTCTGGTAACAAAATATAGGAGCTCTGCCTGCCTGTCACTAACACACTACAAGTCCTATAGGTGCTTCTGGTAACAAAATATAGGAGCTCTGCCTGCCTGCCACTAACACACTACAAGTCCTATAGATGCTTCTGGTAACAAAATATAGGAGCTCTGCCTGCCTGTCACTAACACACTACAAGTCCTATAGGTGCTTCTGGTAACAAAATATAGGAGCTCTGCCTGCCTGCCACTAACACACTACAAGTCCTATAGGTGCTTCTGGTAACAAAATATAGGAGCTCTGCCTGCCTGTCACTAACACACTACAAGTCCTATAGGTGCTTCTGGTAACAAAATATAGGAGCTCTGCCTGCCTGTCACTAACACACTACAAGTCCTATAGGTGCTTCTGGTAACAAAATATAGGAGCTCTGCCTGCCTGCCACGAACACACTACAAGTCCTATAGGTGCTTCTGGTAACAAAATATAGGAGCTCTGCCTGCCTGCCACGAGCACACTACAAGCCCCTCTTTGTCAATCAATCTTTGTAACTGAATCTATCTAACTCAATCTCTGCAAGTGAATCTCTCTCTCTACCTAACTAAATCGAGCAGAGTGTCACAGAAACAGCCTGCTCAATCTGCGCCGGAACAGCATGTGACCGGCGCAGACGGCGTGGCGGCGTTTTATAGGGGGGGGCCTAATACTTTTGGCAATGTAGTGTATATTGTATATATGTATATAGAGAATAGTAAAAGCCTTTTGGGGCTGCAGAACCATTAATTCCTCAAAGATTATTCAATTAACCTCAGTTTAAGCAAGGTTTCAACAGGTCTCTATAACCCAGAAGCCACTATTCAGTAACTTTAAAAAGTTTTACAAACATTGTGATGTAGCCTTTCATCTAAACAAACTCTCCACAGATTGTTAAAGCCACAGAGCACTACTGGGAGTTTTTAATAGTGTTCACAAAAATTATATGTAGTTTTTGGTCTCAAACAGGTCTTTAAAAACCACAGCGCTAGCATTACAAATCTCCAGAAGGTCTCAGTAAATTATTATGGCTGTACAGATAGTTGAGCCAGATTGACTCATTAAAGCCACACAGCTCTTATTCTAAAAGCTCCCATTCAAAGCATGTCCCAAACAGGTCTTTAATGCCACAAAGCACCACAGAGAGTCTTTGATAGTATTCAGAGATTACGATGTAACGCTCAGTCTCAGTAAGAGTCTCAGCAGGTCGTCAAAGTCACAACATTAGTATTAATAATCATGACAGTGTCTCAGCAAGGCTTTATAGCCACACAGATTTCAGTAACAGGTTGACTATAAGCCTAGGAGAGGAGGAGGCATTCCAAGACACTATTTAGCTTCTCATCAGTTTGCAAATATCTATTGTTTCACATACTGATACTAATATCATAGATGCTTCTTTAGTGTTTACTCCACTCCTTTCCTTTTTGGCACCCTCTTATTAACTGCTCACCACTTGCCTGGCTTCCTGAAAACCCAACTCTCTAGGCATCTACTGCCAGGATCTTTCTCCTTCTCCTCCTTCACATATAGGAGGCCAGCAGTGACTGGGGACACTGTCCGCTGCCTCCCAAAAAACCCTGGCTTGCTTATGCTCTCCCTCCCCTGCCATTAATCTCAGGAAGACTTCTGGGGACCCCACTGCAAATCCCATGCAATGGGGATTTTAGTCAGCATCTTGCTCCTTCATTCTCCAATTACTAGAACATGTACAATGCCTCCTTCCAGTCAGCATTTTTTTAGTCCTAACACCACTTAAAGCGTTTGTTACCCCAACAATTCATATCCCTGATATGTGTTTGCTGTACCATGTACTTGTATGAGAAAGTATGCTGTTCTCTTTGTATTGTTTCCTTTATCTGAAATGCCTGGTGTTTCTGCCAGTCCCTCTGCTTTCCTATTAAAAACTGACCACACTAAGCAGGAGAACACAGCGTAGTCAGTTCTCTAGCTATGCTGGTAACTCAGCCTGTTCTACTCCAATGATCAGACTAGTCCTGACATGCCCCATCGCTGTACATACATTCACTGGGAAGCTCTGTGTGCTGCTGCTTTTCCTCCCCAGCTCTTATGCAGCTGAGAACAGACGGAATGTGATCACTTAGAAAAAAGGGGAAAAAAGGTATTTATAATGTATTTTATATATATATATATATATATATATATATATATAAAATATTTTATGCCTTTCATTTCTATTTTTAACTGAATCGGTTGTTTTACAATGTAGATATTTACAATAGCTTTAAAGACCCAGCCTTCTGACATGTGTTGTTTACAAATAACAATCAGTATTTTTTGTTGGAAAATTACTTAAAATCCCCAAAAATAATTTTTTTTTAGCAGAGACCCTAGAGAATAAAATGATGGTTGCGTTTTTTTCACAGTGGTTTTCAAATGCATTTTGTTTACAAAAAATCTACTTTGATAAATTAGGAAAAAAAACACAATATGTACCCCAATTTTTGTATAATATGAAAGATAATGTTGCACCGAATAAATACATACCTAACATGTCATGCTTTAAAATTTAATTTGGTGGTATTTGATCACCTCTGTGGTTTTTATTTTTACAAATAATTTTATTTTTTTAAGTTTTCCTTTGTTTCTGTTACAAAACTTTGTAAATAAGTATGTTTTCTCCTTCACTGATGGCACTGATGAGGCTGCACTGATGGGCACTGATAAGGCAGTACTGATTGGCACTGAGGAGGTGGCACTTATATGCAGCACTGATAGGTGGCACTGATGGGCACTCATAGGCAGCACTGATGGGCCCTCATAGGTGGGACTGATGGGCACTCATAGGTGGGACTGATAAATGGCACTGGTGGGCACTGATGGGCAGCACTGATCAGAGGTGCTGGCAGGCATCACTGATGGGCACAGAGTGCCATCCCTAATGGGCAATGATTGCCATCCCTGTTGGGCTCTAGTGGGCTTACCTGGTGGTCTTGGGTGGGCATCCCTGTTGGCCATGGGTGGGCATCCCTGTTGGCCATGGGTGGGCATCCCTGGTGGCCATGGGTGGGCATCCCTGGTGGTCGGCTCTCCTCTACTTGTGTTTTTGTAATCTTTTGCTTTAAGAAAAAAAAATCATATTTATGTGGCCCAAGATCTGGAAGTGCTGTCGATGATGCTCCGGTCCTCCAAGGGCGTAGAGATGAGCGGTAACCATCTTGTCATTGCTCATCTCTCTTAGAAAATACTGCCGACACCAGATGGTTCCTGGGCTCATCGATCGGTAACGTTCACCCGGGAACTGTTGTGGGGATCACTTTTATCGGAAAGCCGGCGGGCTGAGGGAAAAGAAGATACCAGGGTTATGATATCTAGCTGCTGCCATAACCCCGGTATTTAATGTCAAAATAATTTACCTTGAGTGCCAAAACTATTCACACTGAAAGCTTTCTTACTCCCATCAGACACAGCTGCTTTGATGATCATTTTAAAGCTCTGGTTTGCATTTTACATCACAACCCAGAGAAGTTTAGCTACTTCCATGCTTGAACAGCAGCAAAAAAAGCATGATGGACTGATTGTGAGTGTGATATCTGTTTTTAAAGATGTTTTTTTTTTTTTCCCACAGGATATGGCACCACAAAGCACCTGTAAAACACACGTCCTTGTTCTTGTCCTTCATGGCGGTAGTATACTTGATACAGGAGGAGGCGATATCAACAACAAGGTGGCTGATGTTAACACCTTGAGCTCTGTGTTTGAGAAAGTAACCAAAGCCCATTTCCCAGCAGCCCTTGGACACATCTTGATCAAGGTGGTTCCATGTCCTGCAATATGCTCTGAAGCATTTTCCCTGGTTTACAAGTAAGATTTATTATACATTTTGTAATTGTATTTTTTTCTTTTGAATAATAGTTTGATTTTAATTAGATTAAAGTTTGTTAGTTTTATTGTAGTTATAACTCACAAAACATGTATTGCACAAAAAACCCTACCTAAAGAACTGAAAGGACTGTAAAGGTACCAATGGGATAAAAAAAGTATCAAAATATTTATTGTACAGGATTAAAATGTTAAAAACTTAAAAATGTACAAATGTACCACGAACATAACATCAAAAAAAAGCAAAGTGTCTTGGTGTTGATTCTTAGTTACCAACCCCACTGCAGCAGGACACTCAACACACAGCTATTAATGTCTAAACCGCTGGCAACAAAAGTGAGTACCGTAGTTTGAAGACCCCTGTGCTAGACCATTATTATGCCTCCAGAATTGGGAGTGTGACATCTACCCAACTTCGCTCTGCTGGTGGACACAAGAACCTAGATCTATAGATCATAGGCGTGCGCACAGGGTGTGCCAGGCGCGCCTGGGCACACCCTAATCGCCCCGTGCGTTACCGATTTCCTGGGTCCCCTGTCTCCCCCTGCAGTGCTGCCAGCTTCCCACTTCTCCCTCCGGCTGCTGCTGGGGTAGTTTCATGATTGAGTGAGGGCGAAGGGGCTGGTGAATATTTAATTTACTGGCCCATGAACACAGTGAGTGATCTGTACCGATTACACGTGTCTTCATTCTTAGTAAACGATGCTGCTCAGCACAGAGCACTTTGCATTCCTTCACTGTCCAATGCAGCTGAGGCTGCAGAGAAAGGGACTGGGGAAGCGCTGTCCTCAGTCCCTTTCTCTGCCTCAAAAGTGAAAAATCAGGGGTTTGTTTAGACCGTTTGATATTTCACCAAAGTCCCCCAATGGGGCTCTAAAAAAATAGTAAGCAAATAATAAAAACTAATATTGTAAGAAATAATTAAACAAAATTGTAAAAAGTAATAAAAAAAAAAAAACATGATTGACACTAATCTCTGCTCTACTGACACCGTCCGCTGCTCTGCTGATATACACGCTTGCATATTTGTGCTCTGGGGTGCACACCCTAATGCAATAGGCTGTGCACACCAATGCTATAGATATATATTTGGGCAACACAGTAGTGTAGTGGTTAGCACTTTCACCTAGCAGCAAAAAAGTCACTGGTTCAAATCCCACCCTTGACACCATCTGCCTGGAGTTTGCATGTTCTCCCTGTGCCTACATGAGTTTCCTCCAGGTACTCCGGTTTCCTCCCACACTCTAAAAACATGTTGGTAGGTAAATCCACTCCTGTCTAAATTGGCCCTAATATGTATGAATGTGTGTGAGGGACACAAACACCACCCCATGTTAAAAATATTTTTTTTTTCTTAATTTGCAAATAAGGATCACCTCTTCCTTAGAGAACAGTGAGCGGGGCTTGGTGATGGGAAGAAATTGGCAGCAGTACAAGCAACTTCCTGGAGGGGCGTGACGTCATTCCTGTGTGCTGGCCACCGCTTCCGGGAACCAGTAATGCACCACGGGTAGTTACTTCCGCACACAAAGCAGTTGCGCATCTCACGTACAGATTGTTTGCGCATCTAGCTGCAGGAACACAATTTTAAAAAGCAGATGCAGATTTCCAGGACTGGACTAACAAATGTTTATAGTGAAAGGCAACTGATGTTTTCTATTAAACAAGGTCTAAATGGGCCATTGACATGCATCACAGTTGAACTTAGGAATGTGTCTTTGCAAAGTTAAACTAAATAAAATCCTTTCTTTTTTTTTTGCTTGGGGATAGAGTGCAGAGGGATTAGAAGTCTTGTCAGTTTTTGGGGATGTCTGCACCCCTGATAGGGTGAAGATACCTTCCAAATTGTGCCAGTTTCTCCTTCAAATTTATACACTTCCTGTCACATAGCCAAACAGGAAGTGAGGGTAAAACCCTACCAATGTCTTTCCTTGGGGACACACAGGTCAATCTAAATAGTTTCCCCATTAGATAAATTGCACTCTAGCATTTTGCTGTGTACACCCCAAATTATTATTAGGTATCTTGGACTTTGGGTTTATTTACTAAAGGAAAATCCACTTTGCACTACAAGTGCAGTTGCTAGAGATCCGAGGTGGACATGCAAGGGAAAAAAAAAAAAAAAACAGCATCTTTGCTTCTACATGATTGGATGATAAAATCATCAGTGCTTCCCCCCAGATTTACAGCGAGTACACTTGTATTGCAGAGTGGATTTGCCTTTAATAAACCCCA
The DNA here is from genome assembly GCA_028564925.1 of Lithobates sylvaticus. Classification (NCBI taxonomy): domain Eukaryota; kingdom Metazoa; phylum Chordata; class Amphibia; order Anura; family Ranidae; genus Lithobates; species Lithobates sylvaticus. The sequence goes on from CM053027.1 coordinate 111,917,805, forward strand.
AAATACCTAATAATTTGGGGTGTACACAACAAAGTGCTAGAGTGCAATTTGCCTAATCGGGACACTAGTTAGATTGACCTGTATGTCCCCAAGGAAAAACATTGGTAGGGTTTTACTCTCACTTCCTGTTTGGCTATGTGACAGGAAGTTAAGCCAATTTTCAGAAAAGGGACACAAAGCCCAACCTAAAAAAGACAAGCAGGGGTTCTAACACTCACTTGGTTTCCCTCAAATGGCCACAATTAGAATAGGATTGTCCTGAGATAGATTTTAGCTCAGTGCTCTAAATCAGTGGTTCTCAACCCTGTCCTCAAGTACCCCCAACAGGCAATGTTTGCAGGTTTACCCTCCCTGGCGGTATGATTATGTCTGGAATTTTGTACCAAAAGTGGTACAATTATTTTGCATGGAAATTTGGCGTTTTATATTGTAGGCTGCAATTCTTATGAATAACTCACTTAAATATGTCCAAACCAGAGTCTAGTAGACATCCCGGATATGATAAAGTTTGAAACACAAAATGATAAATTATAATATAATAAATAACTATAAAAATTATTCAATAATGTAATCAAATCAAAAACACTGAAATTTGCTCAGTTGCAGAATTTTCACTGTCATTACATTTAGTGTTTGATGATGAATTGTGATTCTAATTTATTATCGCTGTTTTCTAGCTGGTCTAAAATCACTTTTGACATAAAGGGACACTTTTTGGTTGCTATGGACAATCTCCAGTTTCCAGGCAGAAATTTATTTATTATATAAAACTACATGCAGGGCACTGGACAGACCACTAGGGACAAAGGGGATGTGTAATTTTTTTATACAGTACTGTAATCTGTAAGATAACAGTACTGTATGTGTTTTGTGTGTTTTAACTTTTTTGAATTTGGCATGATCTCCGCTCCCGTGCGTCGTAACGTCGCAGGGAACGGAGATCAGCGGCACTCAGGGCACTGTGTGAATCGAGCGGAGGAGCTCGCACACACAGCGAGGAGACATCGCAGGATCCAGAGGACAAGGTAAGTAACTTGCCCTGTATCCTACAATGCAAACCCGAGTCTGACTCAGGGTTACCGCTTATGGTACTGAAGTTCCACCCCTAACCAGACTCGGGATTACCGCCAGGGGGGTTAAATCACAGTCAATGGCTTGGTATTTTAAACAGCTATTTAGTGAAGATAAATTCCTGGGGGTACTTGAGGACTTAGGCTGAGAACCACTGTGCTAAAATGGAAAATTGAATACTTACCTCTCTGTAATTTTCCTTTCCTGTTGCCTATCCATGGCAGCATATGCACAATCCATGCATATGCTACCATGAAGGCACCAGGAAAGTAGCTTTTAGACAAATCGCACCTTTTTTTATTTTGCCATGCCAATCAGCCTAGTTATGCTGCAGCTTGGAAATCTGTTGCATGAACTTTGTTTAGGTGGGGAAGAGAGTGTAAAATGCAGTACTTGGATTGAGCATGCATCTGCGAAACAAATTATTAACAAAACACATAAAAATTTGCTACACTTTATTGGTCAACAAAAAAGGACTTGGAAAAGAGCAAGGAAAGCAAAATAACACATGCATGTTAATTTGAGACACTAACAGAATATGGTTTTGAGGTCTGACCATTTTGCAGAGGAAACTAACAGGAGTTAAAACAGCTGCGCCCACAAACTGACAGTCTCTTAATGATTTAAACATTTAGTAGTCACAACAGCTTGAGGAAGATTTTGCAAAATAATGCAGTACAGACAATTAAATCAAAGTGAAACTAACAACCCACAAACAACACAGATCGACAACATCAAAAATATTTCAGTGAAAAATATACCCCCACCCCAAAAAAAAAACAAAAGTAAAAAATACTTGCTCTAAAACAGATCTGTTTTGCAAAGACATAACAAACAAAAGAGAAAAGGTGTGTTACAAACTCTATAAGGATACACGCACACACTTTTCAGGGCAAGGTAAAGAATGCTATCTGCAAGCTTTATATAACATAGGTTTGTGTGCTAATGAGGTAATTGAAAACACATACACAGTCCATGAAACACACAAAATGCAAGTTCACTCAATGTAGAGACAGAATTGGAATTGTAGAGACACCTGTTAAGGATGTCCTTACTAACCCAAAAACACACTCTCTGAGTATGCCCAGAACAACCCAAATGCAGCTAGCACAAAATAAGCCAAAATTAAGCATATCATCCAGCATGCTGTAAAATTTCAGATGGGACAAACACCACCTGGTCCAGGGGGGCAAACAAAGAGTTTAACATGGGCAAAAGTTATACAACAAATACCATTGTAGTCTATGGGAACTGACTTTAAAAGCTATTAACTTGGGGGGGGGGGCTTACTCTGCTTGTAAAGTGGTTCATCTGTAGCATGTATCCAAAATGCTGCTTCAAAGATGTACGGCATTAGAAAAAACTTACAAATCTACATGGCAGCTTCAAGATTTTAACCCAAAACCAAAAATAGCCTGCCCCCCCCCCCCCCCAATACATACAAGGCCATTTGGGTCTGTTTAGTCTTAAAATGAGAACCCCCCATGTTGGCAATGAAGCCATGAACATGACCTGTGTGCAAATCTTCTTAAAAAACATACATAAAGGTGAACCAGTGTAAAAAAAAAAATGTGTCAAGTTTAGAGGCGCGCCCGTTCAACCCATGCAATTGCATGTACATTGCTTAACATCTACTAAGATTTTGGCCAAGCAGTGAACAAATGCATGTGAACGAGCACAACAGCTGCTTGCACACTGCTTACATGGATCTCACGCAGTTCTAAATGTACTTGCGAGCACAGCAGGCTTTCTCTGAAAAAGCTACTTTCTCATTCTATTTTGGGCATATTTGTTACTTGGGCAGTTGTTACTAAACTTCCTCACATCACCCCATAATATTGGCACCTCCATCTTCTGACAATATTGATTTGGAGATGCAGTGCGCCATGTCCATAGTGGCGCACGGATTGCATTCTCCCGTGCGTCAAGATCGCTATAGTAAATGGGGGATTCGCGCTCTGTTACCGGTGCACCATTTCGTAACTATGGAAATGTGCTTTGTGCTTCGAGGTGCACCTCTACTGATGGCACACGGCTTTTGTAAATCACCCCCATAGGCCTTTATTGAGTTAAGTTCAGGGTATTTGGCAAAACAATGCCAAAAGCTCCTAAACTTGAGTTTAGGAGCAATGGTGTGCATGAGGCCTAAGGTAGTTCTGACATCTCTATTTAAACAATAGAAAAACTGTTTGGCTTTTGATACACTTACAAAGATGATGGAGTGGGCAACAGAAAAACATTTGGAACCTTCATTTCTGCCAGCTGTTGCCAGTCCAGATGAACCCTAGGACTACAACCTGGAAGCGCTCCATAGCAAAAGTCCATCACAGCTTTGCAAAGTTAAGTTTCACCACATTCACTAATCTCTGGGTAAATTGCTGTACAACGTGTAAGTTTCCTTGTACAGTGAACAACCTTTACCTTTAGTAACCTTTACCTTTAGTAAATGAACCCGATTTTGTTTGGCTATTATTATTAATACATTTTATACTTGCTCCCTACATTATTTTAATGAATACGCCCAGCTTTGTTCACAATGTATAAGGTGTGTAGGCTCTACAGTACTTTAGGGCCACAGCTACTGCATTAAGGGGGCATATTATAGAAATAACAATTTAATACATATCCCTGAATAAGTCTGTCATTTTCTTAGCACTGAAAATATTCAAGTAGTCAATGGCTGGCATTTCTTCTAATGGCCTCAGACAGCTTTTGTCTAATCCCAGCATGAATACTGGAGATAGGACTCCATGCTTTTGTTCAGTTACCTTTGAAAGAGCAGAAATGAAAAAAAACCTTATCATCCCATTTTTTTTTTTTTTTAGACATTTCTATGTAACATGTACAAAGCTGCAAAAATATAGCCCATGACAGCGACTTCATTACAGATTCTAAAGAAATAAAATCAGTTTTTAGTTGTGATTCTTTTGTATATCTAGTGTCCTGAAGCTTTCTCATCTCACAGGGGTGATTTACAAAAGCTGTGCACCATCAGTAGAGTCGCACGACGAGGCGCAAAGCACAGTTCCATATTTACGAAATGGTGCGCCGGTAACAGAGCTTGAATCCCCCATTTACTATTGTGATCTCGGCGCACGGGAGAATGCAATCTATGTGTCACTATGGGCATGGCGCACGGCATCTCCAAACCAATATTGACAGAAGATGGAGGTGCCATTATTATGGGGTGATGTGAGGAAGTTTAGTAACAACTGCCCAAGTAACAAATATGCCCAAAATAGAATGAGAAAGTAACTTTTTCAGAGAAAGCTTGCTGTGCCCGCAAGTATGTTTAGAACTGTGTGAGATCAATGTAAGCAGTGCGCATGCGTAAGCGGCTGTTGTGCTTGTTCACATGCATTTGTTCACTGCGTGGCCAAAATCTTAGTAAATGTTAGACTTGTGCACAACGGAAAATTTTGTTTAGTTTCGGTTAAAATACATAATTTCGTTCTGTTATATTCGTTATGTTACGTTAATACGTTTTCGGATTAATTTGTTATTTCTGTAGAGTGTCGATATTCGTTATACTGGATCTTGAATCATGTTAAATTCATTCATTATATGCGCTATAATTTAGTTCGTATTCGTTGAATTTCGATATTTATGTATCTATATATATATTCGTGATATTGATTCGTAGTTTGGAAATTTGTTTGTTTATTGAATCTATTAACACACACAATGACAATATCTCTTCTCCTCTGCTCAAATACAATACAACACCCTTCTCACTCAGTTCTCAGAAATGCACTTTGCCAGTAATCCAACCTCCAGCACAAAATTAATCAGCTGATTGGACTGTAAGATTTACTTTGAGTTGACCTTTTGTTTCATTAGATCTTTAACGAATTTCATGTTATATAAAGCTTGCAGATAGCATTCTTTACCTTGCCCTGAAAAGAGGCAAATGTGTGTGTGTGCGTCCTTATAGAGTTTGTAACACATGTATTTTCTTTTTGTATTTTGTTTGTTATGTCTTTGCAAAACAGATGTGTTTTAGAGCAAGTATTTTTTACTTTTGTTTTTTTCACGGAAATATTTTTGATGTTGTCAATCTGTGTTGTTTGTAGGTTGTTAGTTTCACTTTGATTTAATTGTCTGTACTGCATTATTTTGCAAAATCTTCCTCAAGCTGTTGTGGCTACTAAATGTTTAAATCCTTAAGAGACTATGCGTTTGTGGGTGCAGTCCTTTTAACTCCTGTTAATTTCCTTTGCAAAATGGTCAGACCTCAAAATCATATTCTGTAAGTGTCTCAAATTAACATATATGTGTTTTTTGCTTTCCTTGCTCTTTTCCAAGTCCTGCTTTGTTGACCAATAAAATTTGTAGCTAATTTTTATGTCTTATGTGTTTTGTTTATAATTAGTTTTGCAGATGCATGCTCAAGCCAAGTATTGCATTTTACACTCTCCTTCCCCTAAACAATTTTCATGCAACCGATTTCTCAGCTGCAGCTTAACTAGGCTGATTGGCATGGCAAAACAAAAGGTGTGATTTGCCTAAAACCTACTTTACTGGTGCCTTCATGGTAGCATATGCATGGATTGTGCGTATGCTGCAATAGATAGGCACCAGGAAAGGAAAATTACAGAGAAGTAAGTATTCAATTTTCCATTTTAGCGCAGTGGTTCTCAGCCTCAGTGCTTAAGTACCCCCCGACAGGACATGTTTTGGGCATTTATCTTAGCTAAATAGCTGTCCAAAATACCAAGCCATTGACCGTGATTTAAATCACCTGTGCAAGAAGAAAGAAAACCTGCAAACATGGCCTGTTGGGGATACTTAAGGACAGGGTTGAGAAGCACTGATTTAGTGCACTGAGCTAAAATCTATCTCAGGACAATCCTATTCTAATTGTGGGCATTTGAGGGAAGCCAAGTTAGTGTTAGAACCCCTGCTTGTCTTTTTAAGATTGGGCTTTGTGTCCCTTTTCTGAAAATTGGCTTCACTTCCTGTCACATAGCCAAAGAGGAAGTGAGGTTAAAACCCTACCAATGTCTTCCTTGGCTTCCTTCCAATCTGACTAGTGTCTCCATTAGGCAAATTGCACTCTAGAACTTTGTTTTGTACATCCCCAAATTATTAGATATTTGGGGGTTTATTAAAGGAAAATCCACTCTGCAATACAAATGCACTCGCTGTAAATCTGAGGGGAAGCACTGGTGATTTTATCATCCAGTCATGTAGAAGCAAATATGCTGTTTGCTGTCCCCCTCGGATCTCCAGCAACTGCACTTCCAAGTGCACTTGTAGTGCCAAGTGGATTTGCCTTTAGTAAATAAACCCCAAAGTCCAAGATACCTAATAATAATTTGGGGTGTACACAGCAAAATGCTAGAGTGAAATTTATCTAATGGGCAAGCTATTTAGATTGACCTGTGTGTCCCTAAGGAAAGACATTGGTAGGGTTTTACCCTCACTTCCTGTTTGGCTATGTGACAGAAATCGAATAAATTTGAAGGAGAAACTGGCAAAATTTGGGAGGTGTCCTCTCCCTATCAGGGGTGCAGACATCCCCAAAAACTGTCAAGCCTTCTAATCCCTCTGCATTCTATCCCCAAGCAAAAAAAGAGAGGATTTTATTTAGTTTAACTTTTCAAAGACACATTCCTATGTTCAACTGTAATGCATGTCAATGGCCCATTTAGACCTTGTTTAATAGAAAACACCAGTTGCCTTTCACTATAAACATTTGTTAGTCCAGTCCTGGAAATCTGAATCTGCTGTATTATTAATTTCCATAAAAATTGGGTTCGTGCAGCTAAATGCGCCAAATGCATCTGGAAGCGCGACAGCTGTGTATGTGAGGTGCGCAACTGCTGTGTGCGCAGAGATATGTCCCCGTGGCACATATCTGGTTCCAAGAAGTGGTGGCCAGCACACAGGATTGACATCACGCCCCTCCAGAAAGTTGCTTGTACTGCTGCTAATTTCTTCCCACCACCATGCCCCGCTCACTGTTCTCTGAGGAAGAGATGATCCTTATTTGCAAATTAAGATAATTTTTGATTTATTTTTACATGGGGTGGTGTTTGTGTGGGTCATATGTGTATGTCTAAATGATTTGGCCTCAAAACATACACCTACCTCCTGTGTACATATTCACTGTCGGGCCAATGTATATTGCTTCCTGCTTCAGTGTGTGTGTATATATAGATATATATATCTATAGATTCTTGTGTCCACCAGCAGAGAGAAGCTGGGTAGATGCCACACTCCCAATTCTGAAGGCATTATAATGGTCTATCATAGGGTTTCCCAACTAAGGCCCTCCAGTTGGTCAGGAAGTACAATTCCCATCATGCCTAGTCATGTCTGTGGATTTCAAAGTTTTACAATGCCTCATGGAATGTGTAGTTCCGCCACAGCTGGAGAGCCGTAGTTTGAAGATTCCTGATCACTCTAGCATGTCTTGAAAAAAGGTAGTTTTTCATGTGCCTTGTATAATACCCAAGAAATATCATTAGGAAAATACAAGTAGGTCATGGCACATCTACATTCCAAATTTTGCACTTAAGATGGTCATGCACTATGCAATCTGATTGGCCAATCTCTGTACAACTCGATATTTAGGCAAAATAGGTAAAAGGAAGACTCACATGAACAATTAATTCAAAATATAGGAAATCAAATCGGCTCTTGCACTAAATCTAATTTATTTTAGGATCTAACTGATTGCAGTGTATGGTCCCCTTTAGCCACTTGCCGACCAGCAGCCGTGATTATACAGCGGCAGGTCGGCACATTCCCGCAAACTGCTGTAGTTGTATGTCGGTCCCTTTAACAGCGGGAGTGCCGATGCTCGTGACCGGCGGTCGCGATGACTGCTGGCCACGAGCAATCGCAGGCACGAGAGGCAGAACAGGGACATGTGTGGGTAAACACACACATCCCAGTTCTGTGAGGTGAGAAGAGATAGATTGTGAGTTCCTACGAGCTAGGAACCACGATCTCTCATCTCCTATAGTCAGTCCTATCCCCTACAGTTAGAACACACACATAGGGAACACAGTTAACCCCTTGATTGCCCCCTAGTGTTAACCCCTTCCCTGCCAGTGACATTTACACAGTAATCAGTGCATTTTTATAACACTGATCGCTGTATAATTGTCAATGGTCCCAAAAATGTGGTGTTTACAAGTTAAAAACATTTTTTTTGCTAGAAAATTACTTCGATCCCCCCTACATTATAATTTTTTTTCTAACACACTAGAGAATAAAATGGCGGTCGTTGCAATACTGTTTGTCACACCGTATTTGCGCAGCAGTCTTACAAGCGCACTTTAAAAAAATTAAAATAAGACAACGTACAAGGACAAGTAAAGTTAGCCCAATTTTTTTATATTGTGAAATATAATGTTACGCCGAGTAAATTAATACCCAACATGTCACGCTTCAAAATTGCGCCCGCTCGTGGAATGGCGACAAACGTAAAAATCTCCAAAGGCAGCATTTAAAAAATTCTACAGGTTGCATGTTTTGTGTTACAGAGGAGGTCTAAAATTTTTGCCCTTGCTCTACTGATCGCGGCGATACCTCACATGTGTTGTTTGAACACCGTTTTCATATGCTGGAGCTACACACGTATGCGTTCACTTCTGCGCGCGAGCTCGGCATGGCGGGACACGTTTAAAAACATTTTTTTTTCTTATTTATTTTACCTTTTATTTTTTAAATTTTACATTGTTTTAAAAATAAATTGTGTCACTTTTATTCCTATTACTATTTTATTCCTATTTTATTCCTATTACAAGGGATGTAAACATCCCTTGTAATAGAAAAAAAGCATGACAGGACCTCTTAAATATGAGATCTGAGGTCTTTTTGACCCCAGATCTCATATTTAAGAGTTTTGACCCCAGATCTCATATTTAAGAGGTCCTGTCTTGCTTTTTTCTATTACAAGGGATGTTTACATTCCTTGTAATAGGAATAAAAGTGATAAAAGTAATCTTGCAGAGAATCCGCTGCAGAGACCACTTTTACCTTGTACCGGACCGCCAGCCGAGCACGGGGATACTGGGGTTATGGCAGCTGGCTGCTGCCATAACAACAATATCCGTCCCCAAAGTAGGGACGTACATAAGCGCGCGGCTGTCCGGAAGTGGTGACTTTTCTGGAGCACTAATTAATCTATGAACTGGTGCAGTGCCTTCTTCTTAGTAAATCACCCCCACAGTAGTGTTACAGTATAGTTCCCATAACTAAGGCTTCCAGCTCTCCTTTAAAAAATACAAAGCTTTATTTTTTTTTTACTGTCCAATTACATGCTGGGCTTCAAAGTGAGAAAAAAACTGCAAGTTTTCTGCTGTTCACATTATTCATGCAAATTTTAGGATTTTCTGATAAATGGGCAACATTTTCTTTATTTTTAAAGCAAATCTGCTTTAATTTAGCTCTTTGTTGTTTTATACTAATCCCGTGCTTTCATGAAGAAAATTTTCTCTGTGACTTTTTAAGGAATTACATTTTCTGCATGGGCTTATTGGTCACTGCCATGCAAAAATGTAAGGGGAAGTTATTTTGCTTCATATATGTTATTTATTGAATTATTCAATCAGGAAAACAAAATGTAAATGAACTTATCATATTTACCTATACCAGCAATCATCATATAATTTTAGCTGTTTTTGCTCAATAAGCCTGTTAACAGAGCTCAATATCCTAAAGTCAAATAACATAAATCAGAGCAGATTACATAATCAAATTACATGCATCCATAAATTATATAAATTCCTCTGCCACATCCCTTTCTCTCTACTGTGTTTGGATGGGTCATACATACTTGAAATTAAAGCTGAGAACCCAAGGGCAAACATTTTCTGCGAACACTTTTAATGGTGCTCCCTGTTTTATGTAATTATTTGTAAAACAAATGTCTATAAGTAGTAAAAAAAAATAAATAAAAAAATCTGTTTAAAACCTATTAATGTAAAAAAATAAATAAAAAAAAAGACTCATAACTGTTGCCATGTATATTCTAACTAAATGTAATTTAGTTTACAGTGTTGTGTATTGTGAATAACTTAAAAAAAAATACTTGTTTTAACTTTTTTTGTCCTTTCTTGCATCTTAGTGCTTTTATATGACAAAGTATTTTACATCATACAGTCATACAGTATTTATTAGTTGTGTTTACTTGTTTTGAATATGTTTTGCCCTCTTTACTCAATCTTCTCACATCTCAACCGGGTTAAGTTAAATGTTCATAGGACATATTTAGGAATTTTATCAGCTTAACGTTATAAAACATAAGCAACCTTCTTAATTAGGCTAGAGTTCTTTGTTAAGGAATGCATAATTGATTTTAAACGTTGAATAATACATCTAGGACATTTCATCAAACCAACAGATAGGCTAAAGGCCCATACACACAATCAGACTTTTTGACAACAAATTAGCAAATTAGCTGTTTTGGACCAACATCCGACCGTGTTTACGCTCCATCGGACCAACTTTTTCAGTTTTCAACGGACTTTTGTTGGCTGTGTGAACGGACCAACTTTCTGCCAACAAAAGTCTGATGGAGCAAAGTCCGTGTACAGAAAACCATAGGACTTTTGTACAAAGTACAAACACCCATGCTCAGAACCAATGCAAAAGATCAGACAACAATACAGATGTTGACCAAATGTGGCGGTAAAGAGCAGAAAACCCACCTGATTTGGTGAAAGTTGGCTGAAAAAGTCCTGCTGTGTGTATGCAATACAAGTTCAGGGCCGATGCCCTTTGTACAAAAATCCACGGGAAAGTTTGTACAAAGTCCTATTGTGTGTATGAGGCTAAAGAATGACATGTGTAAACATCATACAGATTGATTCATTTCCTACTGTTATAAGCCTTAAAGCGGAGTTCCACCCACTTTTTAAACTTAATTATTATATAAATGGCAATATTTTCTTCATTAATCGTTATTTATTTATTTTTCAGTCAGCTTACCATGATTATAAGCTGTTCAATTTTACTTCCTCCTTCTCCCACCCACGGCCAATCCCGTCATTTCCTGCGGCGCACTGGGAACTTGGTGTCATCATTCCCAGGAGTCAGTGTGGATCACCGCCGCTCAGCATCGCGAGATTCCATCACGAGATATATTTGTTGCCATCACAAAGGGGCGGGCACTTCCGCCGCCGCTGCCCGTTGTGATGGCAACGTGAGAAATTACGGAGCTGCAAGCCTTTCATACTGCGGGTGCACGAGAATGGGCGGTGCATGCTGGTCACTCAGCTGCGCTGTATACCGGAAGATAATGATTGTGGGCTTCACATACCCATAAGCAATATGGGAACGGCCAAGACAGCAAAATATAATCTATTTGTTTATATAAAATCTTCAATCTGGTGTCGAAATGAACTATAATCGTGAGTGCAATTAGTATATGTTATGATCCTGAGTTAGGCATTAGAAATAAAAATAAAAAAATGTCGTTGGAACTCTGCTTTAATGTAGTAGACCAGTATATATAGAAATGTGTGAAATCACCTGTAGAGAGGCTAATATGCCATATTACATAGAAAGACAACCTGTGGTGTTTCACTATGGGCTCCATGGACTTGAAAGCAATCATTGTACATAATGGCTACCCCCACGGCGTCTCAAACTGTCATTAAAAGTAGATGATGAGTTAGTATTCCTTTTGCCAGGATTTTTTTCTCTGCCTATCATTATAGTGTTGTACTTTAGTCAAGCAGTTTGTCTTTGTAGAGAGTGCTTTAAAAAGTGTAAGCTGGGTACTCTTGAGCTTTTGAATTTCCACTGAGCTGATTGACAAGATCACCTCTTACTAACTAACCTTAAAATGTGACCTCCTATTTCTGGCAAATGTATTACTGTGAGAGAGGACAGATGAATAGCAACATTTGTGAACAATATTCTTTGCATGTCTTGTTTCTTTATGCCCGTGCAGGCTGTGAAATCATAAATGTTCTTAATAATTTATTTTGCTACACAACCTTTCCAAAATTAGCGACCTCTGAAAATGTTATGTTCACATGTACCCATGGGAACAAGAGCGGCCAGCGTTCAAATACATAGTGAAAAAAACTGAAATGAAAAGGTCTGTTAGGCTACTGTATGCAAATATTATACATTATTTGAACATACGGACAAAAATCAACTGGAAAACAGCCCCCCAAAAACACAATTTCCGCTGTGAAAACAGAAAACAGATGACCACATTGTCAGCCAACCATTAGCCACACTTTCCAGCACAGATCGATTGCTCAATCCATTGGTAGGCTCTTTCAAGAGAGTCTCTCTCCAGAACAGACTCTTTCTGATTTTTCATAGATTATCTTGGTCAGGATTAAAGTGTATATCCCATAAAATGTTGAGGCATACCACTATGTACAGAAGTTTTTTTTTTTTTTTTGTTCTAATGCATAGTGCATTGAATTCAAATTATAGATGTGTTGAAAGAGCATGTAAAATAATGCCTGAGTCTACAGGATGTTGTCAATGTACTTGCAAACCACAGTTGTACCATCATAAAGAGAGCATGCAAGGTAAGGAGTCTGTTCTGGAGAGAGACTCTCTTGAAAGAGCCTACAACGGGAACAAACTCCAAGAAGGACTTCCATGAGTAAGCCTGCTTTGTAGAAAGGTTGTTCTGAGAGAACCTGCTTGGTGGAGAGACTGTTTATAGATCATCTCCAGAATGGGGAGAAAGCCCTGAGAGAGCCTGCTTTCTCTAATACTCTCCCGAATATTGTCTGCCATGACAAAAGACTGTCTTGAGATAGACTGTCATGTGAAGAGAAAGCTCTGGATAGACTTCTCTGTGAAGAGAATGCCGTGGAGGGTGATTTTCTCAACTGTGCGAGAGGCTTCAATGACATGGCCTGCCATGTTGAGAAACTGCCCTTGGCAGTCTGAATAGTTGTACATTATGTGCCATAGCAAAGAAAACAACTGATGAGAATTTTGTGCTATCATTTAAATAATTGTAAGCAAGTATAGGCAGATAACATGGCTACCAGCAAAATGTGAACATTTCTCATTGAGCATAATGGAGAGCAATGCATGCTTTAACAGCCTGCATAGAAATAGGACAGGTGGCACTGAGCTGCTTTTCATTCAGATTTGTTAGATATGTGGAGACAGGTGAAGTTACGCTTTAACTAATATCACAATTAAAGGGGTTGTAAAGGTTTAAATAACAAACATGTTATACTTACCTCCTCTGTGCAAGGGTTTTGCACAGAGTGGCCCTGATCCTCCTCTTCTGGGGTCCCTCAGCGGCGCTTCTAGCTCCTTCCCGCATCGAGTTCCCCCTCGGAGACCGCCATTCCAAAGGTACACTCGTGCGGGCATGCTGCCGAGTTCTGCTGCTACGTCCATTGACACAGACAGCATGACTCGGCCCTGCCCCCCATGTCACTGGATTTGATTGACAGCAGCGGGAGCCAATGGCTGCGTTGCTATCAATCTATCCAATGAGGACCGAGACAGCGACTGCAGTTGCTGTGCTTGTCCCTGTCGATGGAACGATCGGGTTCAGGTAAGTAAAAGAGGGGCTCTGGGGGGCTGCTGCACTACAGAAGGGTTTTCACCTTAATGCATAGAATATGTTAAGGTAAAAAAAACCTTAAGGGTTTAAAATCCCTTTAAGTACTTGGGTGGGATTGTCTGTACTGTCTACTAGACATTGTTTCAGTGTCCTGCTGTTTCCTTTTACTGGGTCAGGTGGTATACCACCAGGGACAGCAGAAGTGTGTATGGGTAAGCCATTATACTATATATTATGGCCCAGACCCACACTAGCTATATTACTGTGTTTTTTATGCAGGGTGGTTGCAATTATTTTTTATGCATTTTAAATGTATTATCATTTATTTCTGCGTAAGATGAACTTTGCTACAGGAGCACCAATGATACAGCAAGCAAAAGCTAGCACGATTTATTGGGTAAGGGAAAAATGCCCTCTTTGATAATTATTACTGTATTTTGGATTTACTATCACATTCTGTCCCGAACAATAAGGGTAAAGCTTCCCTGGCAGGAGCAAAGACAGCAATACAAATCTCACTGGGATTTAAGCCTTTCCCTACTCTATGCAAAACAAAAATAAAAATTTTGGGGAAAAAGATACCCTTTTAACCACTTCAAGACCAAGCCTATTTTGACACTTGTTGCTTACAAGTTAAAATCAGTATTTTTTGCTAGAAAATTACTTAGAGCCCCCAAACATTATATATATATGTATATTTTTTTGGCAAAGACCCTAGATAATAACATGGCTGTCATGGCAATATTCTATGTCACACAGTATTTGCGCAGCATTTTTTCAAATGCAATTTTCTTGGAAAAAATACACTTTTTTGTTTTAAAAAGTAACAAAACAGTTAAGTTAGCACCAATTTTTTTGCATATTGTGAAAGGTATTTATTTACTCGGTGTAAAATATTCTAACATGTTACGCTTTAAAATTGCACGCACTCGAAAAACGACAGTACTTAAAAATCTCTATAAGCAACGTTTACATTTTTTAACAAATAGGAAGGCCAGCATTTTCTACCCCACAATTACCCCACTTCCACTGGTTGTTACGCCCGCTACCCAGTGCAAGCATCCCCTCACTCACACGTCCACCGCAACGCCCCCCCGCCACCCCCCTGTCCCCCCGCGCCCGCTACCCCAAACCCCCCTCACCCCACCACCGCCCCCCCCCCCCCCCCCCCGCCCCCCCCCAAAAAAAAAAAAAAAAAAAAAAAAAAACACACACACACTCACCAGAGCATCTGTCACTGCACTCCCCACGCACTTCTTGCAGGCACCGCAAGTTCGTGTAAACGGGCCCCCACACCTTGCAAACCTCAGCAAGACAGTCCACTCCTTGCCTTCCACGGCAACCCAGCCAATGTGAGGCACAGCCGCCCCCCCGCACATCTTGCCTCACCGCAGGTTTGTGTCACGGCTCCCACATCCACCCTCCCACATACCTCTGCAATCGTTGCAGCTCGACCTCCATTGGCCTCGCAGCCACAACCTCCCCAGTAGCAAACTTCAGCTACTCACGCCTTTCTCTATCCCTTTTCACCTTTTCCTTAGGTCAGTAATCGCCCCTGGTCTCCTACACAACAGGATCAGACCATCCCGTTCCTTTTCAGGTAAAAAAAAAAAAAAAAAAAAAAAAAAAATGTGTAATAACCCCCCCCTTTTTTTCTTGAGGGCTTGCATCTCTTCACCAGGGGGTCAACTACGGCCCCAAATCAGCTCTTGCAACCCACCTCTCACTAATAATTTTACGTCACCCTACCGTAGGTACCAGGTCCACCAGGTTTTGACCCCAACAGTGACTCCATCACTAGGGCAGCAAGCAGGTGCGTAAATTATTGTTGGTTTCAGTTTCCATTCTCTTCACACCTTTTTCACCACATATCCCCCTCCCACATACTTATTTGGCTCAGTACCCTGGCGTTAGAAACTGTCACATACTTCTATGCATGTCACTCTGTTTTCGAAGCACAAGTCTTCACTACGCAGACAAGGTCACCTAGTCTCATGACTTGCTGGCAGTGCAAGTATTAGCTGACCGAACCCACGTCAAACTACTACAGATCGAAACATCCCTACTTAGCAACCAACCAGCACCCACTCCCCCCAGTACCGCCCTGGTGGGGCTCTGGTTGAACTAGTCCGTGCCGAGCACAGACGGACACCCGAGCACCGATTACCTGGTCAGTCACCTCCTGGCTTACCTCGGTTGTCACGCATTCTCTGAGTTCCACAGGCCAAAGAAACAAACTCACCCAGCGCTCACGCGCACCCCCAATTGTTACCATACCGTCGAACGGTATCTTGCTTCGTTCACACATCTCCCCTCCCCACCCAAGCAGAACACCATAGTTTTGATTAAATCTCCAGGCGTTAGTAACTGTCACATACTTCTATGCATATCACTCTATTTTTCGAAGCACAAGCCTTCACTACGCAGACAAGGTCACCTAGTCTCATGACTTGCTGGCAGTGCAAGTATTAGCTGACCGAACCTACGTCAAATGCTACAGATCGAAACATTCCTACTTAGCAAATCAACCAGTAGCCACTCCCCCCAGTACCGCCCTGGGGGGGGCTCTGGTTAACCAGTCCGTGCCGAGCACAGACGGACACCCGAGCATCAACCATCCGGCCAGTCACCTCCTGGCTCACCTCGGGTGTCACGCACCCCCCTCCCCCGAGTTTTACATATAGGCCCATGGAACATCCCACTCAGCGCACGCGCGCAAAGACCTGTCACACAGGTTTCCCACCCTGCCCCCCCCCCCCCCCCCCCCCCCCCCTTTTTTGCCACAGCCACATACATATATATATGCTCACCTGCCCTTCAAAACAAAAAAAAAAAAAAAAGAGAAACCCGAGACAAACATGCATCCCCCCCCCCCTCCCTCCCCCCCCCTCTTTTATTCTAGCAGACGCCATGTCTCTGGCCAGCAGCGACGATTTCACCCCCGCCCCATCACCCCCGAAGCGGGTCCGGCAGACAACTCCTCTCAAGCCTTCAGAGCTTGGACCATCCCCAGACTCTCAGCTGAGCTGAGGCGCAGGAACATCCCCTACCCCATCACGGCCAGGAAAGCCGAACTGTACAGACTACTGTTCCCCATCCCATCCCCACCAACCCCACCAGACACTCAGGCATCACTACAGACAATTGCCTCGGCAGTGTCCCAACTTCACACGCTGGTCTCCTCTCTATCTACTACCATCTCTGATGTCCAGGCCAGAGTGGGGACCTTGGAGTTCCAGCAAGGAACCCCCACTCCACCAGCTGCCGCCCCCGCCACCCCCGCATCATGCGTTACAGCTACGCCCCACGCCGGTTTTTCTGTTTACCCCGCACATCTCATCCCGGCAAACATCAGGAAGGAAATACTAGATGGCCGCGACGTCAACCTGGCATCCCTTCTGATCTCGGTACACGATGTGACAGAGAACAAGGCCTACGCTTGGGGCGACGTTTCCGTTATCTTGAAGGCAAAAGACCACAGGCTTACACGAAAGCTCACGGTGACGGAATTCGTACTTGCTTTCGGCATGTTTCGGGATGTCATCTGTTCCATCAAACCCGACAGGAGGGAAGAACTAGACCTCTACCTTCATGCTGTCACAGATTTAGGGTACAAGTACGGAGGCAGCGCCTTCTACGACTACCATCGCTCCTTTTCAGCAAAGGCAGCAGCCAAGCTCAGTCAGTTTCAGGCAACCACGGACTGGAGCGCCATCGACACCGAACTCTTCTGTCGCCATTTCGCCGGCCTCCGCTCCCCACTGTGCGCTAACTGCCAATCCTCCACCCACACCGCCAATTGGTGTTCAGAACCCGATGGTAGACGCCTCCCCAACTTCCCCTCTGCCCCGCACACATCCCAGTATTCAGACGCAACCCCACCACACCCCCAGGAGGACAGACTCGGACGGCCCGTCCGAACTTTAGGAGGGGCGCCGATATGCAACAATTTCAATTTGGGGATCTGCAACTTCTCACGTTGCAGACTCCTCCACGTCTGCCTCATTTGCCGCAAAGCCCACCCCAGGATCACCTGCGGGATCAATAAGCCCAGCTCAGCCTGACTAAGCCGTATTGATATCGGATGGCTGCAATCCTACCTCACCTCACACCCGTCACCCTCACTAGCAGCCTTTCTGGTACAAGGCTTCACCACAGGCTTTCACACGGGGCTTATCACACTCCCCGACACCACCCACGAGTGCAAAAACCTGCTGTCAGCAGCCACCGACGAGGAAGCCATCAGTACCCTACTACGAAACGAACTTGACCGAGGGTACATGATCGGCCCCTTCTCTCACCCACCGTTTTCCGTTTGGAGAGTTAGCCCTATCGGGCTTGTAAAAGGGAAGTTTTCAAATAAACTCCGGTTAATTTATGATTTGTCCGCGCCTTATTCTTCTCACACACCTAGCTTAAATTCCCTTATACCCTCACAAGAATTTTCTCTCAAGTACTCTTCTGTCGACCTTGCTATCCAGGCCATCCTAGACACAGGCGAGGGCGCCTGGCTCTCCAAAGCAGACGTCGCAGACGCCTTCAAGCTGCTACCGATCCAGCCGTGTCTGTGGCGCTGGCACGGAGTCAGGTGGAAAGGTCAGTACTACTTCGCCACGAAACTGACCTTTGGATCCAAAAGCAGCCCATGGCTCTTTGACACGTTCGCACAGGCCCTGTCCTGGATCCTCTCGCACCACGCATCCTGTCAGAAAGTGATCCATTACTTGGACGACTTTCTGCTCATCGAAGACCCCAACCGTCCCCCGGTAGACCTCACGAGTCTAAGGGAGGTCTTCTCCAACCTCAATGTCCCCATAGCGGAGAAGAAGATAGAAGGCCCAGCACATCGCATCACCTTCCTAGGCATCATACTAGACACTCAGGCCATGCAGGCCAGCCTACCACCAGACAAGTTGACTCGCATCAGGGAAGTCATTCATTCCTTCACGGCCACCCAGGGGTGCTCCAGGAGGCAACTTCAGTCCTTACTCGGGATGTTAAATTTCGCAGTAAGAGTCATTCCTCAGGGACGATCCTTTGTCTCCCGCCTCCTAGTTTTCCTCACAGGATGTCAAGACCCAGACCAGATCCTCAGACTTGATCAGGCAGCCATAGCCGACCTTTCCATGTGGGACCACTTCCTGGCTGACTGGAATGGCATTTCCATGTTCATTCCGGCAGCATCTCCCTCTTCTCCCCGGATTGTCACTGACGCCGCTGCCTCCACGGGCTTGGCAGCTATTTTTGGCCCCCACTGGTTTGCCGGTCCATGGCCACCAGAAATCTTGGCAATCCCCGGTTTCAGCCAGTCCTCTTCCCTATTCGAACTATACCCAATAGTGGCAGCAGCACAAACCTGGGGAAGCAGTTGGGCAGGCCAGACGGTGTTTTTTTCCACTGACAATCAGGCCACAGCTGACATCATAAACAAAGGCCGATCCAGGTCCTTGACCATTATGGCCTTCCTGCGCAGGCTGGTACAATTATCCCTGCTACACCAGTTCAAGGTCCTCTGCGTCCACATCCCGGGCAAGTGTAACACCTCAGCTGATGCTCTGTCCCGATTCAATTTCCCGTTGTTCTTTTCCCAGGAACCCGGAGCCGATTCGACCATGGCTGCCATCCCTCACTGGTCTCAACTGACCCTAGTCTGAGTCACCACCTTCACGGCACCACCAGTCTTACAATCTTTTGCCAAACAATAAACCATTACCTCCCTAAAAACAAGTCTTTGCGCCCTTTTCTTAACTACTCTACTAGCAGAAAGGGCCTCACGGCGCAGCTCACCAGGGCTTACCTTACGGTAGACCAGGGCACACTTCAGGTCTAGTTTGTTGTCTGTCTTGTGGCGTGTTTATGTTTGCTCCTTTACATCGTTAAGGACCGAGGGCTCCGACCATAAATAGGAAGGCCAGCATGGTGGCCTGCAATTATGGGAGGAGCCCGGAGGGTATATATACCAGACCTCTCCACGAGGCCGGTGTCGGTTCCAGCGCGCCGTACCCGCCCACCCATTCCCCTTCTCAGAACACTCCAACACGTTTCTCTACAGAAACAGCCATTACTCCTCAGGTAAGCGCCCTTTTCTTAACTACTCTACTAGCAGAAAGGGCCTCACGGCGCAGCTCACCAGGGCTTACCTTACGGTAGACCAGGGCACACTTCAGGTCTAGTTTGTTGTCTGTCTTGTGGCGTGTTTATGTTTGCTCCTTTACATCGTTAAGGACCGAGGGCTCCGACCATAATTACTTGTTTAGTGTTACAGAGGAAGTCTTTCCAATAATTATTGCTCTAGCTCTAACGATCGCAGTGATACCTCACATGTGTGATTTGAACACCGTTTACATTTGCAGACGCAACATATGTATGCGCTTTCTTTTGTGCGGGAGCTCGCAAGGACGGAGGCGCTTTAAAAAAAAATAGAATAGAATAGAAAAATGCATTTTTATTTATTTATTTTATTTAACACTGTCTCTTTAAAAAAAAAAAAATCTGATCACTTTTATTGCTCTTACAAGGAATGTAAACATCCCTTGTGACAGTAATAGGCAGTGGCAGACTCTTTATGGAGGGATCAGGGATCTAAAAGACCCCAAATCCCTCCTTTGCACTTCAAAGTATTCAAAATTGTCGTTTTGGAATACTGATTTTTTTTTTTTTTAATTGGCGCCATTGGCAGCCGAGTAAACCGAAAGTGACGTCGCGTTGTGACGTCGCTTCCATGTTTTTACATCGGAGACCCGATCAAAGCAGTTTCCATCTTCGTTCAGGACTCCACGCAGCCGGCGGACATGGTTGAGTGGTTCATTAGCCGCATTGGCTGTTATCATGAGAGAGCTGACCGCTAGCTCTAAAAAAAACGGTACGTGATTTTGCGTAGAGTGGTTAAATGTGTTTTTCTTGACAGCAGTATGTCTAGATGTAGGAGATGCAATACATCATTTCTAACAACTTCTTTAAAGTTTTATTGATAAACTTTTCACATCTATCTGCGGCATAACATTTTCTTTGTCCAAGCTTTTGTAATTTCCTGGAGGATATAAATTGAAAAAGATTTTTTAAAAAGCAGCTAAATATCTAAATGATTTGCATACTCCCAAAGTGGGAGAGGCAGCTGTATATATTGTCCTTGCATGACAAGTAGCCAGACTGAATAACTCAGACTTTGTCTAAATCTTTGATTAGAAACTAGCTGAAGAAAAACCCTCAGTAATTGCTTATGCATTGGTTCCAATCATCGAAGCAAAACCTTTCCCTGCGTCATCTCCATTTTGTTTCCCAGCAGGGATTGTGCCTTTGAGAATGGTAAACCTTTGCAATAAAGCACCAGGAAATTGACTGCATTTCACCCTGAGTGTAGGCTGTGGTTTGTTTTAATATCATGCCTGAGTAAGCTAATAAATGCACTCACTGAGCCATTTTTTATTGGAGGTGTAAAGTAGGATATCAGTTTGATTTGATGAGCTGAATGCGTCTTGTTGTTCTCTAGATTTCTCAAGAGACACAGACTTCATGTACCAAACTAAGGTACAGCAATAAGTGTCATTATATTAGACAAGTAAGTCAAATGAGCGACTTCTTCGCCATGTTTTATTTACTATAATACCACTTGCACTTGTGGGACACCGTGTAGGACAGCAGAGCTAGAAGGGGAAGGACCAATCTTTAAATATGCAAATTTTTCTCACTTTTGTCCTTATTTTGTTTCCTTCCTCTGGCTACCTTTGATCATTTGTGTAAAATAAGATGGTTCAGGTGCCATATGCGTTTGGTTTTAAAGGGATCAGGTGGCAACCCTATACAGGAGGTTTGCATGAGTCATATGATTCTTTATTGTTCCGGAAACAGAAAATCAACTCTCATTTCTCAGGCTGGTGGTCTGTGGGCCTGAAAAACCTCTGCAAATAAAACAGTTTTTTTAGGTGAACACTGCACTGTGGCTCTTCTTCCCAGGTAACAGCTCCATCACTTGCAACCAAGTGTCGGTATTATGTCTCAGTATAAGCTGCACTTCCTCATCCTGTTCTGTCTCCACCTCTGGCTTCATGTATGTGTGCACTCTGGTAGGTCATAACGCACCCAGACAGCCTCCTCCATTCCACCCTTCTGATGGTAATTCACTTCCTCAGATCTCCTAACTTCTTACAATATGTTCCTGTGAGATCAACCTGTTGCATGTGTTCTACTGAGTGTACATTAGCATATTAGCATATTCGCATTAGCATATGTAGCGGTACCCTTGTAGGGGCTGCTGGATATTGTGGTCCACCTGTCACCCTGCCCCAGCCTGACATTCACTTCCCAGTCACTCATGAGACAGTGAACAGTCCGTATGTTTGTTTTGTATTTTATTGAGGGATTTTGAACTTGGATGGGGTAAGAGAAATTATAGGATGCCCAGAATCAATGGAATCAATAAAATGATCAGTTGAAACCTCTATTTGCACTTCTAACTTCTAGAGTTCCAGCCTCCTCCAGCACAATGCTTATTTGTAGATTGTTCCTCTCTCTCCTGTACAATACTTGGGTCCTGGTACAGCTAGCATGTGGAAGGCCCAACTCTGACTCTGTCAGGCCTTAGCAACTGCCATTTGCAGGCAGGAACCACAGGCCCCTTTAGTGTAACAACAAAAATAGGAAAGTCTTTGGTGCTAGCTGCCCTATGGTGGACTACTGCTTCCAGTCAGTCCTCTTCAGGCCCTGACAGCCCTCCTGGCTGCAGCTGTCCAACTTCACTTCCCATGACATCACAGTCTCTCCTGCTGGCTCTACATACATCTCAGACTGCACACTCCCAGTCCACTCCGGCATTCCTCCCCAGCATTCCCAACTGTGCCTGTCACTCACCAGCCCCCCTGGCTGCACTCCGGTGGATCCCTCCTGGAGACTTGCCTGGCAATACTAGCTCCAGTTGTCTTTCTCGTGCCTCAAAGTCCATGACAACCGAGTGCTCCATCTCCAGCCTCTTCCACCCAACAACTCCTCCCCAGCTGGGCTGACCCTGGGTATATCAAGGAGGCCTGCCCCCTGCCAATCCTAGCACCTACCTAAGTAGAGGGTGCTACACTCACTCCTACCTGAAACCAGCTGGTCTCTCAGCTGGGAAAGTTTGAAAAAGTGTCTTCTGTGCCCAGGAGCAAGGGCATTCCATAAAATAAATTGGAAGGGGAAAAAGGGCAACGACTTGGATGGGGAACTGTACAAATAAATTACGTACAAAAATATAAATATAAATCTGATTGGCATTTTATCTGTATAGTATGAATAAGTTACTCCTAACTACAGATCCCTGCAGCTAACAGTATATATATCAAGGCCAGAGCATCCCTCTCTCAAGAAAGATACTCCGCCCGCAAAAATTCTTGTCTCGGGCCGGAGGATGGGGATGGACAGCCGTCCCATCCCAGAAGACCCTAATGCCGCGTACACACGTGCGGACTTTTGCCGGCGGACTTAGTCCAGCGGACAATCCGCCGGACTTTCCAGCTGGGTCCGCCGGACTTTCCGAGCGTGTGGACTTGCCCACACACGCGCGGACTTCTCCGGCGGACTATCCGCTGGCCAAAGTCCGCGGGACTTTTGAAAATGAACGGACTTGCCCACACACGGAGCAGTCCGTTCATTTCGAACGTAACTTCAGGTACGTAGCTAGCGTAGGCAGTAAATGCTGCCGCGCTAGCTCCGTAACCTGGCATGGATTTAAAGGGAATCCCCACGCCGAAAAACGGCGTGGGGGTTCCCCCAAATCCATGTCAGACCCTTATCCGAGCACGCAGCCCGGCCGCCAGGAAAGGGGTGGGGACGAACGAGCCCCCCCCTCCTGAGCCGTACCAGGCCGCGTGCCCTCAACATGGGGGGTGCCCTGGGGAAAGGGGGGGGCCCCCCCCACCCCAAAGCACCTTGTCCCCATGTTGATGAGGACAAGGGCCTCTTCCCGACAACCCTGGCCGTTGGTTGTCGGGGTCTGCGGGCGGGGCTTATCGGAATCTGGGAGCCCCCTTTAATAAGGGAGCCCCCTTTAATAAGGGGGCCCCCAGATACCGGCCCCCCACCCTATGTGAATGAGTATGGGGTACGATGTACCCCTACCCATTCACCTAAGGTGTAAAATGTAAAGTACAAAAACACACACACTTTTGAAAAAATAGTTTATTGCACTGCTCCGGGGGTCTTCTTCCGTCTTTGGGGTCTTCTCGCCGGACTCCTCCGCTCTCTTCTGCTCTTTTACCTAGCTCTTTCACGAGTGGAGAAGTCCGGCTACCTTCTTCGTCGTCGTCGCCGTCGTCTGGGGTCTCGATCCGCCTTCGGGGGTCTTCCGGGGTCTCTTCTGTTCTTGCGGCGGTCGTCGTCTTCCGCGCCGCCGGCGCCTTCTTCTTCTTCTTCTTGTTCTTCTTCTTCTTCCGATGTTGACCCGATGCTCTCTCTACCCGGAATGGCAGAGCCGCGCTGCGCTGGGACTTGGCGGTGACCCCGGTGACCCCGCCCCCCTGTGATGTCACAGTCCCGGAGGATGCTGGGACTGTGACATCACAAGGGGGCGGGGTCACATGTGACATGAGCATGTGACCCTGTCCCCATGTCCCTATATAAGTCCCAGCGCAGCGCGGCTCTGCCATTCCGGGCAGAGAGAGCATCGGGTCAACATCGGAAGAAGAAGAAGAACAGGAACAAGAACAAGAAGAAGAAGAAGAAGGCGCCGGCGGCGCGGAAGACGACGACCGCCGCAAGAACAGAAGAGACCCCGGAAGACCCCGGAAGACCCCCGAAGGCGGATCGAGACCCCAGACGACGGCGACGACGACGAAGAAGGTAGCCGGACTTCTCCGCTCGTGAAAGAGCTAGGTAAAAGAGCAGAAGAGAGCGGAGGAGTCCGGCGAGAAGACCCCCAAGACGGAAGAAGACCCCCGGAGCAGTGCAATAAACTATTTTTTCAAAAGTGTGTGTGTTTTTGTACTTTACATTTTACACCTTAGGTGAATGGGTAGGGGTACATCGTACCCCATACTCATTCACATAGGGTGGGGTGCCGGTATCTGGGGGCCCCCTTATTAAAGGGGGCTCCCAGATTCCGATAAGCCCCCGCCCGCAGACCCCGACAACCAACGGCCAGGGTTGTCGGGAAGAGGCCCTTGTCCTCATCAACATGGGGACAAGGTGCTTTGGGGTGGGGGGGGGCCGCACGGCCCCCTTTCCCCAGGGCACCCCCCATGTTGAGGGCACGCGGCCTGGTACGGCTCAGGAGGGGGGGCGCTCGTTCGTCCCCACCCCTTTCCTGGCCGGCCAGGCTGCGTGCTCGGATAAGGGTCTGACATGGATTTGGGGGGAACCCCCACGCCGTTTTTCGGCGTGGGGATTCCCTTTAAATCCATGCCAGGTCACGGAGCTAGCGCGGCGGCATTTACTGCCTACGCTAGCTACGTAACCTGAAGTCACGCGCTAAATGAACGGACTTGCCGATGAGCGGCAATTCCGTTCATTTAAAAAGTCCGGCGGACTAGCCTACTAACGGCGGGATTGTCCGCTGGACTGCCAAGTCCAGCGGATAATTTTAAAACAAAACTTAAAACTTTGGTCCGCCGGACTTTGGCGCCAAAAAGTCCGCCGACGCCCACACACGAGGGGATTGTCCGCTGGACTTGAGTCCAGAGGATAATCCCGCGGGATTGTCCCTTCGTGTGTACGCGGCATAATAGTAGACAAAAAAAATTGTATATCCTACTCTCAAACCTAACTGTACACCATACATTATTTCTGTTGGGAGGGTGTTAGCATCCTGCCAACAGAAATATAAAGCAAAAGCACACACATTTCTCTTTGCTTCCTGTACCTTGTTCTGTCAGAAGAGGGTTATAACCTGCTAACAGAACAATAGGGAAGAAAAAACATATATACAAATGTGGATGGTCCTTTTCTGGAATTCCTGATGGGAGGGGCCCCTCCCCAAACAAACAGGCTCCTTTGAAAAGTTAGTGTGGGAACAAATCTTACCCAAGTGTCCTTGCAAAAGGAAAGTTTCTTCCATCAGGCAACAGGGTGGCAGGCTGATTTGTTCCTGCAAAAATAAGGGAAAGAAAACATGCTGCAACTCTCCAGCAGTCCTGAAGCTCACTCCCCGCATACTGTGGCTCCTTACAGTCCTTTTATGCATAGAAGCGAGGGTCAGGTAGCCTCTTCCGGCTTCCTTCTTCTTCTTACCTGGAGACTGAGTGGCTCTGTGTGGGCTGCCCCGCCCCTGGAACAAGCATCAGTCTCGGTAAATGGACCCCCCAAGCCGCCATTCTCCCCGAATGTCACCCGCAGTGGATTGGGAATGGGAATGTGTACGTAGTCCCAAAGTAGGTCATCCTCTCACTCTCTCCGGGAGTTCTCCACAATGTCCATAATCTAGGAAGGGACATACAGAAAGTCCAGGCCCCACTCCAGCGCTACCCTTCTCTGCACCTCTCTTTGGAAGCGGGAGAATCTAGGCAACTCCCTAGGATTTTATTTTCCTTGTAGAACGCAGGCATCCTGGGCCCTATTGACCCACAGGCTGGTGCTCTGGTCTGGGTGGTGGAAGGCTTGTTCAGAAACAGCTGCTGACTGCACACTCAGTCTGCTCCGCTGTGCCTCCCCTGTGTTCCCAACTGTGCCTGTCACTTACCATCCCTCCTGGCTGCCCTCCGTTGGATCCCACCTGGAAACTTTTCCGGAAACACTAGCTCCCGTTGTCTTTCTCGGTTCCTTTTTGTGCCTCCTGTCCAGATCCTCCTTTGTTACTTAGGAAAGGCTCCAACATGCACCTGAACCCCTCAAGCCCAAGGTCACCTCCCCCCAGACTGGGGAGTGCCTCAAAGGCCCCGACTACCTAGTGCTCCATCTCCAGCTTCTTCCATCCGACAACTCCTCCACAGCTGGGCTGACTCTGGGTATATCAAGGAGGCCTGCCCCCTGCCAATCCTAGTTGGGGGATTGGTCAGGGCTCCCTGCGATACCCAAGACAGCTCCACCTCTCTTCTCCTCTAGAAGCAGAAGGGAGGTAACTGAAAGATAATGCTATCTGCGAGTCACTAGCCTACTCTGAGCCACTCCCAGCCCACACAGATCAACACAAACAGGCCTAGCTTCTGGCTAGGCCTGCCTAAATTTACCTGCACTGACAAAAATCTCAACTAGCATTTACCTAAGTAGAGGGTGCTACACTTAGGGGAGTTATAACAGATCCTTTTTTTTTATTTCTTTATAATATTTTAATAAATGAAAGCACTTTGACTGTCCCCTCAGCCAGCAGCTTGCTACAGGGGTCACCCAAGCCGAGTCAGAGCTCCGTGTATCCATTCCTCCATTCCATCCCTCTCTCCCCTGATTGACTGACTGACCTTGATTGACAGCTGTGGGAGCCAGTAGCACCGCTGCTCTGTCTAAGCCAATCAGGAGGAGTGTACTGGATGGCTGAGGGGATTGTGGACATCGCTGGAGAGTGAAGAAGATCAGGTAGGTAATTGGGGGTGCTGGGTAGGCTGCTACACACAGAAGTTTTTTTTTATCTTAATGCATAGAATGCATTAAGATTAAAAATCTTCTGCCTTCACAACTCCTTTAACTTGGATACACTAGGCTAAGGACCATTTAGAAAATGATGATACTAAGAACCATAGGCATTTAAAGGCTGTCAGCTTCACAAGATAAATACCAGGATACAAATACAAAACCACTCACTCAGTAAGTTGTGTCCTCTGAATTTAAAGGCAAAATTGAATAGTTGGTTAAAGGATGCACTGTAAAAAATATTGTGCTGGGTCTACGCAAATAATTGGAGGCAACTATTTGCATCAGCTTTTTAAAGCGGAGCTCCGTCCTAGGGAAATTTTTTCTTTTTTTTAAAGTCAGCAGCTACAAATACTGCAGCTGCTGACTTTTAAAAATCTGACAATTACCTGTCCCAGGGTCCAGCGATGCGGGGGAACGAGGCCCCCCCCTCGTTCCCCGAGCCGCTCGCGGCGCCAGCATTCCTAATGTGGGAACCCGGCTGTGGCTTCACAGCCGGGCACCCACTGCGCATGCGCAAGCGGCGCCGTGCGCCGTGATTTGACGCTCAGTCATCTGGGACGCGTGACAGGTCCCAGATGACTGTGCGGCGCCGAGGGGGAAGTGACGTTTAGCCCGGGCACTGAAGGTGGCAGACTACGAGGGACCCCCTAGCAACAGGCATTTAGAGGTGAGTAAAAACACTATTTTTTCCAATTATTTTTATTTTTTTTTTTTTTTTATGATTTTTAAGCCCCCTTTTTTTTTTTTACCGCAACCCCACTTTAAGTACTGTCAACTAAACCTATTTTTGTCTGACTCATTAGGTTTTTCATGTTTTCAACTTTGTAATACATACCTTAACATACCTTAACTTTATTTTTAGTGCTATAAACAAGAAAATAATTTTGAAAAGAAACTTTTTTTTTTTACTTTCTGCTATAATACATATCCAAAAAATATATAAAAAAACAAATTTATTCATCAGTTCAGGCTGATATATATTCTTCTACATATTCTTGGTAAAAAAAAAAAATATTGCAATTGGTGTATATTGATTGGTTTGCGCAAAAGTTATCACGTCTAAAAACTATTGGATAGATTTAGGGACTTTTTTTTTAATTGTTTTTACTGGTAATTGCAGCAATCTTTAGCTTCGATTTTTAGCCAGACTGCGACATTGTGGTGGACAAATCTGACCCCAACTTACACTTTTTGGGTGATCAAGGGGTTAGGTGTGTTCCCTGGATGTGTTCTAACTGTAGGGGGGATGGGCTACCAGGGACATGACAGAGATAGCTGTTCCTGATCACTGGGAACACAAGATCTCTGACATGTCATCTGGCAGAACGGGGAATCGCCTTGTTTACATAGGCAGATCCCCATTCTGCCTCTGTATATCGCGATCGTGGGTCGCTGGCAGACATCGAGTCTGAAACATTAATTTTTGTGGCACAAAATAGTTTTTAAGCTTAACAGCTGGTAGTCCCTCACCCTGCATCTTGGTTGCGTTGTGATGCAGAAAGCGCAAACTTTGCGTGCGCACAAGTGAGTTGTCTCAATAGCTGTCCATTTATTATAAATATAATAATCTGCAAATAAAATAAACATTTTGGATGGTATGTTAAGCAACATTTAAAGCATGTGAACGATAATTTGTTCAACATTTACACTTACCTTTCAATGGCATTGCATGGCTTTGTAGTGACTTGGAAAAATTCTTGACATTGGTGGCGCTCTTTTGTCCTGATGTCCTCAAATGTACGGGACCTGCCTTGTGCAGGCTTTCAAAGTTCCAAAAGACGTCAAACTCTTTAAAATATACTCGTGCGATTGCACGTTTGGCAAACATATGCATCCCGCATTTTCAGTCAAATGAAAAGATCATTTTTTTAAGTAAATGTAACTCAATTAGAATATGGAAATGTACATACCTTAAAAGTTTTGTCTAGATTACTCAATATTATACATTATTTTTGTAACTGTAAAATGAGTGTTTTAAGGACTAATAAAAATTAAGTAAGGTACTTAACCACTTGCCGACCAGTTGTACTGCGGCAGAATGTCACGGCTGGGCGAAGCGACGTTATGTTACGTTGCTTCTCCCTG
The DNA here is from genome assembly GCA_028564925.1 of Lithobates sylvaticus. Classification (NCBI taxonomy): domain Eukaryota; kingdom Metazoa; phylum Chordata; class Amphibia; order Anura; family Ranidae; genus Lithobates; species Lithobates sylvaticus. Next base: position 111,947,005 of record CM053027.1, read on the forward strand.
TGGCCACTAGGGGCACGAGCGCCAACCGGCTGCTCGCCCCCAGACCTGATGCGAGTGCTCGGCGGTCACGATCACCGACGGGCTCCCGCAATCACGACTGACATGCGGAGAACCGGGATCTGTGTGTGTAAACACACAGTTTCCGGTTCTCTGAGGGGAGAAGTGACAGATTGTCTGTTCATACAGAGTATGAACAGCAATCTGTCATCTCCCCTACACAGTCCCCCCCCCTTCAGTTTGAATCACCTCCCAGGGAACACAAGTAACCCCTTGATCACCCCCTAGTGTGAACCCCTTTCCTGCCAGTGACATTGTTACAGTAATCAATGCATATTTATAGCACTGATAGGTGTATAAATGCCAATGGTCCCAAAAATGTGTCAAAATTGTCTGATGTGTCCACCGTAATGTCACAGTCCCCAAAAAAAACGCAGATTGCCGCCATTAAAAAAAAAATAATAAAAATGCCATAAAACTATCCCCTATTTTGTAGACGCTATAACTTTTGCGCAAACCAATCAATATTTGCTTATTGCGATTTTTATTTACCAAAAATATGTAGAAGAATACATATCGGCCTAAACTGAGGAAAAAAAAAGTTTTTTTATATATTTTTGGGGCATATTTATTATAGCAAAAAGTTAAAAATATTGCGTTTTTTTTTAAATTGTTGCTCTTTTTTTGTTTGTAGCGCAAACAATAAAAACTGCAGAGGTGATCAAATACCACCAAAAGAAAGCTCTATTTGTGCAAAAAAAAGGACGTTAATTTTGTTTGGGTGCAACATCGCACGATCGTGCAGTTGTCAGTTTAACTGACGCAGTGCCGAATCGCAAAAAGTCTTTTGGTCAGGAAGGGGGTAAAATCTTCCGGGACTGAAGCAGTTAAAATATCAAAGTAAATTTATTAACATTTATTTTTATATTGAAAATGATAAAATTTATATGTTAAAATTACAAGCCAACAGAATCATTTTGATCAGTGTGCCTTTCACACAGCTTAACATTGAAACTAAAGTGTTAAATGCTATGTTGTTTTTTTTTTGATCTGCACAAAAACGCAATGCAATTTCGCAACATTTTAAGCTACAAATCTAGTGAATTAGAAAGCCAAATTGATTTCTCCTGGTTCTGTACAGAAAAACCTCTTGTGTGCTAGCCTCCTTTTCTTCTTTGCATCCATGTCAATACTAGTACACTTCCATCAATGCCCAGCTGTACAATGAAAGAACAGATACAAAGGATGAAAAGACCAGGCGACTTTGACTCCTTACTGAGGTTTTGTCTGAAATATATCAATGCACGCTGTTTTTCGACTAGATGAAAGTATATAAAATGTATGTCCTATATCAATCTCCTTCCTGAAAATTGAGATTTGTTGATTTGCTGAGAGGTTATTAATTTGACATGTTCAAGTTAAAAGGTTCAGCAATCAAAGATACATGATACCTTTTACACAGCAAATAATACAGTATTTAAAAATCTATATATTTTCCTGACATTTGGGTGGTTGCCCTAGGCGCAAAATTCTTAGGGGCACAAAATTAGTAAGGATTTGGGGTGAGGAGAGGTGGGAGATCGGTTTTTGCATGCTCCTGTACTTGTCCTGTCAGCGGCGTGCTCCCTCCTTGGCTGTGTGGGTGGGTCAGGCTAGGTGGTTCTAGGTTGGAGTGGGAGGAGCTGAGGCGTGCTCCTGCTGAGTATGTGGCAGTGCACTGCTTGGTACAGTTGAGAATGTCTCTCTCTCTTCTCCTTCCTCTCCTCTTCTTTCTAATCCATGGGACCATTACCACAAGATACAATGTCTGGTACATAATCAGTTCATAATATGGTATTACCATAATCAGAATGAGTACCAGAATGTGTTTTGGGTTGTAATTCTAAGTATACCCTTGCTGTGTGTGAGAAATATCTTATTAAAATGACAACTTACATAATTTTCATTTAGCATTTTCCAAAAACTTGTGGCAAAAAATGACATTTTCAAAAGACTCATGACTTTTAGAAAATACCTTGTACAGCAGTGGTGGCTGGTGGTCAAAACAGACCTGGATTGGGCAGGGGCGGCACACCTGTACCCCTAATGGATGGGCCATCACTGTTGTACAGGCAGTCCTCGGGTTACAAACGAAATAGATTCTGTAGGTTTGTTCTTAAAGCGGATGTTCACTGATGGTATGTTATTTTTTTTCAAACACTAACAACATCACATATTGACAATGGCACACTCACTTTTTTGGTGAATTTCCTCCCCAAATGTCCGGTTTCGTTGTAGAGAACAAGTTATAAAAAATTTGAACAGCCGTTTTCATCTTGCTTGTGTGCATTTGAAGCCCACAAGCATTCACTTCCTGGTTCCAGTGATGCTGAGATACCGGCATTCCTTGCTCGTTCCCGCGCATGCTCAGTTGTAATGGCGCGGAGCGCCGTAAACGTCAAATCCCGCAAGAATTTGCGGCGGGACTCCGCACTGACTCCTGGGACACGAGCTCCCAGGAGAAATACCCGCCCACAGCCACAGGGATAATATGCAGGAAACAAAGAGAAAAGCACAAATACACAGGTACACCCGATTAAAAAAAAAAAAAGTTCAGTTTAACGTTGTATGCATTAGTGTAATACGAATGAGCTAAACTTAAAAAAATGTGTGAACATCCGCTTTAAGTTGAATTTGTATTTAAGTTGGAACAGGTAAATTGTGTAACTCCAGCAAAAAAAAATATTTTTTACATTTTTTGGATAGCATTGGGAAGGGTTAACGTTTGTTTGTTTTGCTGTCTGCACCTCTGTTCAGAAGATTTCACCTCACTTTCTGTCCCTGTGACAATTGGATTTTGAAAATGGTGATAATGCTTCAGTGGAGACATGTCTTTCCCATGATAACTCTTACAGGAGAGAATTTCCCTTCCTAGGGGTAGATTTCCTCTCACTTCCTGTTGTCTCCCTCTGTAAGTATTAATTTTATGTAAGTCGAATGTTTATAACTCAGGGGCTGCCTGTAGTGTTTGCTTTCCAAAATGGGGTCATTTTGTGTGTCTTTTCACTGTCCTGGTGCTCCAGGACTCCTTGAAAGCGCAAAGGTGCACCTTGAATTTTGGGCTCCTCTATGCATGTAGGCTGTGGAAAAATCTCACACAGGTGGTATCCATACTCAGGAGGCATAGCATAATGTGTTTTGGGGTGCAATTATAGTTACATAGTAGGTGAGGTTGAAAAAAGACATCAAGTCCATCAAGTCGAACCTATGTGTGTGATTATATATCAGTACAAGTATTATAAGTATGGCTATGTTGTGTATGACAACAAAATGACAACTGTGTAAAATAGAAAAAAACATTTTTTTAACTTAATTTCTTCATTTTTGACAAAAATGTGAAAAGAATTACAACTTCAAAAAACTCACATTGCCTCTTATTAAATACCTTGGACAGTCTACTTTCCAAAAAGCAGTCATTTTGGAGGTATTTGTACTGTCCTGGCATTTTAGGGCTTCAAGAAATGAAACAAGCGCACTGCTTTTAGCTCCATAGCCACTGCACTAGCCACCACAAAATGACAATTATAATCACCAACCAATGGTACTATACACCGTCCAGACTATCCAAGTGGGGTTGCCGTAGCCTTATCAACTTCTGGTCACGGGTATTCCAACTGTTAGCCATCTGCACTGGCATACTATCCAAACCCCAGCCCATCCTAGCCTTACTCAATATTGGCATTGATCTCTACCCCCCTACCCCCCTACCTACAGGCCAGTTGTCACCCATATCCTACTACCCTGTTTCCCCGAAAATAAGACCTAGCGTGATTGTCGGTGATGGCTGCAAAATAAGCCCTATTTTGTCCCCCCGAAAATAAGCCCTACCCTGAAAATAAGAATACAAGGACTTTAACTAGGGCTTATTTGGGGGGTAGAGCTTATATTGCAGCCATCACCGACAATCACGCTAGGTCTTATTTTCGGGGAAACAGGGTAGCAGCAAGGTTGACCATTCTCAGACTCTGGATTTTATTTGTCCACAGAAGGCATTTTCCTTCTTATTGATTTTAGATCTCACAATTTATTTCGCGGAATTATTGTTACATTTAATATATCTTTTTATTGGATTATCTTTTATCATCATTTATTTTATCTCAGCACGTTCACATAATCAATTTATCTCTTTATTGGAATATGTTTTATCATCATTTATTTTATCTCAGCACGTTCTTATTAGCCATATTGGTCACATTTTGCACGTATTCACTACTTCATCCACTATTTTATCAATATTTTATGCTATTCATTTATGTATGTATGATGTTTGCATTTTATATGTAAATTTGGTAGCTTATTAACCTAAGGTTACCCATCACTTGGAAAATACGTCCTATAGGAGATTTTTTAGTTTACGTATCTAGGGGTTAGCGCCACATACCCCCCAGTATATTGACTTTATTGCAGTGTGAGATCACTTATATGTTGGCTGCTCTCCCCATTCATTCACCTAATTTATATTGGTTGAGCGCACTAGTTACCCTCTTTCTCTAAATGTATCCCCTAACGTTCCAGATGTAGTAAATTTGGTTAACTCCAACTATACTTTTGAGCGTCTTTTTGCTTTTAAGGCCCTTAAAAATTCTAAATCATGGAGTATATGGGTCAGTAAACAACCTTCTTACCCTGTATAACTTTCTGCAATGTCTATATTATGTTCTCTGTACTTTTACTATTTTGAGCTATGTGTTTTGCACTGTATTCATGTTGTATGTTGTTCCTTATTACTTATCTCCGATTAAAACTCAAGAAAAACTCAAGAAAAACCTGTAAGGTGAAATTACACAGGACCTCCTCCTCACCCCCCCCCCCCCCACCAAACCTGGAGTGCGGTGATCTCCTGTTCTGAGCCCAGCTATAGCCTCGTCACCAGTCCGGCGCTTAGAAATCCCATCGGCTTAGAATTAGAATGCTCCTAAACATACCTTCTGATGGGGGCGTTTTGGAGATTAAGCCGAGGGGATTTCTAAGCCCCGATCCAGTGACGCTACTATTGCAGGACTCAGAACGGTAGATCGCTGCGCTCCAGGTCAGAGGGACTGGGGGGTGGGGGTGAGGAGTAAGTTCACCCTACAGATTTTTCTGTAAAGGTGAACTTACCCTTTAATGATCAAAAAAAAAGAAATTAAACAAGCAGTCAGTACATCAGAAATGATCAATTTTCAAGTATATACTGTATACCACAGTCTATATGGTATACATTATACTCTATAGTAGACTCTATAACTTCCACACAGATTAAATAATTTATACTGATTTGGAGTATTTTTATCAAAATTATTTGCAAGATTTTATAACCCAAAGAAAAATGTGTTGTTTTTTTTAGAATTTTCTGTAATTTTTTTTTGTTTAAATAGCAAATAAAAAAAATGCAACTAAATACCACCAAAAAATTCTCTCTTAAATTATAATTTAATCTGGGTAGACTATGACTAAGTACGGTAATTGTTATTCAAAGTGTGAGAGTGCTAAAAACTTAAAAATGGCCTGGGCAGGAAGGGGATGAAAGTCTCTGGCATTGATGAGATTAAGCATGGAAAAACCCTTCTTTCATTTGACTCTTGACTTGGCATTTAAATAGAAGCTGTTTATGTTTATGCGAGTTGCACACAAGCCCAATGTCACTCTTATGACAAGAATAGGACACTTTTGGCCAAATTAAATAACCGATTGCTTTTGCCACAAATAGAACTCTGGTGACAGTGTCTGAACAGTTACTAGTATATTACTAGTGCCTGGGCTGGTGACATCACTTCCCCTCGGCGCAGGAAGGGTTCCCTCCCTCCTGTCAGTCATCTGGGACACGTGACTGGTCCCAGATGACTGCACGGCCAATCACATCATGCGACGCAGCTCGTGCTGAAAATCCATTCCAAAGGTGTATGATCAGCTGTGTGTGGAGTTCTTCTTAACACATAAACAATTTTATCAATATCTACAACCTCAACATGTGATACAGACGCAAGAACAAACGCTTTCCTTAACTATATCTAGCTCCTCGCTACTGTGGGAGATCCTGCAAGCTACCACTTGCAGGGGTCTGATATCCCGGGCCTACTCTGTGTTGTTGTCCTCTATACAAGATCACAATTTATTAAAAAGTAGAGCCCATTGGGTTATTGATATGGGGGATATAGATGGTAATCAATGAGACATGGCCCTAGAGGCGCTTCCTGCTGTATCTGTATCAGCTGCACATAAACCCTTACAATTGTTTATCTTGCACAGAGCTTATTGTACACCTGATAAACTATTTGATTGGGGCCTTTATGTCCGAAATGCTCAATGGTCAGAGGGGACTTTATACACATGATATGGCGTTGCCCTAAACTTGCCCGTTTATTGGGTGGAAATTGTACAGGTTATTTCTGACGTAGCCCAAACACCTATATCTCTTGATCTGTTAGTGTGCTTGTTAGGCGCAATAGATGCTGAAATGTATCCAAAAACTATTTACACTATGGTGACCAGATTATTGTATCTAGCTAAAAAGCTGATTGCCTGATTTTGGTTGGCAGCCACCTTGCCTAATAAGGCGCAGTGGATCGCCTATGTTAACACTCTTCTACCTAGAGAACAATTTGCTTATCGCCATCGAAAAGCGGTTAAAAAAATGTAATCTCATTTGGCAGAATTGGCTTGATAACCCAAGTCTTGCTCCACCACAACTAGTGATGGATAGGCTGTTACAATTTTGAACCCACCATGAGTTACAAAGATTTTGGCCTGAGCTTGGGTATTTCTGAGTTTTATATTAGTAGAGTAGTAGAAAAAAAGATACCATTCTGAGCAATTGTCCCTCAATAAGCTCTGGTTGTTTTGTTATGTGTTGTCCTTTTATTTTATTATTATTTTTATTTCTTTATAAAACCTTGTATATGTTCAAAATATGTTCAAAATATGATGTAACAGTCTTTATTTTGCTGTAGACCTTATGTACAATGCTTGAGCTATTGGTTGTCATGTATATCCTTTTTTCCTACAATATATCAATTCCAGCTGAGAGAGGAAAATCATATTGTTTAATTAACCTGAATGTTACCATATCTTTGGGGCTGTAATTCATTTCACTGTGCCATTGACTCACCACACCTATTAAATGCCTAAAATCTGAGTTAGTGCCCGAACAACCCAACCTGCCCTAAAACGTGAGACAGCCATGTACAGCATACCCAAAAAGACTGTAAGCAGATATTTTTGCCATTCATACCTGCTCTCTACCTCTTCTGTTATTTTTTTAAAGAGGGCATCATGAGCCTGGTTTGAAATTTCATCTGGCTTGCTGAAAATGAATGTTCATTTAAAAAAGTGTATGCAATTATTTCAAAATTCTATACAATATAGTTTTTACTTTGTCTGGATATTCTTTTAAAAGGAATGCTAATTCCAATCACTAAATTTAAATATACATTATTAACCAGAGAGGAGTGAATAGATTTTTAATACTCTGCATATTTTCATATTTTAATACTCTGCATATTTTAGATCATATATGCTTTATCTGGTACTTTTACATTGAATAACATAGTGTCAACTCATCTAAATATCTGTATCCCAATATCCATGAATGATTGGTATGCTAATGTGTCTTTACAATCAAAGTTTGAGAATTGCACAATAGACCATGTTTATTTAGGGGGAAAAAAATCAGGATTTGCCTAAAAAGTACTAAAAAAGGACTTCCTGATGTATTGAAAACCAGAGATGAACTTAATGTTCGGGTCGAACATAAGTTCGACTTGAACATCGGGTGTTCGCACCTTCACAGAACAGCGAACATTATGTGGCATTAACGGGAAATTAGAGCGCCGCAGAACCCCCACCCAATGCACTGCGAGATCGCAGTGCATTGCTGTATGATGATTGGCCAAAGCATGCACCTGACCTGCATGGAAGATACGAATGTGCTGTGCATTTAGGGGTTAATCTGGCTCTTGTCTACATTCAGGCCATTGAGGAGATAAAACCCAGTGCCTCACGCTACACCCTCAACTCCCTGAGAACTCTGGAGAGAATGCAGATTGGCAGAGCCTGATTACTTTTGCCACTTCAAAGCTCTTCTTCCTTCACTTGCATCTGCCCTCACAGAGCCCTTCCCTCACAGGTTTTTTCACCAAGAAAATGCCCAAATGTACAGACAATTGTTCAGACATGGTTTCTGTTCTTTTAAAAAGTACACTAAATATACTAAAATACCGCTTAAGCAGAGGTAGCTGTTAATTCACAATTACTTTTTTTTTTTTTTTTTTAAAGAATTTTATTGAGTTTTAACAGGTTAACAATAAATGGTAACATACAAAGTAATCGAAAGTATCAAGATTATCAAGAGACAATTGCATATAGGTAACAAAGATATACAATATACAGTGCTGCAAGGGGTGGATTTGTGGAAAAGTGTATATCTAGGTATGTTTACGCGTCCCCTAACAAAGGGGGGCTGGTGTCAGATGGAACCGTGTTAATATTAAATCAAGAGCGTCACATGGCTCGTTCCAAAAATGCCGTGAACAATAAGGAAATTGAAATTGAAATGTAGAGCCAGTGGGTGTGATGTTCAAGGGGGTAAATGTGAGTCAAGGATGTATCTTCTGTGGGTGGCCTGAATACCATTCACCCCTATAGGGGACTTGCTGTGAATGGTAGGAGGCCCAAAAATCAAGGGTGGGTAGCGTCGACATAGAAGGTACATTATGACTTGTAGACAGGACCCAGAAGGCAGAGGACATGTGGGGGAGGGTGGGGGGTGGGTTGTGATTCACAATTACTTTCAAGGTTCAACACTACTGATGTTTGAGCAACAACATTTTTGGACGTAATTTCAGGCATTTGTTTTACAAATATTTGCATGTATTTATGCATTCCTAGGCAAGATTCATTAATATTTATGCTCATGTGCAGTACCGGTGCAAAAAACTGACCAGAAACGTAGATTTTTTATTTACTAAAGAATACACAGTGCTTGTTTACACACCTGTGTGTACATGTACATTGTAAACAATGGACAGCCCCCAACTAGGTTGCAAAAGATGGGTTTGTTGCCAACCGCTGGATGTTTCCCCAGCTGCGGGCAAGACGCCGAATTTCTGCACTGTTTCTGGGCATGCCCAATGGTTCAGGACTTTTGGGTAGAGGTGGTAATGAAAACCTAACGTTCTGACCTCTACCAGCTCTACTTGAAAAAGGGTCTTTATTGCTGTCTCTAGTCTTTGTGAATGTTTTTACATTAAGACATGAGGGGAAAGCTCCCTGATTGAAGCACTACCTAAGGTTAGCTCCGACAAGTGCTCCATTTCTCATTAGTGCTCAAAGATCACTCAACAGTTCACCGCCAAGTGCTCCCCCCTCCAGGAATAATCTCACCTGTGGGAGTGTGATCTCTACAATTAAGTGAGATCAATACATGCCTTTTAGCCTCTCTGGGGCTTTGAAATTCCTTGCTGTGGTCCTCTCAGATATGGCTCATGGTAATTCATAGTATCCCAAGTGCATTTATAAAGAAAAACAACTAATAGTGCTTATATCCTCCATAAAACTTCAATTTAATAAATAAGTCCAGGTTACTCACATTGCTCAGGGGCTTCCAGTGCACCAGGCTCTGACAAGCATTAAAATCCGTGTTTTGAAAACACAGCTTTCTCCACACAAGCCTTGCAGACAACGATTAGACTCACAGCTCCACGCTGGATGCAGATGTCATCACCATCCTGGCCCTTCCCCTACACGTGTCGACACAGGGTCACGTGTCTTCCTTAGGGGGATTATCCTGCGATGTCTGCCGGGATCCGCTAGACATGTGCACAATAGAAAAATTTGTTTATTTTCGTTTCGTTTCTTTAGTTTTCGTTGATTCGTAACGATTCGTAAATCCATAAGTCGGCGGTGTTCGTATTCGTAACGATTCGTAAATTCGTCCGTGTTCGTATTCGTAACGATTCGTATTTTCGTAAGAGTTATTTTTTCGTTGATTCGTTTTTCCGTTAGTTTAATTTTCGTTTATTCGAAATTCGTACGCATTTGTATTTTCGTAGATTTAATTACATTCGTACTTTCGTTAGATTGATTTATTCGTACTTTCGTAACATTGTTTTCGTAGATTCGTAATCGGAGCATAATTCATAATTTTATGTAATGTGTATGCTATTATTACATTTTAAGAGACACGAAAAATTACGAATCGAAAAAAAAAGTTACGAATGTACGAATTTTTCCGTTCAATCCATTCGAAGCACGTTAAGCAGCGCCATTGTAAGAGACACGGAAAATTCCGAATCGAAAAAAAAAAAGTTACGAATGTACGAATTTTTTCATTCAATCCATTTGAAGCACGTTAAGCAGCGCCATTGTAAGGGACACGGAAAATTACCAATTCAACAACAAAAAAAAAAGTTACGAATGTATGAATTTTTTCTTTCATTTTGATTTTCGTTGTTCCTGTTTTCATTTTTCGTATTTTCTTCTTTCGTAGTTTCGTTGTTTCTAATTTGGTTAATTCGGATTTTCGTTGTTTTTCGGATTCGTTTGATTCGAACATTCGTTATTCGTTAAAATTTTTAGCGAATCGTTCATTCATTCGTACGATAACAAATGAACGAATATAACAAGTTTTAACGAAAATCTAAATGAAACGAAACTAATTGCACATGTCTAGGACCCGCCGATTGTTCGGGAGGCAGGCAGAACAGTCGTCTGCCTATTTGAACAAGGCAGACCGCCGTTCTGTGAGAGCGGAATGTACTGATCCTGTTTTTCTGCTAAGCAGGAAAACAAATCTTTACCTTCCCCCAGTCAAAGCACCCCCCCTACAGTTAGAAAACACTCTATAGGAACACATTTAACCCTTTGCCAGTGTCATTAGTACAGTAACAGTGCATATTTTTGAGCACTGATCACTGTATTAGTTTCACTGGTCCCAAAAAAGTGTCAGGTGTCCGATTTGTCCAGCGCAATATCGCTGTCCCGTTATAAGTTGCTGAGCGCAGTCATTACCATTAAAAAAAATAAAATAAAGAAAAAATTAAGAAAAACATCACATAGTTAGTATACACTATAACTTTTGCGCAAACCGATTAATATACGCTTATTGGGATTTTTTTTAACAAAAATATGTAGCAGAATACATATTGGCCTAAATTGATGAGGAAATTAGATTTAACATTTTTTTATTGTATATGTTTTATTGCAGAAAGTAAAAAATATTGTTTTCTTTTTTTCAAAACTGTTGATCATTTTTTGTTTTTAGTGCAAAAAATAAAAAAAACACAGAGGTGATCAAATACCACCAAAAGAAAGCTCTATTTGTGGGGGGAAAAAAGGACAAACATTTTGTTTACGTCCAGTGTCGCATGACTGCGCAATTGTCAGTTAACCACTTGACCACTGGGCACTTAAACCCCCTTCCTAACCAGACCAATTTTCAGCCAATTTTCGGTGCTCTCACACTTTGAATCACAATTACTCAGTCATGCAACACTGTACCCATATGAAATATTTGTCCTTTTTTTCACACAAATAAAGCTTTCTTTTGGTGGTATTTAATCACCGCTGGGTTTTACATTTTTTGCACTATAAATAAAAAAAGATTGTTTCTGTTAAAATTTATTGCAGAGTATTGGCAAGGATTGGCAGAGTATTGGCGAGGATTGGCAGAGTATTGGCGAGTACTGGCAAGTATTGGAAGATATTGCATAGTATTGCATAGTATTGCAGAGTATTGCAGAGTATTACATAGTATGGCAGAGTACTGGCAGAGTATGGGCACTGAGCAGCGCTGTGGGCTGGATCTGTAGTGCTCACAGCGCTGCAAACGATCTCTCCCTCTCTCCTCTCACACTGTACCGATCGGTACAGAGAGGGGAGAGAGGAACCGGCATCATGACATAACGCCGGTTTGTTTACAAGTGATGCTCCATGATTTGATGGAGCAATCACGTGGTAAACGCCGCTATCAGGATGTTCCCAGGGGGCGCGTGATTCTGTGAGGACCCATGGACGTCCCATGGACGTCTACCCAGAATAAGCCGACTGCGCCGTAGCTGTCTTTCGGCTATGGCCCGGTCGGCATGTGGTTAAGTACCACAGTGTCGTATCGCAATAAATGGCCTGGTCAAGGAGGGGGATAAACCTTGAAGTGATAATGTGAACCTAACCTTAAACAAAAACAAAATCACGTTTTGGCTGGATTTAGGTTTTAACTGAAAAAAAAAAAACAGTTCAAGACATAGCTCTGGGTTATTTAGCACACACTGAGCGACATTTCAAAAGACTTTGCTGCTATATATTCCTTATTTTCATTTTCTTGTCAAGGCTCCTTTGTATAGGGCACTGCAACTCATGTTTATGAATATATTTTTAGCTGCAGAAGGCTAATATTCTAATCTTTCTGACTGGGCAAAAGAAATAAAAGACTCATGACACAGACAGGGATTTACTAAAGAATGTGCAAGTTACTGGCGCATCAGTCGTGCACAGACAACCAATTTGTATCCATGCAGCATTTACTATGCATTAATGACCTGCGGGTGCATGAGTTCAGGCTATAGTAAATATAAAGTGGCTGATTTACTAAAGATAAATAGTTTGTTTACTGTGCAAGGTAATGAGGTGAAAACCTGCTGACTTCCATCATCCAAGGGTGTGCAAGCAAAAATATTTTTTTTTTCTTGGGTGGGGGTTCTTGAATGTTATTAGGTATTCTTTGTAAAGTGGATTTTCACGACCTTCACTAATCTAAGGGAAAATTCCCCTGCAAAGTGAACAGCCTATTTGTCTTTAGTGCAAATATTGTGAAAAAGCAGCGCTGATCAAACTAACTATAACACCCTAAGTGTGCTAATAGATTATTAAATAAGAATTCATCAACACCATGACATTACATAGCTCAGTGAACAATTGATATGAATATAAAATATTACAGTGCAAGTGCTTACATTTTTTTTTCAGAAATGCAAAAAAATCTATGTAGTCCATAATAAATGGTGCTCCAAACAATCCGTGAGCACAGCTAAAATATAAAATGTGAAAGTGCTAATAGAATATTGTTCCAGAAAAAAAAAGAGAAAAAAATTATTATCATATAAGTGAAAAAAAAGGTTCTTCAATAAACAATGTATAATGGTGACACTCAGTGGTAGCTTGTATGTAGATTCAGGCTCCATGCACACTGGAGCTGATAAACTGCAGTTTATTGGAGTTTGGGCGTTTTTTTTAAAAGCCCATAAACTCCACTCTATGTTAGCCTTTGTGTCCATGCACACATGGAAGTTTTTTAGCTTTAATGAGCAGTGGAATTTATGGGCTTTTTTCTGAACGCCAGAAATTCGCGTTCCAAGTCCCGTTTTTCACCGGCAAAAAAACGCCAAACGCTGATAAACGCTGATAAACGCTCATGAACGCGCGTTAATTAGCGTTCGGTGTTCTATTTTTTCAATGCATTGTGGGAGTTTGGAATACATTGTGGGATTTTTGGAGTGTCCTCTATGTATTTTTATAAAAACGCCCATTAACGCTAACGCTGTAAAACGCTCATAAACGCTAGTACAAAACGCTGTTAAAAGCACGTTTTTCAACCAGCATTTTCTGCCAGAAATCTGGCGTCCAGAAAAAGCTTTTTTGAGCTTTAGTGTGCATGGAGCCTTAGGCCGGCCTTTCACGGTTCGAATTTCGAAAGAATTTTCTTTCGAAAATCGTATCTAAGAATTTTCGTATGAATTTCTCACCATTAGTGGGCTGCAGTAACAGACGATTTTCGTTCGGAAATCAAATTTGAGGAATCTTACATGTTGGAAATTTTTTGAAAAACTACCGATTTTCTAATCAATGATGGGATAATCGTGCGAGAAATGTAATAAGAAACGAAAATTTACGGAGAGAAAAGAAGATTCCCAGAAAATAAAATTATTTTCTGTAGCAACATGAGGTGAAATTGAAGGCTTGGTCGGCCGAATTTCGAAAATCAATGGTGGCACAATCGGATCACAAAAAAAACGAACTTTCTGATTTTGAAAAGAAAATTTGTTCAAAATTCGACCATGTATGGCCTGCATTAATGTGACTGTGACACCCAGGTGTGATCCTCCACCAGATGTACTAAATTAACTCACCAGATCCACCAGCTGGTAAAATTATAAACCAGCGTCTGCGCCTTTTAGCAATCACATGCTTGAATCAGAGATGTTTTTTTTAGCAGATACACAAGGTCCTCTCCATTAAATCATGTCATAATTCATCCAGACATAAGAGAAGGAAGAAGGAAGCTCCAATAGTGAAGTAATGTTTAAAAAAGTCAGTGCCATCTATCAGTGGTACCTAAAAAAAACATTTCAAAGTTTGTTATAAAATTGTGCAAACAGGTCATTTTTCTCCTTCATTAATATGAGCTGATGAGGCTGCACTAATGGGTACTGATAGGCTGCACTGGTGGGCACTGATAAGATGGAACTGATGGGCACTGGTAGGTGACACTGATGGGCACTGGTAGGTGACACTGATGGGCAGCACTGTTGATGAGGCACTGATTGGTGACATTAAAAAATGGCACTGTGGGCACTGATGGGTGGCACCGTGGGCACTGGTAGGTGGTGCTGGTGGGCACTGGTAGGTGGCACTGTTGTGTACTGGTAGGTGGCACTGGCAGGTGGCACAGATGAGCTGATGGCTGTTCTCCTTGGCTGGGACTGATGTCCCTCTGAAAGCTGCCGGTGATCAGCTTTTTTTTTCCCTTACGCTATCACGCGTGAGGAGAAAAATAGCCGATTACTGGCTCTGTTTACATCACATGATCAGCTGTCATTGGTTGACAGCTGATCACGTGGTAAGGGGTCGGGATCGAGACTCGCATCACATAGACTCGCTGATCACAGAGTGCGTCGCGCATGACCTGCAGGGGGCGCGCAGGCCACTCGAGCACGGGAGGACATCTATTGACGCCCTTCAAGCAAAGTAGGTCCGTGCTGTAGCAGTCATTTGGCTATAGCGCGGATCTGAATCGGTTAATAATCATTCTTTTTTTTTTGGAGAAATCCCTGGTGCTGTATTTCACATTTTTTCTTTTTATTTGTCTTTAGTAAATCAACCCAATAGGATTTTTTTTTTTTTCAAATAAAGAAATGGTTGCCTTCCGAATTTCCAAAAAACTTGCTTGATGTACCTTTATTGTCTTAAGTGTATCAGACAAACACAGGACAAGCAGTTGACATGGATTTTTTTAGTTTTAGCTCCCAGTCAAGTATTTACTTTCTGTCTGTCTCATTGAGAAAATGTATGAGATACAGCAGTCACACAGGACACAGGAAGTGAGGAAATGTCTCCAGGTAAGGGGAAAACTAATCTTAAAAGGTTGTCATCATAACTCAAAATATTTGATTTTCTTATTACTTTAATTCCTGGCCACAATATTCAATGAAACAGATAAAGAGGGTCAATCTCGATAGTGTGAGCGGAGAAAGTAGTTTTTATTTTTTTAGTCAATTAAATATGAAATATTGCATCTGAATATTATGGAGTCTTTCTTCCACTCAGCAGATAGTGTTCCATTCGTCCTATCACAAGTTCAGCTATTTCAGGTTTCAGCTGTGCTGAAATAAACCTAGAGTTAACTAGGGATGAGCTTTGATGTTCGGGTCGAACTGCTTTGATGTTCGGGTCGAACATAAGTTTGACTCGAACATTGGGTTTTCAGCCGTTTGCCGAAGAGCAAACCTTATGGGGCGTTTGCGGCAAATTTAAGCGCCGCGGAACGCCCCATAATGCCCTGCGACATCGATTGGCCAAAGCATGCACCTGACCTGCATGCTTTGGCCAATCACAGCACCCTCTGCTAAGAGAGCCATAATTGGCAGGGTGCCTTTGGCCAATCATGGCTCAGGGGGACTAAGTCCACGCCCCACACTATATAAGGCTGCTTATATGGCACCAACATTCTCTCTGCCCTTCGACAGGGACACTTGACCCATTTTTCATGTTTGGCACATGCCCTGAATTTGGTGATGCAGCAGTTCTTGAGCACCCTGGCTTACAGGATCTCCTGAGGTAGGCCAGAAGAGTCAGTGGTCATTTCCGCCGGTCATACAATGCCAGTGCTTGGCTGGCTGACATTCAAAGGGAATGCAACCTGACCACCAATCGCCTCATTTGTGACATACCCACCAGGTGGAACTCAACGTTGGCAATGCTGCAGCGGCTGCACACACAGCAGAGAGCCATCAATGAGTACCTGTGCGAGTATGGCACAAAGGACAGGGTCAGGGGAGCTTGGCTGTTTTTCACCACACCAGTGGCTACTGACCAAGGATGCATGCACTGTCCTGACACCATTTGAGGAGGCCACAAATATGGTGAGCAGCGACAATGCATGCATCAGTGACACTGTCCCTCTAGTCTTCCTGTTGGAGCACACGCTTCATGGAATCATGGACAGGGCACTTGAGGCAGAACAGCAGGAGGAAGAGGACTTCCATACCTCTCAAGGCCCCCTTTATCCAGATAGCATTCCTGTGGGTCCACAAACACACAGGAAGAAGAGGAGGAGGAGGAGGAGGATTGTGTCAGCATGGATGTAGAGTATAACACTCAGCAGCAGTCTTCAAGGGATGGTTTTCAGTCCCCAGAAACCCAAGGAGTTGTACGTGGCTGGGAGGAGGTAGTTATGGATCATGTGATCCTTAGTGACCCCGAGGACTCAGAATCAAATGCCTCTGCAAACTTACGCTGCATGGCCTGCCTGATTCTGAAAAGCCTGCGTACTGCCTGGCAACCCTTCTTGATCCACGTTACAAGGGTAAGGTTGCAGAACTCACCCTGCCTTTGCAGAGGGAGCAGAGGATGAAACATCTTCAGGAGGCATTGAAGAAAGGTTTGTGCAATGCATTTCTAGATCCTGGGAGGTTACAATTTCCTGGTGCTACACAACGTGTTGCTGAGGCTTCGTTCAGTCAGAGAAAGAGCAGTGGAGAAGGTGGCCGGTTGACCGATGACTTTAAACAATTTTTCAGTCCTCAGCGCCAAGGTCTGATCAGTTCAAGCATGATGCAGGAATATCTAGGGGCAAGAGCAGACTTGGAGACCTTTCCAACAGAGCATCCACTGGGTTACTGGGTCTTGAGGATGGACCACTGGCCAGAACTTGCTCATAATGCAATTAAGCTACTGGCCTGTCCTGCATCCAGCGTGCTTTCTGAACACACATTCAGTGCTGCTGGGGGGTTTGTAAAGTATCAAAGAGTACGCCTGTCCACAGACTCCGTTGATGGGCTCACATTCATAAAAATGAATCAGTCTTGGATCAGCACCTGATGCTGATGTAACTGATTGAATTTGCTATGGATGTGGGATCTCTTGAAGACTGCCTATGCTGACTATCCTATTCCTCCACAATCTTGATGATGCTAGCTTCCAACAATATTTTTGGTTTAGGGCACCACCACCACCCAAGGCCCAATTTTTCTGCCCCTGTTTAACAGGGGCATGTACAGTAATTTGATATAACATATAAATGCAATTTTTCAATGCCCAATTTTTTCTGCCCCTGTTTAACAGGGGCATGTAATTACAATTTTTGATTTAATATTTCACAACAGGGCCCATTGTTGCGCCCACCAAGAGTAACTGTGAGGGCTTACAGTGTTCTGGTACCACCAACACTTAAGGCCCAATTTTCTGCAGAGTATATAGGGCAAGCCGTATAGTATATATACTGCTGTTCAGAGTATATAGTGCCTGGGGGACCCCCACGCCATTTTTTTTTTTTATTTGGGTGCGGGTTCCCCTTAATATCCATACCAGAACCAAAGGGCCATGCCGTTTTTTCAATGATTTTCATCTATATTGATGGGACCCGACAATACATTACAGCTGCGAGTAGTTTTAAATAAAACATTTTTCCTTTAGAAATTTAATTTTGCTTTGGTATTGTTCTAAACGTGGGAAACATGCGCTACTTTACAGGCATACTAAGGACACCCCCCAGGCACAATATTTAAAGGAATATTTATTTTTATTGTTTTACTTTAAGCATTATTAAAATCAATGCTCCTGAAAAAATTGCATTTTTTAAAACTTTCTTTTGCATTGATACATGTCCCCTAGGGCAGGACCCGGGCCCCCAAACACTTTTTATGGCAATAACTTGCATATAAGCCTTTAAAATTAGCACTTTAGATTTTTCACATTCGTGTCCCATAGACTTTAACTGTGTTCACGTGTTCGAACAAACTTTTGTTCTGCTGCAAACCGAACCAGGGAGTGTTCGGCTCATCCCTAATGTTTACAGATGTCAATTAATTATTGCTCACACAATGGCCAAGCTTTCTATGCCTAGGTAACCTGAGGTTGCCTTGCAGAATCTAATAGGGATTCCTATTTCAAGACCTCAGGTGTTAACAGTGCAAATCACAATTCCTTGTGATGTAAGCCACCTAACAGGCAAACAAAATACATTCATATTTTAATAGCACCTAATTATGAAGTATAGTACTTTGCAATTAGACCTCTCATAGGACGTTGATTCTTACCCTTATAACTGCCTGTGGGGGGGATCCAGTACTTGTTTTTGTAGTTTTATGGTGAACAGAAGGAAAATGTTGATTTTCTAACACATCTTGTCAGTTTAGCTAAAACTTTATGACTAAAAAAATTTTCTTGTTTCTGTTGCTAAAGCTCATACATCTAGAGAACATATGTGGATAAAATAAAAAGTACATCATCTTTTATCAGTTGCAAACTGCCTAATTATCTCAGCATACAAAAAAAAATGTCATCATCTTTTCTTATTATTTGCAAATTATAATTATGCTGTATAGAGCACAGAACCATAGCTTTTTAGCTGCAAACATCTATTGGCATGACATCACTAGTCAAACAGTTATCTAATGGCAGTAAGTACAGGATCAAACTGCACTTAAAGTGGTGTTTCCACCAAAAAAAAAAAAAAAAATAGCTTAAAAATCATAAAAAAAGTAATAATAATTGGAAAAAATATATAAAATACTCACCTCTAAATGCCTGTTGCTAGGGGGTGCCTCATAGTCTGCCTCCTTCAGTGCCCGGGCACTGACATCAATTCCCCTCGGCGCTGCACAGTCATCTGGGACCTGTCACGTGGCCTGGAGACATGCTTGGCCAGCTCAGTTTGTGTCTTGGCAATCTTCTTATAACCTAGGCCATCTTTATGTAGAGCAGGGGGGTACTCACGTTTGTTTCCAGCGGTTTAGACATTAATGGCTGTGTGTTGAGTTATTTTGAGGGACAGCAAATTGACACTATTATACAAGCTGTACACTCACTACTTTACATTGTAGCAAAGTGTAATTTCTTCAGTGTTGTCACATGAAAAGATATAATAAAAGATTTACAAAAATGTGAGGGGTGTACTCACTTTTGTGAGATACTGTATATGCATGTGTGCACACATATGTTACATATAACCATTAACTGCACACCACTAAGAGCCCATTTATTACAGAGAGTGGATATCGCTAAATTCTATACTGATCAAGGTTATTTTGCACCACGGCCTGCATTTTAAAGTCCATTCATAAAATGCAGGCCACGTTGTAAAGCCTACTGTGTCCTACGTTGTTCTCTGCTTAAGGTGGATCTATACCTTGTGAAATGTTTAAAATATTCCTAGCAGAAGCTTAAATATACGTGATAATTTCTAAATACTAGTAAATAAATCCTTTGCGCATACAGATTTAATTGGAAAGGGAGTTGTTATCTCACTCTCCCAGGTCAGTTTGAAGTGCCAGTATTGCCAGGTTTTCAACTTCTATGTAAAAGGCATAGTACTGGCTATTTAGTAGGGCAGGAATATGCACATCACAAAAGTGGTAAAAAATTATTTTGGCAGGAACAACATTTGTATATCTGGGATGGCCATCTTTTTGTTAGCCCCAGGGCAATTCCTTTAAATAAACTGAGCCTTTTTACCAGCTTCATTTAAGGTTGTAATTATTGTTGTTCTCCAAAATGCATTGGACACATGCTTTGATGGTTCTGTTTTCCAGTAGCTCTTTATTTTTGTTTTTTGTTTTTTAGTATGGAGCTATGTTGCTGTTATACTTACCAAAATATTGCCCACATTAAGGCGGCTGTTCAAAACCAATGGGTGATCCAATAGGCATGATGATCTAATAGGCATGATGATGAAGGAGAAGGCTTCCTCAGAACGCGTTCTTGCACAAGTGCCATGAGTGTCCTCACATTTAGGGCGAGAGTTCATTGGACTTAGCTTGGTGACTTTTTACCTCATGGTGCTGCTTCTCTTCTCTACACTGCAGAGAGGCTAGTATTTTCTGAAGCTTTTCCTGTCATCCCTGGTTAGGGTTGGGAGGTTGCTAGAGGAGACTGGCTGCTCTGCACATTGTATTCCTGTTCTGTTAAACATTACATTTGTGAGTGCATTTTTAAAGGTTTAATAAATGTACACTTTTTTTTATAACTTATTACACTAGTAGCTGCTTTGCTCTGTGTAGAAAAAACAGTTTTAGACGCTGTTAACTGTGGATCCAAATCTTATTTAAAACAGAAGAAAAAAGAAGAAACCAATAATCCGATCTGAGCTTGACTGTGCAGCTGCCAGTTCACATTGAATTAATGTTGAAAGGCTAAAAAACAACAAAGTCAGACAGCGTTCAGTAGCTCAGTTGTGTGTAGGAACTGAAGTGTATCCATAGTCAATAAACAGTTAAAACGGTGTGGTTTATTCATCAATTAAAAAGACGATTGTACAGATTTAAGTGTTACCACGCTGTGGACTGGGGCACCGCTGGGTCATTGTATCTACTAGCAAGCAAAATAGCATGTTGAGGCACCAGCCACCATGTCCCCGGAGATGGATCGGGCTAAAGTATAATCCAAGCTGGGCTTAGCCGGTGTAAGCAGGTGATGTCACTCAAGCTGCTGGACAGAATCACAGTGTCCAGAAGAAAACCATAAGGAACCAGCATGGACCGCAAGCGTATCTGTTGCAGTGACAACGTGTTTTGCGCACATGTGCTTTATCAAGTCACGGGGATGATGGCACACAGAGGTTTTAAGCCCAATGTAGGGGCGGGGAGTGGGCAGAGCTCCACCGATTTGATCCCCAGAGAACTCCCAGCACACACCGTGCACTGCACACCGACTAACTCCTCAAAGTTGACTTCCTTTGCTGGTTCCTCGTGGTTTCCTTCTGGGCACCGTTCTTCCACCCAGCCGATTCAGTGACGTCACCTATTGGCACCGGCTGGGCCTGGCTTGGATTATACTGCAGCCCGATCCATCTCTGGAGACATGGTGGCAGGCGCCTCACAATGCTATTTTGCCAGTGGATACAATGACCCATTGGTGCCCAGGTCCACAGCGTGGTAACTTTTGCATTGTCTTTTTTATTGATGAATAAACCACAACTGTTTATTGACTGTGGACACACTTCAGTTCCTACACTCAACTGAGCTACTGAGCACTGTCTGACTTTATTGTTTTTAGCCTTTGCTCTGTGTTTTCCTTTTTATCACAACAGTTGTATGGTGTATCTATTTCAGTTGTGTGTTTTGTTCCCTCCTTCCAACTTCCAAGCGACACTCCTTACCAGTGACATCAGACCAGAACCGTGGACATCCCCCTTAATCAGCTTGCAAAGGAACCATAGGTTGTAGCTTTAAGGCCTCAGGCTCACAGGTCAGTCATCTGAGGCTGCATAGCAGCCTATGCTGGGGAGAGGCAGCAGCCTCTTTCCCACCTGAACCTGTCTTTTGAGGTGTATATTGGGTGGACCTCGCGCTGAGGAAAAATGTGAAGTGAGCAATTAATTGTGAAAATATAATAAATTAAATAAGCTGCTCCCCTGAAAGTATAGACAACGCTAACTTAACCGCTTCCCGACCGCCTCATGTACATATACGTGTGCAGAATGGCACGGGCAGGCAAAATCACGTACCTATACGTGATCCTTTAAATTCCTGCCCGTTGGTCGCGTGCACGCGCTCGCGACCCGGTTGGGAGCTCCGTGACCCCGGCCGCGGGACCAGCGGACCCTATCGCCGCTGGTGTCCCGCGATCGGGTCACCGAGCTGAAGAACGGGGAGAGGTATGTGTAAACAAACCTTTCCCGCGCTTCCTACTCTGCCTGTCATTGATTGGCTGTTCCCGGTCATCGGGAAAGCCGATCAATGACATCAGATGTCAGCCCTGCCCCCTAATGTAAAAAACACAACACACGTCACAGCCCATAACCCCTCCCCTCCCCCTAGTGGTTAACCCCTTCACTACAACTGTCATTTATACAGGAATCAATGCATTTAAATAGCATTGATTGCTGTATAACCACTTGCCGACCGCCCCATGTAGATATACGTCGGCAGAATGGCACGTACAGGCAGAACCACGTACCTGTACGTGCCATTCTTTAGGCGGTTGGGGGGTCCGATCGGACCCCCCTCCGCCGGCGGGGACGGTCGGCATCGCTTCAGGAGCGATCCGGGACGAGGGGACGGCCAGTGGTTTCTGGCCACCCCCTCGCGATCGCTCCTGGCGAATGAAAAGCTTCCCCTTCCTGTCTATTGTATAGACAGGAAGGCGGAAGTGATGTCACGCTCGGTGCGCCGGTCTATGTGACCGGAGACGCCGAGCGGCGAACATGTTAAGGTTAGTGCACAACACTACACTGACACCAGTACAGTTAGGCACACAAAACACCCCCCTGTCACCCCCTGATCACCCCCCAGATCACCCCCTCCCCCCCCAGTCACAGTGTCACTAATTGCAGTGATCATTTATTTACTGATCACTGCATTTAGTGTCAGTGTGACTGTAATAACTGTCAGGGCAGTTAGTTTTAGGTCCTAGGTAGCCCCCTACCCCCCCCCTAATAAAGGTTTAACCCCCTGATTGCCCCTAGTTAACCCCTTCACCCCCTTTTGCCAGTGTCACTAAGCGATCGTTTTTCTGATCGCTGCATTGTGTCGCTAGGTAACCATTTTTTTTTTATTTTAACCGCCATGTTTTATATAGGTTCATAAATAGTTTTATAGGTCAGGTACCCCCATATTACAACCTAAATAAAGGTTTTAACCCCCTGATTGCCCCTAGAGTTAACCCTTTCACCAGTAATCACCGTATAACTGTCACTGGTGACGCTGGTTAGCCAGTTAGTTATTTCGTTATTTAGGTTCCCCGTCAGGTTTTTATATAGCGTCAGGTACCCCCATATATTACCTAATAAAGGTTTAACCCCCTGATTGCCCCTAGTTAACCCTTTCACCCCCTTTTGCCAGTGTCACTAAGCGATCGTTTTTCTGATCGCTGCATTAGTGTCGCTAGGTAACCAGTTTTTTTTTAGGTTAACCGCCATGTTTATATAGGTTCATAAATAGGTTTATAGGTCAGGTACCCCCATATTACAACCTAAATAAAGGTTTTAACCCCCTGATTGCCCCTAGAGTTAACCCTTTCACCAGTGATCACCGTATAAAATGTCACTGGTGACGCTGGTTAGCCAGTTAGTTATTTCGTTATTTAGGTTCCCCGTCAGGTTTTTATATAGCGTCAGGTACCCCCATATATTACCTAATAAAGGTTTAACCCCCTGATTGCCCCTAGTTAACCCTTTCACCCCCTTTTGCCAGTGTCACTAAGCGATCGTTTTTCTGATCCCTGCATTAGTGTCGCTAGGTAACCAGTTTTTTTTTGTATTACTGTTATGGGTGACGCTGGTTAGTTAGCTTGTTTTTTATACTGTCAGGGCACCCGCCATTTATTACCCAATAACGGTTTAACCCCCTGATCGCCCGGCGGGTGATATCAATTAGGTTTTAGGGTCAAATAAGGTCTGCGTCGCCCCAGGTTAGTGCCAGTACCGCAAACACCCACGCGCAAAGCATACACCTCCCTTAGTGGTATAGTATCTGAACAGATCAATATCTGATCTGATCAGATCTATACTAGCGTCCCAGCAGTTTAGGGTTCCAAAAAAACGCATTGTTAGCGGGATCAGCCCAGATACCTGCTAGCACCTGCGTTTTCCCCCTCCGCCCAGCCCAGCCCACCCAAGTGCAGTATCGATCGATCACTGTCACTTACAAAACACTAAGCACACATAACTGCAGTGTTCGCAGAGTCAGGCCTGATCCCTGCGATCGCTAACATTTTTTTTGTGGTAGCGTTTTGATTCAGTCGCTAACAGTCAGGAGCTTTTTTACCTGTGAATCTCAAAAAAATAAAAAAAACAAAAATAGTTGTCGTTTTATTGTTCTCTCTCTCTCTCTATTGTTGCTCTTTTTTTACTCCATTCTATTCTGCAATGTTTTATTATGTTTTATCATGTTTTATCATGCTTGCTTTTCAGGTATGTAATTTTGTTTACTGTGTTTTAGTGTTAAGCATTTTTTTGTTTTCAGGTGCGCCATTCAGTTGCAGCGCGGATTTATTTATCTTGACAGCAACAGCGTTTGCTCCCACGATACATAAAGCCGCGACTCCAACGCTGTAGGAGGTGATTTCACCACCACAGTTAAAAAAAAGAGCATATGTGCCGAAGCATGGGGGCAGCAGGGGGGGCGGAGGAGCGATTGGCTCCTAATGCCACGTACATACGGTCGAAATTCCGACCGTGTGTACACGGCATAACTTTTGCGGGAGGATGCCCCCATGCATCGGCATATATAAATGGTGCATGTATGCCCATCATTAGAAGTGGGTGGATGAAGGGAGGTATTCTAATGGTGGGCATACCCACCAATCAATCTCTTTTTTTCGTTCAGCCAAGAGGCTGCATGAAAAAAAAAAAGATTACAATATATGTCCAGTATGTTGCTGGACTTTGAATGGTTATACCAGAATGATGCCTGCAGGTTTAGGTATCATCTTGGTATCATTCTTTTCAGCCAGTGATCGGCTTTCATGTAAAAGCAATTCTAGCGGGTAATTAGCCTCTAGACTGCTTTTACAAGCAGTAGGAGGGAATGTCCCCCCTCCCGGATATAAACCGCGCCATTGGGAAATTGGGAAAGCATTTTATCACACCAATCTTGGTGTGGTCAGATGCTTTGAGGGCAGAGGAAAGATCTAGGGTCTAATAGACCCCAATTTTTTCAAAAAAAGAGTACCTGTCACTGCCTATTGCTATCATAGGGGATATTTACATTCCCTGAGATAACAATAAAAATCATAACAAAGAAAAAAAATGGAAGGAACAGTTTAAAAATAGAATAAAAAAGCTAAATAAATAAAAAAAAAACTAAAAAAAAAAAAAAAAAAAAGCACCCCTGCCCCCCCTTCTCTTGCGCAAAGGCGTACACAAGCGTTGGTCTGGCGTCATATGTAAACAGCAATTGCAGCATGCATGTGAGGTATCACCGCGAAGGTGAGATCGAGGGCAGTAATTTTAGCAGTAGACCTCCTCCGTGAATCTAATGTGGTATCATGTAAAGGCTTTTAAAGGCTTTTAAAAATGTATGTAGTTTGTCGCCACTGCGTGTTTGTGCGCAATTTTAAAGCATGTCGTGTTTGGTATCCATGTACTCGGCCTAAGATCATATTTTTTATTTCATCAAAAATTTGAGCAATATAGTGTGTTTTAGTGCATTAAAATAAAAAAAAGTGTATTTTTTCCACAAAAAATGCGTTTGAAAAATCGCTGCGCAAATACTGTGTGGAAAAAAAAAATGCAACACCCACCATTTTAATCTGTAGGGCCTTTGCTTTAACAATATATATAGTGTTTGGGGGTTCAACGTAATTTTCTTGCAAAAAAAAAATATGTTTTCATGTAAACAAAAAGTGTCAGAAAGGGCTTTATCTTCAAGTGGTTAGAAGAGTGGGTGACGTGTGACATAGGCTTCTAAATGTTGTGCATAAAATGCCAGGACAGTTCAAACCCCCCCCAAATGACCCCATTTTGGAAAGTAGACACCCCAAGCTATTTGCTGAGAGCAATGTTGAGCCCATTAAATATTTTTTTTTTTTGTCCCAAGAGATTGAATAATTAAAAAAAAAAATATATATATTTTTTTTACAAAAAGTTGTCACTAAATGATATATTGCTCAAACATGTCATGGGCATATGTGGAAATACACCCCAAAATACATTCTGTTGCTTCTCCTGAGTACGGGGATACCACATGTGTGGGACTTTTTGGGAGCCTAGCTGCGTACGGAACCCCAAAAACCAAGCACCGCCTTCAGGCTTTCTAAGGGAGTAATTTTTTTATTTCACTTCTCACTGCCAATCACAGTTTCGGAGGCCATGGAATGCCCAGATGGCATAAAACCCCCCAAAATGACCCCATTTTGGAAAGTAGACACCCCAAGCTATTTGCTGAGAGGTATTGTGAGTATTTTGCAGATGTCGCTTTTTGTCACAAAGTTTTGAAAATTGAAAAAAAAAAAAAAAAAAAAAAATTTTTTTTATTTACTTTCTTCATTTTAAAAAACAAATGAGAGCTTTAAAATACTCACCATGCCTCTCAACAAATAGCTTGGGGTGTCTACTTTCCAAAATGGGGTCATTTGGGGGGGTTTTGTGCTATTTTGGCATTTTATGGCCTTCGAAACTGTGATAGGTAGTGAGGAGTGAAATCAAAAATTTGCACCCTTAGAAATCCTGAAGGCGGTGCTTGGGTTTCGGGGCCCCGTACGCGGCTAGGCTCCCAAAAAGTCCCACACATGTGGTATCCCCATACTCAGGAGAAGCAGCAAAATGTATTTTGGGGTGCAATTCCACATATAACTATGGCATGTGTGAGCAATACATAATTTAGTGACAACTTTTTGAAGAAAAAAAAAATTATTTTTTATTTTTGTCTTTATTCAATCACTTGGGACTAAAAAAAAAAATATTCAATGGGCTCAACATGCCTCTCAGCAAATAGCTTGGGGTGTCTACTTTCCAAAATGGGGTCATTTGGGGGGGTTTTGTACTTCTCTGCCATTTTAGCACCTCAAGAAATGAAATAGGCAGTCATAAATTAAAAGCGGTGTAAATTCCAGAAAATGTACTCTAGTTTGTAGACGCTATAACTTTTGCGCAAACCAATAAATATACGCTTATTGGCATTTTTTTTTTACTAAAGACATGTGGCTGAATACATTTTGGCCCAAATGTTTGACTAAAATTGAGTTTATTAGATTTTTTTTATAACAAAAAGTAGAAAATCTCTTTTTTTTTCAAAATTTTCGCTCTTTTTCCGTTTATATCGCAAAAAATAAAAATCACAGAGGCAATCAAATACCATCAAAAGAAAGCTCTATTTGTGGGAAGAAAAGGACGCAAATTTCGTTTCGTTACAAAATTGCATGACCGCACAATTACCAGTTAAAGTAGTGCAGTGCGAAATTGAAAAAAGACCTCTGGTCCTTAAGCTGACAATTGGTCCGGGGCTGAAGTGGATAAATGACAATGGTCCCAAAAATGTGTCAAAAATGTCCGATGTGTCCGCCATAATGTCGCAGTCACAATAAAAATCGCTGATCGCCGCCATTACTAGTAAAAAGAAAAATATTAATAAAAATGCTATAAAACTATCCCCTATTTTGTAAACGCTATAACTTTTGCGCAAACCAATCAATAATCGCTAAATTGCGATTTTTTTTTACCAAAAATATGTAGAAGAATACGTATCGGCCGAAACTGAGGAAAAAAAATGTTTTTTTATATATTTTTGGGGGATATTTATTATAGCAAAAAGCAAAAAATATTGCATTTTTTTCAAAATTGTCGCTCTATTTTTGTTTATAGCGCAAAAAATAAAAACCCGCGGGAGCGATCAAATACCACCAAAAGAAAGCTCTATTTGTGGGAAAAAAAGGACGCCAATTTTGTTTTGGAGCCACGTCGCACGACCGCGCAATTGTCAGTTAAAGCAACGCAGTGCCGAATCGCAAAAAGCGGCCTGGTCCTTTGGCTGCCAATTGGTCCGGGGCTGAAGTGATTAATTAATAGTGAAAGCGGTAGGGGGCGCTAGTGAATATATTAATTGCCTAAAGAAATATACAAAGTATAAACAGTGTAGGCAGAGATTGCAAGCCACTCTGGAGCCTTGAGACAGCGTGCATTCCACTGCCGTGTTACTAAGAACTGGAAGTTCGGGACCCGGAAGTGACGTGACCGGAATGAACCTCGACAAACATTTCGTCTATTGATGTCATCAGGATCGCTTCGGGTGTAACACATCGTATCTGTTTATGGCAATGGTGGCAAGATTTGGATATTTTTCATAGCAACTCGTCACAGAAGAATTTATGGACTTTTCAAAATGAATATACTCACTTATGTTTATTGTTATATATGAAATGTAATTATGGTTATGCACAGAGCACTTTAATTTATACCTGGTTGTTTATACTTTGTATATTTCTTTAGGTAATCAATTTATTCACTAGCGCCCCCTACCACTTTCACTCTCTTTAGAGGTAGGCTGGACTGGAACTCCAAGCCCATAGGCTCTTCAGACTTAAATACAGGCACCTAGCATTCCTTGGGGCACATCCCCTTCTAATTGGCCAGGGCTGTATTTACATCCATGCTCTCATCTGCTGGGTTTCCTCCCTGTTCAATATGTCTCATTACTATTGGACCAGTGTGAAATCTCCAAGACAGCATAAGCAGCATCAGAGTACACTGAACAGACCTCACTAAACAATCACAGCTCTCTGTTAAGCAGACAGCACTTACATTTTTCCTGTCTGCTTCTTTGTTAACCACTTCAGCCCCGGAAGGATTTACCCCCTTCCTGACCAGAGCACTTTTTGCAATTCGGCACTGCGTCGCTTTAACTGACAATTGCGCGGTCGTGCGACGTGACTCCCAAACAATATTGGCGTCCTTTTTTTCCCACAAATAGAGCGTTATTTTGGTGGTATTTGATCACCTCTGCGGCTTTTATTTTTTGCACTATAAGCAAAAGAAAAGTGACAATTTTGAAAAAGACACATTATTTTTTACTTTTTGCTATAATAAATATCCCCCCAAAAAATATACGGTAAAAAAAAAAAAATTTCCTCAGTTTAGGCCGATATGTATTCTTTTACATATTTTTGGTAAAAAAAACCCTGCAATAAGCGTTTATTGATTGGTTTGCACAAAAGTTATAGCGTATACCAAATAGGGAATAGTTTTATGGCATTTTTATTTAATATTTTTTTTTTACTACTAATGGTGGCGATCAGTGATTTTTATCATGACTGTGACATTATGGCGGACACATCGGACAATTTTGACACATTTTTGGGACCATTGGCATTAATACAGTGATCGATGCTATAAAATTGCATTGATTACTGTAAAAATTTCACTGGCAGTGAAGGGGTTAACCACTAGGGGGCGGGGAGAGGTTAAGTTTGTCCTAGGGGAGTGTTTAACTGTCTGGGGGATAGGCTTGTGTGACGTGGACACTGATCGCTGCTCCTGATGACAGTGAGCAGACGATCAGTGTCCTGTCAGGCAGAACGGGGAGATGCTGTTTACATCGGCGTCTCCCTGTTCTTGAGCTCCGTGACACGATTGCGGGTATCCCCGCAGCGTTCGAGTCCGCGGGTCCCGCCGGCACGGTCACAGAGCTCACGGCAGGCACACGCGCGCCGGTGGCAGTGCACACAGCAGGAATTTCAAAGTAACGTACGGGTAGGTTACTTTGCCCAGGCGTGCCATTCTGCCGACGTATATGAAAAGCCCAAAACGATATACATTCCTATCCCCCACCTAGGAGGGTGCTACACGAGTGTTCAGCTTTAATGATAGACAAGAGCCTCTAGTTAGTCTAGCTTCTGAAAATGTAAACAGATGTAAAACCCTATGCTATGTCAAGGAGAAGGAAAGTATTTGAATGTGAGCTTTTAAATTCAAGGTCTCAATGGTAAACATGATCAATAACCAAACTCATGATCTTGCTGAGGAACAAGCTGTGTACAAATACATAATTGATGATGTTATGTGTAAGAACATATCACGGGTGCATCAACAAAATAATGAGGACAAACAACTGAGAATCTATAAAAAAAAAACAGCAATAGCGTATAACAAAATACGTGCTATATTTTTCAAAACGATGGTTGTAGATCGTGCATGGAGGGCTATGTTTACTCCACAGGATAGTTAAGTCTTATGTTGTTATGTCTGTCTTTCTCTTAACACTGTAGCACCTCACTTCAGGCAATACAAAATCTCTGCAGTATGTTGATGCTGGCTAACTACAAGAAAAAGACACATAGGAACTGTGTTTTGAAAATATTTTACTGAACAGCACACAGAACTCTAGGGGGCACAACCATTACTACAGTCACAAGACTGAGTGCCTAAAAATTAAAGTGACAACACCGAGTCATTCCCCAGACACACGCAACACTAGTTAATCTTAGTTGGGGAGATAAATACCGGTATATAACCACTCCACCATCCCATACACCTATGCCACGTACACACGAGAGGACTTTTCGACAGCAAAGGTCCGACGGAACGAATCTGTCGAACAATTCGATCGTGTGTGGGCTCCATCAGACTTTTGCTGTCGAAAAATCCGACAGACTTTAGAAATAGAACAGGTCTTAAATTTTCCAGCTTGAACCAGTTCCTATTGAAAAATCTGCTCATCTGTGTGCTAGTCCGACGGACAAACAACGACGCTAGTGTAGCTATTGGCTACTGGCTATGAACTTCCTTATTCTACTCATCACGTTCAAATCCGTCAGAATTTAGTGTGATTGTGTGTGGCCAAGTCCGTTCATTCGAAAAGTTTGTCGGAACTCCATCGAAAGTCCGTCAGAAAGACCATCAGACCTAGTCTGTCAAAGTCTGCTCGTGTGTACGCGGCATTAGGGGTTGATTCTCCAAAGGCAAGTTTGCAGACTGCAGGGGAATTTACTATAGGGCTTAGTAAATTAGGCAAAGCTTCACTTTGCAAAGAATACACAATTACATGCAAGGAACATAAAATAAAAGCACTCTTTCTTGCATATGAATGGAAGATGGAAGTCAGCAGAGCTTCTCCTCATTTACTAAGCTCTGGAGGAAATTCTATTTACCTTTAATAAATCAATCCCTAGTATTTAGGTATCAGTTGGAGAGGGGTGTGGCAAATTTTAACAAAGAGCCACACATCAACAATATCTACATGAAAATATAAATTCAATCAAAAATTTTGGTAAAAGCATGTCAAATTTAGAATAGTATATTCTCTAGGCTTTCCATACTGGTCTTATATTAAGTACACATTGATTTTTTTCATGGTCCCATCTTGTATTTGATTGCAATACACTAATCCAGTGGGCCGTTTTTTTTCTTCACTTTGCCTTGTTGTGTCCTTCACCTGAAAAAAAAAAATCTGTATTAAAATAGGGACTAAATTTCTCCTACATTTGTTCCTTACCTCTGCACTATTGAAAGGGTGAAGTTAATGCTCAGCAATACAAAAGTTTAATTCTGACGTTGTCTCTGAAGGGATCATCCAGTATAGTGCTGCTGAGCATTTTCATTCAGTTTTAATAAACACTGTGAGCACCTTTGAACTTCCTCCCAATGTCTTATCTGCAGGTTGAAGAGATGGAGACATCAGCCTTCACCTGCAAAGAAAAGGAGACATCAGGGGTCTGTTTTCCACTGATACCCCATTTTAATGTCTTATGAAAGACACTTTCTTGGGGGAAAGGGTGTAATCTGTGGTCGGCTGGTCGCAGTGTTGAAAAGTAAAAGTTTACAAGCCCCATAGGGATTAGATCATTTTACTGTTATACTTGTGTACTTTATCAGTACAAGTAAAAAACAGGGTCAGTGTGTGACTACAACAGTGAATGGAATAATAAATGCTGGGGGTACTAGTAGAAAAAAAAGCAAGCACTGCTTGCATGCATGTTGGCAAACTGTGTACAACTAGGGATGGGCGAACAGTTCGGCCAAGCATGAGTTTGCCTGTTCAGCCTTTCACCGAACACCCAAATTTGCAAGATGTTCGCTGGATGTTCACCCCGACGAACAGCCTGCAATACACTGAGTGCTGCACAATGCATTCTGTGCCCTGATTGGGCAAAGCTTTGCCCAATCATGGTGCAGTGTAAGCTGGTTGTTAAGAAACGGGGCCGGAAAGCCGGCTGTCGCTTCCTTAACAACCAATGAGTCATGGGTTTCCCTGCTGACAACTGAATTAAACAATTTTTTAAGGGGTTTCCCACGCCAACATTTAAAGAAAAAACAGTGTGGGGTCCACCCCAAAATCCATACCAGACCCTTATCCGTGCATGCAGCCTGGCAGGTCAGGAAAATGGGAGGGGACGATCGAGCACCCCCCCTCGTCAACTATAACAGGCCACATGCCCTCAACATGAGGGGGTGGGCTTATTGGAATCTGGAAGCCCCCTTTAACAAATCTTGCCCCCCCCATGTGAATGGGTATCGGGTATATCGTACCCCTACCCAATCACCAAAAAGAGTGTCAAAAAGTAAGAACCACAGGAAACAGTTTTTGACAAATCCTTTATTAAAAAATAAATAAATAAATAGTGTCCCTCAATGTAAATCCATTGTCAATTACAATGCCCGACGGACCAGAAAAATAGAAAAAACGGAAAACGCTTCCGCCTCCATAGGAGGCTACCCGCCGTATGCTCTCTCTTCGCTCTGACATCTCTTATATAGGCGAGGCGTGGGGCCACCTGGTGATGTAACTGGGTGGCACCACCCCCTTCTGACCTCACATGATGTCAGAAGGGGGCAGGGCCTGGTATGGACTGGGGGGACCCCATGCCGTTTTTTTCTATATTTTTTAAAAGCCGGGTGCTGGCAATTGTAACCGCGAGTCATTTTAATTGGGATTGTTTTTCTTTAGAAATGTCAGTTTTGCTGTAGCATGTTCTGTATACAGGGGGTCCCCGGGTTACAAACAAGATAGGGACTGTAGGTTTGTTCTTAAGTTGAATCTGTTTGTAAGTCGGAACAGGTACATTTTTTAAGTGTAGCTCCAGCCAAAAAATCTATTTTTACGTTTTTTAGATAACATAGGGAAGGGTTATCACCCCTGTAACATTTGTTTTGCTGTCTGTGCCCCTGTTCAGAAGATTTCACCTCACCTTCTGTCCCAATGACAATTGGATTCAGAACATTTTGGGTTGTTAGGGAAACATGGACTGGTGATAAAGCATCAGTGGAGACACCTTTTTCCCATATTAACTCTTACAGGAGTGAATTTCCCTTCCTAGGGGTAGATTTCCTCTCACTTCCTGTTGTCTCCCTCCGTTTGTAAGTAGGAGTCGTTTGTAAGTCGGATGTTTGTAAGTAGGGGACCCCCTGTATTCTACAAATGCGCCATTTTACAGGTACAATAAGGGAACCCCCCAGGCACGATATTTAAAGGAATTTTTCATTGTTGCACTTTAAGCATCAATAAAATCACTGCTCCTGAAAAAATGATTGTTTTAAAAAAATAAAAAAAACATTTTATGACCAATTACTTGCGTATGAGCACTTTTGATTTTTTTCCTGTTCGGGTTAGAACATTTCCCCTGTTCGGGAGTTCTGCTGCAAACTGAACAGGGGGGGTGTTCGGCCCATCCCTATGTACAATTGACTAAGCTAAACAAGTGGCAAATATTAATGCATTTGTTAGCACTAAAATAAACTGGTATGAAAATCGCTCGCCCTCCTACTATTCCACACCACCACTGCGCA
Source organism: Lithobates sylvaticus (assembly GCA_028564925.1). NCBI lineage: Eukaryota > Metazoa > Chordata > Amphibia > Anura > Ranidae > Lithobates > Lithobates sylvaticus. The sequence goes on from CM053027.1 coordinate 111,980,666, forward strand.
CAAAGAAAAATTAATTAAACACCTATGTGTATAAAAATAAACTAAGCAGCTACTTAAATAGATAAATAATGTAAAGTGATTTTAAATGAATAAAAACAGTAGCGCTAATAATCACAGTGTCTGTGAATAAACTAAATATTTAACCTGTGTAAACAATACTGAAAAATATGTATAAACAGTGCTAAAAAAACAACAACACAATTAATCACCTATATACATAAAGTGAAAAATTAAAGTGAAGTGTGATTATATGTTTTTGCAGGTGTCCAAAAAAGGGAAACAAATCCAAACAAAAGTCCATAAACTGTTACTTGTAGTGATAATGTTTCAAAAAGTGACAGAAAAGTGAATGAAAAATCCTGAAGCAAATAAAGTTTTGAAGTGTCTTTAAACAAAATTCTTGAAGTGACTTGAAAAGAATATCTTCCACCACACCACCTGTGTTCAGTGCTACCGCACCCTAAGGAATCGCACTCACCAGCAGTATATGCCTTGCACTCTCATGCTCGGCCAACTCGCTTAATAGCTCCACATGGGTCACAGATGGATCCAGACAGAATGTTAGATAATTGCACTCCACATATAAGGAAAAAAGAGATGCTTCCAATAGTGAAGTAGAGTAAACCATTTATTACAACAGCACACAAAATTCCTCAACCATTGTACTCACATCCTTCATATAAAAATAAGGCACTTCAGCATAACTTTTCAACAGGAAACAAGGACCCAGCAGTGGTGACCCGATATATTATGGTCTCGGCGGACCCGGCGTTAATACCAATATGTCTCACCCTCCACGCTGTCTCCTTTCTCTTTCACTTCACACGGCACAGCACACCCAGTAACTGGAACGTTGAATGTTAAATGCTCCTCACAGTTGCCATGTAACCATACCCAGACATGTTTCACCGAAGTGGCTTAATCATTGGGGTTCAATGATTAAGCCACTTCGGTGAAACATGTCTGGGTATGGTTACATGGCAACTGTGAGGAGCATTTAACATTCAACGTTCCAGTTACTGGGTGTGCTGTGCCGTGTGAAGTGAAAGAGAAAGGAGACAGCGTGGAGGGTGAGACATATTGGTATTAACGCCGGGTCCGCCGAGACCATAATATATCGGGTCACCACTGCTGGGTCCTTGTTTCCTGTTGAAAAGTTATGCTGAAGTGCCTTATTTTTATATGAAGGATGTGAGTACAATGGTTGAGGAATTTTGTGTGCTGTTGTAATAAATGGTTTACTCTACTTCACTATTGGAAGCATCTCTTTTTTCCTTATATGTGGAGTGCAATTATCTAACATTCTGTCTGGATCCATCTGTGACCCATGTGGAGCTATTAAGCGAGTTGGCCGAGCATGAGAGTGCAAGGCATATACTGCTGGTGAGTGCGATTCCTTAGGGTGCGGTAGCACTGAACACAGGTGGTGTGGTGGAAGATATTCTTTTCAAGTCACTTCAAGAATTTTGTTTAAAGACACTTCAAAACTTTATTTGCTTCAGGATTTTTCATTCACTTTTCTGTCACTTTTTGAAACATTATCACTACAAGTAACAGTTTATGGACTTTTGTTTGGATTTGTTTCCCTTTTTTGGACACCTGCAAAAACATATAATCACACTTCACTTTAATTTTTCACTTTATGTATATAGGTGATTAATTGTGTTGTTGTTTTTTTAGCACTGTTTATACATATTTTTCAGTATTGTTTACACAGGTTAAATATTTAGTTTATTCACAGACACTGTGATTATTAGCGCTACTGTTTTTATTCATTTAAAATCACTTTACATTTGTTAGCACTGATAAAAATATATACATAATATTTAGGGACAAAAATATATACACTGTATATACGGTATAAAGCATCAATTCCATGTAAAGAACTGCAGTATATTGTGGGTGCTGATTTGCTGATAGAAAATATAATATATAAAATAGTATCCCGTTTCAATTGATCAAATTTCTTCTTAATATTACATTGTAGTTATTGACTAGCCTCATCATATTTTCTCTCTGTATGCTCTAAGGTATGTACTATAGGTTATAGAAAGCAAAGTGAATAGTAAATTGCATTTCTTTCTGTTTTCTTCTTCAGCCTTAACCCTTACAGCTATGATGAGAACTGCCTAAACATTAGTGAAGATCACATTCCACTAGCTGCCTTGCCACTGCTGGCCATCTCATCTCCTCAGTACCAAGATTCTGTTGCTATGGTGATCAGTCGAGCAAATCAAGTTTACAGTGAATTCCTGAAGTCTCCAGATGGGGCTGACTTCAATGGACAGGTAGAATTCAATGGCAAATATTGAACTACATTTTTTAATGTATATAGTATGTAAAGGTTCTGTTTGTTGCAAGTCAGAATATACTAATGTTCCACCAGTGAGAGTTCATCTGTGAGTCTTCACTTAGTACTCCTGGGCCTGGGAAGGCTTCTTCAATGCAATATCCTATGCATTTGGAAGATTTAGTAAAATATGACAATATTTGCCATAGAGTTAGTAGAACATTATCATCATCCCTCTGAGCCCAAAAATGTAACAGGAACCTTCAGCTTGTACCCCAAAAATTACAGAAACATCTCTTGTGCTAATTAATTTTCATATCTATACAGTATACCTTACCAGTCCCAACCAGTGATGGCTGTCTTACTTTTTTGTTCTCATTTTCATATTTTCTCCTTGCAGTCCTGCCAGTAACACACGTCCTGTCCTAAAGTGACAATGTCTTCTCGCTAATAAATCAAGATAAAAAAGGAAGCCACACTCCAGAATTAATATTGATATTTCTGAATCCATCCAGTGCAAAAGCAGTCCACCCCAAGCTTCTTCCACTAGCCAATTTCACTCAAAAATTTGCTTAATCATAGAGTGTAAGTCACAAGGTGGAAGTATACACATATTAGTCAAAACACTTGTGGCTTCATATCACTTCGTACCACTAATACATTGTAGCCAGAGTGGATCAGATATCAGACAGGTGATCTGGAAAGGTGTTTAATAACTACAGAATACCCCCTCTCCTCATCTACATACATAACGGGAGGAGTTACAGTGCCTTGAAAGTATTCATACCCCTTGACATTTTCCACATTTTGTCATGTTACAACCAACAACGTAAATGTATTTTATTGGGATTTTAGACCAACACAAAGTGGCACATAATTGTGAACTGGAAGGAAAAATGATAAATGGTTTTTAAATTTTTTTTACAAATAAATATCTGAAAAGTGTGGTGTGCAGTCAATACTTTGTAGAACCGTCTTTCGCTGCAATTACAGCTGCAAGTCTTTTTAGGTATGTCTCTACCAGCTTTAGAGAGTCTAGAAAGTGTATATTTTGCCCATTCTTCTTTGCAAAATAGCTAAAGCTCTGTCAGATTGGATGGAGAGCGTCTCTGAACAGCAATTTTCATCTCTTTCCACAGATTCTCATTTGGATTTAGGTCTGGACTTTGACCGGGCCATTATAACACATGAATATGCTTTGATCTAAACCATTCCATTGTAGCTCTGACTGTATGTTTAGGGTCATTGTTCTGCTGGAAGGTGAACCTCCGCCCCAGTCTCAAGTCTTTTGCAGACGCTAACAGGTTTTCTTCTAAGATTGCCCTGTATTTGGCTCCATCCATCTTCCCATCAACTCTGACCAGCTTCACTGTCCCTACTGAAGAAAGGCATCACCACAACATGATGCTGTCACCACGTTTTACGGTGGGGCTGGTGTGTTCAGGGTGATTTGCAGTGTTAATTTTCCACCAAACACAGAGCTTTTTGCTTTTAAGCCAAAAAGTTTAATTTTGGTATTATCTGATCAGGGTACCTTCTTCCACATGTTTGCTGTGTCCCCCACATGTGTAATAGGTACTCACCAGGGCCGAAATGCTGAGAGCTGCTCCCCTTGCGACTAGGTGCACGATGCCCCTGGAATGGGAACAGAGGGCACCGGGCACAAAGATGCACGGGTTGCCAGTAGGTGGGTTGCAGGTGGTGTGCAGTAGCGGTGTAGACCGCGTGTGGCTGAAGCTGCACTGGAAGTAGACACCTGGCAGGACCAAGAGGAGGCAGAGGCTGTAGAGGTACCGGAACACACACTGGAGGATGATCCTGGGGTGCATATGTGAACTTGACGTCCAGAAAGCCAGGCCGAGGGTCAAGCACAGGTAGTCAGACAGGAGGGTATCCAGAAGGCAAGCCAGGGGTCAAACACAGGTAGCAACAAGAGAGTGTCCAGAAGGCAAGCCGAGGGTCAAACACAGGTAAGTAACTAGAGAGTGTCCAGGAGGCAGGCCGGGGGTCAAGCACAGATGATCAGGCAGAAGGATATCCAAGAGGCAAGCCAGAGGTCAAACACAGGTAAGTAACTTAGAGAATGTCCAGGAAGCAGGCCGAGGGTCAAGCACAGATGATCAGGCATAAGGATATCCAAGAGGCAAGCCAGGGGTCAAACACAGGTAAGTAACTAGAGAATGTCCAGGAGGCAGGCCGAGGGTCAAGCACAGATGATCAGGCAGAAGGATATCCAAGAGGCAGGCCAGGGGTCAAACACAGGTAAGTAACTAGAGAATGTCCAGGAGGCAGGCCGAGGGTCAAGAACAGATGATCAAGCAGAAGAATGTCCAAGAGACAAGCCAGGGGTCAAACACAGGTAACAGCAGCGGTGGTCAGCAGAGGTCCGGGTCAAGCACAGGTAATCAGGCAGGATACAAGGTACAGGATACAAGGGACTGGAGCCAGGGACTCAGGAAGTAGAGACAACAAACCAGCAATTTGTGGAGGAAAGGAGAAGGCCTTTTATAGGCCAGGTAAATGGTCAGGTGGGGTACCCGGACGAGTGCACATGCGCACTCGCTTTCTGACAGAGCCGCGCCTAGACGTGCGCCGCGCTGGGTGAGCTACAACACATACCCAAGCGCCGCGAACCCGCGCATGCGCACCCGCTGCCCCGCGTACATGTGTGCACTGCCGAACAGCTCTACCGCGCATGCGCATTCCAGGAACCCGGCGCTGGAGTATGGTATTTCTCTGACAACATGGCTTCTCGCAAACAGGACTACTTATGGCTTTTATTCAACAATGGCTTTCTTCTTGCCACTCTTCCATAAAGGCCAGATTTGTGGAGTACATGACTAATAGTTGTCCTGTGGACAGATTCTCCCGCCTGAGCTGTGGATCTCCGCAGCTCCTCCAGAGTTACCATGTGCCTCTTGGCTGCTTCTCTTATTAATGCTCTTCTTGTCCGTCCTGTCAGTTTGAGTGGATGGTCATGTCTTGGTAGGTTTGCAGTTGTGCCATACTCTACCATTTTCAGATGATGGATTGAACAGTGCTTCATGAGATGTTCAAAGCTTGGGATATTTTTTTATAACCTAACCCTGCTTTAAAATTTTCCACAACTTTATCCCTGACCTGTCAGATGTATTCCTTGGCTTTCACGATGCTGTTTGTTCACTAAGGTTCTCTAACAAACCTATGAAGGCTTCATAGAACAGCTGTATTTGTACTGAGATTCAATTACACACATGTGGACTCTATTTACTAATTTGGTGACTTTTGAAGGCAATTGGTTCCACTAGATTTTAGTTAGGGGTATCAGAGTAAAGGGGGCTAAACACAAATGCACGCCACACTTTTCAGATATTTATTTGTAAAAAAAAAATTGAAAACCATTTATCATTTTCCTTCCACTTCACAATTATGTGCCACTTTGTGTTGGTCTATCACATAAAATCCCAATAAAATAAATGTATGTTTTTGGTTGTAACATTACAAAATGTGGAACATTTCAAGGGGTATGAATACCTTTTCAAGGCACTGTATGTAGTCCACAGAGCTGAACACCATGTTAACTGATAACATTCAGTAGAGGCAGGGTGCACAAGAAGTTTTCACCTCATTACATTTCTAGGATGAGCATTTTTTTTTCACTTTTCAAACAGCTGCCTATGATATGTTTAACAGACCAAAAGGGAACAAATAAGAGAAGTTTATTGTTAGTGTTTACATATAATTTAAAGCCACTGCAGAATCATTTTATTACAAAATGTATGCATGAAAACTTTTCTAAACCTTTGTAAATTACCTGAGTTTCTGCATGAATGGCTCCTGCACATTTACATTTGCATACATTCATTAATATTAATTGTATCCAAAATAAAGGTCCACTTGGTAAAAAAAAGTATGCAAAACTCTAAGATAATTACATTTTTAAGAGTGTAATTAGCCTCAAGAAGTCCACCTAATGAGATGTACTTTATTTTTTACTCATTTAAATTATAATAAACTTACAAACATTACATTACGTAGAGTACATTAGAGGAGGTTGTAGCAAAAAAAATAAAAAACTTAATCATAATGTCAAAATATTACAAACATAATAACAAATCACAGGAACAAAAAAGATAAAGTATAAAGAGAAAAGTAGATGGTATTATACAACCTTCTTCTATTGCATTAATGTTCATTATTAAGTCACATTTCTGAGCTATATATTTAAATTATTACAAAGAAAGAAGTTTAAGAAAACATATTTACGTATTTATTTACTATCTTCATCATAAATGTGGTAAAATCAAGCTGTTTATTGTTCCATAAATTGAATAAGGCATTTCTTGGACATGCAAAGTTATTTTGTGTTGTAAGTGTTGTATCCTTCTGTTACTCTAGGAGTTGTTAAGATTTACAAAGTTTGATTACCGATGATTTCACTATGTCAATATAGAATTGACAATATACTGTATATTCAGCTGTGTTACAATTTTGAATCTGGGTGTGAAAGAAAGATATTCTTTCATCTATATACGACTTTTTAAGTACATCTGATAATATTTTAAATATGGAGTCACAGTATTCATTAAGTTTGGGACACATAAGTCACATACTGGATGTTGAAAAATACAAAAGTATGAGTTACATCACAGGAGTACTGCAACATATTTGTTCTTAGATTAATATAATATATATTACTATCTTTTGTCTAGAAATCCCTTTCTCCTAAATATTTAGACTGTTTACTCTAGTAGATACCATTTTTCTTTGGTTTTAAGAAGTTTGGAATGGAATTTTGATTTCTTCTTTCTCCAAAAGAATACTGCAGGCATCATTCAGATATCGCCACTCAAATTGGAATTGGTTAAAAATCATATAGGATATCCACGCTAAAACATAAAAATTACAAATGAGCAGCTGCGTAAGCAACCTATGAAACTAAATGCAAGAATTATGCTAAATAAATGAAGCAGCGTTAAAAAAATGTAACTCAATAATGTGAAATCTCAAAAATCAATCAATATAATGACATCAAACTTATTAAAGAGAAACTGCAGTCTGCTCACATAATTTTTAATAAAACATCTTTGCCATTCTGAAGCTTCCCTCCAACCACTTTGCATATTATTTTATATATACTGTGATTCTGTACTTGCCAAATATGCTGCAGAAATCTCCCTCCACTAAGTCTGGCTGCAGCCATTTTAAATGTGGACAGCTGAAGCTGCTGCCTGTTCACTTCCTGGATTTACACAGACACACAGAGGCACACCTCCAGCTCTGCAGCTCTCATTAGCCCTCTTATGACTCATCCCCCCCTCCCTTCCTGGCAAACTCTCATGAGTTTGCCAGGAAGGGAGGTGAGAGAGTGAGATAGTTCCCTTCATAAGGAGATGTAAAACGTGCATTTGACTATACTATTTGATGGTCCACAGGATCCAGTAAGAAACTTGGTGTCAGCTGGTGGTGGAAGCGACTATGAATTGTGATTGTGGGGACACTGGTGGAGCAAGTGAATCGTGGATGATTTGTTTCCTTGTTTCATATATATTTTTCCTTTTTGGCCCTTGTGAATGGGCTCTTATGGACACTTATTTATTTATTTGGATGTCATTATATTGATTCATGTTTGTGTATTCACATTATTGAGTTCAATTTTTTAGCACTGCTTCATTTATTTATCACAATTATTTAAATTAGATTTAAAATAAGGTTTTTCTGTGTTTTTCTTAAGGAACATTATTAATGATTGAGAAAAATATGCTTTAAAACCTTACTGAATCTTACTGAAATGCTCTATTTCTTTCATTACGTTGGGTAATGGCTGAGTTATGAAAAGCTGTGACACTGAAAAGTAAGAGACCGTCAGCGAAAGCTGCTATTTTGTATTCTTTGTTGCTACAATTTATGCCATGGATATCACTGCTTTCTCAATTTTTATGTGGTAGTGTTGCCATAACTAAAATAAAAAGAGGAAAGTGGCACCCTTGTCTTGCCCAATGTATATTTTAAAGTTTTCTGTATAAGGGCATCCTGATTATGGCACTTGGGTTTTGGATATCATTTTTAAGAAAGCCAATTTTATTTTTCTAAAAATGTCCACTTGACACGGTCAAATGCTTTTTCTGCATCTGTCATTACTAATAAGGATTCTGGTATTTTGGTTTGAAGTGTGGCTGAGGTGTGAGGTGAAGGTACCCTAAGTTTTTTTATTGAAAATCTGATGTTGTGACCTATACGCCAACGAAATTTCAGAGGACCTTGAAGGAATTATAGGCATGAGTAAAGTTAGAAAGCAAACAAAGCTAAGAACATTTTTGAAGAACTTGTGTTCATCAACCCATATTAAGAAAAACCTTTAACAGATGGAGAAAAATATGTTTCTGTTATTTTTATAGCAAGAGTGCACTGTGCAAAGATGGAGGTAGAATGATGCACTTCTGTAAACCTGGTGACCATCTACATGATGTCCACAGATATCAACATGTATACATCTCTACAAGTAAATTGTGGTGGTTTCTAAAGGGCCTCTTTCCATGTCACTTAATATCGGTCATAACATCTTTGTTTATATTCTTGTTTTCATATTTTCTAATATGTTTCTTGTTTTTGACATGTTACATTCATTTTTCATGATTTTTTTATTAAAGTGGAAGTAAACCCACCTATCGTTTTCAGCCAAGGAAGCTGCCATCTTTGCCTCTGTTTAATCTTCAACTGCCACAGTGCTGCACATGTGATCCGTTATGACACCAGCCATTGGATGGTTTGACTGTTTGGTTGAGAGCACAGCCAATGTGCAGTTACCATTCACGGCATGCCTTTTTTTTTTAGACTGTTAAATCGATGGGTTTACTTCCGCTTTAAGCTTTATGGACTACTTCTATGGCAACATATTTTGTTTTTATTTCCCAATTCAGTATCATCTTTTTTTTTTCTTTTCTTTTCTTTACGAGTAATGGTTTTTATTTATATGTGTGTATACATGTTTGTTTTCAATGCTACATGTGTTTGCACATGGGGATTGTTGCGCATGAAGTATGTGTATATGTTTATGTGCATGTGTATAGACATGCATTTAATATTCTGTGCATATATTATTCATTCCTTCATCTTCTTAGTACATATTTGCATATTTTTGTGTATATATATATATATATATATATTTTTTTTTTTATTTTTTTTTAGATATTTTATATATTTGTTTTTATTTGATTTTATTTTATTGTATTTTTGTTTTTATTTTTATTTTTTGTTTTCTATAAATATTTATAATTTTTTGTAATAAATTCATACATTTTCCAACCATTCCTATACAAGTGTGAGCACAGGGCATATGTAAATGTTATGTGTCCCCCAGTCATACCTTTATTTATGTATTTATTAGTGGAATTAAATATAGGAAGTAAGACTGTGGTTTAGAAGCACTGTGTATATTTTACATCGTAGGGTTGTGAGGGGTTACCAAGCTAAGCAGGGCAATAACTTCTCCGCAGGAGGTGGAAACCTTGCAAAAAGATCTGAACAAATTAATGGGGTGGGCAACTACATGGCAAATGAGGTTCAATGTAGAAAAATGTAAAATAATGCATTTGGGTGGCAAAAATATGAATGCAATCTATACACTGGGGGGAGAACCTCTGGGGGAATCTAGGATGGGAAAGGACCTTGGGGTCCTAGTAGATGATAGGCTCAGTAATGGCATGCAATGCCAAGCTGCTGCTAACAAAGCAAACAGATTATTGGCATGCATTAAAAAGGGGATCAACTCCAGAGATAAAACGATAATTCTCCCGCTCTACGAGACTCTGGTCCGGTCACACCTAGATTATGCTGTCCAGTTCTGGGCACCAGTCCTCAGGAAGGATGCACTGAAAATGGAGCGAGTACAAAGAAGGGATACAAAGCTAATAAAGGGTCTGGAGGATATTAGTTATAAGGAAAGATTGCGAGCACTGAACTTATTCTCTCTGGAGAAGAGAAGCTTTAGATGGGATATGACTTTAATATACAAATACCATACTGGTGACCCCACAATAGGGATAAAAAATTTTCGCAAAAGGGAGTTTAACAAGACTCATGGCAACTCATTAAGCCCCTGAATGACCGCAGCATACAGGGATATACAATGTAATGTAATGTAATACTGACATATAATTACACACATAGGTTGGACTTGATGGACTTGTGTCTTTTTTCAACCTCACCTACTATGTAACTATGCAACTATGTATTTTTGATACAGGGGTTTGTTTTGGGAGGGAGATACGTGCATATAAGGTGTAGAATAGATGCTTGGTGCACACTTTTTTTTCTAGGTGCTTGCAAACAGCAAGCTAAGAACAACAGAAAACACTTTCAGAAACAAATCTTTGCAGTCAGGGGAGGCAGGTGTGGCAGAGCCATGAACATTAAAAAAAAAAAAATGAAGCAAAAAAACGATCGAGCTTCAAAGGGTCATAGCTCCGTGACCTTCGGTCACAGAGATTTGGGGGTAGGTAGCTGAAGTCCTACTCCACCACTGGTCAAAATTTGAGGCTCGTATGACCTATGTTTCCAGAGATACGGGGCTCCTTGCACAACCTGTCAGAAGCTACATACAGAGCGGCCAGTTTAAATACAAGCTGTCACTCTCTGTTTGCAGCAGACTGAGAGGATGAGCTCACAGTGCCTCTCCCCACTTCTGGTCGGAGGCACTGAGCTCAATGGACAGCTAGGAGTCTTGGACCAATGATAACGTACCATTGGCCCAAGCTGTCCAATAAAAATGCTGCACTGGAGGCTGTCCTCTCACTGCAGTGTCATAGAAGGGGGCATGTGTCTAAAAGACACATGTTCCCTTCCAGCCCAGCCCTCGTAACTACAAGGAAAAAACTGGTTTATGTGTATAAGATTTACCCACGATCCCATATTTTTCTCACACATTTAAGAGGTAGAATGAGAATCTGCTGCTGTTGAAAAGGTACTGTTTTAATCAATCTAAATCATATATGTATATGCTATATGTTATAACAATAATTTATTATTTATCTATTTACTGTGAAATTACTGGTTGGAAGTTATAACTTCAAACTTCAGTAATTTGTCCGTTAAGCCACCTGCTTGAGTACAGTTTTTGAAAATATAGTAAATCACCTAAAAAACAATATAGAATAATTATTTTTATATTGATTACTTAAGGTAATTAACCCCTTGCCACCCAGGCCAATTCTGACACTTCTCTCCTACATGTAAAGATCATTATTATTTGGTAGTAAATTACTCTGGACCCTCAAACATTATACAGTGGAACCTCGGATTACGAGCATAATCCGTTCCAGGAGAATGCTCGTAATCCAAAGTACATGCATATCAAAGTGAGTTTCCCCATTGAAGTCAATAGAAACAAAAATAATTTGTTCCGCATTGACTTCAATGGCATGCAATACCGCATGCAGCCAGAGCCGGTGGGGGCGCCGGAGAGCCTCGGAAACGGCCGAAAAGGCCTGAGGACACCTTGGCTGACCTCGGCAAACCTCGGAAAGACTTTGTTCCCGAGATTTGCTGAGGCAGAGCTGTCCTCTGGCCTTTCTGTGCATTTCTGAACTACGCTGATTGGCGATGCTCGGCTTAGGCGCCCCCCCACCTCAGGCCACTTTGGCCTGAATCGTGCTCGTTTTGCAAGACAGCACTCGCAAACAGAGTTATGATTTTTCAAAATACAGTGCTCATATTGCAAAACGTTTGTTAACCGCGTTACTTGCAATCCGAGGTTCCACTGTATATATATATATATATATATATATATATATATATATATATATGCCCCGAGCTACATCACCAATCTTATGTCCAAATATCACCCAAACCATCCTCTCCGCTCTTCTCAAGACCTCCTATTCTCAAGCTCTCCCATCTCCTACTCCCATGCTCCAGGATTTCTCCAGAGCCTCTCCCATCCTCTGGAACTCACTACCTCAACCTGTCCGGCTATCCCCTACTCTTGCTACCTTCAGGCGATCCCTGAAAACTCATCTCTTCAGGAAAGCCTATCACACCTCCAACTAATCTTTTACCCCTTCCATCAGCTCATTCTCCACAGCTACAACCTTTTGTACCACCTGTCCCACCCTATTAGATTGAAAGCTCTTCTGAGCAGGGCCCTCTTAATCCTCTTGTATTTTATTGTATTAGAACTGTATTGTCTCCCTTTTATATTGTAAAGCGCTGCGTAAACTGTTGGCACTATATAAATCCTGTATAATAATAATAATATATTTAAATTCTTTATTTCTTTGCAGGATTACAAAAATATATCAATACTTAAACTTACATAATGCTACTTTTAAAATCAAATTTCAAATCAAAGCATAGTCTTTAAATCTTAGACCGTAATCCTGTTATTTTTATACATATATAACAATATGGATTCCCCTTTGCCTCTTCCTGCTCTAAAGCCAAAAACCCCACAAATGGCCTCCAGAACAGGCAGCAAAAGAAAACAATATATACAGTATCTCACAAAAGTGAGTACACCCCTCGCATTTTTGTAAATATATGAAGAAATTACACTTTGCTACAATGTAAAGTAGTCAGTGCACAGCTTGTTTTAAATTGTAAATTTGCTGTCCCTCAAAATAACTCAACACACAGCCATTAATGTCTAAACCGCTGGCAAAAAAAAGTGAGTACACCCCTAAGTGAAAATTTCCAAATTGGGCCCAATTAGCCATTTTCCCTCTCTGGTGTCTGGTGACTTGTTAGTTTTACAAGGTCTCAGGTGTGTTAAACTTGGTGTTATTGCTCTCACTCTCTCATATTATTCACTGGGAGTTCAACATGGCACCTCATGGCAAAGAACTCTCTGAGGATCTGAAAAAAAGTATTGTTGCTCTACATAAAGATGGCCTAGGCTATAAGAATATTGCCAAGACCCTGAAACTTAGCTGCAGCACCTTGGCCAAGACCATACAGCAGTTTAACAGGACAGGTTCCACTCAGAACAGGCCTCGCCATGGTCGACCAAAGAAGTTGAGTGCGCGTGCGCAGCATCATATCCAGAGGTTTGGGAAATTGACGTATGAGTGCTGCCAGCATTGCTGCAGAGGTTGAAGGGCTGGGGGGTCAGCCTGTCAGAGCTCAGACCATACGCTGCACACTGCATCAAATTAGTCTGCATGGCTGTCGTTCCAGAAGGAAGCCTCTTCTAAAGATGATGCAAAAGAAAGCCTGCAAACATTTTGCTGAAGACAAGCAGACTAAGGACATGGATTAATGGAACCATGTCCTGTGGTCTGATGAGACCAAGATAAACTTATTTGGTTCAGATTGTGTCAAGCGTGTGTGGTGGCAACCAGGTGAGGAGTACAAAGACAAGTGTGTCTTGCCTACAGTCAAGCATGGTGGTGGGAGTGTCATGGTCTAGGGCCTCATGAGTGCTGCTGGCACTGGGGAGCTTCAGTTCATTGAGGTAATCATGAATGCCAACAGGTACTGTGACATACTGAAGCAGAGCATGATCCCCTCCCTTTGGACACTGAGCTGCAGGGCAATATTCCATCATAACGACCCCAAACACACCTCCAAGACGACCACTGCCTTGCTAAAGAAGCTGAGGGTAAAGGTAATGTACTGGGCAAGTATGTCTCCAGACCTAAACCCTATTGAGCATCTGTAGGGCATCTGCAAACAGAAGGTGGAGGAGCGCAAGGTCTCTAACATGGACCAGCTCCGTAATGTCATCATGAAGGAGTGGAAGAGGACTCCAGTGGCAACCTGTGAAGCTCTGGTGAACTCCATGCCCAAGGCAGTGCTGGAAAATAATGGTGTGAAATATTAACACTTTGGGCACTTTTGGGCACTTAGGGGTGTACTCACTTTTGTTGCCAGACATTAATGGCTGTGTTTTGAGTTATTTTGAGCGGACAGCAAATTTACACTGTTATACAAGCTGTACATTCACTACTTTACATTGTAGCAAAGTGTCATTGTTTCAGTGTTGTCACATGAAAAGATATAATAAAATATTTACAAAAATGTGAGGGGTGTACTCACTTTTGGGAGATACTGTATATATGTGTGTGTTTTAGACTCATACAGACTGTGTGAGGCTTATGCTCCCAGTTCCTTATATGTACCTATTTAGATGTGCCTTGTCTCTTCATTGCTTTGAGCGCGCTGTATTTTTTTTTCTATGTGACGTCTGCAAGTCTAGTCTGCATGTATCATACCGTTACCTACATCGTTTCTATAAATGCAGCTGCCAGACATATTTTGGATAAATGTTTTCAACTGAGGTCAAGTCATTGTCTATAAAGCTATTCCGCTCTCTTCAGATCATTGACTTAATCCCAACTCTGATAAAACAGATCCAAGCTGCTCATCTCTAATTAGGTTCACCATCTGTCTGTCTGGGAATAACGGTGCTGGTATGCACTTTTGTGTTCACTGTATACGAACATTGGAAATAACTAAATTGGTATTAAAGGGACCTTCTCTTGACGGGAACTTACTTGTGGAAGAAATAGTTGTAATCTTCAAATAACAGCCACCACTGAACTCTTGCCAAATACAAAATTGTGCTTAAATGTAGCAAAATGCTCACGTTTGCAGAATATTGTATTGCATTGTGGCCAGTTTGATTCTCTTGCAATACTTCTTTAAAGTTCTCTCATCAGTGTTCTTGTCCCCTAATGTCCAGTTAAAGCATATCTAAACCCAAAAACAAAAATGTTATATAATGCAGAGAGTAACACACTTCCTGTCTTAGGATGGCTCCTCTATCAGCGAAGATACAACTGAAACACCCTTGGACAGCAGCACTGTCTGGAGTAATGTTATAAAGAATAGTGGATTTAGATGGATTTACATAATACAATTAACAAAATCAAAGTAAAAAATCTGAATTTTTATATTCATACATTTTTTCTCGTATTATAATTTTTTATATTTATGACCTTGAGATTTATGACCTTTGTATTTGTACTTGTTGTGTAGCCCTGGTGAAAGGGGGGGGGGGGTATGTTTGACCCCTGAAATTTGTTGGCTCTTCATTATGCTATGAATCAATTTTATCCTCAAACTACCTTGGATTCACTCATCACATAATCTGCCACAAGCTATACTGATACCTAATTATAAGGAAAAAAACACGGTGAACTAATGTTTTTATCCATAATACACATACTTCTTACAATACACATTTTTTTCTTATACATTGGTATTAGTATAGCTAGTGGAGGATTGTGTAATGAGTGACCTCTGAGGTAGTGTATGACTGCTGTGTTCATTATTCCTTACATACGATAAGATTCTTCAACTAACAGGGCTTGAGAATTACTAGCTCAAATTGTAGAGGATTTGGGTACAGTTTGGCAGGTGTATTTATACATCTGCCATATTTCATTCAAGGAGCATGCTCTTTTTTTGAGCATTATATGAACATTACCCAGTGCTGCTGGGGTCCTCTGCACTATGATTGGTTATCGATCATGTGATCACCAAGTCATCATGATCATCACAGAAAGAGAGCAGGGAAAGTTTGCAAACAAATGTTCCTTGTTGTCCATCCTTGCTGCCCATTACATCATATCTCTTCTTATTGACAGCAGCTATTGCTAAGAGAAGAGGTGATCTGTTTGGCAGGCACAGTAAAATTAATGATCAAAATAGGGGGTGCATGTGCGGCATGGAGATGAGCGGCTGCTTCTAATCAGAGCTCCAGGCCAGCTCGGGTATACGGCTGCGATCCTGGAGATAATCCGCCCGCTTTTTGCCTCATCCACATGGCAATCCCCTGCTACAAAGCCTGTGTATGTCTACACCGAAAAAAAAAAACCTGCAGAGGGGCCCAGAGATCATTAGCCCACTACCTCCTCAGAGCCCGGGATCAGAGCAGCATGGCGGTACATGGTATTGGCTCCTAATCTCCTTCTGCAGCTGCAGCAGCCTCTCTCCCTACAGAGCCACTGACACTGGATCAAAGTTCTTCAAAAGACTGTGAGTACCCTCCCCTAACGAAAGCTTATTTGGATCAAAGCCTAAAATCTTTATGCGCCAAATTGCTCTACAAGTTCCAAAGTGAACTGCAAAACTGCACTGTGCCAAGATATTGCTTCTCTCGCACAGACATGCTTGAGACTAAGCATGAGAGCTTTATATAGCTTACAATGATCTCTCTAGAGAACATGAAGCACTTTCAACAGCCTTTCTACAATTGCAAGCCCATGTGGAAGATTTGGACAACCGCAATAGGAGGAATAATCTGCGGATCAGAGGGGCCCCAGAATCAGTAACTGACCTCACATCGTACACTACAAAGCTTTTCAAGTCTCTCTTGAGACCAAATATGGCTGCCTCCAAATATGGCTGCCTCCTCATTCACGTTCGATTGTATACATAGAGCCCTCAGCGCTAAACCACCCCCTGACAAACTCCCCAGGGATATTGTACTATATATGAAGGATCTTCTTACCAAAGAAGAGATTCTGGGAGCTGCAAGAAACTCCCAAACTATTAACCTGGATGGAGTTACGCTTCAAATATATCCAGATATCTCTCAGGCTACACTGGAGAGATTACTTCAGCACTCGTTTCTGCCTGCATCCGCTATAGGTGGGGTTTGCCTTTCAAGCTAATTATCCCCCATAATGGTTCCACATATATTGCAACCACATTAGCCGAGGGTCAAGACAAATTAGTAAAGTTGGGTCTCCTGAAAGCTGAAAATTCACAGAGACCTCCATTGACTCCTCGGATCTCACCCTTATGGAAGACACCCTCTCCGGGACTTGACCGCCGCAGAATACGCCATGAAGTGGGAAATCTGGATCCTTCAGACAGTAACTAATCAACCTTTTTTTTTCTCTTTCTATTGCTGAATCGGAATCACCACGTTTTTACTTTTTCTTTTTTTTACACTTCTCACCCCTTCATATCCACCAGGAACAAGGGAGACATTTGCTCCAGTATCATTCCGGTACACTCAGGCAGTTCTAGTTTATGAACAAACTTTTTCACACCACTTCTGAACCAATGCTGCCACCTACTGGCCTTTCTTATTTTCAGCATTACTAATTGAAAGATTCTACTGTTTCCTTCCTGGAACAATTTGCCCCGGGTAGATTTGGCGAGCTCCACTTTGCCTTCACCATACTAACTTTTTTTTTTGCCAGAGACATCTCTCACCAAAAGTTTTGAAAACAATGTCATTTTTCCTGAAATCTCACTCCAATTCTTCTCCCTGCAGAGCTTATTGCTAACACTACATACGTATCTTTTTCTTATATACTTAATTCATAGCAGTTTTTTTTTTTTTTTTAACAGAAACATTTTTATTGATCTCCAGAAAAGGAGAAAATTATAGGTACAATACAACAGTGCATCATACATTATGTTACAACTTCAAAAACAGTTGGTGTACATTCACTTTCTCTTATTCAGCATAAGTCCTTGGCCTAGATCAACCTAGACATTCAAATGGAAAAAACAATCCAATAAAACATACGTGGCATACATTTAACGAGTATTCATCACATCGGTCAATTCTGGTACATAATGGTATCCCGTCCGGGGGGGGGGGGGGAGAAAAGGAAAGGGTGATGAGGAGAGCAAACAAAGGATGCCAAATGGAGAGGGAGGGAGGGAAAACCCAAATTATCATTAACTCTCTTCTCTTCCAAGATATATCCTACTCCCCAACCCAGCATCCCCAGATCTTATCAAATTTTGAGGGGCACTTTCGGCTCATGTATGTAAGTTTATACAACGGAAGAACAGAATCGATCAGTGCTTTCCATTGTGATACACTGGGGGGGTCTGATTTTTTTCCAATTTAGGAGGATAGTTTTCCTGGCATAGAATGCCGCATAGAATACAAACAGTTGTTTATGTATTTTAGATGCCACTTTGTCACACACTCTCTGGAGTAGAACCAATGGGTCCAGCCCTAGTGAAAGATTCCCCACTGTATTTATCACCCCTACAACATCTTTCCAGAAATGCTGTATGAGCGGGCACTCCCAAACTACGTGTATAAATGTTCCCACCTCCGTGGTGCACTTTGGACACCTGTCTGAGCATGATGGATAGATAGATAGATAGATACGCTTTGTGAATGAACTTGAGCTGAATGAATCTATCCTTGGCCGAGATCATCAGGGGTATATATTGCTGGATCCCCTCCTCCCAATCATCACCTGCCAGTGTTGGAATGGCCGCCTGCCATTTAGAAAACAATTTAGTACCAGTACCTGACAGCTCCGAAGAGATTCTAAGGTACAAGGAGGAGAGGATCCTGTCAACATTCTTTGAGGCCAAGAATTTCTCCACCCCATGGGAGCACAGGGAGGGCACCGTAGGAAACTGAGCACGAATTGCATGTCGCAATTGGAGGTAACGGAAGAACATCTGCGAGGGGAGATTGAATTCCTCCCTTAGGGTGTC
The DNA here is from genome assembly GCA_028564925.1 of Lithobates sylvaticus. NCBI lineage: Eukaryota > Metazoa > Chordata > Amphibia > Anura > Ranidae > Lithobates > Lithobates sylvaticus. Next base: position 111,999,357 of record CM053027.1, read on the forward strand.
AAAGGGGAGGAGCCTGCCACTAGGCATAATCTGTCTGAGAATTTTGATGCCGTAAATAGCCCACAGGGTAGGATCCGGGATGGTATTGAGATGCTACAATCTGGGGTTGCCCCACAATGGGTTATACGGTGATATATCATTTGGGGCACTCAGTTTAGCCTTTAGTTGTGACCATACCCGAACCGTAGTTCGCATCAGCGTGGTGATCTCGGGGTGCGCTTTCGGTCCTCTGAAGAACAGATTACTGAGTGCCGCGTAGGAACCCAAGACCGCCGCCTCTAGGTTGACGGACGGATTGGATCGGGATTGGTTGAACCACCATCTCACCGACACCAATAACGCCACCCAATAGTACTGCTTCAGAAATGGCAAGGCCAGTCCCCCAAGGGAGAGGGGTAATTGAAGGGTTTGTTATGCAATTCTAGGAGTTGCTCCAGCCCATATAAAGGAACTGATTATCTTGTCCACTTTTTTTAAGGAGTTGGGGATCGGAACAGGAGTGTTTCTAAAAACATATAGAAATTTAGGGAGGAATCTCATTTTTAATAGATTTACTCTACCCACCGGGGATAAGGGGAGGGATTTCCAGGATTGGCATTTATCAATCAGGCTGTGTAGTATTGGGAAGACATTATCCTCTAGGTAAAACTTGAGGTCTCCCTGGACCTCTATACCCAGGTAGCGGAATTTAGGGACTGTTTTCAAAAGTGCATGTTCGTGTTCGGGCTGGACTCTACCGGACAGTGGTTGGTGGCTCCCAGTTAATTCTCACCCCTGAATATGTTCCAAATTCGTTTATGATGTCAAGGGCTGCAGTTAGGGACGAGGCTGTGTCAGGGAGATACAGGAGCGCATCATCTGCGTACAGGGATATTTTTTCTCTTAGCGTGCCCACCTGTATCCCCCCAACCGCAACTGACTCCCGCAGAAGCGTGGCCAGGGGTTCTATGGCGAGGGACATGAGGGCCGGGGACAATGGGCACCCCTGCCTCGTGCCCCTAGTCAAGGGGAAAGTAGCAGAGATCAAACCGTTGGTGCGTATTCTGGCTACGGGTTTTGCATAGATTAACTTAACCCAGGAAATACATTTTGGACCAAAGTTGAAACGTTCCAGGACCCTCCAGAGGAATTGCCATTCGACAGAGTCGAAGGCCTTTTCCGCGTCTAATGAATTCATAGCAGTTTTTGGTACTATAGTTTGGCATACACGGTTAACCCTTTTATTTTAGGTATATCTGTAAGTAGGGCTAACCCGCTTATGTATGCATGCTACTCCCCCACTCTGTCCTCCCATCCCGAATACACACGAATTACACACATTCGCACCCCCGTGACTCCTATACCAGATTGTATTACCTTTTCTGCACCCCCATCATTCTAGCAAACTTGCAAGATGCTTCCATTCACGTTTGCCCCTGGTCAGATCACTACATAGTGGCCTTCACAACTTCCATAATAGGCCTTGCTAATACCCCATACTCATGGAGGCTCAACGAGTCTTTCATTTCGGACCCTGGCACACAACAAATTATTGGCGGACATATAGAAGAATAAATTTCACTCCGGATATTACGATCACATCATCATGGACAGCTCATAAGGCTGTGTTTCGAGGACACCTTATTAAATTTGCCTCAGACCACAACAAAGTTAGATGGTCAGACGTACTCGCACTCACCCAAGAATTGGAGAAGCTATATAAAACACATCATCATACACAAGATTCTATTTTACTCCCACATATTCACATAAAAAAAACTTGAATTGAACTCCCTCTTCTCATGCAAAACAGAGAAATCCCTACGCTGGTCCAAATCTAAATTCCTCCTTAATGGTAACTCATATACGGCAATGTTCGCTAGAAATCTCAACCAAACACTTAAACCATCCCACGTATACAAACTCCGTGCCCCATGTGGCCACATAGCATCCCATCCTTCAGAGATAACTGACATATTTCAAAAATTCTATGCAGACCTGCTTTGTTCCCCATCCTCCTCCATACCCCTTGAATCCTTCTCCTGGATGGTTCGTACAGTGGTGTGAAAAAGTGTTTGCCCCCTTCCTCATTTCCTGTTCCTTTGCATGTTTGTCACACTTAAGTGTTTTTCGGAACATCAAACCAATTTAAACAATAGTCAAGGACAACACAAGTAAACACAAAATGCAATTTGTAAATGAAGGTGTTTATTATTAAAGGTGAAAAAAAATCCAAACCATCATGGCCCTGTGTGAAAAAGTGATTGCCCCCCTTGTTAAAACATACTATAACTGTGGTTGTCCACACCTGAGTTCAATTTCTCTAGCCACACCCAGGCCTGATTATTGCCACACCTGTTCACAATCAAGGCATCACTTAAATAGGAGCTGTTTGACACAGTAAGGTCCACCAGAAGATCCTTAAAAGCTACACATCATGCCGAGACCCAAAGAAATTCAGGAACAATTGAGAAAGAAAGTAATTGAGATCTATCAGTCTGGAAAGGGTTATAAAGCCATTTCCAAGCTTTGGGAATCCAGCGAACCACAGTGAGAGCCATTATCCACAAATGGCGAAGACATGGAACAGTGGTGAACCTTCCCAGGAGTGGCCGGCCGCCCAAAATTACCCCAAGAGCGCAGCGACGACTCATCCAAGAGGTCACAAAAGACCCCACAACAACGTCCAAGGAACTGCAGGCCTCACTTGCCTCAGTTAAGGTCAGCGTTCATGCCTCCACCATCAGGAAAAGACTGGGCAAAAATGGCCTGCATGGCAGAGTTCCAAGGAGAAAACCACTGCTGAGCAAAAAGAACATCAAAGCTCGTCTCAATTTCTCCACAACACATCTTGATGATCCCCAAGACTTTTGGGACAACATTCTGTGGACCGATGAGACAAAAGTGGAACTCTTTGGAAGGTGTATATCTGGCGTAGAAGGAACACTGCATTTCAGAAAAAGAACATTATACCAACAGTAAAATATGGTGGTGGTAGTGTGATGGTCTGGGGCTGTTTTGCTGTTTCAGGACCTGGAAGACTTGCCGTGATAAAAGGAACTATGAATTCTGCTGTCTACCAAGAGATCCTGAAGGAGAATGTCCGGCCATCTGTTCGTGTACTCAAGCTGAAACGAACTTGGGTTCTGCAGCAGGACAATGATCCTAAACACACCAGCAAGTCCACCACCGAATGGCTGAAGAAAAACAAAATGAAGACTTTGGAGTGGCCTAGCCAAAGTCCTGACCTGAATCCTATCGAGATGTTGTGGTATGACCTTAAAAAGGCCGTTCATGCTCGAAAACCCTCTAATGTAACTGAATTAGGACAATTCTGCAAAGATGAGTGGGCCAAAATTCCTCCAGGACGCTGTAAAAGCCTCATTGCACGTTATCGCAAACGCTTGGTTGCAGTTGTTGCTGCTAAGGGTGGCCCAACCAGTTATTAGGTTTAGGGGGCAATCACTTTTTCACACAGGGCCATGATGGTTTGGATTTTTTTTCACCTTTAATAATAAACACCTTCATTTACAAATTGCATTTTGTGTTTACTTGTGTTGTCCTTGACTATTGTTTAAATTGGTTTGATGTTCCGAAACACTTAAGTGTGACAAACATGCAAAGGAACAGGAAATGAGGAAGGGGGCAAACACTTTTTCACACCACTGTATTCCCATCCCCACATTATATCTATCCCAACAAGAATCTCTAAATTCACCTTGCAAGGAGGAAGAAGTTAGGAATATCATTAAATCCCTCAAAACGGGTTCAGCGTGGAAGCATAGATCTGATTTACTAATAATTTTGAAGAGTGGCCGGATGTAAATGTTGAAGAGTACTGGTGACAATGGTGATCCTTGGGGGACTCCATAAGAAATTGCCTGGGTTTCCGAAATGAAGGCTCCTAGTTTCACCGTCTGCGACCGGTTTCCTAAGAAGGAAGCGAACCATGGCAGATCTCCATCTGTAACTCCTGCCACTTTCTTGAGGCGGCTGAGAAGAGTGTTGTGGTCCACTGTGTCGAACGCCGCACTAAGATCCAGCAGTACCAGAAAACACGATTCTCCATCATCCGCTGCTTCTAGGGCGTCATCCCATATTTTCAGAAGTGCCATTTCTGTGCCATGGCCTGGTCGGAAGCCTGATTGCAGTGGGTCCAAGAGCTTGTGTGTGTCCAGGTGAAGTTAAAGCTGTTGTACTAATGCTTTCTCCATAATCTTGGAAATGGTGTTCAGGCTTGTTACCGGTCTGCGATTGTTCGGATCTTTGGGGTCGCGGTTGGGTTTCTTTAGCAGTGGTTTGACGGTGCCTTGCTTGAGGGAAATAGGAACCAACCCTTCTTTGAACGACTGATTTACTAGGTGTGTAATAGAGGGGGCCAGAATGTGGGAGCATTCTTTCAAGAGTTTTGTAGGAATGATGTCGTGGCGATCTACTGTCTCGGAGGCTCTTGATGATATTTTTGGTTTCATCCGTGGTGATCGGGGTAAGCGAGAAATGTGGTGATTGTGCGTTGTGCATGTAAAATTCCTTACCTGGGTTTGGTTGAGTAGAATTGGTTGTTTTTTTTTGTTGAATTTTTTCTGAATGTTGTCTATTTTGTTGATGAAAAAATCTGATAACTCGTTGCAGTATTCTTGAGTTTCGTTTTCTAGGGGCTCAAGGCAGGTGGGGTTCATAGTCTGAGCGACTAGTTTGAAAAGTTCACGTGGCCGGTTTATGGCTTTTGAGAGGGTGTTTGAGACGTGTTCTTTTGTTGCTGTAAAAATTGCTTTATGATATTTCTTGGTGAGTATTTTGTAGTTTGTGTGATTTTCCTTTGTAGTGTTTCTTCTCCAGGCTCTTTCTGCTCTTCTGTGTTCCTGTTTCAGTAAAGTAAGCGCGCCATTAAACCATCCAGAATTTTTTTGCAGATTTTTTCAGAGCTCTCCCTATTAAAACAACTAGACTTAAACAACTTCATATCCTCTCCACCTAGATTTTCTAAAAAAGTGTTATATTCCTCCTCCACCAGTGGGGGCTTGGGCGCCTCAAACCTATGGCTAAAATTTTTTGGCCTCCAGGTTCACACAATTGGCACAATGGCATATATACAACTCCAAAGTGCCCTGGGTAAAATTTGAATCAGATTCAATACACTCCTACTTCCTCCCAGGCCTATTGTGGTCTAGGGGAATCTCACTCTCCAATTTTCATCCTTTAAATTTCTTGGTAGCTCAATCGCTCCATCTCTGGAAAAGTTATAACACTAAATTTTCCCTATCTACCCAGGCCCCGCTTCAAGCAGCATTTCTAGGAGATCCAGCCTTCCCTCCAGGCTTCACTAACCTCTCAGATTACACAAGGTGGATATCCTCGGATGTTCTCTTTTTACACAAACTGGTTGAGAACTCAGAGTTTATCCGCTTCTAAACCCTCCAAACTACATACCTTGCTCCAAACAAAGAAACACTTTTATAAACCTCACTTCAAAATAGACACAATGTCAAATCAATCTCTATATGAGCATATCTGCTTAACCAATCCTAGAGGCAAAGATCTCATCTCAGATCTGTATACCCACCTAAACAATCAAATTTCCTCTGAGTGCTCACTGGAGCATGGGGCTTTAAACTGAAACAACGTGTATTGATAACTTGTCTCTTTAGATCAGGGAAACAGCCTTGAAACTCTATACAAGATGGTTTCACATCCCCGTTAAAATTCATTAAATTTTCCCCACAGTGTCACCACTATGTTTTAGGGGTTCCCACTCTTCCTGTTCATTTCTTCATCTCTTTTGGGAATGCTCACATATAGCTCCAATTTGGAGAAAGCTTGACATCTTTGCCTCCAAAATAGCAGATGCTCAGCTTTCCCGTATCCCTTCTCAGTGTCTTTTACCCCTTCTCAGTGTCTTTTATTTGCTCCAATCACAGAGATTACCACATTACAAATAAGACTAATTCACACTGCCTGTGTTGCCATCCATTGGGTGATCACTCTACATTGAAAAACTCAATACATATCTCTCTCCCAAGTTAAACTCCGTATGGACTCCATAAGCAAAGTTTTTTTCATACTCTTTACCATACTATGTCTTATTATGACAAAAAATGGTCCCCCTGGCTCGATCATCACACAGTATTTGAATGCTCCCTGTAGGCTATTCAGAATTCCACCACCACCGTCATGTCAAAGTTGATAGACATGTTTTTTTCTGCCCAAAGGAACATAGACATCTTATCATTACTCTCTCTATGCACTGTTTTTTCTTAAAGTGTCAATTATTGTACAGTCATTACTCTGTTTTACTATTCCAACATTCCTGTACGCTAGGATTTTATGATGATCTTGCAGGATGTTATCTTATGTACCACCTTTTACATTTTTCTAATAAAAACATTTGTAAACAAAATTAATGTTCAAAATAAACTAACAAAGAAAAATGAATAAGGTTATGAAACAGGTGTAACTTAGAAAGTTGAACTAATTAGTTATAGGTCATTTATTTTAATATTTTAGATTTTTATTTGCCATACGTGTAATATAGTCATTAAGCTGAGAGCACTCTACTGTAAAATGCATAATATTTTGAAATTGAAATCATAAGCGTTTATTTATAGACCTTATGGAACAGTATGTATCAAAGCATATGCATATTGGGGTCCTTGTTTACAAAGGAGTTAAAAAGTTATTGTTGAGCAAAGCACTGCATACCAGAGGTCTGGTTACATATTATTTGATATTCACTGTGCATACAAAGGTTGGAGAACTTGATAACTTTAAAGTGGGGTTTCCCTTACCTGGTTATCAAACTGGAAGTTTCTGTTATACAAACAGAGCTGCAAAGAAAGATATGCTGTCTCTTTTCATAGCCCATAGTGCTCTGGAAACACTTTCTCTGGTACTAAACGTTTATTTGTTTTTTTTGTTTTTTGTTTTTTTTTCCACCTCAGCGAACATTAAAAAGATTTTTATTCAACTTAACGTTCATTTCTGTCTCTTTCTTTAAGTCACATCATTGTGGTATTTTCTATTCAAGTTTAATCATATAATTTACCAACCCTCTCCCCCCCCCCTCCACCTTGCAATCCTTATGGATGGGCCGTTAATTATCCTAGTCTATATATTGCTTATCGTGTAACCTCTTCTACATATCTCCATGTATTTTTAAAATCCTTCCAAGCTGTCCATTTATCCCTCACTTCTCTATCCATTTCACCCACTTCCCCTTTCTCATCTAGCTTCTCTAAATTTTGTATTTTGCTTATTTGGAAAATTAGATCCCTAATTCTCGGGCTCTCTGCTACTCTCCAATTTTTTGGGATTAGATTTTTTGCTTCGTTTAAAACAATGGGAATTAAGGTATTTTTGTATTGTTTAACGGGGAGGTCTGTCACATGAAACAAGCATGTCCATGGGTCATCTGCTATTTCCACTCCTGTGACTTCCTTTATTAACTGACAAACTTCCTTCTAAAACTTTTTAATAACGGGACACTCCCACCAAATATGAGCAGTATTTCCCAGTTGTTTACACCCGCGCCAGCACTCTGAGGATTGGTCCACTGCATATCTACTAATTCTATCGGGTGTGATGTACCACCTTGCGAGGCATTTGAAATTTATCTCTATCGACCTATTATCCACCACTGAACTATGTAATCATTTTAAAATTGTCTTCACTTTCTGTGTTCTACAACGTGCTCCTAATTCGCTTTCCCACTTTTTAATGTAAGGCGGGTCCTCCAAGTCGCCACTCTCCGTTTGTATTTTGTATGTTCTTTCTTGAGTTCGCTTTCAAACAAAGCTTTTCTAATAGTCTGTATTCCTCTTTCTCTCTTAGTGGGTGGGGCAATTTCTCAATAAAGTGACTCAGTTGGAGGAACCGCCATACATCGACTTTCATTACCCCAGTGTCCCTACTCAGTGATTGAAACGTTTTAATTTTACCTTGGTGTATTATATCCTTTAATTGTGCATTTTCTTTTCTTATCCAATTTCCACCTCCTTTTTTCCCGGTGCAAAAAAGTCATTCTGACTCAAATAGATTAGTGAAAAGTTATATGTCCATTTTTTTGTGCGTGAATCCAGTCCCATTTTTTTTGTGCTGTATGTGTAATTTCATGTGTACCTAATCCCATACTTCTGTATTGTGGAGGATTCCAAATTATTCATTCCAACTGTGTACCACTCATTTCTTTTTCTAATCTAACCCATCGTTTTTCATTAGCCTCTTTCGCCCACTCTATCACCCGAGTAAGAACAATCGCGATATGGTATTTTTGAAAATCCGGCACCGCTAACCCCCCTTGTTTCTTTCCCCTACTCAAGACATTGAATGCTATTCTTGGTTTTTGATTATTCCATATATACTTTGAGATTAACCCTTTCAGTGTTTTTAAATATATTTGCGGGAGTGATATGGGGAGCATTTGTAGCTTATAGAGAATCTTTGGGGCCAGCACCATCTTAGTCACATTAATCCTGCCAATCCAGGATAATGAGGTGGCTGAGAGCTTTTTAATTTCACTTTTGATTTCATCTAATAAGGGAATAAAATTGATATTATATATCGCTTTAACCGTGGGTGCTAATTTAATTCCGAGATATTTCATCTCTTTTTTCCAAGGAAAGTTGAATTCTTTTATCAATTTGGCTTCTTCCTGCTTACTGATGTTGACTTTTAAAATTTCGGACTTACTGGGATTTATTTTTAAATTTGAAATTTCCCCATATTCTTTTAACAACTTTAGTAGGATCGGAATCGTTGTCCTCGGATTAGTTAAATGTTTATTTGTAAGAACAATGAATGTGTATAAATAATAACAAATATAAAAGTAACATTAAATATCTATACACTTAAAAAACAACTAAAATTAAATTGGCCAAAACATATATGAGCAGGAAACTGCAGGTATAACTTGCCTTGGTTTTGTATTGTGCTCATGGGAAGCACATCCAAGAAGAAAATATAGATATAGAGTATTTGAATGTATGTACAATGTACATATAAAACTGTTAAACTGGAATGATATTGTGTAATAAATTGGCCAGCTGTTAGCAAACAGCACAGACAATATATAGATTGTAATGCCTCTGTTGGGAGCTGTATACTTTTAAGTACATTCTAGAAATATGTAGTTTGTCCTCTACTCAGTGAAAATTGTTTTACTTGAATTACCTTTTACAGAGTGGTTGTTCGTGTTGAAATAAAACATCTAATCATGGGCTCAGAAGAGGCAACAGAAACATTTAATTTTATCTTTTTTCTATTGAATGTAGTGTGAAAAGGTTGGGAAGGCCAGCAGTGTGGCAGGATTCTACAAAAATCCAGCTGTTCTTTTCCATTTACTGCTAGGCATCGGTAAAATATAATTACACCTGAGTTACAACAAATTGTCAATGTGTTGGAAGACAGTTTTCCTAAATGCAGAGATTGTGGAAATGGATATTGCTCATAAAGCTTTCCATTACACTCATATTTTTTTTGTAAAAGAGGTCCTGTAAAAATGTATGTGGTTGTCCAACTACTTGAAGCTTCTGGTGAAGCTTAAAGCAGAACTCTGGTCTGCAGCAATTTTTCTTTTCTTTTTCATCCTGCTGTGCACAGGCTGGTGGGAGGACTCAGGTGGAGCCATCTCATCACTGCAGACATACCTATCAAAGCTTATGAGCACTGCTTTGCCTAAATGTGAACAGTACATGACAGTAAACCAGATGCTTTGTGCTAGACGTGTTTGGTGTTTGCAGTCCAGATCACTCTACAGGCATACCCCACTTTTAAGTACATAATGGGGTTTATTTACTAAAGCTGTAAAGTGAAAAATCAGGCTCACTTCTGCATAGAAACCAATGAGCTTCCAGGTTTTATTACCAAAGCTTATTTGAACAAGCTGAGGTTAGAAGCTCATTGGCTTCTATGCAGAAGTGAGCCTGATTTTGCACTTTCCAGCTTTAGTAAATAAACCCATTGTGTACTTAAAAGTGGGGTATGCCTGTACTTAGCATAAAGGCCATACACATGGGTTGAATATCATGCGGCATAGGCCAGTTCAATAGAAACCGGACGATATTCGGCCCATGCGTACGATATTCGGGCCATTTGGCCAGCTTCTGTTGAAGGGGCATGACCAAAAAAATGCAGCCAATGGTTGAGAGCGCTGACCGGTGTGTTCTGGCGGGGGGCTGTCCCCCTGTCAGAACACAATAGCTCAGTGGGAGAGTTCAGTTAATTTTTTCATTCAGCCCACTGGGTTTAACAAAAAAAAAAACGAATAGTGTGTACTAGGCTTAAAATGATTGTAAAGTATTTTCTTTTGTTAAAAATAACAAACAAATTATACTTACCTGCTCTCTGCAGAGGTCTTGCACAGAGCAGCCCTAATCCTCCTCTTCTCGGGTCCCACTTTGGTGCTCCTGGCCCCTCCCTCCTGTTGGGTGCCCAGACACCAAGCAGCTTGTTATGGAGGCACCGAAGCCAAGCTACAGCTCCCTGTGTCCATTCAGACATGGGCCACGGACCAGCCCAGCCTCCTTTCTCTCCTCATTGGCTGACTGACTTTGATTGACAGCAGCGGGAAACAATGGCACAGTGCTGCTGTCTCAGCCAATGAGGAGGGGATTCCCGGGCAGCCGGGACACTACTGCAACATCGCTGGATCTAGAGGGACCTCAGGTAAGTATTAGGGGGGCTGAGGGGGTCAGCTGCACACAGAAGGTTTTTAATCTTAATGCTTAGAATGCATTAAGATTAAAAACCTTCTACCTTTACAACCACTTTAAGACACTTGTCCGAGTTAACCCTTCCATTCTCCTAACTACTCATGTATACGTGGATAATACAGAACACATTATCACCTAATGCAAACAGTTGGAAAACAGCAGGTCAGTTGTACTCTTTGAGGAATAACACAATACATTTACTAAAAGGGACTTTTTCTTTAAAGGGTAATCTTGCACCTTCAGAAAACAGTGTAAAAATAAATGGTCATTGTAATTGTAATTACTGGTGTGTTACAGATTATAGGTGTGTTGGTAGGACATACCATAATTGCAGTTAGCGTATATCACCAAGCTAGAGATGGAGATGGCAACTCAGAAGACAGGGACTCTTATGAGACATTATGTAGTCTCCTTAGAAAACTGCCTTTACTTGTCATTGGTATTATGGAGCATATTTATTTTAATATGCATCTGTCCAGATTATAGTTGCTCTTTGAGCTTTCTTAGTGAACAATATACTAAAGGGACCAGTTGTAATTTTTACCAAAAACAGTTAAATACATGCTTAAGACTATTATAGTCCAGAGAACTGTGAACAAATTGATTTATGATTCATTTTTGTTTGTTCTGTAATAACTAGCAATTGAAGCAGCCAAAGCCATGGAGAAATCCTTGTTGGATAGTCTGGCTTATGAACGAGCACAGTTAATTATCTGCAATCCCAAAGGTCTTTAGCAGGGAAAGCATTTGCCACATCCCGATGTCCTTTAAAGACCTTATTATATTTAGTTTCCTGTGGAGTATCCTGGTCATGAAAGTTGACCTGTTTCAGTGCCTTTTTTTTCCATCAAAATATTGTAGGAAATGAAGCAAAGTAATTCAAATAAATATTTTTTTTGTATAATAACCCTCACTGGTAAAATGTATTAAAAAGAATAGGTTGGAGAAAATAAACTAAAACATAACTAACAATTTTAGCAAGAGAAGCAAGAAATGGCTGCACACCCAGAGATCCTGATTGCCTTTCATTTTTCACAACGATGACACCAACATATTTTCACATAGATGCGTTTCACACATACATCTTGTGCTTAATCATTGGTAATGATTAAGCACAAGATGTATGTGTGAAACGCGTCTACGTGACCATATGTTGGGGTCTTTGGTGTTATCATTGTGAACAATAAAAGGCAATCGGGATCTCTGGATGTGCAGCCATTTCTTTCTTCTCTTACAAGTTTCCCACGGAGGCGGGCCGGGGTTGGCACTCTATGAGATACTCCATTCCAGTCTCTCATCATACACCTGAAGCAGCGGTTCTTTTTCTTGTATAACAATTTTAGCAAAGAGCTGATAATGTAAGAACTAGACATATTCCTTTTGTATGTGTTACTGTGTGCCTGTACCTCATGTTAGGTTAGCATGTCTTCCACTCCCAATAGTTTTACTTTAAGTAGACACAGTAAAACTGATAGACAATATTTATTTTTCCTGTTGAAACATCATGTTTCAGTTTTAAATAATTGTTTTATCACATTTCAAAAAGTTTACTCATTTACTAAGATTTAGGAACAATTCCCTTGCAGAGTGCAACTTCCCTTGCAAAGTGAAAAGTCTAGGAGAAAGGGAAAGTAACAACCCAGAAGAGCTACCATCTGATTGCTAATTACTAAACAGGACCAACACAAAGTCTCCACAGCTGCATTGCAGTACACACCTTCAGCCCTATTACTCCATTTGCCACTATACCAGATGCACATCTTTCCCAGCCAGCATTGCTTTTCAGTGGACTGAAGGTGCCTTTATAGAATTCCTGTAGTCTATGATATAGCACCCACCATGGGACTACCTGGAGGGATTTCCTGCTTCTGCCATCATGCCAATAGTCACTAAACCACAACCTGGTGACATACAAGATGATGCAGGTTGCCATACACATGACTATGCCATGGCAATGTACACACCGGGCTTCACTTGAGAAAAAGGGCTGAAACAGCAATTGGAAAGTTTCATCTTAGCCAGCAACAGCACTTGGAGGCAACATATGAAAACCTTAAGTATTATCTTCACTTTACATTACAGTAACTCAAATCAAATGCTGAACAAAGGTCCTACTTGTAAATAAGATAGTAAATACTTACCTCTCCTGTAGTCCTGTGGTGATGTGGGGTTCAGGAGAATTCACAGAGTGCAGGAGGACTAAAGCCCCATACACACGGTCGGACAATCCGCGGACCAGGTCGGTCGGATCCTGTCCGTCATACTTTGGTGTTGGTTTTGCGTACACACGGTCGGACAAAGTTGTCGGAAAATCCGATCATTCTGAACGTGGTGACGTTTGTTGCCTACGACGGGACTACGTAGAGGCTAGTAGCCAATAGCTTTGGTCTTGTAATGTGATCTGAGCATGCGTAGCACTTTGTCCGGTCGGACAACCGTACACACGATCGGATTTGGTGTGATCGGACCGGGTTGTCGGCAAATCTATCCAGCAGGAGATAAGACTTTGTCCGTCGGACAATCCGACGTACACTGTCCGATGGTGCATACACACGGTCTGATTTTTCAACAACATTGTCCGATCGGACAGAATCCATGAAAAAGTCCGACCGTGTGTATGGGGCTTAAGAGATTAACACATCCAAAAGTGTGTCTTTGTAAACAGGCTTCAGGAGACGATCAGAGTTCAGTGGCACAAACAATGGGAGAGGTTTTACCAATTTACTATCTTTTTACACAGAAAACTTTTTTTCAGGGTTTGATCTTATCTCTGCTTGTAGTATACCAAGTATGCTTAAAAAAACAACTCACAGTGCATATTGTGCTGGCTAGAAAACCTCAAGGCAACTGTGACCAGTTCTGCTTCATAGGAGAAATGAAATTCCTGGTAGATAAAAAAACAGTGAGTTTAGTTCCCCAGACTATGGTATCCCTTACTACTAACATCCTTTGTTCTTAGTAATACTTTAGGCACACCATACATTATGCAATTTTAAATATCTAGATTCCCCCATCAACACAGTAAGTGTTGATGGGGTAATCCCTCTTGCAGCGCTATTGTGATCTGCCGACGGGGAGCCTTCTCCACTGGCATGCTACAATCACTGCTATAGCCTTCGACAGTGATCAGACAAAGAAAGCCTGACAGGCTGTTGGTACTGACAGCTGCAGTTGGTACGACCACTGCCTTACTAAAGAAGCTGAGGGTAAAGGCGATGTCAAGCATGTCTCCAGACCTGAACCCTATTGAGCATCTGTGGGGTACCTCAAACGGAAGGCGAAGGAGCGCAAGGTCTCTAACATCTACCAGCTCCGTGATGTTGTCATGGAGGAGTGGAAGAGGACTCCAGTGGCAACCTGTGAAGCTCTGGTGAACCCAAGAGGGTTAAGGCAGTGCTGGAAAATAATGGTGGCCACACAAAATATTGACACTTTGGGCCCAATTTGGACATTTTCACTTAGGGGTGTACTCCCTTTTGTTGCCAGCAGTTTAGACATTTAAGGCTGTGTGTTGAGTTATTTTGAGGGGACAGCAAATTTACACTGTTATACAAGCTGTGTACTACTTTATATTGTAGCAAAGTGTAATTTCTTCAGTGTTGTGACATGAAAAGATATAATAAAATATTTACAAAAATGTGAGGGGTGTACTCACTTTTGTGAAATACTGTATGTATAATGTTTCCTCTGAATGATTAGGGATGGGCGAATGGTTCAGCCAGGGCATAAGTTTGGGCCAAACTTTCGCTGTTCGGACATTCAAACCGGCCCGAACCGACCACAATGCATTGCGGTGCTGACCAGTGCATTGCAAGCCCTGATTGACTGAAGCAGTGAAAGCTCCAGCCAATCAGGGCACAGAGCACTGTCAGAGTCATGATTGGACACTGTCATCATGACCTTATCCAATTATGGCTCATTCCCACCCCACAGTATAAAAGTATTCTTTCAATAGCAGTGTGATTTTGACGTGGAGAGAGATAGAAGTGCTATTAGTTAGTTAGTGTACTATACTGTGCTATTTTGCTTCAATAGTAAGTGTAGAATATTAGTTTAGTGTCAGTCTAGGGATAGTGTGAGTGTAGTGAGGAGGACCATCATTCAGCTTTGCATAGTTTGCAGCTAGAGTAGGGACAGCTCAGATAGTTTCACTGTAGTGAATCACTATTTGATTGTGTTACTGCCAGTTTAACGCTATTTACTTCTGTGTGCGTTACTGGAAGAATGTGGGGCATAGACGAGGTCAGTGGGGCAGTGTACAGGGGTCAGTCAGGCAGAGGTCTGAGGTCAGCAGGGCAGTGTACAAGGGTCAGCAGGGCTGAGTATGGGGTCAGTGGGGCAGTGTATAGGGGTCAGCCGGGCAGAGATCTGAGGGCAGCAGGGCAGTGTACAGGGGTCAGTGGGGCAGTGTACAGGGGTCAGCTGGGCAGAGATATGAGGGCAGCAGGGCAGTGTACAGGGGTCAGTGGGGCAGTGTACAGGGGTCAGCCAGGCAGAGGTCTGAATAATTTTGGATGGAGAGATCTGAAAACTGTTTACAAGTCTTTATGGGGGATATACGCTGTAACCTCTAAAATCTCTATTTCTGATTTATTAATCACAAAATATGATATGGGTTAAATGAGAGTTCTATTGACCAGGAGGAAAGGCTTTGAATATAATAACATTTATTACAGGTAGTTAAAAGTCAAGCTAATACACAAATCCCTAGCACATCAAGGCAGAAAATGCTAGGTTGAAATAAAATATATATATATATGAAGGAATATAGATTATATTCCTTCAGACCGTGATCTACAAGCATGTTTAGTTACAAGTAGCAGAGCATACCTTCCCCTGCTACTGGAGAAATTACCTTGGGCCCATCTCGCTTGCTGGTTCTCCTGGAAAGACCGAGATGCCTCCCCTTTCCTCAGAGTAACCAAAAACCAGCCTGATTCCTCATTGGCTGGCTTAGAGTCTAA
This sequence comes from Lithobates sylvaticus, assembly GCA_028564925.1. NCBI lineage: Eukaryota > Metazoa > Chordata > Amphibia > Anura > Ranidae > Lithobates > Lithobates sylvaticus. The sequence continues at coordinate 112,015,006 of CM053027.1, forward strand.
GCCAGCCCCCTTACAGGCGAAACTCCCACCAGTGATGTAAAATATACCTGAATGGTCTCACTTCGTTACCTATCCCGGCATGGGTTCGTTTATAGTGAATAGGTGACAAACAATGGAATGGGCTAAACTATTGTTAGTGTCAAGTATCGGCCCCGCAATGTCTGCAATTAACTTGAGCTTGCCCCGCTTTCATAACTGCAAGCGAAAGGAGACATATTCATAATTACAATATTTCACAGATATTAATGGAAATTTCACATAAACGCCATAAGGCAACAGATGGCCCCTTGTGGCCAGTTGAGTATATGAGACTCGGCCACACATAGAATAATGGTTTATGTGCAATTTTCTCTAATATTTGGAACTTTTCGGCTTTGCCCTCTGAAATGAAATCAAACTTCTTTGAGAATAAAAAAAAATGTTTAAACTCTCCATCTCTACAGTTCACATTTCTGGATCCCAGTATCGGTAGTCATCACTTGTTCTGGATGTAATAAGTCCATAATAATAACAGAAAAATCATATGATAAATAAAGAGAAGAAAAAAAATAAAAATAAAACACACCCCAAAAAAAAAATGAAGGGGGAAAAAAATAAAAATAAAACAAAAATAAAATAGAGACATGAGGATCCTTGTTCTCAACTGTCCAATAATAATAGTGCGAAAGTCCATAATGTCAATCTGGTCATGTTGCCCTTGCTTCTGGGACAGCCTTCCATGGTGATTCCCGTTGGATACAGCATACAGTAATGGCCTTTGGAACAGCTATCCGGGCTTTCTAAGATTATACTTAATTTATGTGGACAGAGGTAGAGAAAGAGATACACAAGTACATTTGGGACATATGTATTCAAATGAATGCTTGTCTGGTAAGTCTGAGCAGTAAGGACCTTTTAATTGTCATAGATATACTGCAACATAAAGTGAGACCCTTTTCCCAGTGACATGTGTAACAATTTGAAAGTTTACGTTCTTCAGCCAGGTTTCTGATTTCACCCCTCATCTTTCTTCCCCCATTGTCATATGCCTGCAAGTAACTCTGCTCCACCTTCTGCTGAATACCACTGTGTGTGTGTGTGTGACACTTTAAGTGTCCAGGGTGGTCTTGTTGCCATCGCAACTCACCACTAGCTCCTTTTACTGCAGCTATGTTCAGTGCTGGTGCCAAACATTTGGGCGTATAGCTCCGTCCTTGGCTACCATGGGTAGCTACTGTACCGTCCGGCCTTTAGCAGGCTACAGAAGAGGTCACCACTATGAGAGTTCTATGTGCAGATTAGGCAGTGTCATCTACGCAGACAAAAATAACTTGATTTCAGAATATGGATAAGTGTGATGTCACCAGTCACTAGTGGCTTCAGGAACAATCAAACTACAATACTTTTAAGTACAATTGTACTATACTTCCTGCTATTTGCCAATCACTATGAGTCTCACCAGTCCCAGTATATCTATATTATATTCACGCAATGCTCTTTGACTTATTATGGCACACAAAGGAAAACCTGACCAACAAAAAAACAATATCAATGACCACATCTGATGACTGCCCAATTGTTAGAACTGTAGAGAGGATTGTATGTCACATTTACACAGAAAATAGTCACATGACTGTAGTTAAACCCTAATATTACTAGTGTCATGATAAATAGCTACCATAAATAGCTACCTAAATTCATATAGAACGATTATCCCATGTCATAAGAGGAAACTAACACCTCTTGGCCCCTCCCCAAAATGCTACAGGGAAGCCTTAATATTCTATATCAACATTTCTAATCGCTTTAAATGTTCTCCATGTAGTGTTCCCCATACTCACTCCCCTCTTTTTTTTTTTATTTGACCATAGTCACGCAAAACTGAAGAATCACCAACAAAAAAAAAAAATAAGGTGATATAGGAAAGAAATAAAAAAACCAACAAAAAAAAATAAAAATCCTTTCCCTTAAGAGAAAAAAAAAGAAGAAAATCAAACAAAAAAAAAATAGATTAAAAAAAAAATTCAAAATTACAATTAAAATAATAAAAAAAAAATAATAAAATTTAAATAAAAAATAAAACAAAATAATAAAACCATACAGATTGAATGCTGGCCCAAACTTTAACTTTGTTGAAGAGGCTTAAATCTGTGTCTTGTAAACCCAAAAAAAAAACATTTGAAAAACTGCCTTTAGTATTGTAGGTATACTAAAGGCAACCCCCTCTCCCGGTTGTGATTAACATATTAATTGACTCTCAGTGCAAACCCATTTGCAAGTCAAAAAGGCCACAAAAAGTTGTTTTTATAGAGGGTAGGACGTCTGTTTATTGAAACAGACTGCCCCAAACCAGTGTTTAGAATTTAGCTAGGCCTGTAATTAATTATATTTAAGGCTTCTCCTAAGAACATACAAAAAAATTATGTTCTTTAAGGTCCTTATGTGTATTTGGGTCCACATGTGGGTCCAATCATCCGTCCTTGTTTGTGCATTTATCCTATAATACAAAACTTAAAAATCATTAATAACATCTCACTGTACCTCTCTGAGAGGTTTATACTGGCCTAACTAGTAGTGGATGCTTGGAACCGCCTTCCAGCAGAGGTAATGAATCCATCAACCGTAAGTAAAGTCAAAAATGTACAGGACCCACCCCATATCTAAACTCTGATAGCCAGAAATTATAGGAAAAATCTGCAGGGTTTATAAATACTTACATTCTAAGAATACAACATGTAGACCTATAATCTTCACATGAGTGAATTTGGAAGGGAAAACAACACGCAACACAAGACCTACTGAATGCCTAAGATGCCACAATGTGCAAAGTAATGTATCATGTAGTTTCCAAGTGTCAGAGTGAATGAACCTTCACTCTAAGCCACCTGAAAGGACATAAAAAGAAACGAACGAAGGGAAAGAAAAAAAAAAAAAATCTCATATCTGTGCACAGGTTATTTCTTCGCGAATACCTTCAAACTTGTAAAACCAAAAGTTATAAATTTAAACTGGTACCAGTATTGAGCTCCTTATAAACGGAAAAAAACAAATATTTATAAAATAATCATAAACAGTACAACGCATGCGCATTAGTGTGATCACACTTATTGATGGCCATAAAACAATGTTGGGTGCACCCCCTATCACAAAACAAATCAGGGTTTACACATGGAAAGTTCCTACCCATGCATTCCCTCACTCACACGTATACATTTATTTCAAATGCATCCCATACATTCTGGATAAAGCTTTAGTAATTGAAAATGAATTGCTAGGCGTTTCCAACCTCTGGGAGAATACAAAGTAAAGAAGAGAAAGAGGGAAAAAAAACAATGGGCCTTTATACCTTACCCTCTTGTTAGGGGCGTATTTTGCATCTGTACAGCTAAATGATATGCACATATCATTTCTGGAATTCCCTTAACCTGAAAACAAATAACTTTATAGACAACAGTGGTTAATCTCTTCCCAAATTTTTCTAACCTATTTTAAAGTAAACAATACATAATTTATTTTAATAGATTGGAATGTATAGCACTTTATCTTTTGTAAAGTAATAAGGTATCCCTTAACAACTGGTGTGGTTTTAGGTTTATTGACCACCTTTCCTGTCTTCCTAAGAGATCTAGGGATATTTACCCCCGAGCTCTCACCTTTCAAGGAGTTGTTAAAATTAACACCTACTCCAGACGGAATGATTGCATTACCATCTATGGTATGTGTAGATTGCCCACACCCCCCTGTGCTAGAAGATGCCTTATTCTGGTCACTAAGACTTCTCACACCTATGTGTGCATTATTTTTAATTTTGCCAATGTTGGGGAACTTGTCTTGCTCCTAATTCTGTGACCATGGTGCATTCTCGATTTTCTTGTGGCTCTGCGATTTCTCCCATCGCCACAGGAAAAGTAGAATTAGGATCCATATCCTCCTTTCCCCCATACTTTTCATATACGTTATTGTCCCCAATTTCATAGGCACAAGTAGATGCCGTAGCATTAAGCATTTAAGAATTGAAATTGTTTGTAGCAACTGTGACATTGTTCTGTTTAAGAGTAAAAGTTGCTACGGACTTCTAGACGGGACATGGCTGCCATTACCAACAAATAATATGCACAATTTGTAAGCTAGTTAAAGCTTAAGTTAAATGTTGAAAACAACAAACAGCTCCGCGCTTAGGGACAAGTAATCCAGGTATGCAGCCTTTCCAGAAAAAAAATTACCCCCTAAGAGGCAAATTTAAATGATTGGTACAAAATAGGGAAAATTGGCGCTTCCTGTGAGTCCAGGATATTAGAATGTACTTGACTAGACCATACGATAATAAAGAGAGAGGGGTGGAAGTAGACACCTAATTGCTGGTGGTACTACCATATACCTATCCCCCCTCCTAGACAGTGTATTATAAACCCAGAGCCTATACTGAGATAATAAAATGAGTGTAAGGGAGGGCAAACCCTCGGGGTATAAGCATCCATCCCTAATTTGCCAGTCTCCAATATCCACTGATAGATGTGCAAATATGTATGCCATAAAAAAGAAAAATGTGCACGGGGTGAGAGAGAGTGTACCCTAGAGCGGCTATCCGAATAACCTATATCCTCTACCCACCCGTCAATAGTTTAAGTTAAATGTTGCCCTGTACTATACAGTCCTTTTTAGATTACTGTAACGAAGTTGGAAAAACGAACATTAAAATCGAATAAAATCCTGAAAATACAGTAAAGTGGAGTGGAAAGGAGAAAAAAAAAATACAAAATAAATAAAACTAAATAACATATATGTATATATATATATAGATATATATCTATACATTTTCAGCTTTCAATAAAACAATCTTTTAGATTACTGTAGACACACCAAATCCACTCACAATAGCCTGTATTTTACCTTATTTTAGCCTACACCCCCTACACAATAGGCCCAGGGGACAATAGGGCCACAAGTATCAAATAGGGTGAAAAAAATAAATGTGAAAAAGTGCAGCGCTCAAAAAAATGAGATAAAAAATGAGATAAAAAAACTTGACCAATAACGGTAAAGGTGAGTGAATCAAGTCCTATTCCATGTGAATGGATACTGGTACTTGCGACAGTTAGAGTGCATATAAACTTATAAACAACTTAATTACAGTGCAAACCTAAACCAAATATGTGTTGATATATGTTAAATACATAAACTAACATTTGCAAAAAAATATGTGAATACCCAAATCTATAAGTTCAAACACATAAGTGCATCCAAATCGCATGCAGTGAAAAACGCAAAAAGATCAATCAGAATAGTCAAACAGAGTCCTCAGTACTGAATATTGAGTACATAAACTAACATTTGCAAAAAAAATTTATGTGAATACCCAAATCTATAGGTTCAAACAGATAAGTGCATCCAAATCGCATACAGTGAAAAACGCAAAAAAAACAATCAAACAGAGTCCTCAGTGTTCAGTAGCCTTTGACAGTCTCCTACACAGAGCGCTTCTGAGTGTAATAAGATTTTCTTAAAATTGACCTCGCAGTTCCCTTCAAGAGATATAAAGTAAGAAAAGGAGGCTTACCAGATGTCTGGTCTTTATCGCATATATCCCATCAAACGAGGTTCCAGGTACAGCGAATCAGCTGGGCTATTCCTCGCTCATCAGAGCGTGCATCAGGCTCCACCAAGTGCCTATATACCCCCTCTGGGGGTCCGATCAGAGTCCCGCAGGGATACCAAAAATAAAACAAAAAAGGTCCGGATCGTGTAGTATGTTAAAACAAGGAATGCCTTTATTCTGGCTCAATGGGTCCAATGTACAGCACAGATAAGTAGCAATACAAAATAAAAACAGTTTCGCTACCTTGTAGCTAAGAAAGATAAAAACTGCTGGCCTGGGAGTGTAGAAGCGATCGCATATGCGCAGAGCGTGTGGGCGTGACTACCCGACGATCGTTTCGTCACAGCGTGACATCATCAGGGGTATAACCGTCTTGGTTTACAATAGAAAGTTCACCCATTCAGTTTAGACAAGAAAATTAAAAAATCTAGCACAAACTCAGAATATCAAATTTGTGGTAAGGTTTCATCCTAAAAAAAAAAAAAGTCAGTGTATAATACAGTATGCTAAATGCACCTTATTTTACCTTATACTAATAATCTTTCTCAGATATTAGCTTCAGCATTCAGCAACAAGACTTCCACAGTCCTGTACTTTAACTGACAACAATGAGAATATTACTGCTCTCCTGTCCTATACACAAATATTATGCATTTAGTGGACAGACCATTTAAATTAGAAATCTGTTGAAACTTTTTCAACAGAAAACCAAGACCCCACTCAATTGGTGTCTTTCCAATGAAACATGTACCATGCAGCACTCTCAAACAATGGTTTAGAGATATAATACAAAATAATCATATAATATATATATAATACAAAAAAATATATAACTAAACTACAAAAGAGAGAAAAAAAAAAAAAAAGAAAAATATTTACCTATATTTTTCCCTAGATAGATTGAACAAACTGACTCAATTTAAGTTCAACTACTAGCCTTAATCTCTATTACATCGATTTTGATATTAAATTCAAACACCTTCCGTCCTGTCTTGATTTCGTGGTCGCCATCTGTAACCTCTAAAATCTCTATTTCTGATTTATTAATCACAAAATATGATATGGGTTAAATGAGAGTTCTATTGACCAGGAGGAAAGGCTTTGAATATAATAACATTTATTACAGGTAGTTAAAAGTCAAGCTAATACACAAATCCCTAGCACATCAAGGCAGAAAATGCTAGGTTGAAATAAAATATATATATATATGAAGGAATATAGATTATATTCCTTCAGACCGTGATCTACAAGCATGTTTAGTTACAAGTAGCAGGGCATACCTTCCCCTGCTACTGGAGAAATTACCTTGGGTCCATCTCGCTTGCTGTTTCTCCTGGAAAGACCGAGATGCCTCCCCTTTCCTCAGAGTAACCAAAAACCAGCCTGATTCCTCATTGGCTGGCTTAGAGTCTAAGCCAGCCCCCTTACAGGCGAAACTCCCACCAGTGATGTAAAATATACCTGAATGGTCTCACTTCGTTACCTATCCCGGCATGGGGTTGTTTATAGTGAATAGGTGACAAACAATGGAATGGGCTAAACTATTGTTAGTGTCAAGTATCGGCCCCGCAATGTCTGCAATTAACTTGAGCTTGCCCCGCTTTCATAACTGCAAGCGAAAGGAGACATATTCATAATTACAATATTTCACAGATATTAATGGAAATTTCACATAAACGCCATAAGGCAACAACGCCATACCTAGTGTGAGAGGTGAGCTCACTAAAGCGAGATTAGACCTGGATCAGGTCTCAACATCTGTTAAGAGTCTTATTATACCCTTTCTGGAGTGGATCACTAGCTGGGGATCACATGAAACACTATAGAATAGAACTGTGTACGTGTTCTACACTACCTTCTTGATTGGGATTCGTTATATATTCTACACCTTTGGACTTTGCACTTTATTAATTTCTCTTTGCATGATGGCACAGATAATATCAGTTTCATTCTAAATAAGTGGGTATATTTGTCATGCATATTGGATGCAATTAGCTTTTTGTTTAAATGTAATGCTATATACACATTTAGGACAGTGCAACATTTCTTTTTTTATTTATACGGTACAGTACAATATTGTCAGTGCAGCTGTCGGTATACATTGGTTATTCACAAACCTTTTACACCAAGCATAGATAATATTTTTTTGGTTGAATGTCCTGCCCTTGTCAACCTTATTACTCTACTGCATTGTCACCCTGTCACATGCATTTGTGGTGGATACTGCAACTGGTTGAACTTCTGTGCCAATTCTAACTTGTAGATTTGAATTAAATAATAAAACCCCAGGGCTGAGAAATAGAATCATTTTATTTATATGATAATCCCTAAACTTTTTCAATGGAATTATAGGAGCTAGTTGTAGCATTGCATTACCTAGTTCCTCTGCATTAAAACTGGTTAGTTTCTATTTTATATAGGGTCTCTGTAGTGTATGTCTTGCATGCGGGACAACCATTTGTGAGAATTTATTACCACAGCCGTGACTTTGTCATTATGTTGTTTTTCTGTTCTTCTGACAGGGAAATATGGAGCTTAATGGGATTATATGGAAAAATATGGACAGTTTCGACATGCCATGGTGTGAAAACACAACAGTCCCTCAATAACTCTGCAATTAGACAGAAAAACACCCACATTGCCCACACTGTAATCTGTTTGTTTAATAACAATAATGTGATTTATTCTGGAGGATATCCGAATTTCTAAAATGATTCTGGCTTTAAGCCACTTTAATAAACACTAACATGGAGAGCCTGCAGAGAGCTCTGAATAGCTATATTAGGCGAAGAAACATTATATCAATTAGAAAGGGGCTGTTATGCATGCATAATAAATAGCATTCACTTCTTGTAAATGTTATTTTATAACCACTTTTTGCTTAGGAGTAAGTTAAACTATCTTGGGTTTTGCACAATACTTCAAGCCATAGATATCTACACTCTTCTATGGTTGCATATGATCACCCTCAATGAGAAAACCATGATCCTTCATTTTACGTAGTTAGTACGTTTTCCCATACTATTACAGTAAAAGAGAAACTCCTGAAGACGTTCCTGAAATATACTTTAAGGCCCCCATTCAAACCTTTTTTCGTTAAGGTTGTAATTGAACCAATGATTTTGAATGCAAAAGATATTTTTGTTTTTAGTGATTGTATTTCTTATTAAGTCCCCTCAAGTCAACTCACGGAGACCATACAGTATCTCACAAAATTGAGCACACCCCTCACATTTTTGTAAATATTTTATTATACCTTTTCATGTGACAACACTGAAAAAATTACACTATACTACAATGTAAAGTAGCGAGTGTACAGCTTGTATAACAACGTAAAGTTGCTGTCCCCTCAAAATAACTCAACACACAGCCATTAATGTTTAAACCACTGGCAACAAAAGTGAGTACACCCCTAAGGGAAAATGCCCAAATTGGGCCCAATTAGCCATTTTCGCTCTCCGGTGTTATGTGACTCGTTAGTGTTACAAGGTCTCAGGTGTGAATGGGGAGCAGGTGTGTTAAATTTGGTGTTATCATTCTCACTCTTTCATACTGGTCACTGGAAGTTGAACATAGCACGTCATGGCAAAGAACTCTCTGATGATCTGTGAAAAATTTTTTTTTGCTCTACATAAAAATGGCGTAGGCTATAAGAAGATTGCCAAGACCTTGAAACTGAGCTGCAACATGGTGGCTAAGACCATACAGTGGTTTAACAGGACAGGCCTTCCCATGGTTGACTAAAGAAGTTGACTGCACGTGCTTAGTGTCATATCCAGAGGTTGTCTTTGGGAAAAAGAGGTATGAGTGCTGCCAGCATTGCTGCAGAGGTTAAAGGGGTGAGGGGTCAGCCTGGCAGTGCTCAGACCATCTACCGCACACTGCATCAAATTGGTCTACATGACTGTCTTCCCAGAAGGAAGCCTCTTCTAAAGATGATGCACAAGAAAGCCCGCAAACAGTTTGCTGAAGACAAGCAAACTAAGGGCATGGATTACTGGAACCATGTCCTGTGGTCTGATGAGACCAAGATAAACTTATTTGCTTCAGATGGTGTCAAGCGTGTATGGTAGCAACTAGGTGAGGAGTACAAAGACAAGTGTATCTTGCCTACAGTCAAGCATGGTGGTTGGAGTGTCATGGTCTGGGGCAGCATGAGTGCTGCCAACACCGGGAGCTACAGTTTATTGAGAGAACCATGAATGTCAACATGTACTGTGACATACTGAAGCAGAGCATGATCCCCTACCTTCGGAGACTGGGCCACAGGGCAGTATTCCAACATAACAACCCCAAACACACCTCCAAGACGACCACTGCCTTACTAAAGAAGCTGAGGGTAAAGGCGATGCCAAGCATGTCTCCAGACCTGAACCCTATTGAGCATCTGTGGGGTACCTCAAACGGAAGGCGAAGGAACGCAAGGTCTCTAACATCTACCAGCTCCGTGATGTTGTCATGGAGGAGTGGAAGAGGACTCCAGTGGCAACCTGTGAAGCTCTGGTGAACTCCATGCCCAAGAGGGTTAAGGCAGTGCTGGAAAATAATGGTGGCAACACAAAATATTGACACTTTGGGCCCAATTTGGACATTTTCACTTAGGGGTGTACTCCCTTTTGTTGCCAGCAGTTTAGACATTTAAGGCTGTGTGTTGAGTTATTTTGAGGGGACAGAAAATTTACACTGTTATACAAGCTGTGTACTACTTTATATTGTAGCAAAGTGTAATTTCTTCAGTGTTGTGACATGAAAAGATATAATAAAATATTTACAAAAATGTGAGGGGTGTACTCACTTTTGTGAAATACTGTATGTATAACGTTTCCTCTGAATGATTAGGGATGGGCGAATGGTTCAGCCAGGGCATAAGTTTGGGCCAAACTTTCGCTGTTCGGACATTTAAACCGGCCCGAACCGACCACAATGCATTGCGGTGCTGACCAGTGCATTGCAAGCCCTGATTGACTGAAGCAGTGAAAGCTCCAGCCAATCAGGGCACAGAGCACTGTCAGAGTCATGATTGGACACTGTCATCATGACCTTATCCAATCATGGCTCATTCCCACCCCACAGTATAAAAGTATTCTTTCAATAGCAGTGTGATTTCGGCGTGAAGAGAGATAGAAGTGCTATTAGTTAGTTTAGTGTTAGTTTAGTGTCAGTCTAGGGATAGTGTGAGTGTAGTGAGGAGGACCATCATTCAGCTTTGCATAGTTTGCAGCTAGAGTAGGGACAGCTCAGATAGTTTCACTGTAGTGAATCACTATTTGATTGTATTACTGCCAGTTTAACGCCATTTACTTCTGTGTGCGTTACTGGAAGAATGTTTTTGGTATAGGTTTCATGGGCAAATTAACACCCAAAGACCACTTTTTCAGTACCTGTTTGACAGGTGCATATCATTGCAACTTTTTTTGCCTTCATCGAGAGCATCTATAGTGTTACGGTGGGAAGGCGCCACCGACACCCAAAGACCAATTTTTCTGCACCTGTTTGACAGGTGCATATCATTGCAATTTTTTACAGCAAGGCCAATTCTTGCTTCCATCGAGATCCCCTCTATAGGTTACAGTGGAAAGGCGCTACCGACACCCAAAGACCAATTTTTACGCACCCGTTACTTTTATACAAAGTCAAAGTGACACCAAAATGTATCCAAAAAATCTCAAATCTTGTTCCCAGTGCACTACATTGTGGCCTCGTCATACACACTGGGTCCCCAGCAGTTGATGAGCAAAATAAAGGCAGCTTGCAGGGAAAATTTATTTTTTTTGGCTTTATAAATGCAATCATTTCGGCAGCAGATTCTAGACATGGTACAGATCTGCCACTTTACAGGTAGACTAAGGGGACCCCCCAGGCACTATATTGGAAGGATTTTTTCATTTTTAGGCTTTCACTTTAAAAATAAAAATATCACTGCTCATTTGAAAATGATGTTTTTCACAAACTTTTTTTTTATTGATACATGTCCCCCAGGGCAGGATCCGGACCACTATAACCATTGTATGCCCAATTACTTGCATATAAGCCTTCAAAATGGGCACTTTTTATTTTTGACTTTCAGTCCTATTGACTTTAATGGGGTTCGTTATTGGGGTCCGAACTTTCGCGGTGTTCGGAAGTTCTGGTGCGAACCGAACAGGGGTCCGTTTGGCCCATCCCTATGAATGATCTGTCTTCTACATATGTATGGGTCTTCAGTCTTCACAATAGCATGTTCATACTTTTTTATCTGGCCTCCCCCATTATTCAAAGGATAATTGTCTTTGCAGTGAGTTGTTTCATCTCATAGGGTTGATTTACTAAAACTGGAGAGTGCAAAATCTAATGCAGCTCTGCATGGAAACCAATCAGCTTCCATTTTTTTTTTTTTTTTGTCAAAGCTTAATTGAACAAGCTGAAGTTAAAAGCTAATTGGTTTTTATGCAGAGTTGAACCAGATTTTGCATTCTCCAGCTTTAGTAAATCTACACCAATATGCCTGGAATTAGACAGCTTCAGTTTAGTCATCCGGGCTTCTAGTTAAAGATTGGGGTTACATTGTTCAAGCATCCGCCTGTTTGTTTTCCTTGCTGTTATACATAGTTACATAGTAGGTGAGGTTGAAAAAAGACACAAGTCCATCAAGTCCAACCTATGTGTGTGATTATATTATATAATATGTCAACAATATTTTGCCAAAGTTCCTCCCTTGTTTCTTCATTGTCTAGCTTTCATATCCATAGAGAGTGACAGAAAACACCATAGCCTGAACAATTCTGCCTGTTATACACACATTAGTCAGCAGTTGCATATTACTCTATCTTGGACTTTAAACAAATACATCAGACCTATGGATATCTACACATTTCAATAGTTTACGCAAATGGACAAAAATTTCCCAGCATACTTACCAGCTAGCCTGCAAAAAAAACAAAAACAAATAGACCCTGTCTAACAATTCATGTTAAAAACAGAGGTTTCAGTTGCACACATTTGAAAATATACATGGAAGCCGCAGTGACTTTGTCAAGGCTCCTCTGTATACTGCAGTCCCAACTCTATATTTTTAAAAGTTCAATACTGTAGTTGCATGTGATTACCACAAGGAGAAAAACATAACCCTTCGTTTTACGTTAGTAATTTTTCCCATGCTATCACAGTAAAAGAGTATCTTCTAAAGAAGTCCCTGAAATATACTTTAACGCTTCAATTTCAGCCTTGTTTTGTTTCTTGTGAAGTTTTGTAATTAAACCAATGATTCTAAATATGAAAGATATTTCCTTTTTTTTTTTTACTGATTGATTTTCTTATTAAATGTTCTCAAGTCAATGTCAATTCATGGAGACCATATGAATAGTGTTTCTTCAGAATGATCTGTCTTCTATTTGGGTCTTCAATCTTCAAAATAGCACGTTCACAATATACTTCACAATAATCCATCTGTTTTCTTTGCTGTCATAATATTTTTAGAATTCCTTGTCAGTGCCAAAGTTCCTACCTTCCTTCTTCATTGTCTCGCTTTAAAATCCATAGAGAGTGACAGAAAACACCATAGTATGGACAATTCTATCAAATCCGTGCATTTCAAGATCTTTTCTAGTTGCTTTTCAAAGTCTGCTTCATATTTCTTTACTACTGAATTATAAATGTGTTGGATTCTTAGATATAGTCCTGAAGTACCCCACATATTGTTCCTAATGTAAAGCTGAACACCAGGCAGAAATCAAAACACACAGTTTTCACACATGGTTTTACTGTTTTTCCACCAAAAGATTTGTAATTTTGGATAGCCATTGATTTAACACAAACTCCTGTTCTAGTCATTTAGATAACGGTTTCATCTTTTTTTTTTTTTTTTTTTTTTAAATGCTGCTTCTTGATAAGCTTTTACTTCTTTTTTACGATTTAGCTCTCTGATGATGCTGGTTCCCTAAGGATGCTGGAGAAGAGGTAGTATAGGCTGTTGAATTGTTGAAGAAGGAAGATCAATTGTTTATTCTCTTTATAACATCATATTGCATATATACAGCAGCACGGAGGGTGGGCCCTAATGCCCAGCTGACACATATATGTATGGCTGTGTTGTTCTGGGGCATGCCCCATCAACACCTACAGCTCATGGTGAACTAGCAACAATATGAACCGACTAACATTATCACTGTGCAGTCATTTACAATGAATGAATGAATGAATGGGGCCCCTCCTACTGGCCTCCAGTGCCACTACCCACAAAGGGCCGACTCCCATCATCAGCAAGGGGTTAAAGCTGAGCTCTGGACCATTTTAATTACTTCTCAAAGCCTACCTTTCCAACCACATGGACTTAATGAATAAAAGTTTCTGCTTCTGTACCTATCTTCTGCCTAATCCAATTTCATGTGCTGCCACTGTCAGAAACCATGAATCAGACTGAGACAGAAGTACAGTTAAATCACATTTGTTTAATAATAACAAAAAAGATAAACAGAGTAAACGTTGTCAAAACATAGCCAGAGTTCAGGAACCAGAACGGATAGTCAGAAAAGCCAAAACGTCAGGGAGCCAGAGATGAGCGTAGTAGAACAGCAAGCAGGATCTGAAGCCAGAAGGAATGTCAGCCAAGCAAGTCTTTAACAGGAACACAGGTTAACGTCTCTAGAGATGTGACCAAGGCGAAGGCAGAGATCATATGGACTGGACGGCTTAAGTAGGCAGGACTGACGAGAAGGATATCATCAACAGGTGAGTCACTGTGGAGAGATAGGAGGCGGCAATTAGCTGACAGCTGAGACGCTTTGAGATGGAAGGGCTGAACCCAGCCCTGACAGCAACTTGCTGACTGAGAATTTTGCGTGAATAACGCTTACAGCACGGATTGTGTAATATCAGAGCTTTATCTACTATCTGCACATCTGCCTACACAGCCATCTAAGGCTGAGCTATAATTTCAGCATCAAGGAACATAATCTTTTGTTTACTACAATTCATAGTAAATGTTAGCTTGTACTGATTTTGACCAAGATCATCATAAACTGATTGAATTCCTCCAATGTGTCTATTCATTTGACAAAAATTGTGGATGTACCTGCACCATCAAAAAAAAATATGGCACAGGTACCTCACCAATTAGTCGTCAGCAAAGAAGCCCAACCCCCACAGGTATAAGTTGCCTGTTCGCTTCATGCCATATACCCACCACCTTTATATTTTTCCTTTGTGTGAACATCATGCCCCCGATCTGTGATATCCAAGTGCTCTGAGGAGAAAGAAGACCAGGAAGAAACATCAGATTCAACATCATTCTCTTTCTGTACATTCACTGAATTACTCCTAAGTCCAACCAAATGAGATCTGACATTTTAACCGCTTAAGCCCCAGATCATTTGGCTGGCCAAAGACCAGAGCACTTTTTGCCATTCGGCACTGCGTCGCTTTAACTGACAATTGCGCGGTCGTGCGACGTGGCTCCCAAACAAAATTGACATCCTTTTTTTTCACGCAAATAGAGCTTTCTTTTGGTGGTATTTGATCACCTCTGTGGTTTTTATTTTTTGCACTATAAACAAAAAAAGCTAAATTTTGAAAAAAATGCATTATTTTTTACTTTTTGCTGTAATAAATATCCCCAAAAAATATATAAAAAAACTTTTTTTTTTCCTCAGTTTAGGCCGATACATATTCTTCTACATATTTTTGGTTAAAAAAAAAAATCGCAATAAGAGTATATTGATTGGTTTTCGCAAAAGTTATAGCATCTACAAAATAGGGGATAGTTTTTTTTTGCCATTTTTATTAATAATTTTATTTTACTAGTAATGACGACGATCAGCAATTTTTATCTTGACTGCGACATTATGGCAGACACGTCGGACAATTTTGACACATTTTTGGGACCATTGGCATTAATACAGCGATCAGTGTGATTAAAAATGCATTGATTACTGTAAAAAGGCCACTGGCAGTGAAGGGGTTAAAACTAGGGGCAGTGAAGGGGTTATTGTATGTCCTAGTGTGTGTTCTAACTAAAGGGGGGATGGGACTGTGCAGGGAAACTAACAGATCACTGTTAATACTCTGTATGAACAGGCGATCTGTCAGTTCTCCCCTCAGAGAATCGGAAACTGTGTGTTTACACACACAGTTCTGGGTTCTCCATGTGCCCCGATCGATCACGGGAGCCTGGACACTCACATCGGCTCGGGAAGCGAGCGGCCCCTAGTGGCCCTCTATGTTACTGACGTAACATAATGGCAATTTGCGCAGCCGAGCCATGTTGTCGCAATACAACTGCGGCGGCTGGTTGGCAAGCGGTTAATATTCATCCATCCAGCTATATGCCCAATTCAAACAATAGGACAATTTGTCACGTAAGAATTTTTTTTTTTTCAATATAATATTTTTATTATACCTTTCTATGTGGTCTCTCACCTCCCTCTTTTGGTTGGTGAATGCAGGAAGCGTTACACAGTGTGGTATTCTGGGCATACAGTGATTTGATATTTTTGTCTAATTCTGTGAGTACCTTTCTACAGTATATTAATTAACAACTCTATCATAGACAAAGAACCTTTCTGTAGATTGACCTACCATGCTGTTTTTAGGTCTTGTTCGACATTTTTCAGATTGGGGAAAAGTTGGATCCGCATCCCCCATTGGATATATCTCCAAATATTCTTCAAATCATTTTTGGTGCCAACAATATTAGACATCTTCTCTAAAAGCCTCCTTAGTTTTAAAACAAATATTCTTTAGTCAGATTCTCTCATAGTCTGGCCTAAGTGGTTTTGTTGGATATTGGACATAAGTCTATCCCAGGATATTCCATAATCCAGGCATATATGTCTGTATAGGACTTTAACGGCATATACAGTATGTCAGTATGGGACATTAAAGGTGCCACAAAAAAATAAATAAATACAGGCATATATGTCTGCATAGGAATTTAAAGGTGCCACAAAAAAAGGGAAATACAGGCATATACAGTATGTCTTTATGGGACTTAAAAGGTGCCGTACAAAAGAAGGGACATACAGGCATATATTATCTTTTTTTCAGTGCATTTTAGTATACAAACTCATAACCTGATTGCATACTATTTTAAAATTATTACTCTTCAGGAATTATGTATTTATACTACCTCTCTATGTCACTGGTGGTAGGCATAAGCTCCCCAAGGTTTTGATGCCTGGGTTTTCACCAGGAACCTTCAAAAAGAAAGTATGTACTCCATACCATCCAGGGTACAAACCTATTTTTTGCCCCACTTGTAACAGCCAATGGCAAGTAGCAGAGCACTTGCTTCACATACCTGTTAGTAGAACTGGAGATGACAAGAGTGACCTCTTTTACAATTCCATTCCAAGCCCCCCTGGTGGTGGACACGGACTGGTAGGGCAGTGGAAGGGTGCAGGTGTCAACTTTGAGGTGCTGAGGCCTGATGAGCAGAAGCGAGATGTCACGTCACAAAATGAGTTCGGTAACAGCCAGGCAGAGAGGTACAGAATCCCGATCAGAGTTCAGGTCAGACAGGCAAGGGTGGAAAATATGCTAGCAGTGGGCAGAATCTTAGTCAAAAGTCCAGGCCACGGTTGGTAACATGAAGAAGCAGCAGACATAAGCAGGCTAGTCCAGATAAGAGTCAGAGGGAGCTGGATCAGTAACAGGATCAACCAGGCTTTCAGGAACACAAGTCACAAGAGTAAAGTTGAAGACCATCCAGAGATGATTCTAGGCAGCTAGGGTTTAAATAGGCTGCTGGGTGCCAGGATCTGTGGTGCATGCCCTTGCGTCAATGCATGAGCCATGGCATGATTGTGCATATGCATTTTCATTTTTGCAAGCCCAGCTTCACATCTCTGCTCACGAGTAAGGGCCCGTCTCTGAACAGAAAAATGAGCACTGGACAGCCTGAAGTTCCTGATAACTTGCTTATAAACTGGTAGAGATCTGACAGAAGACCCATATTGAAATTGAATTGAAAAATGTCCTATTGTTAAAATTAAGAAATTATTCAATGACATCAGGTTATATAGTACATGGGAATCGCCCAAAATTACATTCTCTGGAAACTATAAAGAATCTCTAAAAGAATCATTCATTCTGGATAGAAAACTGGAATTGTCAACATCCAGGTCTGCCAGGTTGACTGCAGGCCAGCATCATTTAACCCATTTCCTCTGAGCTCATTAAAAAGGTATATATATATATATATATATATATATATATATATATATATATATATATAATAGATATATTTTTCTTTCTTTTTATGAGGGTGGGTAGAGGGGGGACTAAAATTTTGCTTTTAACATTTATTTCATAAAGTGGAACACTTTTTCCTTTATTTCACACATTTTTTTACCTGTATGTTTTTCTTTAAATGTAAATTAGTAGAAATGTCAACGGCCTTTTGGGGCACCAGTGGTATAAGTGATCTTATTATTCATTAGTACTGGTCAGGCATTTTGAAAGAGGGGGGGTGTCTTTTTGGCCTCTCACATGCATCACCTAGACAATTTCTGAAATTGTCATGGACTGGTATAAACAAGTGGGCCCAAATGTCTGTTCTGGACTTGATATAGGGATGCTAGTTACGTACAGTAGGCCATGATTGTATTAAAACTTTCTTTTAAAAAGAGGGATTTTTTTTGCGGTGGATCGGTACCTCTGAACCAATCTAGGGGGAACAATTGGGCAAGACTGCTTGTAAATATATGTTTGCTTATTTACTCTTCTCTACTTTTTTGTCTCAGTTGATCAGAGATCATATTTTTGAATTGTCTTATTTATACTCACGCCATTAGGATAAGGTTAGGGTATAAACGGTTCCTAAGAAAATCTCTTTGCATGCTTCCAAGTACATTGAATTCTAAGACTATAATTGAAGGGTAATAAAGTCATTGGTATGTTGTACTCGATGTGAGGATTTGAAAGGGGCTATTCTGAAGGGCAAAGAAACAACAAATTATGCCTGCTTAAAGATGGTATTAGTTCTTTAATATTGTATTGGAATTTTTGTATTCTGTTATTTAGGTATATATCAGTTTTCTACCATAGTGTGCTTAGAAAATTGTATATATGAAATAAAATAAAAAAATAATAAATAAAAAAAAAAAAATTATATTTGAAAGTCATAATGTAAAAGATGACATTAGCCATTAAATATATTATCTGCTTTTCATGTACTTTTTTTTGTAGTCTGATTTTATCAAAGTATACACATATTTTATAAAAAAATACAGTTGAAATATTTAATTCTGTTTTGCAAAGTGCAAATAAGGGTATTGCTAATATACTATCACCACAATAGTCAGCACTTCCCATGTGAATACTTATGCAAAACAAAAATACATTAAATGAAAAAGTACACCCAAAATGCAGTTGGTTTGTGAGAAAAGCGGTCTATTTGGTACTCACAGAGGGGGAAACCACCTTGAGACAAAAGCCATAGACATCTGACTGTACAACAATTGTAGGTGATGTTTCAGGCTATGTAGCTCTCATCAGATTGGGGGAATCTTGAGTACTAAATGAAAAAAGAAAAGAAGAGGGGGTTCAAAAGACGTGTGCATTGCTTTAAAACAATTTACTGATATTTACTGATATAAAAACAGCACAAAAACCAATACTCACAAAAGCCATGTGGCTGTAGGCATTAAAGAGAAAACAGAAAAAATGCTACAACTGAGCTTTCTAAAGACTGTTAATTCACTAGTTAAGATGTTGCTATCTCTACAAAAAGAGAAGGGGGTGCACCCTATCTGTGACTAATTTAGCTCTATTTTTAACAAAGCAGTTGTGCTTACACCAGCCGCGTCTGCTTCAGGGATGTGTCCCAGATAGAAAAGATGTATCTCTGGTCATTTTTAAATAAAACATAATAACCAATCATATCTCGGATATCTATTATCAGATCATTTAGTATTATGTATGGATTTTACAGATTTGTAAGCTGATCATACACTGATGGACTGTGGGCTGAACACATAAAAGAACCGATTCCTCCATCCACATTAGGCGCAGATGAATGAATCTCCTATTGAATTTCGACACTTGGCCCTACTTATAGTGTATGGCCAGCTTTCTCTGTACTGCCTTAAAGTGGTTCTAAAGTAGAGACATGTGCAATTCGGGATCCAGCTGAAATACGTATAGTGTATGGCCAGCTTTTTTTTTTTAAAGTGGTTCTAAAATTTTTTTTTTATTTTTTTAGTTTTTCGTTATTTTCATTCATTCGTTTTCGTACGAATGAACGAACGATTCGCTACAAATTTTAACGAATAACGAATCGTTCGAATCGAACGAATCCGAAAACAACGAAAATCCGAAAAAAAAAAAAATTAGAAACAACGAATGTACGAAAAGAAGAAAATCAGAAAATCCGAAAAACAAAAACAGGAACGAAAATGAAAATGAACGAAAAAATTTGTAACTTTTTTTTTTTTTTGTTGAATTGGTAATTTTCCGTGTCCCTTACAATGGTGCTGCTTAACATGCTTTGAGTAGATTGAACGAAAAAATTCGTACATTCGTAACTTTTTCTTTTTTTTTTTTCGAATCGTAATTTTCCGTGTCTCTTACAATGGCGTTGCTTAACGTGCTTCGAATGGATTGAACGAAAAAATTCGTACATTCGTAACTTTTTTTTTTTCGATTCGTAATTTTCCGTGTCTCTTAAAATGTAATAATAGCATACACATTACATAAAATTATGAATTATGCTCCGATTACGAATCTACGAATGTTACGAATGTTACGAATGTACGAATAAATACGACTGCGTCCGAATTTCGAATAAACGAAAATTAAACTAACGGAAAAACGAATCAACGAAAAAATAACTATTACGAATGTACGAATTGTTACGAATACGAACACCGACGACTTACGAATGTACGAATCGTTACGAATCAACGGAAACGAAAAAAACGAAACGAAAATAAATGAATTTTTTTGTTGTGCACATGTCTATTCTAAAGCCAAGAATTTTTTTATTTTTTTTTACTTTCTCCATTCCCTGCATTAAGGTAAAAAATGTCCCAGTACCAGTATTGTCCCCTCACCCGCCTAAATGCTTACCTGACTGCTCACTCCTTCCGGCGCTGTGTCCTTCTTCAGTGTCTCTCTCCTCTCTTTCTGCATTCACAGGACAGAGAGGCAGCATTGGTAGCCATTGACTCCTGCTGCTGTCAATCAAATGCTGTGAGCAGGGAGTGGAGGGCAGGGGTGAGCCATGCTGTGTGTCTGCTCCCATAGCAAGCGACTTGCTACACTGAAGCGGAGGAGCCAAGAGCGTCAGCTGTGGATCCCAGAAGAGGAGGTTCAGGGCAGCTCTGTGTAATTTCATTGCGCACAGCAGCTAAGTTTAAATTTTTTTTTTTTTTTTTTAAAGCCTTTATAACTGCTTTAAGAACTGTATTGAACCAGCTTTCAATATATCCTTTTTAAGTAGCTAATGTTGCAATGAACACAGAATGGTTATTCAGCTTACGAAGGTTTTCCTTTTTAATCATATTACATATTAAGAATATTTTAATAATGTTCTAATTTTAATGCCAAAGCATATAACGTGTCATGCTTTTTTTTTCTTGAAGGTATGTCTGATTGGAGACTGTGTTGGAGGAATTTTGGGTTTTGATGCTCTGTGCCACAGTGCAAAGACACCTGGGGAGAGTCAAAGCTCAAGCAGGAGAGGAAGCGTCAGCAGCATCCAGGTAACTTTCTTGCTATAACTGCAATCATGTGAGCTAAATTACTTCTCAATTTTGAAATAAAGACTTTTTTTTAAATAGTGCTTATTTTCAGTGTGTACCAAATGATATACTCTATGCACTGTTCTATGAACTGAAAATTATTCTGATTGAAATATTGATATTCAATACAACCTGATGCTTAAAGTACAATTAAACCCTCAGCTAAAATGCACTCGGCAATTAAAATGTTGTAATCCACATCACAATTTAATTGTTTTATTTCAAGCAAGGTAAAAAACTTTCCAGTTGCTGTCCCCCCCCCCCTTTCTAAATACTTACCTGAGACCTACATCGACTCAGCGCTTTGCTCATCTGCAGTTTTTCTTTCCTCTCGTTCTGCTCTCACAAGCATGGCTAAGAGCAGTGGGAGGCATTGGCTCCTGCTGCTGTCAGTCAAATCCTGTGAAGAAGGAGCAAGGGATGGATCTTAGCTGTGCTGTGTATGTCTATGGACACACACAGCCTGGCTCGGGAGCATGCCCATATGTGTGCCACCATAGGAAGCGACTTCCTATGGAAGAATGTCAGAGAAGAGGCAGAGCAGTGAGCACTGATGGGGGACCCAAGAAGAAGAGGTTCAGAGCTGCTCTGTGCAATACCCTTGCACAAAGCAGGTAAGTATGACATCTTTTTTTATTTTAGTGGAAAAAAATGACAATCACTTGAAGCTGGCTATACTCACATATATTCCTCCATCTACACCAAACAATGTGGAGTGAATCTCCTAGTGCACAGCTATAGTATTCTGACAGCCAACACGGCATGCTGTAAAAATATCTGAACTGTGCCTGGATCTAAATGGACGCAGGTGCTGTTTGACCAACAGTTTTCCTATGGGCTCCTTCAATTTTTCAGTTGAAATAGGTCAGGAGGGGGAGTGAATTTCAGCCAGTTCATTAGAATTGGATGAAATTTGCTCCTTATGTGGTTAACTTTACTTTTTACTTCCTGAATTTTCCATGGACTTGCATGTCACATGAGCATAGTAACATGCACTGCATCTGTGTGTAATTTGTTGTATGTTTAATGAGTTATATTAATAAAAATTTAAAAAAGGCTGAAAGAGAGTTTTCAGTTGGCTTATATTGTAGCTTGAATGGCAATCTACTGTACAAGAACCACGCTGTAGGAGTTTCAGATTGTAGGCTGTATATGTTGGTTTCCTTTTGGTTGACATGTGCAATTGAAGTCCTAGCCAAAAGCACACAGGTGAGTGTGACAGTGAGGTACCTGTAGGCAGACACGGCAAGGTTCTCATCCTACAATAGAAAGTTGGTTGAATGAAAGACTGAAGATTTTTATCTAGAATAGATTGCGACAATAATATTACAACCTAGAAGAAGATTGCTTGACTAGAAGACAATGTAGAACTTCATGGTCCAGCCATTACTATTTTGGAAGATATTCTCATAGTGGAAGTCAGTGTGGATCTTCACATAGGCAGTCAATATTCAAGATTGCATCACTGTCATCAACCTTTCAACCTTACAATAGGTCTTAGCATTTCCTAGCTGAGGGCATTTGCTGGGTATGTGTTGCCTTAGCATTACATTCTAAGTTGGCTTGTGAAGTGTGTTTTAAAGCACATATGGGGGGGGGGGGATTTACTAGAACAGGTACACACAGAATCTGGTAACCAATCACCTTCAGCTTGTTCAATTAAGCTTTGCCAATAAAAGTGGCTGATTGGTTACTATGTACAGCTTCGCAAGATTCTGTGTGCACCAGTTTTAGTAAATCTCCCCCATTGAGTTCTAAAGCACATACAGGCATACCCCACTTTTAGTACACAATGGGGTTTATTTACTAAAGCTGGAAAGTGCAAGTGTATTGAGCAGCCTAAATCCCAAGAGAAGACAATCCTGTACTGTGCTAAAGTATCTTCTCTTGAGACTTGGGCTACTCAACATTACCAGAAATCTGTTTAGCAGGAGAATGATATCACTCCCTGCACTACGATGTCATCATCATACTGAGCAGCCCAAATCCTCCTAAACTGCACTTTTATATAGTGTTTACATAAGGGGGAGGAGGCCACATTGATTAGGCAGACGTTGCTCAAAGTGCAAGGTTTGCTTTAAAGAAGCTGCATATAACAAAGACAAGGAGTCTCAAGGGGTATGCATTTATATCCGCCTAGCTGTAGCATAAAGTATGCAGAATTAAATCACTTTTAAATCTGCAGGAAAGAAGGGATCAAGATCTGAAAAAGAACAGGCATAGATCTCAGTGGCACTAGTTGCTGATGAGCAGCTGGAAGATTAGGGTCGGTAAGACTTGGATTCATTCAGTGGAAGCTGGGCAATAAGCCTTTAAATCTGCCCTAATCCTGCCTTATATTTCCACTATCAAGGATGCTGTTATTGAGTGTGAAGAGGAGGCAGAGCCCTCAAAAATGTTTCACTGGTATTACAAACTTCACTATCATTCAGATTAACCACTTAAGCCCTGGACCAATTTGCAGCCAAAGGACCAGGCCCCTTTTTGCGATTCGGCACTGTGTCGTTTTAACTGACAATTGCGCGGTCGTGCGACGTGGTTCCCAAACAAAATTGGCGTCCTTTTTTTCCCACAAATAGAGCTTTCTTTTGGTGGTATTTGATCGCCCCTGCGGTTTTTATTTTTTGCACTATAAACAAAAATAGAGCGACAATTTTGAAAAAAAATCAATATTTTTTTGCTATAATAAATATCCCCAAAAGATATATAAAAAACATTTTTTTTTTCCTCAGTTTAGGCCGATACGTATTCTTCTACATATTTTTGGTTAAAAAAAAAATTGCAATTAGCGATTATTGATTGGTTTGCGCAAAAGTTATAGAGTTTACAAAATTGGGGATAGTTTTATAGCATTTTTATTAATATTTTTTTTTTTACTAGTAATGGCGGCGATCAGCGATTTTTATTGTGACTGCGACATTATGGCGGACACATCGGACATTTTTGACACATTTTTGGGACCATTGTCATTTATACAGAAATCAGTGCTATTTAAATGCACTGGTTCCTATGTAAATGACACTGGCAGTGAAGGAGTTAACCACTAGGGGAGGGGCTAAGTGTGACGTGTGTGGTTTTTTTTTTTACAGTAGGGGGGCATGGCTTTACGTCTGACGTCACTGATCGGCTTTCCCGATGACAGGGAACAGCCGATCAGTAAAAGGCAGTGTAGGAAGCACGGGGAGAGGTTTGTTTACACAGACCTCTCCCCGTTCTTCAGCTCTGTGACCCGATCGCGGGACATCAGCAGGCGATCGGGTCCGCTGGTCCCGCGGCCGCGGTCACGGAGCTCAGGACCCACGACTGGGCTCTTAAAGGGCCATGTACAGGTACGTGATTGTGCCCAGCCGTGCCATTCTGCCAACGTATATGGGCGTGAGGCGGTCAATAAGTGGTTAATATGATAGGCTAGGCTAGAAATAATTTAAATATAATGTGGAAATGAATAAATGATTTTACACTTTGACTATAAATAGACTTTAAAAGCAACTAAGCAACCAACCACATAACCCCCCCCCCCCCCCCCCCCCCCCCCCAAAAAAATGTGAGGCCCGGTCAACCCCATATACATACGTAAATTCGTGCATGGGGGGGGGCTGCCTACACACAAAAACATGGATTGTGATACACATGTTAAATATTGTAGTGCACACCAGAGTGAGAGCAATAATTCTAGTACCAGACATTCTCTGTAACGCTAAACTGTAGGGGTACTTTTAAAGCGACACCTATAGAAAATATAGGTTAATGAAAGTTGTAGCCATTTCACAGGCGCACGCACATTAATGCTGTGTACACACGATCAGAATTCCAGACAGAAAAAGACTGATGAGAGCTTTTCATCGGAAAATGCGACCGTGTGTAGGCTCCATCGGAATTTTGCTGGCCGAATTTCCGACAGCAAAGAATTGAGAGCAAGTTCTCAATTTTTACAATGGAAAAGGTTTCTATTGGAAATTCCGATCGTCTGTAGCAATTCTGATGCGCAAAATTCCTATGCATGCTCGGAAACAATTCGACAAATGCTCGGAAGCATTGAACTCGGCTCGTTGTAGTGTTGTACGTCACCGCATTCTTGACGGTCAGAATTTGGTGTGACCGTATGTAGGCAGTTTGAGTGGAATTCTGTCGGGAAAACTGTCAGAGCTTTTTCCGACGAGAATTCCGATCGTGTGTACGCAGCATTAGGGTTTGACATGTTGGGTATCTATTTAACCACTTCAGCCCCGGACCATTTTGGAAAGTAGACACCCCAAGCTATTTGCTGAGAGGCATGTTGACCCCATTGAATATTTTTTTTTTTATTTTTAGTCCCAAGTGATTGAATAAAGACAAAAATAAAAAAGATTTTTTTTTTTTTCAAAAAGTTGTCACTAAATGATATATTGCTCACACATGCCATAGTTATATGTGGAATTGCACCCCAAAATACATTTTGCTGCTTCTCCTGAGTATGGGGATACCACATGTGTGGGACTTTTTGGGAGCCTAGCCGCGTACGGGGCCCCGAAACCCAAGCACCGCCTTCAGGATTTCTAAGGGTGCAAATTTTTGATTTCACTCCTCACTACCTATCACCGTTTCGAAGGCCATAAAATGCCAAAATAGCACAAAACCCCCCCAAATGACCCCATTTTGGAAAGTAGACACCCCAAGCTATTTGTTGAGAGGCATGGTGAGTATTTTACAGCTCTCATTTGTTTTTGAAAATGAAGAAAGTAAAGAAAAAAAAAATTTTTTTTCTTTTTTCAATTTTCAAAACTTTGTGACAAAAAGCGAGATCTGCAAAATACTCACAATACCTCTCAGCAAATAGCTTGGGGTGTCTACTTTCCAAAATGGGGTCATTTTGGGGGTTTTATGCCATCTGGGCATTCCATGGCCTCCGAAACTGTGATTGGCAGTGAGAAGTGAAATAAAAAAATTACACCCTTAGAAAGCCTGAAGGCGGTGATTGGTTTTTTGGGGTTCCGTACGCAGCTAGGCTCCCAAAAAGTCCCACACATGTGGTATCCCCGTACTCAGGAGAAGCAACAGAATGTATTTTGGGTGTATTTCCACATATGCCCATGACATGTTTGAGCAATATATCATTTAGTGACAACTTTTTGTAAAAAAAATATATATATTTTTTTTTTTTTCATTATTCAATCTCTTGGGACAAAAAAAAAAAATATTTAATGGGCTCAACATTGATCTCAGCAAATAGCTTGGGGTGTCTACTTTCCAAAATGGGGTCATTTGGGGGGGTTTGAACTGTCCTGGCATTTTATGCACAACATTTAGAAGCCTATGTCACACGTCACCCACTCTTCTAACCACTTGTAGACAAAGCCCTTTCTGACACTTTTTGTTTACATGAAAACATATTTTTTTTTTGCAAGAAAATTACGTTGAACCCCCAAACACTATATATAATGTTAAAGCAAAGGCCCTACAGATTAAAATGGTGGGTGTTGCATTTTTTTTTTCCACACAGTATTTGCGCAGCGATTTTTCAAACGCATTTTTTGTGGAAAAAATACACTTTTTTTTTATTTTAATGCACTAAAACACACTATATTGCTCAAATTTTTGATGAAATAAAAAATATGATCTTAGGCCGAGTACATGGATACCAAACACGACATGCTTTAAAATTGCGCACAAACACGCAGTGGCGACAAACTACATACATTTTTAAAAGCCTTTAAAAGCCTTTACATGATACCACATTAGATTCACGGAGGAGGTCTACTGCTAAAATTACTGCCCTCGATCTGACCTTCGCGGTGATACCTCACATGCATGGTGCAATTGCTGTTTACATATGACGCCAGACCAACGCTTGTGTACGCCTTTGCGCAAGAGAAGGGGGGGCAGGGGTGCTTTTTTTTTTTTTTTTTGGTTTTTTTTTTATTTATTTAGCTTTTTTATTTTATTTTTAAACTGTTCCTTCCATTTTTTTTCTTTGTTATGATTTTTATTGTTATCTCAGGGAATGTAAATATCCCCTATGATAGCAATAGGCAGTGACAGGTACTCTTTTTTTGAAAAAATTGGGGTCTATTAGACCCTAGATCTTTCCTCTGCCCTCAAAGCATCTGACCACACCAAGATTGGTGTGATAAAATGCTTTCCCAATTTCCCAATGGCGCGGTTTATATCCGGGAGGGGGGACATTCCCTCCCACTGCTTGTAAAAGCAGTCTAGAGGCTAATTACCCGCTAGAATTGCTTTTACATGAAAGCCGATCACTGGCTGAAAAGAATGATACCAAGATGATACCTAAACCTGCAGGCATCATTCTGGTATAACCATTCAAAGTCCAGCAACATACTGGACATATATTGTAATCTTTTTTTTTTCATGCAGCCTCTTGGCTGAACGAAAAAAAGAGATTGATTGGTGGGTATGCCCACCATTAGAATACCTCCCTTCATCCACCCACTTCTAATGATGGGCATACATGCACCATTTATATATGCCGATGCATGGGGGCATCCTCCCGCAAAAGTTATGCCGTGTACACACGGTCGGAATTTCGACCGTATGTACGTGGCATTAGGAGCCAATCGCTCCCCCCCCCCTGCTGCCCCCATGCTTCGGCATATATGCTCTTTTTTTTAACTGTGGTGGTGAAATCACCTCCTACAGCGTTGGAGTCGCGGCTTTATGTATCGTGGGAGCAAACGCTGTTGCTGTCAAGATAAATAAATCCGCGTTGCAACTGAATGGCGCACCTGAAAACAAAAAAATGCTCAACACTAAAACACACAGTAAACAAAATTACATACCTGAAAAGCAAGCATGATAAAACATAATAAAACATAATAAAACATAATAAAACATTGCAGAATAGAATGGAGTAAAAAAAGAGCAACAATAGAGAGAGAATAGAGTGAGAGAGAGAACAATAAAACGACAACTATTTTATTTTTTTTTATTTTTTTGAGATTCACAGGTAAAAAAGCTCCTGACTGAAGCGACTGAATCAAAACGCTACCACAAAAAAAATGTTAGCGATCGCAGGGATCAGGCCTGACTCTGCGAACGCTGCAGTTATGTGTGCTTAGTGTTTTGTAAGTGACAGTGATCGATCGATACTGCACTTGGGTGGGCTGGGCTGGGCGGAGGGGGAAAACGCAGGTGCTAGCAGGTATCTGGGCTGATCCCGCTAACAATGCGTTTTTTTTTTTGGAACCCTAAACTGCTGGGACGCTAGTATAGATCTGATCAGATCAGATATTGATCTGTTCAGATACTGTGCCACTAAGGGAGGTGTATGCTTTGTGCGTGGGTGTTTGCGGTACTGGCACTAACCTGGGGCGACGCAGACCTTATTTGACCCTAAAACCTAATTGATATCACCCGCCGGGCGATCAGGGGGTTAAACCGTTATTGGGTAATAAATGGCGGGTGCCCTGACAGTATAAAAAACAAGCTAACTAACCAGCGTCACCCGTAACAGTAATACAAAAAAAAACTGGTTACCTAGCGACACTAATGCAGCGATCAGAAAAACGATCGCTTAGTGACACTGGCAAAAGGGGGTGAAAGGGTTAACTAGGGGCAATCAGGGGGTTAAACCTTTATTAGGTAATATATGGGGGTACCTGACGCTATATAAAAACCTGACGGGGAACCTAAATAACGAAATAACTAACTGGCTAACCAGCGTCACCAGTGACAGTTATACAGTGATCACTGGTGAAAGGGTTAACTCTAGGGGCAATCAGGGGGTTAAAACCTTTATTTAGGTTGTAATATGGGGGTACCTGACCTATAAACCTATTTATGAACCTATATAAACATGGCGGTTACCTAAAAAAAAAAAATGGTTACCTAGCGACACTAATGCAGCGATCAGAAAAACGATCGCTTAGTGACACTGGCAAAAGGGGGTGAAAGGGTTAACTAGGGGCAATCAGGGGGTTAAAACCTTTATTAGGTAATATATGGGGGTACCTGACGCTATATAAAAACCTGACGGGGAACCTAAATAACGAAATAACTAACTGGCTAACCAGCGTCACCAGTGACAGTTATACAGTGATCACTGGTGAAAGGGTTAACTCTAGGGGCAATCAGGGGGTTAAAACCTTTATTTAGGTTGTAATATGGGGGTACCTGACCTATAAACCTATTTATGAACCTATATAAACATGGCGGTTACCTAAAAAAAAAAAAAATGGTTACCTAGCGACAGCAGTGACACTAATACAGCGATCAGAAAAACGATCGCTTAGTGACACTGGCAAAAGGGGGTGAAAGGGTTACCTGGGGGGCAATCAAGGGGTTAAACCTTTATTAGGGGGGGGTGGGGGGCTACCTTGGACCTAAAACTAACTGCCCTGACAGTTATTACAGTCACACTGACACTAAATGCAGTGATCAGTAAAAAAATGATCACTGCAATTAGTGACACTGTGACTGGGGGGGGAGGGGGTGATCTGGGGGGGTGATCAGGGGGTGACAGGGGGGTGTTTTGTGTGCCTATGTGTACTGGTGTCAGTGTACTGTTTGTGCACTAACCTTTAGATGTTCACAGCTCGGCGTTCCGGTCACATAGACCGGCGCACCGAGCGTGACATCACTTCCTCTGCCTGTGTTTTGATTGACACAGACAGAGGAAGCATCTGATTCGCCAGGAGCGATCGCGAGGGGGTGGCCAGAAACCACTGGCCGTCCCCTCATCCCGGATCGCTCCTGAAGCGATCCCGACCGTCCCCGCCGGCCGGGGGGGGTCCGATCGGACCCCCCACCCGCCGGAAGAATGGCACGTACAGGTACGTGGTTCTGCCTGTACGTGCCATTCTGCCGACGTATATATACAGGGGGCGGTCGGCAAGTGGTTAAGTACAACCTTATCTTTTATAGTTTACCAAAAAATTGGGTCAGTTATTGCGTTTGTGTGCCCTAAAATGAACTTTAGTGTATTTTTTTAGTTTCCATACTTTTTACATATTTTTACAGACCTTTGCGGTAATATTGTGTAACATAAAAAAAAGTTTTTTTGCGATCTTCAGGCCTAAAATTATTTTTTAAACACATGCAAAAAATGCAAAAACAGCTCTGACAGCGAAAGGGATTTAAACAATAACCAAATTACTTTTCGTTCACTAAAGCACTGTGTATTATAAACAAATACCTTTTATTTAAATAAAATACTTGATTTACCATTTTTTAACCGCTTGCCGCACGAACATTTACGTCGGCAGAATGGCACGGACAGGCAAATGGGCGTACAGGTACGTCACTTTAAATTTGCCGCCGTGCCAGCGGCGCGTGCGTAGCCCTGCCGTGAGCTCCGTGAGTGTGATCACGGGTCCTGCGGACTCTATGTCCAAGGGGATACCCGCGATCGTCTTGCGGAGAGGAAGAACGGGGAAATGCTGATGTAAACAAGCATTTCCCCGTTCTGCCTAGTGACACTGATCACAGCTCCCTGTAATCGGGAGCAGTGATCAGTGTCGTGTCACACATAGCCCCCCCCCCCACAGTTAGAAATCACTCCCTAGGACACACTTAACCCCTGCAGCGCCCCCTAGTGGTTAACCCCTTCACTGCCAGTCACATTTACACAGTAATCAGTGCATTTTTAAATCGCACAGATCACTGTATAAATGTGAATGGTTCCAAAATAGGGCCAAAAGTGTCCGATGTGTCCGCCATAATGACGCAGTCATGATAAAAATCACAGATCGCCGCCATTACTAATAAAAAAAAAAATTATTAATAAAAATGCCATAAAGCTATCCCCTATTTGTAGACGCTATAACTTTTGCACAAACCAATCAATAAACGCTTATTGGGATTTTTACTTGCTTGAGCTGGGTATAGAACAAATTCCAGATACTTCAGGCGATCAGGGAGATTCTTCACTAAATGCGGAAGATTAAGGATCTAACCAAACTACTTCCTGTAGAACGTGATCTGTCAGAACCTTGACTAAGAGGTCGTTCAGATACTTGACGATAGGCATGCCCTGAAAGTGTAGCAAGGCTAGCATGGGAGCCAGAATTGCAGAGAACACCAGTTGGCTCTGATCACAGTTATTAACAGGTGTCAGAGGATGTTTCCTGCACTGCCATTTATAAATGTACAGCAACAAATGTTTACGACATCGCTGGTTAAAACTCCCAGAGTCACTGACCTGTAAAAAAAATGCTGATCAGGAGTACTTACTTTACTGGCTGCATACTCATTAGTTTAGTGTACTTGAATTGTTTAGTTTCATTTGTATACTGCATACTGTATGTAAAGACAAACAAGTAAATTCACAGTTGAAATACTTATGTGTTATCTGGCGGTAGGACCCTGTGCTACCTGGAGGATTGCTGGTTTACACCAGATTTTGGAGTAAAAGGCACTCTGATTGCACAGCTGTGTGTTGGGCTATTTAGTTTTGACCTGGCTATGGCTCAGGGTTCCACCCAACAGACAGGAAGTCTGTGCATGGGAGTCAGGTGGACTCCCATTCCTCTGAGAGGAGTCAGAGGCTGCAGGGGGCAGCCAGAGTATGCATGTCTGCAGGAGGCAGACGTACTTGGTGACAGAGCAGCAAGGCGCTGATCAGGAGTGAGCTAGGAGAGAGCTTAACCCTAGGAAACTCTTTTGGGTCTAAGTAGCAGACCTAAGGCCTAGGCTAAAGGCCTAATTCAGCCGTATGGAAATAATGTAAGCCAGGAGGCTAAAGTATTGAGTGTGCAAGATACAGTAATTGTGGAACCCACCTGCGTGGGTACTGATGTCTTTGTGAACTTTTCCGTGCTTTTAAATAAAAGTGGGCTACCAGGCCCTTAAAAATACAGTTTTGTACTGGTGTACTCACTGGAAAACGCACCTACCGTTTGAGTCTGATAATCCCAATCTTACAGTGGATATATTCAAAGCCATGAAAAATGCAATTGTGTTCAGGCAGCATAAGGGGGAGCGACTGGGGGCAGTGAAAAAGATGAGGAAACATCCAGGACAGCCCCCCTGAGTTGACATTCCCCTTGCGATCAGGCTGACCCCCCCCCCCTCCTGAGCGGGACGGGTGGCATCCGATGCTGGTCTTCCGTTGATGCCAAAAAAAGTGTCCGGTGCGAGTTTGGCCCGAATGCGATGCAAATTCAGCCATACTATCTATGTATTAAGACATTTGTTTTCATATAACACTAACATAAGTCAAGGATTAATGGGAAACATGTGAAGAACATGCGTTCTCGATTTATTCTGTACAACATACCATTGATGGAGAGAGATATCTCTTTTCTCTTGGAATCCATCAAGTGCTGATGAGTGGCATTCTCAGCTTGTAAGAGTGTAAGAGTTTGATGAATCCTGCGCCCCTGGGAATTACAAAAGGGTAATTTAATATACTTTGCTGTTGAAAGCTACTGTATAAGTCATCTCTCCCCATTATTAAATAACCTCCAATGTCACAGCCAAAAGAAAAGTGCTGAGTGTTCATAAGTACACCATCAACCTGTGTCCGTTTCTCCGTTTTTTTCCCTCCAATGTATTCATTACATTTCCCCAAATAGTATCTGCAGCACACCAAAATTAGGTAAAACACAACATCCTACTCTTTACAGTAAATTCCCAAGGTATTGCAAACATCTTAATCGTACAGTACAGCACACAGCACTTGTATTTACAGACTGTAGGTTATAGGCAGGCTACCTTCAGGTGATTGGACGCTGGCAAGAAAAAACTTGCTAGGGCCACCCCTAGAACAGGTGATGGACTGTGTTCTCTGGAGAAGTATTTTTCGTTTTAAACTATGTGATATTTTCTTTCTGACACTTCTATCAAAATGTTGCTTATTGCCCTGAGCGATTTAGCAGTTTCTGGATCGGTACCCCTCAGTTTAACCTTGGGGACCATATCCATGCCCCACTGTGTAGGCTGGATTCAAATTTTTGCTTCAGCGCTTCACGCACTCAGCCTGGCATGAAGTGCAAAATATGTATTTAGCCACAGGATGCTATGCAGGTCCAGGGCTTTGAGGGTATGATGACTGTGGCAGGTAAAGCCTGGATCCCTAGTTGGCCCAATACAGTGGGGGAAATAATTATTTTATGCCCTGCTGATTTTGTAAGTTTGCCCACTTAAAAAGAAATAGAGGATCTATAATTTTTATCATAGGTGTATTTTAAATGATATAGACAATATCAACCACAAATCCAGAAAAAACGCATGGTACAAATGTTATAAATTTTGTTGCAGTTCAGTGAGTAAAATAAGTATTTGATCCCCAAGCAAAACATGACTTAGTACTTGGTGGAGAGACCCTTGTTGGCAAGCACAGAGGTAAGACGTTTCATGCAGTTGGTTACCAGGTTTGCGCACATCTTAGGAGGGATTTCGGTTCACTCTTCTTTACAGATCTTCCCTAAATCGTTAAGGTATCCTTGTTGACGCTTAGCAACTCAAAGTTTCAGCTCCCTTCATACATTTTCTAAAGGATTAAGGTCTGGAGACTGGCTAGGCCACTCCATGACCTTAATGTGCCTCTTCTTGAGCCACTTCTTTTGTTGCCTTGGCAGTATGTTTTGGGTCATTGTCATGCTGGAAGACCCATCCATGACCCATCTTCAGTGGGAAGAAGGTTCTCATCCACGATTTTACAATACATGGTCCCTCAAAGCAAAGCAAAGTTGTATCTTTAGCAGAAAAACAGCCCCAAAGCATAATGTTTCCACCTCCATGCTTGACTGTAGGGACATAGTCAGCATTTTTCTTCCTCCAAACACAGCGAGTTGAATTAATGCCAAGGAGCTCAATTTCGTCTGATCTGAACACAGCACTTTCTCCCAATCCTTCTTTGAATCATTTAGATGTTCATTGGCAAACTTCAGGCAGGCCTGTACATGTGCCTTCTTGAGGAGGGGAACCTTGCGTGTGCTGCAGGATTTCAATGCATGGCAGCATATTGTGTTACCAATGGTTTGTTTGGTGACTGTGGTCCCAACTGCCTTGAGATAATTCGCAAACTCACCACTGATCCCACACTTTTTTCATTATTATCCTTACAACATGAGGCGAAATCTTGCATGGAGTTCCAGACCAAGGATGATTGATGGTTATTTTGTATTTCTTCTATTTGCAAAAAATCGTTCCAACAGTTGTCTCCTTCTCACTAAGCTTCTTACTCGTGGTCTTGTAGCCCATTCCAGCCTTGTGTAGGTGTACAATCTTGTCCCTGACATCCTTTGACAGCTCTTTGGTCTTGCCCATAATGGCGAGGTTTGAATGGAAGAATGAGATTCTGTGGACAGGTGTCTTTTATACACCTAACGTGTGGTCGTTAGGAGCACCTTCTTAGATTGACAGGACTTATTTGTGTACCACATGAGCACATACTGTAGCCAGGCTGTGGGAGCCAGAATTATTATTGTTTGGTAGAGGATCAAATACTTATTTTACTCACTGAACTGCAACTCAATTTATAACATTTGTATCATGTGTTTTTTCTGGATTCTTGGTTGATATTCGGTCTCCATCATTTAAAATACACCTATGATAAAAAAATTATAGACCCTTAATTTCTTTGTAAGTAGGCAAGCTTACAAAATCTGCAGGGATCAAATAATTATTTTCCCCACTGTATCCTAGATGAGGTGAAACAGGGCTCCCAGGTTCCTCGCTTTAGGTAGCTACCTGGTAGTGCAATACATTCAATGCAGTTTTATTAGCAGAGGAATGGAGAGTTATTCACTTAAATATTGTGATCCCTATTATAATTGTTCTATTGTTTCTCTGCATGAGCAATTTAAAATTTACAGTTTTTCTCCTCCTATCTCAGGAGGATGAGGTAGCTGCCTGGGTTATAGAGGCTCCTTTATCAGGACCACAAACCCCCATCCATTCTGCACTCCATTTTAAAATTACCCCACTGGGGATCTTATCACTTAGCAAAGGCAGATCACAGCTGGAAGGAAGCTGGCATAAAATGCAGTGGTGGCTGGTAGTTTTTTGTTTGGGGGGGCGGCAAACAACCAAACCCCCCCCCCCCCGCGGCAACTCAATATTCATTCACTGTTGCAACACACCTGGGTGGGCTCCAGACGCATCCCCAGCATCCTGAGTCCACCCTATTTTGAAGCCTATTAGAGCCTATGGCTCTAATCAGGTGCTTAAAAAAAAAACAGGCCGCTGTAATTCATGCACCCGGTGACCCGAAACGGGCCGGACGCATGCATAGGGGGTGGCTGCGGCAGCCATGAATAGATTCATGATATGCATGAATCTATCCATTGCATATAGGGTGGTGGCTAGTAGATAATGGATGGGACGGGCCGCCCCTGATAAAAGGGCTGAAAAAATGTTCTGCAGACAGCCTACAGGAAACTCAAAACACGGCTTACAGTGACAGCTGTTGCCTAGTCCCTGACCAATGTTCTGTTATGTCACTGCTCCCCCACTCTGACGCTAGCTCCCTTTCAAGTATGGACCATGTGGTCTATCTGAAAAAATAAAATTTATTGATTTATCTGCCACTGTTTTAATTTCTCTGAAAACTGTTACTGCTTTTTCCAGTGGCCAGAAATACCACTTCTACTCTTTTTTTTACTGACCCTGTTCAGGCAGAGCCTCCTTTATCTGAGGATGCTCTTTGCTGTGAACGCACTTATTGATATGGCGCACTTCAATCTTTTTTTAGCAGAACTTGATTCTCCACAGCCGACACAAGCTGCTGGCTGACTTAAAAAATTTTTCCTATGCACACACCTCACTGTATGAGAACTGGCCCAATCTTGAAAGGGTATTAACTCCTCCTAAGTTTTTTGCTAAGTTTTCTGCTAAAAGCCACGGAAAAGAACTTTAAGAAGAAATGGGCTTTTTCATTAGTGAATCCTGCCATTTCGGTTCTCAATAAACACCTCACAGTTCCTATTGCAGATGTTCCCTCTTTTAGGATTCTGTTGATAGGGGTTTAAAATCCTTCCTAAAGACCTCATTTACCCTTGCAGGTCTAGCCCTGTAGCCTGCTATTGCTGCTATGTCTATTTTCCAGACTATTGCTAACGTGACAAGACAAATGAATGTTGAACCATGAACCTGTATCATAGAACAATTACAGCTGATGCCCTTGCCCTTATTGTTTTGTGTTGACCCTCTGGAAAATGTAATACAAAAAATGCAATACACCAAGTCTCTAAAATATCCCTTATCTCTTTGCATACACACAGGATTTTGTGGCTAAAAGCTTGGTCTGCTAAACCAACTTGTAAGAAGTGTCTTCTACACATGCCTTTTGCTGTTGAATGCCTATTTGGGAATACCTTGATAAATGTATCAATGAATTTCCTGGGGGGAAGGTGCTTCTACCCCACAAGGAGAAGCTTAAGTCTCCTACAACTACTTTTTCAGTTTAGCGAAAGTGTTTTTTACGCTCTCCCCAAGCGCAACATCAAAACCAATGTTTAACACTTATATTTATCACAAGCTCTGACTCCTAAGTCCACCAAGCCTGTCCAGAATCCCTCTTGACAATAAAAGGGTGTCCCCACATCTCAGCGTGTGGAGACTTCTGTTAGCTTTGCACCAATATGGATCTGATATGTCCCTTGCCTCTGGGTCCAATCTGTTATTTCAAAGGAGTACAAAATAGAGTTTTTATCTCTGCCCCTCATTGCTTCTTGCCTTCCAGTCTGCTGTCTTCAGATTAAAATAAAGCAGATTTAATTACCACCTTGAGCCAACTTCAGGTACAAGGAGTGGTTGTACCAATTCCTTAGAAGAATGATTTCAAGGTTTCCATTAAAACTTTTTCACGATTCCAAAAATAAAATAAGGTCATCTGCTCAATACTGGACTTGGAATCTCTAAACAGATTTATTTTGTGTGTAATTCTAGATGTAATCAACAAGATTTGCCATTGCTTTCTTCAGACCAGGAGCATTTCTGGCATCAATAGACATACAAGATGCCCATCTACACATTCCCATTTTCCAGCACATAAACATTTCTTCATTTTGTTGTGGGAGACCAGCTCTTCCAATTTGTAAAACTACCTTTTGGGCTGTCATGAAAGTGCTTGCCTAACTTCTGGCTCTTCTGAGGACCAAGGTATTCATGTCACAGAGTACCTGGACCATCTTCTCCTAAATTACTTTTTAGCCACAGCCTTGTCTGCCAATGTCCAACTGAAAATTCAATTACTTCAAAACTTTGGTTGGATGATCAACTTTACAAAGTCTACCACTCACCAAAGTATGTGCTCACCTCTCAAAAAGGCCCTTCTGAATAAGGGCAAATAAAGCTTTTAAATAATAAGCCCACAATTTTTCCTGGTCACTGGTGGTGGATGTATTCCTGGACACAATTGCTCTTTTTGTACCCAACTGAACCCACCTTCCAGTACTGGTGTTGGCACGTGAGTCACTAACAGGACCCAGAGGACAATCCAGCTGTGCAGATTCTTTAAAACAATCATGCAAGTTTAGCAAGACACACAATGGGGGTTATTTAACAAAGATGAAGAGTGCAAAATGTGGTGCAGCTCTGCATAGAAACCAATCAGCTTCCAGGTTTTATTGTCAAAGCTTTTTTGAACATGCTGAGGTTAGACGCTGATTGGCTACCATACACAGTTGCATCAGATTCTGAGTGCACCAGCTTTTAGTAAATCAACCCCAATGTGCTGGGTGCATGACAGTTGCTGTTGTTGATGAGTTGTCATTGTGTACACGATCCTGATTAACAACTGAGAGAGCAATGGTGTCCAGGAATACATTCACCTGCAGTGACCAGGAGAAATGTTGGGCTTATTATTTAAAAACTTTTATTCAAAAGGGCCCATCTGAGAGGTAAGGGATTGTTTTGGTGCTGGTCTGCATGTTTTCTGTTTAGTTGATTCTGATTTGATTTCACCTTTTCACACATGGATTTTTTTTTTAGAAAAAGGTGTTGCATATTCACAAGACTCATTAGAGGGGATTTACTAAAACTTGTGCATCTGTACATAGTAACCAGTCAGCTTTTAGGCTTTATTTTCAAAGCTTATTTCAACA
The DNA here is from genome assembly GCA_028564925.1 of Lithobates sylvaticus. Taxonomy (NCBI): domain Eukaryota; kingdom Metazoa; phylum Chordata; class Amphibia; order Anura; family Ranidae; genus Lithobates; species Lithobates sylvaticus. The sequence goes on from CM053027.1 coordinate 112,053,282, forward strand.
AACTGAAGTTAAAAGCTGATCGGTTACTATGCAGAGCTGCGCCCGATTCTCTGTGCACTAGTTTTAGTAAATCTCCCCCATAAACTCTATGGGATGATCCTAAATTGACTATTTTTCCACATGGACCTATTTATATTTGCACAATCACAAGATTTGTTTATTTGTGTTTATCTTTTCACCTTTATTTTAGATTGCCATAGTAAATTTGTCACATTTGATTGCATACGTGTTACATACATAGCACAGCACTAATAGGTCTTTATTTATCTTTTTTATAATCTAGATTACATCATCCATTTTATGTGTAACAGAACAGTTATCTGAAGAGGATAACATTACATAACATACTGTCTAGTACTTTTGTGTTTCATAGTCACATAACCAACAAGTTCCAGCATACTATGTCTCAACAGGCAGCTTCTACTGAGCTACGATTACAGAGAATGATTAGACCAAATTCTTTTTAATTTTTTTAACTCCATTTTATAATTGCTGTAATTTGCCCTACAACCTTATATTTACAGCAATATGTTTTTTTTTTCTACATTTATAATGTCAGGGCTGGACGTCGGGAATGAATAAATCTATATTCTTGAAACAGAGTATTAGGCGATGTCAAGCCCAATATTGACATTGTAAGTAATTGGATGTGATGCATTGAGAAGACTAGCTTTCTTCTGACAATCCAGGGCAGCTCATAACCTTTAGTGGAAGCAAGAGAAAGCACAAAAGAAATATTAAGCTGAAGAGATATAAGAAGTGCAAAATATATTGAAGGCTTATGTAAACCTATAGACAGTCAGCCGTTCAATGATGAAATAAATTGCTTTTTCTCCATGAACTTATATTACCTTTACATTTTAATTTGCAGCAGCTGGAAAAATCCTATAATTAGGCTTATGTAACAAGGTATGTAGAATACATTTGCAGTAACCATTGAATTAAGTAGAAACCAATGATGGAGCTACCACTATAGCAACTTGCACTGACAATAGGAATCCTACTGTAGTACGGGCTTCTATGAATGGAGAGTTGGGTGAAAAGGGTGAGCATAGTCGGGCACTCATTATTAGAGACTGCGACAGCTCCCACAGTTCTATTAATCCCCGCCGCACCAGAAGATTGTGTCATCATGGGTGGAGGAGCATGGATGTAGCAGGATTTCACCTTTTAAGTAGAGGCATCAGCACAAGAGATACATCCTACTAACTGTGTTCTATCCCTTGTGCTGGTGGTTGCTCTGTACGTTGAAATCCTCTGCCCCCTCATACCCCCTCAGTTGTGATCTTTCAGTGCTGCAGGGGTAATATGAGCCACTGAACCCACCATGGCACTCATCAAAAGTGTCAACCTTGGCTGACCTTTCTGCTGAGTGCTCTATTCAAAATAGCTCCATCACTGGATTATTGGGTACTGCATATGTATTCTACATACCTTGTTCCATAAATCCAATTATAGGAATTTTCTAGCTGTAGGAGTATGGAGTGGAGGGGGGGGGGGGGGGCAGAGCAGAACACTTTGAATTTCAATAAATAGAGCAGCCACCAGAAAAAGGGGCACTTCTCATTTAATGTATGTATTGTCCCTTGTGCTTATAAAACAAACTTAAAGCGGAGTTCCACCCTAAAGTGGAACTTCCGCTTATCAGATTCCCCCCCCCCCCCCCCTCCGGTGCCACAATTGGCACCTTTCAGGGGGGAGCCGAGAGACGAGCGGTCGCTCGTCGTCTTCTGCCGACACCGCTGGAACCTGGAACAGGTAAGTGTCCATTTATTAAAAGTCAGCAGCTGCAGTATTTGTAGCTGCTGACTTTTAATATTTTTGGTGCGGGTGGACCTCCGCTTTAAGCTTTAAATTGTGGCCAGCTGCCTATTACAATCATTTACCTCTATACCAATTACCTACGCATGAATCACTAATTCAGTGTAATAACAATGTGAAAAACTGTGGTAATGCTCCATTATTCTTTGTTATTCATTATGTCATAATATTCTATATATATGACAAATAACGCATCAGTACTCTTTAATTCGTTATCTGTTCATTTACCTCTGCCATAGTGGAACAAAGACCCCACTCACCAGATATAACTGTTCTGTAATTGAAAAGAAAAACTCAGAAAGCTTGTGGTTCTCCTGCCAACAGAAGTTACAGAAAAAACGATTTCTCCTGATCTGAGGGGTGGGTCAGTTGGCCAGAATGGCAGATGGAGCAGTGGACCCTGGACTCAGCAGATGTCAGGTGGCAGTTGCATGGCGGACAGCTGGTGGGTTGCAGGTGCAGGAGGCTAGCAGCAAACAGAAGGACCAGCAGGAACCAGGTAGCATGCAGAGCAGGACAGACGGATAACTGGATGCGTGGTCAAATGAGCCAGGTCAGCAACAGAAGGTCAGGTACCGATATAGACTAGGGCAGAGAATGGTCAGGGTACAGGCAGAGACCGGCAACACTTGTCGCAGGCAGAGCAGGGTCCAAAAACAAACCAAGGTCAGGGCAGGTAGTATTCAAGCTTGGTCAGGGCAAGCCAGGTCAAACACAGAAGTCAAACATAGGAACAGATGGAGGAACGTGGGTAAAAGCTGTAGATCCGACATCACAGGCTAGTACAGCTTCAGTTTAAATAGTTCCATTGGTGCCAATGTTAGCGGCGGGTGTGCCCGTAAATGCGCAGTAAGGAAAGCACCCGTAGATCTGCGTTTGGAAATAAACAGAAAGTGACATAGCCGCCATAAGTAGCAGTAAGTAGCAGCTGGAATGCAAGCCTGGGCCGCACTTCTGGTTCCGCATATCGACATGCATTCCAGACAATGATACCATGCCATTTACAATCTTCCCATAGCAGTCTAGGTTCTAGCAGACAGTAGATATCAATACAAGTGTCTTGGAGCTATTTCCTGATTACAGAAAACTATATTGTGACTCCATAAAAGGACGGTATGTTTACTATACTGCAGTATATTAGTATCACAATACTCAAACTATACACTTATCTTAAAATGTATTGTTTGATTTATAATATAATATATCCTATCATTATATCTATTATCACATGAATTGATTTTTAATGCATTTAAAAATGTATAATTGTGTGTGCATATATATACAGTATTTCACAAACATAAGTACACCACTCACATTTTGTGAAACTTTTATTATATCTTTTCATGTGACAACACTGAATAAATTACACTTTGCTACAATGTAAAGTAGTGAGTATACAGCTTGTATAACAGTGAGACTTTGCTGTCCCCTCAAAATAACCCAACACACAGCCATTAATGTCTAAACCGCTGGCAACATAAGTGAGTACACACCTAAGTGAAAATGCCAAATTGGGCCCAAAGTGTCAATATTTTGTTTGACCACCATTATTTTTCAGCACTGCCTATACCCTTTTGGGTGTGGAGTTCACCAGAGCTTGACAGGTTGCCACTGGAGTCCTCTTCCACTCCTCCATGAAGACATCACAGAGCTGGTGGATGTTAAAGACCTTGCGCTCCTCCATCTTCCATTTTTAGGATGCCCCACAGATAGTCAATAGGGTTTAGGTCTGGAGACATGCTTGGCCAGTCCATCACCTTTACCCTCAGCTTCTTTAGCAAGCAAGTATTGAATACTGCCCTGCGGCCCAGTCTCCGAAGGGAGGGGATCATGCTCTGTTTCAGTATGTCACAGTACATGTTGGCATTCATGGTTCCCTCAATAAATTGTAGCTCCCCAGTTCGGGCAACACTCATGCAGCCCCAGACCATAACACTCCCACCACCATGCTTGAGTGTAAGCAAGACACACTTGTCTTTGTACTTCTCACCTTGTTGCCGCCACACACGCTTGACACCATCTGAAACAAATACGTTTATCTTGATCTCATAAGATCATAAGACATGGTTCTAGTAATCCATGTCCTTAGTCTGCTTGTCTTCAGCAAACTGTTTGTGGGCTTTCTTGTGCATCATCTTTAGAAGAGGCTTCCTTCTGGGATGACAGCCATGCAGACCAATTTGATGCAGTGTGCGGCGTATGGTCTGAGCACTAACAGGCTGACTCCTCACCGCTTCAACCTCTGCAGCAACGTTGGCAGCACTCATACAGCCATGCAGACCAATTTGATGCAGTGTGCGGCGTATGGTCTGAGCACTGACAGGCTGACTCCGCACTCATACAGCCATGCAGACCAATTTGATGCAGTGTGCGGCGTATGGTTAAGCACTGACAGGCTGACTCCTCACCGCTTCAACCTCTGCAGCAACGTTGGCAGCACTCATACGTCTATTTCCCAAAGACAAGCTCTGGCAGACCCTGACACTTTCTTCATTACAGCCCTGCAAATGCAACAGCTGATAATTATAAAATCACTCCCATTAGATTTGCTTTGAACATGGACACAGACAAAAAACAGCTATTTCTTCACAATAAAAAAAGGTAGGAATTTGCAACAAAGTTTGTTAAGTTGTTAAAATCCATGCAATGTATAGATCACCCAGACGGGAATGTTTTTTTCTCAAAAAAATGGAGTTACTCTTTAACCCCGTCATGCCGAGTGTACACAAATATGGGGCACCCCTGGACTGGGCTTTTTTCCATTAGGCTGCATATCTGCGTATCTCCCTTTGTGTTGGGAGTGCACCGCCACTCCCATCACAGAGACTGGGGTCTCAGCTGAAGCCCCTGGCCCCGTATTAATGATCAGGACCCGAAACTCCTGATTTAGAATCACCTGATCGCTGTGATAGCCTCTGATTGGCTATCACAGTGATCAGTCACTATGAAGCCCGTCCCCATGTTTTCTCTCTATGTGAATGGAGGAGAGAGATACATTGTATCTCAATCTCTCCTTGCAGAGAAAAAAAAAGGTGTGTAAAAGAATAATAATAAAATAATAATAATAAATTTTTTAAAAATAAAAATACATAAAAAACCTAGATCAAGGTTTGATCTAGGTCAGGACCAGAGTTAGCGTGTGGGTCCAGGTCAGGGTCAAAGATTAGGGTCAGTATATTTTAGGTAGAATAAAAAAAAGCAAAATGTGCAGCAAGAAATATAGAGCTAAATAAAATAAAAAAATATTGTTTTTCTTTTTTTTTTTTTACAATTTTGGGCCAGTTTACCTTTGATAATAAAAAAAAGCAGGAGATAACTATTACCATTTACAACCAAATGAAAGCCCATTTTGTCCTAAAAAAAAAATGCGGTATAATCCACCTGGATGTACAAAGTAGTTGTGATGATATGTACAGTTAATAACACATGTCAAAGCTGCAAAACTGTGCTTAGACATTAAGATTTGTTTTACCGTTAGGCACAAAGGGGTTCAGTTACGCCTCATCTAGCTTTTAAAGGCTGCAATTTTGTGTACCGTCTACTTCTATGGTAATTCCATCACTGGGTTCAGCTTCCATTAAAGGAAATCCGTACTGAAAAAATGTGGAAGATGCCATTAGTGAATACATTTTTTGAATAATTCTAATTACTTGACTGTCATGTTGATTCTAGGGTGTCGGTAATAAAGTCACTGAAAACATCCTAGTTGATCCTGCTGCTCTCTATCGTCACCTTTTGTCCATGTCCCCATTTCAGCTAGGGATTTTGCAGTGGTAGTGGCAACTCTGCACATGCTCAGTTTTCAGTGAGTTTCTGTGCTGAGCATTCCCTCTCTATCACATCTGAGCCGCCCATGTGACTATAGAGTCACACATTTGGGCGTATACACAGTGGTAAATGACAGCCCACTCCCTCCCTCCACCTTCATGCCCACTAACCTGCTAAATACAATAGGTGGTGGGATATTACATGTAGATTGATGGAGGAATCACCTCCCTCTTATTTTAAAACACAGGCTAGTGGGTGCGTGACACAGCCTGTGACTTGAAGAAATCCGCCCACACACATTTATTGCCAAAAAATAATGAAGATTTGATTTCAAATATATATTTGTATGACAATTTAAAACAGTTTATTGATATTATTTATTTATTTTTACTATGTACAGGCATACCCCACTTTTAAGTACGCAATGGGTTTATTTACTAAAGCTGGAAAGTGCAAAATCAGGCTCACTTCTGCATAGAAATCAATGAGCTTCTAACCTTGGCGTGTTCAATTAAGCTTTGGTAATAAAACCTGGAAGCTGATTGGTTTCTATGCAGAAGTGAGCCTGATTTTGCACTTTCCAGCTTTAGTAAATAAACCCCATTGCGTACTTAAAAGTGGGGTATGCCTGTACAAAGTAAAAATAAATAAATAATATCAATAAACTGTTTTAAATTGTCATACAAATATATATTTGAAATCAAATCTTCATTATTTTTTGGCAATAAATGTGTGTGGGCGGATTTCTTCCAGTCACAGGCTGTGTCACGCACCCACCAGCCTGTGTTTTAAAATAAGAGGGAGGTGATTCCTCCATCAATCTACATGTAATATCCCATTATTCCACCACCTATTGTGTTTAGCAGGTTAGTGGGCATGAAGGTGGAGGGAGGGAGTGGGCTGTCATTTACCACTGTGTATACGCCCACATGTGTGACTCTATAGTCATATGGGCTGCTCAGATGTGATAGAGAGGGAATGCTCAGCACAGAAACTCACTGAAAACTGAGCATGTGCAGAGTTGCCACTACCACTGCAAAATCCCTAGCTGAAATGGGGACATGGAAAAAAGGCTTCCAGGTTTTATTACCAAAGCTTAATTGAACACGCCAAGGTTAGAAGCTCATTGATTTCTATGCAGAAGTGAGCCTGATTTTGCACTTTCCAGCTTTAGTAAATAAACCCCATTGTGTACTTAAAAGTGGGGTATGCCTGTATTCCAAAGGCAGTTTTTTTTTTGTGACTAGCAGCAGAGGACTAGAAGCGCTTCCTGCTTACATTTCCCTGCAGACAGGCTGGGAAAGATCTGGGTCATGTGACAGCTGTATATCGATTAGAAAAAAGGTACTTAGATTCTTTTTTTTTTATTATTAAAATAATTACAGTGCCATCATCCACATACATAAATAGAAGGCACAATGTAAATTAAACAGTGTGTGTTTAGTATCACTATAAGTTCTATTTAATTCAATGGCTCAGTGCACCAAAAACATATGCAGTATATATTTGGGCTATGAAACAGTAATAGTAATTTAATATTCACTGGGTCCTACTGCAGTTTTCATCTTGGCCAACTCCTACCCTGGACTCTCTTTCCTTCGTTCCCAAAGTTGTAGCCACCTATTCTGGCCACAATCTCAGAAATACTACAGGCTGCGGTGGGTTAATGCATTTGAAAACGCAGGTTATTCAACCTACCTAGAACATAATATTCTTGAGCTTTTCACTTTAGGCACTGAAAGGTTTGGAAATATTGAATAACTTGATTTCTGTAACTAAGCTAAGTTTGACATAAATGTAAAGACAACATGACCTTCCTCTTGCTCTGCTGCTTTTTGTTGTTGTCACTTTCTGAAATATCTCTTGAAAATCAAGGTGATTATCTGCCTATGGTTCTCATTTTTTTGTTGTAGAGACATACAAACATTTTGCTGAAAGGCCATGATGCTTTGTCATACTACACAACCTTCACAGGATGCCTTGCATATTTTTTACTTGTAAAGATGTTTCTTATGCTTTAGGCATATTTGATTTTTTTTCTTTTTTTTTTAGTTTATTTTTGTAACAGACATTTTTGACCAAAATTTTAATCCATAGTACATAACCATCTGGGACATCTGGGACCTCTTTTGACCCTTAGACCCCTTTCACACCACACAGCCCATAGCATCGGCGGTAAAACGCCACTATTTTTAGCTGCGTTTTACCATCGGATTTGCAGATCATTTTGGCCGCTAGCGGGGCGCTTTTACCTCCCGCTGGCGGCCGAGAAAGGGTTATAACCCCCGGCAAAATGCCGCAATAGCAGCGTTTTGCCGGCGGTATTACAGCGCTGCCCCATTGATTTCAATGGGGAGCAGCGCTGGAGGAGCGTTGAAGGAGCGGTGAGTTCACTGCTCCTTCACCGCTCAAAAGAAGCTGCTGGCAGGACTTTTTGTGACGCCTTGCCAGCGCACCACTGTAGTGTGAAAGCCCTCTGGCTTTCACACTACAGACAATGGTGCAGCTGTTTTAGGGTGGATTACAGGTGCTATTTCTAACGCTATAGCGCCTGCAAAATGCCCTTGGTGTGAAAGGGGTCTTAGGCCTGTACTTGTTTTATCATATACACTACATTTTCATTAAACTGAAAAAGTACTGCACTTCTCTTGGGGTTGGAAAATGGAAGCTTTCAGAGGAGGCTTCCCAGTCACATGAATCGAGATCACAAGTTCACCTTTATCACCCCTCTTTGTCCTTATGAAAATTTTGGGGATAAAGGGCCGTTTTTTTGTGTTTGATTGTTGGGGCTCAGTACAAATAGTACAACAGCATTTGCATTCAATGGGAGGTCCTTATGAATTTGAATACCCAAGTGATTAATAAGATTTTCTTGGTCATTGTTATGTCTCCAGGATACCTTTCTCTCTCCTGAGGTTCAGAAAAGAGAATTCACCTTGTCATTTAATTTGTATATTGTGTTGTTGCATTATTAAGCTATAAATTATGTTTGTTCCAGGTTAGCTGTTATGATTGCGCCACCTACTGGCCAAACATTAATATAGTTTATAACAAAGCCATCCAGCCACTTGAGGATGTGATGTAAAAATCGTCACATCCTCTTTAGTCAGGAAGTGAAACAGCCATAGGGATTAGCATGTTCAATCTCATGGCAGCAGCCTAGGTGCTATCTCTCTACATCCATAGCATCGGAGGTAAGCAATCTTCTCTTTCCTCCTCCACAGGCTATTAGGGAAAGGAATTAGTCATTTCAGTTATTACTTTATGTGATGTTTACTATTGTAATGTTATATTATTCTTGTTGTTTTCAATTTTATCGCATATTACATGTGTTATTCACATGTATATTAAAATCTGCAACGTTCCAATAAAAGACACAGACAAGAAACGGCAGTCGATTATTGTGTGTGCAGAAAAGGGTCATCTGCCTGGATAGCTACCCATAGACTCCGGGAGTACGGGGGGCCAGACCAGGACAGTCATAGCGGGGTTGAATTACTAAAGGCAAATGGGCTGTTCACTTTGCAAGGAAAGTTGAACTTTACAAGAAAATTTTCCCCAGAGCTTAGTGAATGTGATTTAAATTTTGCCAGGAATACCCAATCACATACAAGAAAAAATATGAAAAAAAAACATTATTGCTTACACATGATTGGATAATGAAAGTCAGCAGAGGTTTGCCTCATTCTCTAAGACCTGGGGATAATTCCCTTGCCAAGTGAACAGTCCATTTGCCTTTAGTAAATCAGCCCTATTGAGTTGCAGTAACTGCCTTGAATTGTGGAAAGATGATTTTTTTTTTATGCATTTGAACATTAATAAACTTTCTCTGTCCTCACACACACACATATGTATATATCACAAGTTATTATTTTTTAACAAAGTATAGCCAAAGTGTAACTATTGTGAAAATCAGAAATTACATATATATACAGTGCCTTGAAAACGTATTCATACCCCTTGAAATTTTCCACATTTTGTCATGTTACAAATAAAAACATAAATGTATTTTATTGGGATTTTATGTGATAAACCAACACAAAGTGACATATAATTGTGAAGTGGAAGGAAAATGATAAATGTTTTTCAAAAATGTTTACAAATAAATATTTGAAAAGTGTGGCGTGCATTTGTATTCAGCCTCCTTTACTCTGATACCCCTAACTAAAATCTAGTGGAACCAAGTCCACCTGAGTCCACCTGTGTGTAATTTAATCTCAGTATAAATACAGCTGTTCTGTGAAGCCCTCTTCTTTTTACTCTCTAGATGTGCAAAGCTGGTAGAGACATCCCCAAAAAGATTTGCAGCTGTAATTGCAGCGAAAGGTGGTTCTACAAAGTATTTACTCAGAGGGGCTGAATATAAATGTATGCCCACACTTTTCTCATATTTATTTGTAAAAAAAATCTGAAAACCATTTATCATTTTCCTTCCACTTCACAATTATGTGCCACTTTGTGTTGGTCTATCACATAAAATGCCAATAAAATACATTTACGTTTTTGGTTGTAACATGACAAAATGTGGAAAATTTCAAGGGGTATGAATACTTTTTCAAGGCACTGTATGATATTAAGAAGTAAGAATGCAGATGACACCAAGCTATGCAGTGGAATAACGTCCTTACAGGAGGTCTCCAATTTACAAGCCGACCTCAATGCTCTGTCTAATTGGGCGGATGAGGTTTAATGTTGATAAATGTAAAGTTATGCACTTGGGGGCTAAGAATATGCATGCATCATACATGCTAGGGGGAGTACAACTGGGGGAATCCGTAGTGGAGAAGGATCTGGGGGTTTTGGTAGATCATAAACTCAATAATAGCATGCAATGCCAAGCTGCGGTTTCCAAAGCGAGCAAAGTCCTTTCTTGTATTAAGAGAGGTATGGACTCCAGAGAGAGAGATATCATTTTGCCCCTGTTCAAATCATTAGTAAGACCTCATCTGGAATATGCAGTTCAGTTTTGGGCACCAGTTCTCAAAAAGGATATTGGGGAACTGGAGAAAGTGCAGAGAAGGCAATCAAACCGATAAGAGGCATGGAGGAGCTCAGCAATGAGGAAAGATTAGAGGAACTGAATTTATTCACCCTTGATAAGAGGAGATTAAGGGGGGATATGATCAACATGTACAAATATATAAGGGGTCCATATAGTGAACTTGGTGTTGAGTTATTCACTTTACGGTCAACACAGAGGACAAGGGGGCACTCTTTACGTCTAGAGGAAAAGAGATTTCAAATACGGAAAGGTTTCTTCACAGTAAGAGCTGTGAAAATGTGGAATAGACTCCCTGCAGAGGTGGTTCTGGCCAGCTCAGTAGATTGCTTTAAGAAAGGCCTGGATACTTTCCTAAATGTACATAATATAACTGGGTACTGACATTTATAGGTAAAGTTGATCCAGGGAAAATCCGATTGCCTCTCGGGGATCAGGAAGGAATTTTTTCCCCTGCTTTAGCAAATTGGAGCATGCTCTGCTGTTTTTTTTTGCCTTCCTCTGGATCAACTGTGGGTATAGAATGGGGTATATGGGATTGTATGATATATATATATATGTATATATATGTGTGTATATATATATATATATATATTTTTTTTTTTTTTTCCGTTGAACTGGATGGACTTGTGTCTTTTTTCAACCTAACTAACTATGTAACTATGTAACTATGTAAGAAAAACCTCTATTGTGGGATTTTAAAGGCAACAAAAATGATAGAATTGCATATTTAAAATTAATTAATTTTACGAAATGTTTATAGACAAATTTCATAGAAAATTCATTTGGAACTCCTAACTGAGTTCTATGATGACGCTGTACTGCACTGGTGACAGTATGTACATTTTTTTTTTTAAATATATATATATTTTAAATGTATTCATTTTCCAGAAAACTGACAAAAAAAATGACAACTTCAAAAAACTTGCCATGCCTCTTACTAAATACCTTGAACTGTCTACTTTCCAAAAAGGGGCCCTGTCTATACCATGGGATAACTGTAACCAATCACAGAGCTCATCACAATAGTACACAATGAAAGGCATTTAACAAAATTGTACACAAAGGCTGCCATGTGATCTGCTGTGATTGGCCACCGTGGTCACATGACAAGAAGTGTGTTACTAGCCGATTACCAGGTAAAAATAAAAGAATAAAAGCCTGAAAAAATGTATTGATTCGCTGAAATTGCCTCACTGTTAGTTTTTTTCGTGCAACCCAACTGTAGTGTGTGCCCGACTTTAGCGTTCACAAAAAGTGGCTATATATATAAATGTCAAACCCTAAGAAATTATGGATTGTTTGGATAATGTGACAGGGGTTACTGATGATGTCAAGGGGTGTCAAGAAATCTCTTCCTGGTATCACAAAAGTGGCCCCTAAAGATACTTGTGATTTTGTGCCAAACTAAGTCTAAAGTTAAAATTTAAAATGCAGTAGCAAAGATTTATATATAAGCACTTAACACATATAGATATAATGTAATACCGCGTACACACGGTCGGAATTCTCGTCGGAAAAAGCTCTGATGGTTTTCTCGTCGGAATTCCAACGGAATTTCGCTCAAACTGTCTTGCCTACAGACGGTCAAACCAAATTCCGACGGTCAGTAACACAGGGGCATAAAACACGTTTGACAGCACTATAAAAGGGAAGTTTAATGCTTCCGAGCATGCGTCGAATTGTTTCCGAGCATGCGTCGGAATTTTGTGTTCTCGGAATTGCATACACACGATCGGAAAATCCGATAGAAAGGTTTTTTAGTCGGAAAAATTGAGAACAGGTTCTCAATCCAAAGTCCGTTGGAAATTCCGACAGAAAAAGACTGATGGGCATACACACGGTCGGAAAATCAGTTGAAAAGCTCCCATCGGACTGTTTCCATCGGAAATTCTGACCGTGTGTACGCGGTATAAGGCTTCATGTACCCTGCTGCTGGTAAACAGACATTTAGGAGCAGTTGGGCATTTTTTTCAGCTGCCCCTGAACTCTCCTCTATGTTTTCTTATCAGTACATGTACACAGGGTCGTTTATAGTCGTTTCTAGGCAGTTGAGTTTAGAAGCATTTTTTGTAACGCAAAAAAATGGGTTCAGAAGGATGTTCAGAGTCATTTGAAACGCCAAATGCCTGTAGCAGCCTGTAAATGCTGCTAAACGCAGTAACTCGTGTTTAGCCGCGTTTCGTTTACAGACGTTTTTCATTTTAACCAAAAAAAAAAAAATGTGAAGTTTCTAGACGCTGGTTTTTACTAGCTGTCAAGTTAAATTGTTCAGGAGAGGTTAAAAAATGTCCCGTATACATGAAGCCTTAATGTGTTCTTTCTATTATGTATGAGCCTTGTAACGGCTTCATTCTAAATTGTTGATAGATAAGTACAATGAAAAACTTCTGAAGTTATTAGCATGCCATCTACTGGTGACAGCTCATACAGCAGTTGTATTAGACAGTCTGCCTGCAGTCTCTATTTTCTTACTGATAAAGTCAACAAATGTCTTTTTTTTTTTTAATAAGTAGATTACAACTGTGAGTTCTTTATAAGTGTACTTATTCAAATTAGATTTCATAATCCTGTATAAATATTGACATAGCGTTTGCCATAATAGATTACTGCAAAGAAGCAATTATGCTTAATTAGTTTATTTGAGCTTTTCATACTAGTTCAGCTTAGTTTAGTGAGACCTGATTAAAATGCATACATCTAATTATGTTGATATATATTTCCCCACTGTTTTAAAGGCTCATGCTATCTTAGACACTAAAACAAGCTCTACACATTAGGTTAAAGCATATCTAACTCAAAACACAAAAATGTAATATAGTTCAACTTACAAGTCATCAGATGAGGTAGCTGCATTTGTTTTCCTTTTTTTCAGGCTTCAGACAGGCTAGGGCAGTATACAGACAGGCTAGGGCAGTATACAGACAGTCTAGGGCAGTATACAGACAGGCTAGGGCAGTATACAGACAGTCTAGGGCAGTATACAGACAGTCTAGGGCAGTATATAGACAGGCTAGGGCAGTATACTGACCGCAGTGGCGGCTAGTGCTCAACATTTTTTGGGGGTGCAAACAAACTGAAAAAATCTGAAAAAAAACATCAATTGCAGCCACTGTGCCCATCAATTGCAGCCACTGTGCCCATCAAAAGCAGCCACTGTGCCATCAAACGCAGCCACTGTGCCCATTAAACGCAGCCACTGTGCCCATTAAACGCAGCCACTGTGTCCAACATACGCAGCCACTGTGCCGATCATTAGCAGCTACTGTGTTCCATCAAATGCTGCCACTTTGCCCCATCAAACGCTGCCACTTTGCCCCATCAAACACTGCCCCTGTGCTCCATCAAACGCTGCCACTGTGCCTTATCAAATGCTGCCACTGTGCCCATTAAAAGTTGCCACTGTAACCCCCACCCTCTCGCCATCTGCTCAGGAATTACCCTATCTTGGTGGCCGGTCAGGCAGTGGGTGATGGCGGTGAGCTGTGTCCTCCATGCTTCTCCTCCCCTCCTCCTGATAGGTGACCAATGGTGGTGCCTGTCCTTTCAGCCAGTCAGGTGATGGTATTAGACCTGCGCTACCTGATTGCTGGAGAGGCGGTTCAGTGTTAGAAAAGCGAATATTTATTCGCTTTTCTAACATACCTGGGTGGACTCCGAGCCCAATGCTCTGTGCCACCTTTTTTATGCTCATTAGAGCCTATGGCTCTAATCAGGTGCTTCAAAAAGACACCCCCGCCACTGTAATTTTGGTGTCTGGCATCCGAAAAGGGGCGGGACTCCTGAATAGGGGGTAGCGGCGGTGGCCATGGATACATTTTTGCAATGTATGAATCTATCCATTAGTCATAAAGGGGGGGGGGTGGCTGGAGAGAGGGGAAGGTGCCCAATGCACCATTAATGGACGGGCCGCCACTGACAGACAGTCTAGGGCAGTATACAGACAGTCTAGAGCAGTATACAGACAGTCCAGGGCAGTATACAGACAGGCTAGGGCAAAATATAGACAGTCTAGGGCAGTATACAGACAGTCTAATGCCCTGTCCCGCACGGAAAAAGTGCGATCGGATTGTGTTGACGGAAATTCCAATCGTGTGTGGGCTCCTTCGGACTTTTTCCGTCTAAATTTCTGACACACAAACTTTGAGAGCTGGATCTAAAATTTTCCGACAACAAAATCCGATTGTTTCAATTCCGAACGTGTGTAGACAAATCCAGTTTACGGCAGTTTACGGACAGGCTAGGGCTGTATACAGACAGTCTAGGGCAGTATACAGAGAGGCTAACTGTGTAACTGCCTGTCTGTACGAGCAGACAGATACACTGACAATGCTTTACAGGCGCCTAGTAAAAATAATAATAAATGCACATTTTTTTACCTGCAAAAAGATCTGCGTTTATAATTTTTTTTACAAAGGTGGACTTGAACCTCTACACCTCAAATCCCCCCAATTCCTGTATTTTCAGGTCTTGGATCACCCCATTTCTTGCACCTTCACACCTTGGATCACCGCATCACTGTATTACCCTGAACGCCTGTTCCCCTCTGCACCCCCCCCGCGCCTCTGTTCCCCACTGTATCCCACCCACACATCTGTTACCCTCTGTAGTTACCCTTCAACCCCACACACACATATCAGTTCCTCTCTGTACCCCCTGCACATTTAAAGGGGCTGCATATAGAGGAACTGATGCCCTCCATGTTCCTTCTGCAGTCGCTGAATGCCTGCTTCTCCTCCTTTCCATCCCGCAGGCATGGGAAAACACAAAGGAGTTCACAACAAGAATAAGCACACCACACATAAAGTTTGGTTAACCTCCCTGGCAGTATGATTATGTCTGGAATTTTGTACCAAAAGCGGTACAATTATTTTGCATGGAAATTTGGCGTTTTATATTGTAGGCATGCAATTCTTATGAATAACTCACTTAAATCTGTCCAAACCAGAGTCTAGTAGATAAAGTTGATAAAGTTTGAAACACAAAATCATAAATTATAATATAATAAATAACTATAAAAATTATTCAATAATGTAATCAAATCAAAAACACTGAAATTTGCTAAGTTTGCAGAATTGTCGCTGTCATTCAATTTAGTGTTTGATGATGAATTGTGATTCTAATTTATTTTCGCTGTTTTCTAGCTGGTCTAAAACCACTTTTGACATAAAGGGACACTTTTTGGTTGCTATGGACAATCTCCAGTTTCCAGGCAGAATTTTTTTTTATTTATTATATAAAACGACATGCAGGGCACTGGACAGACCACTAGGGACAAATGGGATGTGTATTATTTTTATACAGTACTGTAATTTGTAAGATTACAGTACTGTATGTGTTTTGTGTGTTTTAACTATTTTGAATTTGGCACCGATCTCCACTCCACCATGCGTCGTAACGTTGCACATATAAAACTAGAAGACAACTCCGCGCTTAGGAATAACCAATATAAGGTATGCAGCCCGTCCAGAGAAATTTAGCCCCCTAGAGGGTAAATTTAGTATAGAAAGTGTGAATTAAAGGACGATTGGCGCTCCCCTTTTGCTTAATAAAATAGGTCTATTTAAAATATACAATTCCGTGTGTTACCTTAATTAAAGCAAGTAAGCTGTAAGATAAGTACCCCTATCTGCCCGCAGACACGTGATAATAATACTAGCAGTGACAAAGGATGGTTAAAAGCTAAGTGATCCAGTACCCAGTGCTAAGTAGGAGGGACGGGATATATATCCAGGTCCTCTGCTCCCATGCAGGTTCAAAACGTGATCCAGTATTTATCCCACCTTAGTAACTGGTATTTTGTAAAAAATAAATAAAATAAATCCTGTGCATTGTAAAGTGATTTTAAATGAATAAAACAGTAGCGCTAATAATCACAGTGTCTGTGAATAAACTAAATATTTAACCTGTGTAAACAATACTGAAAAATATGTATAAACAGTGCTAAAAAAACAACAACACAATTAATCACCTATATACATAAAGTGAAAAATTAAAGTGAAGTGTGATTATATATTTTTTGCAGGTGTCCAAAAAAGGGGAAACAAATCCAAACAAAAGTCCATAAACTGTTACTTGTAGTGATAATGTTTCAAAAAGTGACAGAAAAGTGAATGAAAAATCCTGAAGCAAATAAAATTTTGAAGTGTCTTTAAACAAAGTTCTTGAAGTGACTTGAAAAAATATATCTTCCACCACACCACCTGTGTTCAGTGCTACCGCACCCTAAGGAATCGCACTCACCAGCAGTATATGCCTTGCACTCTCATGCTCGGCCAACTCGCTTAATAGCTCCACATGGGTCACAGATGGATCCAGACAGAATGTTAGATAATTGCACTCCACATATAAGGAAAAAAGTACAATGGTTGAGGAATTTTGTGTGCTGTTGAAATAAATGGTTTACTCTACTTCACTATTGGAAGCATCTCTTTTTTCCTTATATGTGGAGTGCAATTATCTAACATTCTGTCTGGATCCATCTGTGACCCATGTGGAGCTATTAAGCGAGTTGGCCGAGCATGAGAGTGCAAGGCATATACTGCTGGTGAGTGCGAATCCTTAGGGTGCGGTAGCACTGAACACAGGTGGTGTGGTGGAAGATATATTTTTTCAAGTCACTTCAAGAACTTTGTTTAAAGACACTTCAAAATTTTATTTGCTTCAGGATTTTTCATTCACTTTTCTGTCACTTTTTGAAACATTATCACTACAAGTAACAGTTTATGGACTTTTGTTTGGATTTGTTTCCCCTTTTTTGGACACCTGCAAAAAATATATAATCACACTTCACTTTAATTTTTCACTTTATGTATATAGGTGATTAATTGTGTTGTTGTTTTTTTAGCACTGTTTATACATATTTTTCAGTATTGTTTACACAGGTTAAATATTTAGTTTATTCACAGACACTGTGATTATTAGCGCTACTGTTTTATTCATTTAAAATCACTTTACATTATTTATCTATTTAAGTAGCTGCTTAGTTTATTTTTATACACATAGGTGTTTAACTAATTTTTCTTTGTGCGCAGTGGTGGTGTGGAATAGTAGGAGGGCGAGCGATTTTCATACCAGTTTATTTTGAAATCCTGTGCATTGCCACCTATATGTGACCGTACTATAAGTGAGCCAATACAGCCTAAATGTATATAGCAGTGAAACAAAGTGACAAATACCACAACAATAATTAATTAAATATGGCCCATATAGGGGCTTATATATATATGTGTATAAAGTGAAAATAAAGCAAAAACAATAAGACCAAAAAAACCCCCAAAAAACCACAAAGTTATATGTGAAAGTCATGTCCAAAATAAATTTCCACAGTAAAGTAAATTTCCACAGTAAAATGACAAAAATTGTAACTGGTGACTCTATATCGAATAGCTTTGTAGCAACACTTTGAGTGGTGATTCAAAAACGGTGACTTTTGTGCTTCAGGAAATGGCGGTGACTTTGTGCTGTCCCCTCTTGCTCCCTCACTCACCAGATGTAGATACCCCTGCAGGGGTGAACAGCTTGCAATTTATCGGTATCAAGTGCTCCTCAGGTCCCCCACTGGAAGATGTCCTAGCCGGTCAATCCTTTCCAGTCAATCCACCCAGATATCCTTGGTACGATGGATTGGGAAATCCAGCAGCAATCCCCAAAGGGGATGTTCCTCACAAGAAAGCAAGAAAAAACGGAGGTCCCATGTGTATTACCAGATGCAAAAGAAATTGGTGTTTATTAGAAAATTAAAAACAAAACAAAGTAAAAAAAACAGGGTATCATACAGGATACTCCTGTTTCCACCGTAGCATTACAGATTGGTAAGACAACACGTAAAAACGGAGGGGTATAGGGCTGGTTTGCGGCTTGCGCTCACATGTATAGATGTCTACCCACTTGTGCATTACCATACGTCTGCAGCATAGTCTGCTTATCTGATATGCCTACCCTCAGTTTTACAGGTAATAGCTGGGTTTGGTAGCTTATGTCTGCAACGGCTGTAAACTTTCCCCAGTTTGTAGCTACTATATATAAAAAAAATCCTCTGGATAGATTACATACCGTATCTCATAAATTGCTTAATAGAACTGATTACTTTAATAGGTTCTTCACTTTTACCCCGGTTTATTATTCCTATTATTTCCATTGCCTAATGCCGGATTATATTGTTAACTAAATGCCTGATTTGCTTAATGCCTTATAAATTTGTAAACTAATTGATACCTCCATACCTTTCTGTGTAGGGCTAGCGGAGATGCATGATCATATAAATATATTCCTATTAGGGACAATTTGATTTGTTTACCATCACCTATTAAAGTATACCCCCACACGTTAATTGATAGTGTCCCACTGGAATGGTGGGTCTTTATATATTTTCCCCGTTCCCTGCATAAGGGACATAATAATCTTTTAACAAACACCTGTGGGCGGGGATTCCGTAACATGGCCCGATCTGGCCAATCATTAGGGTCCACGGCACCTCCGCAGCCTTAATAAACCATGATGGGGAGTGACATGACGTCGCCTTTGAAAACGTCTGACGACGAAACGCGTAAGGCGTGCTGACGTCACTTCCGGTGTGGGACTTAGAGGCTTGGAGCGCAGCTGGAGCGCAAGCCGCAAACCAGCCCTATACCCCTCTGTTTTTACGTGTTGTCTTACCAATCTGTAATGCTACGGTGGAAACAGGAGTATCCTGTATGATACCCTGGTTTTTTTACTTTGTTTTGTTTTTAATTTTTTAATAAACACCAATTTCTTTTGCATCTGGTAATACACATGGGACCTCCGTTTTTTCTTGCTTTCTTGTGAGGAACATCCCCTTTGGGGATTGCTGCTGGATTTCCCAATCCATCGTACCAAGGAAATCTGGGTGGATTGACTGGAAAGGATTGACCGGCTAGGACATCTTCCAGTGGGGGACCTGAGGAGCACTTGATACCGATAAATTGCAAGCTGTTCACCCCTGCAGGGGTATCTACATCTGGTGAGTGAGGGAGCAAGAGGGGACAGCACAAAGTCACCGCCATTTCCTGAAGCACAAAAGTCACCGTTTTTGAATCACCACTCAAAGTGTTGCTACAAAGCTATTCGATATAGAGTCACCAGTTACAATTTTTGTCATTTTACTGTGGAAATTTACTTTACTGTAATTTATTTTGGACTGGACTTTCACATATAACTTTGTGTTTTTTTGGGGGTTTTTTTGGTCTTTTTGTTTTTGCTTTATTTTCACTTTATACACATATATATATAAGCCCCTATATGGGCCATATTTAATTAATTATTGTTGTGGTATTTGTCACTTTGTTTCACTGCTATATACATTTAGGCTGTATTGGCTCACTTATAGAACGGTCACATATAGGTGGCAATGCACAGGATTTATTTTATTTATTTTTTACAAAATACCAGTTACTAAGGTGGGATAAATACTGGATCACGTTTTGAACCTGCATGGGAGCAGAGGACCTGGATATATATCCCGTCCCTCCTACTTAGCACTGGGTACTGGATCACTTAGCTTTTAACCATCCTTTGTCACTGCTAGTATTATTATCATGTGTCTGCGGGCAGATAGAGGTACTTATCTTACAGCTTACTTGCTTTAATTAAGGTAACACACGGAATTGTATATTTTAAATAGACCTATTTTATTAAGCAAAAGGGGAGCGCCAATCGTACTTTAATCCACACTTTCTAACGTTGCACATATGTCTGATAGATGCACTAGATCATCCGGAAAAAAAGGCCATGCAAAAAACCTTCTAGCTTGACATGCCGATAAGACAGTCTACCGGAAGAGATCAGAAAGTTGTGGACAGTCCTATTAAGGTGCTTACGAATTCTATTGATGTAATGCAGCTTACCACCTGGGGACCATAAGAGCCTAGGTATCATTTCAGAATAGGCCAAGACAGAATGAAATAACAGTTTAAATAAGCACAAGTCTCTTTTAATCTCACAAAGCAGATCCCAGGCCAAATACCGGATAAGTACATCAATTGGTCTCTAACATTCCTCCAACAGAGGCCTCTAATGCCCCACCAAAAAACTTTAAATACAGTGGAGTTTAAACATAAATTTGTAGAATAAGTCCTGGTCCCAGCTCTTTGTTTGGCCCAATAAACAAAAGATTGGCCAACTATACAAGTCATTTGTTTATAAGAAACCTAATCTCAGCAGAGGGAAAACCCAAAAACATTGGTCGTTTTGGCAGCACCGATCCGGATGGAGTTGGAAGAAAAATTAAGACTCGAGAGCTTTAACTTTTTTTTTCTTTCTTTTTTCTTGTCAAATTTGTTTATTAAATTTGAACAATTAGTATACATAAGTACATATGGTGGCAGCAAAAGAAAAAAATCACATATATGGTAATAATATTGAGCTATAGTTCCAGCATAAACTAAAAGTAGTTTAACTAAAACAATGGATCTAACTACTCAAAAGATTGCATCATATATTGTATAAGAGAGGATAAAACCAACTTAGACCAGGTTAACATAAGATGACCTCAGATAAAAAAAAAGGTCTTAATTATTATCAAGAGTATATTTTAAATTAAAAAAAAAATACAAATTTATTATAGAATCTAAAATCTTATACTACATATTGGAACTATGTACAATTGGTATAATGATAACCAAGGAAATAAAAGTTCTGCAACCAGAACTATATACAGGGGGTCCCCGACTTATGAACGCCTGACCTACGAACATCTCCTACTTATGAACCGGCGCTGCGGGGACCCTCTGCCATTCTCCGCGGACCTTCGGCTGTTCTGCGCATGCGCGGGCAGACGGAGCCTCGGAAAATGACGGCAAACATCGGAAATGTCCGTAATTTGCCGCGCATGCGCAGAACGGCATTCGACGGAACATCGGAAATGTCCGTAATTGTAGGTCTGTGCATGCGCGGCCGACTTATGAACATTTCCGATTTAAGAACAGGAGAACAGTCCCTAACGAGTTCGTAGGGGACCCCCTGTAAAGAGTAAATTGAAAGAGGAGAGAGAGAATAGGGGGAAAAAGTAGAAGAGAGAAGATAAAAAAAAAAAGAAATCTTAGGTAGGAGGAAAAATAGATAGGGAAGAAAGAAATGAGAGGTAGCTGGGGTCCCTGGGGTAGTACATGGTAATAAACACATACCATGAATGCAGAGAATAGAAGTATACATCAAGATTACCAAGGTCTTAGTAGGGCAGCATCAAAATTGGAAGGCAAAAAGTGAGTCACCCAGGGATTCCATATATTCTCAAAGTTGGATATTTTATCTTGAGTTATAGCCTCTGTTTTGGCATGGATCATTGCTTGATTGACTATATTTTTAGTTTCAGTAGTAAAAAATAATATTGTAAAAATAAATAAATAAAATGGTAAAAAAATAATAAAAAACTACTGACACCAGTGACAGAACTACCAGGGTCGCAAAGGTTTAACTTATGACCAAGCCCTGGCGTTCTGCCACTGGGCTCAGAGGTAAGGGCCCTGGGCTCAGAGGGAAGGGTCCCCAGCCAGAGGTGGTTTCTTGCACTGGGGCCCTGAAGGTTCTAGTTATGCCTCTGGATGTGTGTATGCTGTCTTTTTGTCTCACAGGAGGTAACAATGAAACTGCATTTCTGGCAAGATCAACATGTATTTTCTGTACTTGCTGAAAGTGTTTTGTTCTTGGGTTTAGTTATACTTTAAGCCTCCTAGATTTATACAATATTTCTAGTGCTCTTTTAAGTCTTGCTTTATAATATCCCTTAACTGCCTTTCTTGGATAGGTCCCTGCGGAACCGGCTGAATTTCAATCCATGTATAAGCAGTCTTAAGCCCCATACACACGGTCGGATTTTCCGATGGATTCTGTCCTATCGGACAATGTTGTCGGAAATTCCGACCGTGTGTAGGCACCATGGGACAGTTTCCATCGGATTGTCCGACGGACAAAGTCCAATCTCCTGCTGGATAGATTTTTTGACAACAAAGTCCGATCACACCAAATCCGATCGTGTGTAGCGAATTCCAACGGACAAAGTGCTACGCATGCTCAGATCACATTACAAGACCAAAGCTATTGGCTACTAGCCTCTACGTAGTCCCGTCGTAGGCAACAAACGTCACCACGTTCAGACCGGGCTCAAGTCCTGCGGGATCGGAGTTCCTGTACTTTTTCCACAACAGGAACTCGGTTCCATTTAGCAGCCATTGCTACACCAGCAGCCGCCGACACAGCTCGCAACAGTAAGTGACGCACACCAGGGGTGGACTGCAACACCAGTGTCAGACTTAATCCGTCGGACCAAATCCGATGGATTTGGTGGTCGGATTTTCCGACCGTGTGTATGGGGCTTAATGGTACCAAAGATACACAGGGTCAAATGTCACACGTTTTTTTTGAACCGGCCGTTGTCACCCGACATTCGGCCCATGTGTACGGGGCTTAAGCCTGGACAACATTCCTGAAACACTGATACACACCAAGTAAAATTAGAGTGGAAACCAAATAACCTATCAGTATGTTTAAATTATGCAGGAGGCAACACAGCCTGCATGTTCCGTCACCTCCAGCACTGTATGTAATGGCAAAGGGCGCTGGGGTGTGCTGCTCAATTGTCACTTGAGATATTTTTACAAAATGGTTTATTTTAGCTGGTGGGGGATCTATTGTTGCTGGTGGTGGGTCTTATGTTGCTGGGTGATTAATTTTCACTGAGAGGAATCTACTGTTGGGGAAGGAGTTTATTGTTGCTGGCTGAAAAAAGTAAGAAATGTGGGGCTTGCAACATGAAATGAACAATGACAAAGATATCAATATAATTAAAATGCAATAAAATTAAATTATGTAGGATAAAATAGATAATGGTAAAGATAGTAATGTAACATGTATATATAAATAATATAAAAATAGAGCGCTTAGAACAATTAATTAAAAGTTATGATAAAAAGATCCTGATAAAAATATATTCGTAAAAGTTCTATGAAAAAATGTGGCGCTTTAATCCAGGCCAAGAAACCAATCCTAAGGGGGAGGGAAACTCCAAAGAATGGTTCCACAGAAGCGTCTACTAATTAATGTCAAAATTCCAGCATGTATAGCAGCAACGTATTGGACCGTGCTATATCAATACATATGAGATATATCCAAAATGATCAATCCAAAGTGAGGAAATACAAGAAATAATACATAAGTAAATTCATAAAATGAATGGATTTAAATAGAAATAACGATAAATGATAAAGTGTATAAATAAATACACGTGATAAAAACACCCAGCAAGATGCGTGAATCAATGAAAATATTACGTGAATAGTACGTTAATAACTACGTACTAGGAAATGTGCAAAATGCAATTAGTGCAAAAAAATGCAATTAGTGCAAAAAAATGCAAAAATAGCAAAAAACGTGCAAACAAACATGTGAAAAAAATAAAAAAAACACAACCATACATAAATGTGAAAGTCCAAATAGTGACTGTGTTAATTAATAAACGTCCAGTGCACTCTAAATTGCTGTGCTAAAATAAAGTGTCCAGTGCAATCAGAATTGCCATTAACGATTAAACTCCCATACACGATGCAATCGACAACTCCTGTGTAGTGGCTCTTCCTACTCAGAATGCACTCTTTATGTAGTGGTAGTGATCTCTTCCATGCAAGAAAGTGCCGGTCCAAATTATTTTCCCCAGCCTCTTACCTTTAGGCAAGAAGGTAACAGCCTTTCAATAACAGGGAAAAACAGATCACCTCCATTGGGCTTCTCCAGATAGATATCCTTACTGCCCTCTTACACTCTCTCCATAGATCCCGTGGACATGGGGGCAGAAAGAGGGATACATTCCATTGTGTAGTATTCAAAACAGATTTTATTAAGGATAAACTGAACTTACAGTTGATGTATACAAATACAAGCAGCGGTATTGCAGAGTACGACCCCGGCCGAGATCGCACTTTGGTCACCTGACTCTGACTCCTCGCGCGTATCGTCACGCCCACGTGACTTTCTCAAAGGAATTCTATTTAAATCCATTCATTTTATGAATTTACTTATGTATTATTTCTTGTATTTCCTCACTTTGGATTGATCATTTTGGATATATCTCATATGTATTGATATAGCACGGTCCAATACGTTGCTGCTATACATGCTGGAATTTTGACATTAATTAGTAGACGCTTCTGTGGAACCATTCTTTGGAGTTTCCCTCCCCCTTAGGATTGGTTTCTTGGCCTGGATTAAAGCGCCACATTTTTTCATAGAACTTTTACGAATATATTTTTATCAGGATCTTTTTATCATAACTTTTAATTAATTGTTCTAAGCGCTCTATTTTTATATTATTTATATATACATGTTACATTACTATCTTTACCATTATCTATTTTATCCTACATAATTAAATTTTATTGCATTTTAATTATATTGATATCTTTGTCATTGTTCATTTCATGTTGCAAGCGCCACATTTCTTACTTTTTTCATTTATTATTGGTGTGGGAACACTTTAATGGTGGCTGCAGCAATTATTCCTATTTAGATATTGTTTTTATTGATTCCCCTTTGGTGGTTTGCGCATTTGGTCTCCCCCCTGTATGCATATTGTTGCTGGCTACTGGTGTGTCTATTGATGCTGGCTGTGGAGTTATCTGTTGTTGCTGCCAGGGGTCTGTTGTTGCTGAGTGGGTATTTTATTGTGGGTGGTCCACTGTTGTGGGGGGGGGGGGGGGGTCTATTGTTTGCTAGCTGCGGAGATCTATTTTTCTAATTTTCTTGCCATCATTAACAAATTCCATAACCATAAAATGATACTTAGTTCTGTATTTTCAAAAAGGGTGGTACTTGGAGGTGGGTAGGGGGTGGAACCGAACAACGGTACTCAGAGGTGGGTAGTGGGTGGATACAAGGGGGGAGTTGGAAAGGGGGAGTTCCAGCACCTATTCTCTGAGAAAAAAAAGGAAAAAGCCCTGGGTAGGGGTAATTATAGGAAGCACTGAGCGCAGTTGGTGAACCAACGATGGACACTCCCAGATGTGTTGGTTTCTATAGAGACTCTGGGGCCAATTTATCTTCATTAAAGTGGCATTAGGCAGGGCAAATAATTGGAATGGTGAGTATTTACTTCCTGTATTGCAGGTACATCTTATCTTAGCTGTATTATTTAAGCAACAAAATTGCTTTAAAACATTTGTGGGTTATTGCTTCTTACAAGATACAAAATCTCTCAAAACTAGAAGACACGTGTGATTAAATGGCACCACGCTGTTTTTCTTAACACTGTTTTCCTATGTAGCACATTCTCTTAAGTGCAGCACATTTACAGCTTGGTATCACCAGGCTAATGAGAAGAAAATATTTATCAAGGTGATGCCTCATTTCACAGGATGCTTTCATATCCACATTTGTGTATTACCGATAATTTAATTGCTAGATTAAAAACATTGTTTTTACATTTCACTGTATAATAAGTCTGGGAAAGCTCATGTACAAATATATCTAAACAATCACTGTAAACCTATTCATCCATTTTACAGTCTGTTAGAAAAAATCATATATTGAAGAAGGAATGAGCTAATATACAGTATGTATATTATGAAATAAATATATTTTTAAAATTTCCACTAAAAGTCATTAACGAGGGTGCTGTGTGCAATGTGTCCAGGTCACCCCCTAATCAGGAGGAGGCTTTGAAAATAAAAATCACAAGTGTCAAAAACAGGAGAATAATGCCCATGCAAATGTAGTCTTAAACAATTGTTAACTAAACTGGTGTCCCCAATGGAAATGTTCTTCTCATTCTTGGTTACCATTAACCTCCATATTCGCATAATGACCATTTTGCTTTACAGACAGCAGTATACAGCAAAATGGTAAATCAATTAATAGATGTTTTTACTTGAGGTTAGAAAATCTAACCTTCAACTGTCCTCTTATCAAAGTTTTTCTTTTCTATTCCTATTAAACAGGATAATCCTTTTCTCTCTGATGAAAGCAATCCTAACCTACGAGGAACTAAGCGGCTCAGCAAAAGCAATATTGACATCTCAGGAGTTTTGGACAATGGGGAGCCAAGGCCACCTTTACTACGGAAACAGAGTGATTCATCTACCTACGACTGTGACATGATAACCCAACACCATGCTTTCCTGTCTAGGTAAAGTAACATGACACAACTGTATAATGCTGCACTATAAGAGAGAGGAAAAATGAGAGAGGGAAATACATTTGCAAGCAGTTTACTTTTAAAAATTCTGCAATAAATCAGTATAGTCAACACCCAGTCAATAAATTCTTGTTAAATATTCAGATATACTGTTTACTTAATATATCTAAAATGACTTGCCTTAATAAATGTATACATTTCTTTTTCCATTTCTTTTGGGTTTTAAAGCTTTAGGGATTTGAAGCACCCATTGCATGGAGGGCAGAATTGCTGAATAGCCAATAGGGAAAATGAAATTGAGGACATTTTCCCCAAATTTTGAAAAAAAAAATGATTTTCTCTTGTTATTTGGAAAAATGCTTTGGAGTCAATGATGAATGTGAGGTAGGGTTGTTTTATGGGTTTTGTAGGATTCTATGGGCTTTAAATGGCTCCTGGGTTCTACAGAAGCTCGCTTTAGCCATACTGGATTTGTTCTTTTGCCAAAGACAGCTCCTTATTAGACTCATTGTGATATATTTTTTTCATGGAAAGAGAAAAAAAAACAGACAATGCAAAATCCTAAAACAAAAAAAAATTAAGTTAAATTACTTAAAAATAATACTTACTATTTTGTGAGGTCAGGCACTGATGTGGAGGAGAAAGCATGGCTTGCAGTCTCCGCTCTAATTCATCTCAAAGGTGTTCTATCGGGTTGAGGTCAGGACTTTGTGCAGGCCAGTCAAGTTCCTCCACCTCAAACTCGCTACAACATGTCTTTTATGGACCTTGCTTTGTGCACTGGTCCAAATCATTTGGTGGAGAGGGGATTATGGTGTGGGGTTGTTTTTCAGGGGTTGGGCTTGGCTCCTTAGTTCCAGTGGAGGGAACTCTTAAGGCGTCAGAATCCCAAGACTAGGGATGAGCTTGATGTTTGGGTCGAACTTAAGTTTGACTCGAACATTGGGTGTTCGCCGAAGAGCGAACATTATGGGGCATTTGCGGCAAATTAGAGCGACATGGAACACCCCATAATGCACTGTGAGATCGCAGTGCATTGCTGTATGATGATTGGCCAAAGCATGCACCAGACCTGCATGCTTTGGCCAATCAAAGCGCCCTCTAAGAGAGCCATAATTGGCCAAAGGCAGGGTCCCTTTGGCCAATCATGGCTCAGGGGGACTAAGTCCACACCCCACACTATATAAGGCTGCATACACGGCGGCCGTGTGTAATGTTGTTGGTGCCACAGCTCTCTCCTCCACCTCTCCTCTTCTTACTCAGTAAGCGTTCAAGGGGCTACACAAGCAGTCAGGCTAAAAGATGCCATGCAGTGCTTGAGTTGATTTGCATAGGGGACAGGAGCCACACTGGGGCAGAGATTCTGTCAGCTCTGCAAGGGCAGGCTCAGAGGTGGTTGACGCCATGCCAGCTTCAGCCAGGAATGGTTTTATGCGACAATGGCACCAACCTTCTCCCTGCCCCTCCGACAGGGACACTTGACCCATGTACCATGTTTGGCACACGTCCTGAATTTGGTTCTTGAGCAGGTACCCAGGCTTACAGGATCTCCTGAGGCAGGCCAGAAAGGTCTGTGGACATTTCCACCGGTCATACAATGCCAGTTCTCGTCTGGCTGAGATTCAAAGAGAATGCAACCTGCCCACCAATCGCCTCATTTGTGACATGTCCACCGGGTGGAACTCAACGCTGGCAATGCTGCAGCGCAGCGGCTGCACACACAACAGAGGGTCATAAATGAGTACCTGTGCGAGTATGGCACCAGGACAGGGTCAGGGGAGCTTTGCTTCTTTTTGCCATGCCAGTGGCTACTGATCAAGGATGCATGCACTGTCCTGTCACTATTTGAGGAGGCCACAAGGATGGTGAGCAGCAACAATGCATGCATCAGTGACACTGTCCCTCTAGTCTTCCTGTTGGAGTACACGCTTCGTGGAATCATGGACATGGCACTTGAGGCAGAACAGCGGGAGGAAGAAGATGACTTTCTTACCTATCAAGGCCCCATTTATCCAGATAGCATTCCTGCTGGTCCGCCAAACACACAGGAAGAAGAGGAGGAGGATTGTGTCAGCATGGATGTAGAGGATAACACTCAGCAGCAGTCTTCAAGGGATGTTTTTCAGTCCCCAGAAACCCAAGGAGTTGTACATGGCTGGGAGGAGGTAGTTACGGATCATGTGATCCTTAGTGAGCCAGAGGACTCAGAATCGAATGCCTCTGCAAACTTAGCCTGCATGGCCTCCCTGATTCTGCAAAGCCTGCAAAAGGACCTTAGGATTTGTGGTATCAAGGAGAGGGATCATTACTGGCTGGCAACCCTTCTTGAGCCATGTTACAAGGGTAAGGTTGCAGAACTCATCCTGCCTTCGCAGAGGGAGCAGAGGATAAAACATCTTCAGGATGCCTTTAAGAAAGGTTTGTGCAACGCATTTCCAGACCCTGGGAGGTTACAATTTCCTGGTGCTGGACAACGTGTTGCTGAGGCTTCATTCAGTCAGAGGAAGAGCGGTGGAGAAGGTGGTCGGCTGACCGATACCTTTAAACAATTCTTCAGTCCTCAGCGCCAAGGTCTGATCGGTTCAAGCAACCATCGCCAGCTTCTGCATTACATGGTGCAGGAATATCTAGGGGAAAGAGCAGACTTGGAGACCTTTCCAACAGAGCATCCACTGGGTTACTGGGTCTTGAGGATGGACCACTGGCCAGAACTTGCTCAATATGCAATTGAGCTACTGGCCTGTCCTGCATACAGCGTGCTTTCTGAATGCACATTCAGTTTTCAGAGTTCGCCTGTCCACAGATTCCATTGATAGCCTCACATTCATAAAAATGAATCAGTCTTGGAACAGCAGCTATCAAGCACCTGATGCTGATGTAACTGAATTTGCTATGGATGTGGGATCCCTTGAAGACTGCCTATGCTGACTATCCTATTCCTCCTCAATCTTGATGATGCTAGCTTTCAACAATATTTTTGGTTTAGGGCACCACCACCACTACCCAAGGCCCAATTGTTCTGCCCATGTTTAAGAGGGGCATGTACTGTAATTACAATTTTTGATCTAATATTTCACAGCAAGGCCCGTTCCTGCGCCCAACAAGAGTATCTGGGAGGGGTTACAGTGTTGTGGCACCACCACCACCCAAGGCCCAATTTTTCTGCCCCTGTTTAACAGGGGCATGTAATTACAATTTGTGATATAATATTTAAACTCAGGGCCCATTCCTGTGACCAACAAGAGTATCTGTAAGGGGTTACAGTGTTTTGGCACCACCACCAAAGGCCGAATTTTTCTGCCCCTGTTTAACAGGGGTATGTAATTACAATTTTTGATATTATATTTTACAGCAGGGCCTGGTCCTGTGCCCAACAAGAGTATCTGTAAGGGGTCCCAGTGTTGTGGCACCACCACCACCCAAGGTATCTGTAAGGGGTTACAGTGTTGTGGCACCGCCACCAAAGGCCCAATTTTTCTGCCCCTGTTTAACGGGGGCATGTATTTACAATTCTTGATATAAAATTTCATAGCAGGGCCCCTTTCTGTGCCCAACAAGAGTAACTGTGAAGGCTTACAGTGTTCTGGTACCACCCCCACCACCACCAAAGGCCCAATTTTTCTTCCCCTGTTTAACAGGGGCATGTAATTATAATTTTTGATATAGTATTTCACAGCAGGACCAGGTCCTGCGCCCACCAAGAGTAACTGCGAGGGCTTACACTGTTCTGGTACCACCAACACCTAAGGCCCAATTTTCCGCAGAGTATATAGGGCAGGCCATGTAGTATATATACTGCTGTTCAGAGTATATTGTGCCTGGGGGCCTGGTGGACCCCCACGCTCTTTTTTTAAAAAATTTGGGTGCAGGGTTTCCCTTAATATCCATACCAGACCCAAAGGGCCTAGTAAAGGACTGGGGGGGGGGGGGGCATCCATGACGTTTTATTCAATGATTTTCATCTATATTGCCAGGACCCGACAATAGATTACAGTCACAAGTAGTTTTCGATAAAAAATTTCCTTTAGAAATGTCATTTTGCTGTGGTATTGTTCTAAACACGGGGAAAATGCGCTACTTTACAGGCATACTAAGGACACCCCCAGGCACGATATTTAAAGGAATATTTCGTTATTTTAAGCATTATTAAAATCACTGCCCCCGAAAAAACTGCAGTTTTTAAAACTTTTTTTGCATTGATACATGTCCCCTGGGGCAGGACCCGGGTCCCCAAACACTTTTTATGGCATTAGCTTGCATATAATTATCATTTGATTTTTTTTACATTCGTGTCCCATAGACTTTATCGGTGTTTGCATGATCGAACTAATTTTTTTTATGTTCACATGTTCTGCTGCGAACTGAACCGGGGGGCGGGGGACTTGTTCGGCTCATCCCTACCCAAGACGTTTTGGACAATTTCATGCTCCCAACCTTGTGGGAGCAGTTTGGGGATGGCCCCTTCCTGTTCCAACATGACTGCTACCAGTGCACAAACAAGGTTCATAAAGACATGGATGAGTGAGTTTGGGGTGAAGGAACTTGACTGGCCTGCACAGTCCTGACCTAAACCCGATAGAACACCTTTGGTATGAATTTGAGCGGAGACTGCGAGCCAGGCCTTCTCGTCCATTCATATTCCTTGTCTCAAAGATAATTTAAAAGAAAGAAAACATAGTAAAAACACAATACAGTCCCTTTATGGCTTACTTTTATCTTAAAGTGATTGTAAAACCTCACCTTGTAAAGCAACCCATTCAGCTTTTTTATAAGTTTTCACATTCCCTCTGTTCTCAGCTGCATTAGAGCAAGGAGAGGAGAAACATCAGCATGCTGATCTTCCCAATGGAAGGCGGTGAAGGGGGTTGTGTAAGGGCAAGTCTGATCATTGGAGGAGAGTAGGATGAGTTCTCAGCATAGCTAGACAACTGACCACGCTTTGCTCTCATGCCTAGTGTGGTCAATTTTGAATAGGAAAGCAGAGTGACTGGCTTGAACACCAAGGATTTCACAGAAAGGAAGCAATACAAAGAAAACAGGATACTTTTTCATACAAGTACATGGTACAGCAGGCACTTATCGGAATGAAAATTTAAAAAATAAAGACTTAAATTAGAAATACAGTGATTAAGGTTTCAGGCACCCTAAACTTGTGATTCATTTTTTTCATTTCAGCATTCATTCAAGTGTTCTGAAGGATGACCTGGACTTTCCCCAAACTGGGAGTTCCAATCTTTGTGATGTCATAATGGGGCGCTTTGACTTTGATGTGTCTGACTTCTTCCTGTTTGGTTCCCCATTGGGACTGGTATTGGCTATGAGAAGGACAGTACTGCCTAGTATTGATGGTAAGGTTTAACGCTTTCACTGCCAGAGCCATATTTGCAGGGTTTTTTTTTTTTTTTTTCACACATGTTTAAAAAATAATGTTAGACCTGAAGATTAGTAAATACCCCCAAAAATGTATATATATTCTGAAAGCATAAACCCTGAACTATACAATAATGGTAATTTCACTTCAGTAAAAAAACACACAAACACAATATATTACCCACTTTTTTGTAAAATATAATGTACCAAGTAAATAGATACCAAACACATCAAGCTTTACGTTTGCACATGCCCACAACATCACAGTGATCACTGATACCCTATATTTTCCATAGGTAACAGGTAAAACCCCACAGGTCATCAGTTTAGAGTTAAAGGGGTTGTAAAGGTTTTTTTTTTTTTTTTTTTAAATAACAAACATGTCATACTTACCTCCTCTGTGCAAGGGTTTTGCACAGAGCAGCCCCAGTCCTCCTCTTCTGGGTTCCCACGGCGGCGCTCCTGGCTCCTCCCCGTATCAAGTTCTCCCCTCAGAGACCTGCATTCCAACGGAGCACTAGTGTGGGTGCGCTCCCGAGTCCAGACAGCAGGATCAGCCCCACCCCCCGACTTCCATGTCACTGAATTTGATTGACAGCAGTGGGAGCCAATGGCTGCTGCTGCTATCAATCTATCCAATGAGGTCCTGAAACAGGGGCTGGAGCTGCTGGGCTTGTTCTCATTGCTGGAAAGATTGTGTTCAGGTAAGTAAAAGGGGGCTCTGGGGGGCTTCTGTACTACAGAAGGTTTTCACCTTAATGCATAGAATGCATTAAGGTGAAAAACCTTGAGGGTTTTACAACCCCCTTTAATTGTGAGTGTCGTTGTACGTGGGGGCAGGGCTGGCTAAAATTTGTTTTTGGAGGCGGGATATTTACATTTATGTTTTTATTTCATCTTTCAGCATAGCTTGAACACCATTGTATAATAAGATGGTTTTCAAAGCCAAAGCAAATTCATCAAAAGAGGTCACAGATGCACAAATAATCCTGTAAATGTTCACCCCTACGGGAGTGGTAAAACAGTAAGATACATGGACAAGTTCAATTAAAAACACATAGCATTCTTTTAAAAGTATGAGAATTTTTTCTTTTTTTAATCATAATTGCCTAGGTTGGGTTAGGTTGGATCGATGCTGCCTCTGTCCCCGCCGGCTCTAAGGCTGAGAACTGAGTGATGAAACACAGCCGATCGCTCAGTTCTCAGTGCTCCCTGAGCAGAGAGCCGGTGACTATCAGTCACCGGCTCTCTGCTCTGACCTCACTGGAGAGCTGGACTGTCTGAGGGGCAGGAGCAGTCAGCTCAGACTCTCAGCGGTTCGTGAAGAGGCTGAGCCAGATGCCGGTCCAGGCATGTGGGTGGATCCTGACCATATGGTTGTGATCTTTCCCGAACATGGACCAGCTCTGTCACGTCAGCTGATCTGCACTCCTGTAATCCAAAGGAGAAGTACAGCCAAACGAGCTTTGGCTGTACTTCTCCATTAATCTACAGAGCTCAGATGGTGCCTTAGAACATTTTGTGATGTTGGAGGACTTATTTTTAAGTGAGTGCTCTAGTAAGAGCGAATAAAAGCAAGAAAACTACGGCGAGGTAGAAATATAAACAGTGGGGGAATAGTGAGGGAAGAAGGAGAGGAAGAAAGAAAAAAATGGGGGAAGGGACAAAGCCTCCTGAGAGGGCAGAAGATCCATGGTTCAGGACCTCCGCAGGGTGGCTGAGGTTTAAAATACCAATCAGTTGAGTGCCTTCTACTCAGGAGTTAGAGTCTAAGTTTGGGGTGGATTTTAGGTAATTGTGTTTAACTTGTTTCCTTTTTTTTTTTTTACTTTCGCTAAAAATGTATTAAATTAATCTCTTTATTAAAAAAGTCTCCTATATGATATAACCTTTTTAGTACAAGTTATCTTTAATGAGGAATCAAGGGTATTTTAGCCATACAGCTGAATTTCACTGAAGCTAACAGATAGTAGATTAGCTTCTTCCCTGGCCATGAGGTGATGCCAGAAACTGAAAGAGACACTTTGCACACCGCTTCTGGGTTCAATCTAGGGGGCATCAGAGAACAGATGCTCGCTGGTCTACCTCCCCTCCACCCAGTGACACCTGTCATGTAAACATTTGCTGTGTTATAGGAAATATCTAAGTGCACAAAACAGCAGTGTTAATTTCATCAACGAAAACATCATGGCATTTTTTTATTTATTTTTTTTAAATCAGAAAAAGTTTTATTGTGTAATTTGTAAATTACATGTTACATAAAAATAATAAGAAAAGGCCTGATATCCTAAAATGGTTTTTGCTGTTTGCCAGGTCTTTGTTACTAATTTTGCCGTTGGGCAGCTTATAGCAAAAGAATTAGCCTCGAGCGCTTCTAGAAGTGTATCATGTGGGCATCCTATCAGCATCAGGTTTGGGGCTGCTCCCATAGATGTGCCTCTCGCTGCTAGATGCTGTAGCTGAGACGCCAGGAAGTACCGTCTAGGTGTGGGACCGTCAACCCCCCCCCTCAAAGGGCAACTGAAGTGTGGACAGTGCAATCCTAGGCTGTCCCCTCTTCCAGATCAAGTCTCTAAAA
The DNA here is from genome assembly GCA_028564925.1 of Lithobates sylvaticus. Lineage (NCBI taxonomy): Eukaryota > Metazoa > Chordata > Amphibia > Anura > Ranidae > Lithobates > Lithobates sylvaticus. Next base: position 112,087,959 of record CM053027.1, read on the forward strand.
AGAGAATCTATTCTTTTGAACCATTTCTGTCCAATCCACACAGGCGCATTGTGAAGGAAATATAGAATCTGGGGAAGCCAAATCATTTTGAGAAGATTACAGCGTCCAGCAACAGATAGAGGGAGACGGCCCCACACCTCGGACTTATGTTTCAGCTTTATTAATAACGGGGCCAGGTTATTTTCAAGGTAAGCACTTGGATCTCTAGAAATCCAAATCCCGAGGTACTTCAAATTATCAACTATATTAAGGGTAAGTTCATGTGGCCTTATGTCTGGTGAAATTGGATCTATTGGGAGAAGGGCCGATTTTTCCCAATTAATAGTTAACCCGGATATCTTGCCAAAATCTCCCACCATTCGCATTGCTGCTCTAAGCGAGGTTTGAACATCTGCCAAATAGAACAAGACATCGTCTGCGAATAATGCTAACTTCTCTTCAAGTACACCTCTCCTAAAGCCTTGTATATCCCCACTGGTCCTTACTGCGATAGCCAATGGCTCTATAGCCAAAGAAAAAAGGAGAGGGGATAGGGGGCACCCCTGTCTCGTGCCTCTTTCCAATTCAAATAAATCGGAATGTTCATTATTTATTTTTAATTTTGCTCTAGGTTTTGTATAGAGTAATCTCACCCATTTGATAAAATTTGGTCCAAAACCAAACTTTTCCAAGGTTTTAAAAAGAAAAGCCCATTCAAGACTATCAAATGCCTTAGCTGCATCCAATGCCATAATGGCTCTTGAGCCTGTATTGTCTGTTGGTAGTTGTATGTTCAAGTAAGTCCTGCGAATATTGATGCTAGTTGATCTCGCCGGTATGAACCCGGACTGGTCCGGATGCACAAGTTTATGTATGCAAGTATTGAGTCGGGCAGCCAGGACCTTAGCCAGGATTTTAACATCAGTGCACAATAAGGAGATGGGGCGATATGAGGCGGGGTCCATGGGGTCTTTTCCCTCCTTCGGGATGACAACAATAGTTGCTTACGTCATTGAAGCAGGAAGAGATCCCATAGAAAACGCTTGGTTCAATGTTTTGAGCAGTACCGGCAACACAATATCCCCGTATTTCTTATAAATCTCGATTGGAAGCCCGTCCGGGCCGGGCGACTTCAAGTTTGACATCCCCCCGGCCACATCCATCAACTCCTGTAGGGTAACTGGGGCATCCATTAACTGTCGTTCAGATTCAGGTAAAGTTGGAATAGTTATATTATCTAGGAATAGCGACATATCCCTCTCATCAACAGCTATCTGGGATTTATATAGGGACATATAGAAATCGCTGAAGGTTTTAATTATGATAGTAGGGTCCGCGGAGATGTCGCCCCGATCAGTCCTAACTGCCAGGACCGTCGAGGGAGACATATTCACTTTGACCAACAGGGATAACATACGGCCCACCTTCTCCCCCTCACCAAAATGTATTTGCCGCTGAGTTATACGTTTATCCTCGCTAATCCTTGTAGTGACTAATTTATACTCTTGTTGCTTCTCTAGCCACTTGCTCTGGGATACTGTATTTGGGTTAAGAATATATTCTTGTTCTGCCAGGGTTATAGCCCTTCTAGCTTCCTGCTCCTGCTCCCTCGCCTTACGCTTGAGAAGCAGGAGTATTGGCTTTCCATAGGATGCCGTAGTCTCCAGGCTTCAACTAACCCAGTTTCTCGTAGAAACCGGGCTAGTCTACCCTCCCCTCCATAAGTGCGTTGATGTAGAATGGGAAATCTGTCAATGGATTTATCTAAAACCTCATTATAGTCCCCCATTGCAATTACTGGAACCCCTACTTTGTCTATTATAAATGCAACCAGTTCATAAAGGATCTCTAGTGTAAATGGTGGAGGTACATAAATACTTGCCAAAACCAATGGTTTATCTTCAATTGAACAATGAAGAAAATTAGTGTAGCGACCCTCTGGATCTATTTGTGCTTTATAACAGACAAATTGCAGGATGCTTGCTCCCCTCCATAAGTGCGTTGATGTAGTATGGGAAATCTGTCAATGGAATTATCTAAAACCTCATTATAGTCCCCCATTGCAATTACTGGAACCCCTACTTTGTCTATTATAAATGCAACCAGTTCATAGAGGAAGTGAAAGAGAGAGATAAATCCTGAAAGTATGTTCTATAGGAAAAAAACAATGATGAAAAAAAAGCATTATATCCATTTTCGTTAATGAACGAAAATGGAACAAAATGGCAAGGAGGGACCTTAACCACTTCCCACCCTTCACACCCCTCCCCCCCTCCCTCCCATAGCCTGACAAAAACTATGACGAAAATCAAATCCATTTTCGTTAATGAAACAGACATTTACCCTTGTGAACTTACTTTACCGGTTTTCACGGAGCTATGACTGCTTCCGCTCCCAGCAAGTAAGCAACTGTGTGTACCGTGATGACTGACAGCGGCCAGAGTAGCACTGTGCATTACAGTCAGGCATCCCTAGTCACAACAAGACTGTCCCACCCCCGAGTCACGAGACAACCACCAAACAGGTGCCCACGTCCAGAGCAAAGAGCAGAGCAGACTGTGATTGTGTAGTACATAACAATTACACCAGGCCTGAATCCTCACCTCAGACCACCGTCCGTCCAGAGCACTGTGTGTATTACAGGACTCCTCTGACCACTGGCAGTGGCATCCAAGGCACTGTAGATTTTTACAGGCCAACCCTCAAACCACCATCCAGCACTGTGCAGCATTACAGGCCTTCTCTGACCACTGGCAGTGGCACGATCCAGGGCACTGTGCATTACAGGCCATCCCTCAGACCACCATCCAGCACTGTGCAGCATTAAAGGCCTCCTCTGACCTCTGATTGTGGCATCCAGGGCACTGAGCAATACAGACCTGAGACCACATCCAGCACTGTGCAGCATTACAGGCCTCCTCTGACCACTGGCATCCAGGGCACTGTGCATTACAGGCCATCCAAGTCAGACCGACTGAGACCAGACCACCATCCAACACTGTGTGCAGCATTACAAGCCTCCTCTGACCACTGGCATCCAGAGCACTGTGCAGCATTACAGGCCTCTCAGACCACTGTCCAGATCACTGTGCAGCATTACTGGCCTCCTCGGACCACTGTCCAGAGAGCACTCTGCAGCATTATAGGTTTACTCAGGCCTCCATCCAGAGCACTGTGCATTAGTCTTCCTCCTCACTGTCCACATCCAGATCTCTCCGAGGCAAATTGGGCTCAGACTAAGTCGCTCCTCTTATTTTCCAATCCCCACTGCTGCACAAAGTATACTGAAAATGTCGGCTTCTGTGATTGGTAAAATGAGAAGATCTATGGATGTATTTTACAATTGATCTTAAGCACAACAAGACCCTTTGCAAATCATGTGGAGTGACACTCGCTGGTAGAAATAGAACAAACGTGAAGCGTCATTTGTGGACAACTCATCCTGAAATTCATGCAAAGGTAAGCACAGCACTTAACTCTTTTTATTGGGAACAGTCTTATGTACATTGCAGGGATTTTTTTAACAAACTTTCTTGCAGTCCGATTTCATACCTTTTGTTATTCTGAAGTAATAACTGTTTGTTTGTCTGTCTATGTTGTGCACTTTAGTCACTGAATTTTAATAGGAGTGATTTGATTTCATAATATCTATCGGCTGCTGCTTTCCCCTAATTGAAGTATCTCACCAAAATATACAGTATGTAGAAGGATGTGGTCACTGGAAGGGGCTGGGGCACTGTCAATGTTCGCATGGCACAGGGCACCTAAAGGCCTAAGGCTGGCACTGGGAAGGGCCATACATGTAGTATATTATAGAGAGACAACTTAGAGCTGACTGTGTGGGGTGACAGAGAATGTAAAATCTGAATAACTTGAATTTTTCCCCCTAATTCAACCCCACTGATACAGAAAGTCTCAAATGATGGGTCAAGTCAAGCCAGTGCAACACAGCAAATTATTTGCACTGCTCTTTTAGGTGCTTAAAAAAACAAAATTGACTCTAAGGAACAACAGTTCAGGGAGGAGGCCATAGCAAGATGGATTGGGGGCACTCGATTACCAATCAGAACGATTGAAGATGAGGACTTTGTTAATTAAGCTAACTGTTCCAAAGAAAACTAAAATAAGCAATCTGATTGACAAACAGTATGAAGATGAAAAACAAAAAATTCAACAAGAGACTGGCTGCTGCCCAGAGAGTATCCATTTGCACTGATTTGTGGACCAAAAGAGGACTCTCGTCTGTATTCCTTGCTGTTGAATATAAACCTGAACACATATTGTTGGCCCTTGAACAAGTAGCCCACCCACACACTGCACAGTCAATCAAATCATGTGTGGATAAATGCCTGCAAGAGTGTGACATACCAAAGAGGAAGATCCTTACTGTGATAACAGACAACAGGAGCAATATGGTGGCAGCATTCAAACAAACCGAAGCAGCAACTGACAAACTACCCAGCTCTAGTGAGGAAGACTCCCCCATGACGGAAAGTGACTCTAAGTCCGAAATTGATGATCTGCAGTGAGGCATTTTTATTATTCTTTTATTGATGCCATGGTTGACACCAGTCAATTATCACATGGATATGAGATGATTGATATGGGGGGGCGCTACCTGCTCTACTCTATGGGTGCATCTTTGTTATTTTTCCACTTTATTTGTAGTCTTGTGTAAAAGTATTACCATAAGATGTTAAGTGGTAAAATAATAGAATGGAACAGTAACCTTTTCTATACTTTATGGTTATTTGGCTGTGTTCCACTTGTTCGGTACCAACAGATCGACAAGCACCGGACACCATGTGTGGTGCATACCTTGCAACTTGTGGTCCACATGGTGCAGAAGGAGGCAAGTGTGAAGAGAATACTGGATAAGCAAGATCAATAGTGAACCTCTTCCACAAGTCTTCAATTGCAACACAGAAGCTATTGGAGCATTGTGGCCTTACTCATTTAAATGACTGCCCCACACACTGGTCAAGTACATTCAACATGATTTCATGACTACTCAAACTGAAAGACTCAGTCTGCCAAATAGCAAACATGGGAGGGACAGCTTGCTTCCTAGTGAATGGCAAAAGCTCACATCATTGTATGACCTACTGCTGTTCCTTTTTGCAGAACATACTAAAACCCAGTGTTGGTCATCTTACTTTAAAAAAGTAATTAGTTAAGTTACAAATTAATTCTCCCAAAAAGTAATTGCATTAGTAACTCAGTTACTACATTGGAAAAGTAATTAGTTACGCAGCAAAGTAACTGAATTTTTTAAAATATTCTATACGTGTAACTAAGGGGCGGGTCTAGTATTACTGTAACCAAGGGGTGCATTTATTATTATTGTTATATATCGTGTAACCAAGGGGCTGCTCTATTATTACTCTAACCAAGGGGCAGATCTGTTATAGCGTGTAAGCAAGTGGCGGGTCTATTATTATTATATCGTGTAAGGGGCGGATGGCTACAGAAGAGGGCGAATGTTAAATTAATGGGCAGAGCTCGATATATAACAATAATAATAAATGCGCCCCTTGGTTACAGTAATACTAGACCCGCCCCTTACTTACACGATAGACGCCCCTTGCAGAGTAGCAAGAGCATCAGGAGCGTGCGGCATCGCCTCATACAATTACATGTTAACTGCACCTACACGGTGAGAAGTTCACTCAGAGCTGTTTAGGTTCAGCAATTTTCGGAAGCTCCGTAGTCCTTCGTACTGCGCAAGCCCTGCGCCTGCGCAGTACAGGGGGTCCTTATCCGGCGGGGGAACTTTTTCGGCAGGACACCGGAATTACACTACTGCTATCTAGTGGCGGTAGATGTAATTGGGGTAACTAATCCAAAGTAATGGGAACTGAGTTACCATGAGGGGAAAAGTAATCAGTTAGATTACTCGTTACCCTCTAAAGTAACTGCGTTAGGTAACTCAGTTTATTTTAACTCAGTTACTTACATCACTGCTAAAACCCTCTAGAGTGACACCATGTCCATGTCCCTGGCTGTCCCTGCCCTCTTTGATCTGCTCAGCCACCTTGAGGACTTTAAACAGAACACTAGCTACCAAGACCTTGCCACAATTGCACAGAAATGAAAGGGAGTGTGAACCAATGTTTTGCTTCAATTCTTAGCTGATGAAATGTTCTCGCCACTTGCAGCAGCTGCTTGTTTTGTCAACCCTACTGTCTGTGAAACCCTTGTTGATGTGGTGGTTGAGAATATTCAGGAACTGCTTAAAAAGGCAGAGGAGTATACTGTAAGAAAATCCACATTGCCACACACACAAAGCATGAGAAATTGTCTGAAAAAGATTAGAAGAAGCACCGTCACTGGCATCCACATCTAAGCAGCCAGTCTTTTGGTTTCTTTCTTAACATGTAAAAAATGTGGCGTGCATTTGTATTCAGCCCCCTTTACTCTGATACCCCTAACTAAAATCTAGTGAAACCAATTGCCGTCGGAAGGCACCTAATCAGTAAATAGAGTCCGCATGAGTGTAATTTAATCTCAGTATAAATACAGCTGTTCTGTGAAGCCCTCAGAGGGTTGGCAGAGAATCTTAGTGAACAAACAGCATCATGAAGGCCAAAGAACACACCAGACAGGTCAGGGATAACATTTCGGAGAAGTTATAAGCAGGGTTAGTTTATAAAAAAAATATCCCAACCTTTGAACATCTCATGGAGCACTGTTCAATCCATCATCAAAAAATGGAAAGAGTATGGCACGACTGCAAATCTACTAAGACATGGCCGTCCACCTAAACTGACAGGCCGGGCAAGTAAAGTATTAATCAGAGCAGCAGCCCAGAGGCACATGGTGACTCTGGAGGAGCTGCAGAGATCCACAGCTCAGGTGGGAGAATCTGTCCACAGAACAACTATTAGTCATGCACTCCACAAATCTGGCCCTTATGGAAGAGTGGCAAGAAGAAAGCCATTGTTGAAAGAAAGCCATAAGAATTCCCGTTTGCAGTTTGCAAAAGTCCACATGGTGGACACAGCAAACATGTGGAAAAAGGTGCTCTGGTCAGATGAGACCAAAATGTAACTTTTTGGCCTAAAAGCAAAACGTTATGTGTGGCGGAAAACGAACACTGCACATCACCCTGAACACACGATCCCCACCGCGAGACATGGTGGTGACAGCATCATGTTGTGGGGATGCTTTTCTTCAGCAGGGACAGAAAAGCTGGTCAGAGTTGATGGGAAATGGGTGGGACCAAATATAGGGAAATCTTAGAAGAAAACCTGTTAAGCCCCATACACACGGTCGGAAAATCCAACCACCAAATCCATAGGATTTGGTCCGACGGATTTAGTCCGACACTGGTGTTGCATACACACGGTCGGACAAAGTTGTCGGAAAATCCGATCATTCTGAACGTGGTGACGTTTGTTGCCTACGACGGGACTACGTAGAGGCTAGTAGCCAATAGCTTTGGTCTTGTAATGTGATCTGAGCATGCGTAGCACTTTGTCCGTCGGAATTCGTTACACACGATCGGAATTGGTGTGATCGGACTTTGTTGTCAAAAAATCATTCCAGCAGGAGATAGGACTTTGTCCGTCGGACAATCCGATGGAAACTGTCCGATGGTGCCTACACACGGTCGGAATTTCCGACAACATTGTCCGATAGGACAGAATCCATCGGAAAATCCGACCGTGTGTATGGGGCTTAAGACTGCTAAAGACTTGAGACTGGGACAGAGGTTCACCTTCCAGCAGGACAACGACCCTATATCTACAGCAAGAGCTACAATGGAATGGTTTAGATCAGTGGTCTCCAAACTGCAGCCCTTGGGCCCGATGCCGCCCTCTGCTTGCCTTTACCTGGCCCTTGGGGCACTATTCTTCCTGTTGTCACAAAACACTATTCTGCCAACTGATACCAATAATGGGAGCACTATTTCTCCCAATGATACCAGAGATGGGGCACCGCTCCTCCCTCTAATTCCAAAAGGGGCGATGTTTACTCCCACTGATGCCAAGAAAAATGTCCAGTCCCACTGGCCACAGTCCGGCCCTCGTAAAAAGACTGAAGGACAATAAACTGGCCCTTTGCTTAGAACGTTTGGAGACCCCTGGTTTGGATCAAAGCATATTCATGTGTTAGAATGGCCCAGTCAAAGTCCAGACCTAGATCCAATCGAGAATCTGTGGCAAGACTTGAAACTTAGTTTTAAAGAGGAGAAGTGGGTGTGGCGCTGTTCTAATTTGGAAAAGGCTTGGGTGTGGCCTTTTGAAGCTGGTGATAATACTGTGTTGCACCCTCTGCAGGGTGCAATCCTGTGAAACATCTTGAAGACAAAAAAGTAGACGTCTGAATGACGAAACGCGTATAACGTCTTTGCGTCACTTCCGGTCAGGGTCGAGTTTTATGTTTATGCTTTGATAGTTTGTATCAAATATTGAGTATATATCCTATTTTTTGAATGAAATAAAAAACATTTATGCGCCTCATATGTCTTATGACTAAAAGCTATATTTTTACAGCGTGAGATTGTTAAGCTGGTGTGATTGTTAAGCTGGCCAAAGATGTCTAGAATTTCAAACAAAATTTTTTAGGAAAAGAAAGTGTGTTCATTTTTCTAATCATTAGTTGGTCAAATCGACACTTCGTTTTCGACTGCAGTGAAAAGAATATTCAAAGGAGCAGGATGGAGACATTTTCTCAAACAAACTAATTTCTAACAGTGCAGGTGTTTTTTGTTTTGACTCCATTCCAAAATGAAATACTAAAAGCAATCAAAATCTTTTTTTTTGTTTAATGCTTTAAACATTCAAATTTTCTGAGAGTTTCGTGCAAACTTTCCTAAGACTTTTCTTAAAGGGGTTGTAAAGGTAAATTTTTTTTCACCTTAATGCATTCTATCGCATGGTGTGGAGTACTTGCGGGCACCATGCGATAGAATGCATTAAGGTGAAAAAAAATTTACCTTTACAACCCCTTTAAGAAAAGTCTTAGGAAAGTTTGCACGAAACTCTCAGAAAATTTGAATGTTTAAAGCATTAAACAAAAAAAAAGATTTTGATTGCTTTTGAGGGAGCTTGCATGAAGGTGAGAAGTACTTGCGGGGGGGAGCCGAGACAGCCGCCAAGGGACCCCAGAAGACCAGGTTTGGGGCCACTCTGTGCAAAACGAGCTGCACAGTGGAGGTAAGTATAACATGTTTGTTATTTTAAAAAATAAAAAAATCTCCTTTACAACCCCTTTAAGAATTTTCTTCTGAAATTCTAGCCATCTATGGCCAGCTTAAGTCTCATGAGTTTTGAAATGAAATTTGGTGATGTCATTACTGTGCTGCTCACTGTCCCCTTTGCTGGAGAGAAAGCTGTATTTGAACACCTGCAGTGCAAAATGTCCTTGCCTTAGCTACATTAATTCTGTGGATCTGTGCCTCAGACCACCAGTGATTAGGGGGCAGCTCTAACATAAAGAAGCAAATTCCTGCATGTAACAAAATGTCTCCTTCCACACAGGGACACAGCCATGGGCGTCCGCAGAACTTTTTTCAGGGGGGGGGGCATCATTTTAAGGTCACCCATGCTCTGACCCTTTTCGACAATGTCATTATCACGGTCAGAGACTGCAGACGTAGTACAGGAGATGGTCAGAGACTGCAGACATGGCACAGGAGACTGTCAGAGACTGCATACATGGCCAAAGAGACTGTCAGTGACTGCATACATGGCTCAAGAGACTGTAAGAGACTGCAGACATGGCACAAGAGATGACCAGAGACTGTATACATGGCCCAAGAGACTGTCAAAAACTACATACATGGCTCAAGAGACTCTAAGAGACTGTATACATGTGGGGGCATGACAGAGAGAGACAGGGAGGTGACAGACATAGGGGGTGACAGAAAGAGACATAGGGGGTGACAGAAAGAGACAGGGAGATGACAGAGAGAGACAGAGGGGCGTGGCAGATAGAAAGGGGGTGACAGAGAGAGGGGGTGACAGAAAGAGACAGAGGGGGTGACAGAGAGAGACATAGGGGGGTGACAGAGAGAGACATAGGGGGGTGACAGAGAGACAGAGGGGTGGGGTGACAGAGAGAGTCCCTCAAGTGCCCCTATGTCCCAGTGGTGTGTGTGTAATGCTCAGTACGGTACCTTGCATGCCAGTAGGATGTCCATTATGGCCAGCAGCTGGCAAGACCCGTTTCATTCTGGGTGAGGACAGGGCCGGCAGCCAGCGCTAGGATAAAGACCGAGTGGGGAACAAACTCCTGATCCGATCCCTGATGCCAGGGGGGCACTTGCCCCTACCTGCGGACACCCATGGACACAGTATAACACAATGCATGGTAAGTCAGTACCTCTGTAATTTTTGGCTGCCCCATGAGTTGCCTTAATACTGCATTTAAAAAAGGCACATTAACCCTTTGCAAGGTACTGCAGTAGTTGAAATGGACCCTTTCTGCATTTTTTAAAAAGATGCAAATTTATAGTCCAGAAAGCAGACAGGCAACACTTATGCGTGGCAGGGGTGTGTGACTCATAAGAGAGATTCAAAAGAATTACAAATATCTTTACAGGCAGTTCAGCTTATATATGTATCTCCGCTGTATTGTTAGTTAGAAATAATTCCAACTACCGGTAGATCTTATTTTTTAGATAATCAGCCTAAAACCCACAGCATGCAGAGCATTCAGTGAAGTCATATCCTGAATACAAATAACTGATGATCAGAAGTCCAGATTATAAATTAACAGCTGTATAGTCACATGCATCATTAGCAATAATTAAATCAATTTGGGATTTCATAATAGGCAAATATGCTGAAGATGAAAATTCACAAAGTTCAACACCATTTTCATCTCTGTTTGTGCAGATTCAGGAAGTTTGGCAGAGTGTCCATGATGCCATGCTTGGCCTTTAAGCCTTTCTTCTGCCTCCCACCCTTTGCAACAGTCAGACTGTAAAAAAAATAATGGCAGAGCAGAACTGTTACCATTTCCTTTGTGCATTGGAACTGAACTTGAGTTTACTGGACTGGCTTGTTCCACCCAATTAGACTTTCACAAATAATTTTGAGTAATTAATTATTTATTTGTTGATAATTCTCCTCTAGAAAAATCGACACCTAAAAGATAACTATTTACCACTTCAGCCCCAGAAGATTTTACCCCCTTCCTGACCAGAGCACTTTTTACAATTTGGCACTGCGTCGTTTTAACTGACAATTACGTGGGTCATGCAATGCTGTACAAAAACTAAATTTGCGTCCTTTTTTTTTTTCCCACAAATAGAGCTTTCTTTTAGTGGTATTTGATCACCATTGCGTTTTTTAATTTTTTGCACTATAAACAGAAAAAGAGCGACAATTTTGAAAAAAAAAAACTATTTTTTGCTATAATAAATATCCCCAAAAATGTTTTTAAAAAACAAATGTCTTCATCAGTTTAGGCCAATATATATTCTTCTACATATTTTTGGTAAAAAAAAAAAATGCAATAAGCGTATATTGATTGGTTTGCGCTAAAGTTATAGCAAAACTACAAACTATGAGAAAGATTTATGGCATTTTTATGGCATTTTTTTTCTTTTACTAGTATTGGCGGTGATCTGTAATTTTTAGCAGTGCTGTGACGTTGCGGCAGACAGATCAAATACTTTTGACACATTTTTGGGACCATTGACACTTATACAGCGATCGGTGCTATAAAACTGCACTGATTACTGTGTAAATGTCACTGGTAGGAAAGGGGTTAACGCTAGGGGCGATCAAGGGGTTAAATGTGTGTTCCCTAGATGTGTACTAACTGTATGGGGATGTGGCTGACTGGGGGAGGAGACATAACATTGTTTCTACTTAGGAACAAACGATATGTCTCCTCTCCCTACACACATAAATCCCCATGCTGGCGCTGGTGCCCACGATCACACGTGGCCGGCGGCCAGAATACATTTTGGCTTACATTTATGACAAAATTAGATTTTATTGGATTTCTTTTAAAATAGAATAAAGAAAATATATATTTTTTTCCCAAATTTCTGCTAATTTTTCCGCTTATATCGCAAAAAATAAAAAACGGAGTCGTGAATAAATACCACCAAAAGAAAGCTCTATTTGTGCGAACAAAATGATAAAATTTTAATTTGGGTACAGCGTAGCATGACCACACAATTGTCATTGAAAGTGCGAGAGCGATGAAAGCTGAAAATTGGTCTGGAAGGGGGCGAAAGTGCCCAGTATTGAGGTGGTTAATGATGCATTAACGATATTGTGTAACAATAAAAATGAAAAATTCCTTTAACCTCCCTGGCGGTATTCACGGGTGCGGCTCAGGGTGAATTTTCAGTACCAAAAGTGGTAACCCGAGCCACACTCTGGATCGCATTTCCCAGGATCCAGGTACAGTTACTTACATTACCCAGGATCCTGCGATGTCTCCCCGCTGTGTGTGCGCGAGCCGTGTCTCTGCTTGATTCATCACAGCGTCAACCTCCATTCCCTGTGAGCACGGCGCGAAATTCAAAAAATTTAAAAAACACAATACATACAGTACACTTTAATCTTACAGATTACATTGCTGTATCAAATAATTTCACATCCTTTTTGTCCCTAGTGGTTTGTCCAGTGCCCTGCATGCAGTTTTATATTATAAATACTGTCCTTTCTGCCCGGAAACTGGAGATTGTCCATAGCAACCATAAAGCGTCCCTTTACATCAAAAGCGGTTTTAGACCAGCTAGAAAACAGTGATAATAAATTAGAATCACTTGCAGAATTGAGCGATAGTGATTTGTGGGGAAATCCGTCATCAAACATTGAAAGTAATGACAGCGACAATTCAGCAACTGAGAAAATTTCAGTGTTTTTGATTTGATTACATTATTGAATCATTTTTATTATTATTATATTATTATTTATTTATTATTATTTGTTATAATTATTTATAGTTATTTATTATATTATAATTTATGATTTCGTGTTTCAAACTTTATCATACCTGGGATGTCTACTAGACTCTTGTTTGGACATATTTAAGTGTGTTATTCCTAAGAATTACAGGCCTACAATATAAAACGCCAAATTTCCATGCAAAACATTGTACCGCTTTGAGCATCAAAAATCTAAAATAATCATAACGCCAGGGAGGTTAAATATAGTGCTTGGGGGGTCCTCTTAGTCTGCCTGTAAAGTGGCACATCTGTACCATCTATAGAACCTGACATTTATAAAGAAAAAAAAAGAATGACATTAATTTCCGGCAATACAATACCATTGCTGGCAATACAAAAATGCTAAGAAAAACTGTGTGGGGGTCCCCCCCCTCAATCCATACAAGGGCCTGATATGGATTTTGAGGGAAACCCTACACCAAAATAAAAAAATAAACGGCGTGGGGGCCCCCCAAAATCCATACCAGACCCTTATCCGAGCAGCCCGGCAGGTCAAGAAAGGGGGCCCCTTACCTATTTAAGAGCTGTCAGATGGCGGAGCAGGTAGATGGCGGGTACCCTTTGTCACGGGCGGAGCATTTCTTCATCTTTTTTTAGGTTGGGCTGTGGTATTGGCGTTGTGATTAACGATGGATCTAAATTGAGGGACATTGTTTTTCTATTTTTAATAAAGGAATTGTCAATTGTTTTTTATTTATTTTTGACTGACTTTTTTGGTGAATGGGTATGGGTACTTTATACTACAATAGTCATTTACATAGGGGGGCAGGATCTGGGGACCCCCTTGTTAAAGAGGACTTCCAGATTCTGATAAACCCCTGCCCGCAGACCCCCACAACCACAGCCCATGGGTTGCAGGGAAGAGGCCTTTGGGGTGGGGGGGATGTGGCCTATTATGGTTCAGGAGGGGGGGCGCTCGCTCCCCCCTTTCCTGGCCTGCTGGGCTGTATGCTTGGTTAAGGGTCTGGTATGGGTTTTGGTGGGGATTTTGGTGTGCGGTTCCTCTTAAAATCCATACCAGACCCAAAGGGCTAGGTTTGGATTGTGGGGACCCCATGTCATTTGTTTTCACATTTTTCTATTGCCGTTAATTTTTTTTTTTTCATGCAGCTGTCAGCGGGGAAGCCCATTGACAGCTGATGGCAGCTGATGGCTGATCCTTTGATAAGGATGCAGTGGCACACTCCTTAAAAACAAGCTATTCACTATGCCCTGATTGGGCAAAGCTTTGCCCAATCACCGCTTAGAATGTATTGTGCTAAACGCAGTGCATTGGGGGGCACTTGGCAGGCACCCATCAAGTGCCCCACAAGTTCGGGTGTTTGCCAAATGGGCTACGATGTTCGGGCCGAACTTTTGCTTGGCTCGAACTGTTCACCAAACTCTAGCCACCAATGAGCATTACAGAAAACTTTGATTAGAGGGCAGAGACAATGAGAATAGCCTCAATTTATTGCACCCTGATGAAAGTTGCGTTCACACCGTTGCTTAATGTAGCCTTATGAAGACACCATGTACATATCTTTAGAATGTGTCAGTAATATTCAACTTGCAGGTTGAATACACCATCCAATTTCAGAAAAAGAAAAGGAAAAAGAGGGAGGTAGGCACCATCAGCTACACTCATGGCTGATCAAATATACATAGAGAAGGCAAAGGAGGTTTAAGATAGGAAAAAAGGACTAATGCCGCGTACACACGAGCGGATTTTCAGTCGCAAAAATCTTGGATGGTTTTTCCGATGGAATTCCACTCAAGCTTGGCTTGCATACACACGGTCATACAAAAGTTCTCTGAACTTTCGACCGTCAAGAACGCGGTGACGCACAACACTATGACGAGCAGAGAAAATTAAGTTCAATGCATCCGAGCACGCGTCGAATTGTTTCCAAGCATGCGTAGGAATTTTGCGCATCGGAATTGCTACAGACGATCGGAATTTCTGATCGGAACTTTTTCCGACTGAAAAATTGATAACCTGCTGAATTTCGCCAGCAAAAGTCCGATGGAGCATACACACGATCGCCAGCTTTTCTGACCAAAAGCTCTCATCAGACTTTTGCTGGAGGAATTAGAGCATTAGAGAAGAGAATGGAAAAAAGGAGAAATTTCAAGAAAAGACAAAGAGAAAGAGCGAGAGAGGATAAAGAGTAGAGGGAGAGAGGTAAAAAAAAAGGGGGGAGGGGAGGTGGGGCAAAACCAAAAATAGAAGGGATAATGTAGGGGAGGGAAGAGGCTACCACATAATGTGATAAGAAAAAAATCTCATGCACAGAGAGCTTTAGAAGGGGCCTCTCTCCAATACTACTTTGACTTCAACAGATTGGGCAAAAAGCTGTCACATCGTCAAGAAAGAATCTTTGTACACAGTATAGTTTTATGTCTTAAAGTGGAAGTGGTTTGCCAACTCCAAAGAAACTGGTAGTAAACCGCACCTATTTTTTTTATTTAAACCCTGCAAGGTAAAGGCATAATGTGCTAGTATGCATCGCATACTAGCACATTATCAAATACTTACCTTAGAATGAAGCTTTCCAGCTCCGCGCTGTCACCTCTGACAGGCGCTTCCATCTTCACCTGGATTTACTTGCGTCTTCTGGCCACATGATTGGCTGCGCCGTGATGACATCACTCCCGCGCATGCGCATGGTAGCCATGGACAGTGGTGTGGAGCTCTGAAGGGACGGCATGGGTATACCATCCCTTCAGAGCGCAAGCGCCAGTGACCTCACTGGCTGAATGCAGTGTGAATATCTCCTAAACCATGTAGGTTTAGGGGTTTTTCACTGTACCTACTTGGTTAGCCTTATTATAGTCTTACCTGTAGATACAAGTAAAAAATAAGAGTTTACTTCCAGTTTAATATCTGTCTGTAGTTCAGTTCTAACTTTTTGAAATGGAATATTACCATGAATCTGTACTCAAGCTCAACAACAATGTATAATGGATTAGCTTCAAGTTATAGTATAATCATAAAAAATATAGCCTCTGTTGAATCCTGATGTAAAGCCTTTATCTTTGTACAGTTATTTTTAAGAGCTACAAATAAAAGAATAAACTAATCACAAAAAAAGATAACTTGGTTTATTTTAGCACTCTCAGAAGCACAGTTTACTTATATTATTATTGACAGACACATCAAATTTCCTCTTATCCATATATCCTTTGAGTGCTCCTCACTGTACCAACAGCTTGTCAATAATTCTGAGCTATAAACCTGCTAATGGTAGCCTGTTGCCATTAAAGAATAGAAGTGGTTGATTTTCTCAGAATACAAAAATATACTGCTAATTATTTGTAATATGGATTTTCAATACCTTCTTCTCAGAAAAAAGGAACTTGCTTCTTCTATAAATTACCAGCCTTAGTAGGAGAGGTTATTTATTAAATCTGTCATGAGCATTTTACAATGTTTACCTGGGAAACTCAGTGACAGAATCTGTTGTCAAGTCAATAAAAGTGGGAAAAGAAGCCAGGGACACATATCTTGTCTACTGTAAGAACTATAGTAGACGGTTCTAGAATGTACTAGAGAAAGTAATTGGATAAACATTTCAGTCTTGATTCTGCTTTCTTTTCTTCTTGTGGTCATATAACATCCAGCAACCATGTAGGGCCCCTTTGGTGATCATGTTAAAACTCCTTCCTAGTTGCATAAAAAAATAAAATGTATGCCGGGAAGGTAGAGTACTCTGTAATAAAGAAAACCATGGAGTGGACCTAGCACTGTACCAAACCAGCCGTGTCTGATAAAACCATGCTGTATGAACTATTATGATGCCTGTTGCACTCATAAAGAAGAGTTACAAAAGAAGCAGACTGAGCCTTGTTATTCCAGTGGCCTATACCTTGGCATCAAAAAGATGTGAACACTGGCACAGCTAGAGGACAAGAGGACAGGTGGTGAATGGGAGAAGGAAGGTTGGCTCTTCTGCCAGTAGTCACAGGCTTCCAACTGACCCAGTCTGGAACCACTGTATTGAATCGGGGTTGCAGACAACTCGGTTGCATATGAATCAATATCAATTGTACCAGCAGCAGGAATGTGTACATCAAGATCAAAAGAATATTCTTTCCTTGCTAAATAGCCAGCAGGAACTTATTTTATTATGACAAGTTTTACGCTAGGCAAATCACGTTCGCTGAGATTGACTGCGTCATTCTTTGAGAAAGTGCAGTGTTGCTGGTACAAAAAAATTGCTTTGGTGGAGATGAGCCGAGCCAGCACCTAAGATGTGATTGTGGAGCCTGATCTCACCTAGAGCAGCATGTGAAATATTTGACATCTGTAGCATAGTAGTCATTTTGCCAATGGACTTAGCATCGAATCACTATTTTGGATACCCAGACAACCCTGTTCCATAATATTAATGCAGTTCCCATACCGTGAAATGTGAGCCAGAGTTCAGGAAATTAGTCTAACCCCCCCCCCCCCTCCAGCTGAAAGGTTTCCATGCAGGCCTCTTGGTGATGGGTGGTCAGCAAGATAGGTCACACAAGAGGAAGGGATGTCAGGGAGAGGTGGCACCAGTCATGAAGATTATGGGATCTTCTGGAACTCATACTTACCTCCTGGGGTGGGATACACTAAACAACTCACCTGTTTGACCTGGTTGGAACGGTTTGTATCCCATCAGATGCAAATGGAATTTTGGTGAAAGCTGATTGGGAGCACCTCAGGATACCCAACAAATGTTGGGACAAATCTGGTGACACTCCCTTGGCACAGGAATTGAAAATATACTTTAGGGAATTCAGTCTTGGGAGGCACACTTTTAAGAACAAAGTTCTGCTGGTGCACCCAAAGGAGGGGGGTGTCATTTTAGCTGTTATCTGAAAACACCTTAAAAAGGGCCAACTGGTCTGCATGTCAGACTCTAGATAGTTTGTGTGGGTTTTCAAACATTATTATGCTGTTTATGTAGCATTTTGTTGCAAAGTGTGAAAATTGTAATCTTGAGCATTGTAAATAATTTTCTTATTTAGGTTTAATGTGATATTATTCATGTGTTGCTGTTTGCTTCATAGTGTGTTGCTCGATTTAGTGGCCCGGGGATGGGCCAAGGAAAAAGTGGGGGAGGAATGTACGGCCTCTTTGGTGCCCATGGTGGATTTGGGGTGGCATTGGTTTACCCCCCTTCCCCAAGGACTAACACTGTATTGAACCAACCACGGGTAGGCAGGTGCAGTCTATTTGCTCCACTACAGGTGGCACCCTTACACAGAGGCACCACAGTTGGGACGAAGTCAAGGGAAACACCATTCCTCTGTTTTCCTGGGGCACTCGGGAAGCACCCGATTGGATGCTGATGTCCCATGGGACTCCAGCAGTCATCTTGACCCACTTAAGGCCCTGGCTCCCAGGTTTGGCGCACTTTTGGTAAGTTGGTAGAGTAGGGACAAGTAGGGACAGTACTAGCAATAGGGAAAAGTTCCTGATGAGGAGGGAAAACTTAGGGTTGCAATTCCTTTGGACACCTTTCCATTTGGGGCACTGGGCAGCCAGACCACGTTCTTCCCTCTTACCAGACGCTGTCAACCTGGCTGATACCTGTCATCTTCACATAATTGGAATTTGTGAGTATACCTAGGTGGGCAGGCATCCTTCTGGGTTGTTGTGAACTGTCGTTGCTTTACTTCTATACAAGTTTTCTATTACACTTGTCTCTGTGGGTTACTGTTGCCGTACACGCTGCACCCAGTCTGAGTATTTTCGATTGGTGGATTAGTGGATTAGTGGGGAGCCCTTTATGCTCAGACTGGTGTGTTATCAGTGGGGCAAAATGTATAAGTTCATTGCAGGTCATGTAAAAACAATTACAAAAAAGTCCACCAAAGAATATCCAAGTAGTACAGCAAACTCCAGTGTGCAGAAAAAACGCTTCCTTTTTCTCCTTAATGCTCTCTCAATTTGTGTTATGTTTAAATACATCCCATTGGACGATAGATTGTATTTTATATGGATTTTACACTATGAGATCCAGAATGTGTCCTTACGCATTCTTGCACGGCGTGTTTTTGACAGCCACTTTACTTCAATGGGCTGCCAAACATACGGAAAAGTGCAAAAGTTATGGCAGGTACGGTTTTTAAAATCACGCCACAGCAGTGGGGCATTTTGATCATATTTTTATTGCAGTATTTTTTCTAATAAAATAAATTTTTTGGTAACCCAAGTCGTATTCTCAAAGTTTTTTCTTTTTCTTATGCTTTGTACCATACATCAAAAAAAGCAAGAAAACTGTTGCATAGCTTTCATAAATTTGGTGTAGGACTTTCTAATACATCCATAACACCTGAAAAGTGTTGCAAATGCTTTATTGAATTGCCCCCAATTGTGTGTGTCTCTGGGGGAAGGGAGAGGAAGTGCTCACATCTCCTCTAAAGGGCATATTCTAAAAGTCCAACATCCAGATGTATTCTTTATTTCGTTTGCTTTCCAATAAAGCTTTTCAGTTCCTAAACTATTGAACCCTGTATATAACAAATTTAAACATGCAATCTCTATATCAGGCTGGCAGGCACTAAGGGGTGAACTAAAACTCAAATTACTTCCTGTATTCTTATTTTATATATGTATAGGATAGGAAAGAATCTAATGATTATGGTTATATTTCCTCTATTATGCAAACAACTTTTTTTCTCTAGAATCTTTTTCATTGAGAGCACGCAGCTATTACATGTACATATCACTGGGCTGCCCTTTACAATTTTTAATTGATTGAACAGTGAAGTTAAATCATTCCCAGAATTTCCCAAGGGGATAAAACAATGCTCTTTTAATATGAGCATTGCAGCAATTAATGTTCAGACTTTTTAGAAATCTAGGCTTAGTGGAATTGAAAATATAAAAGGATCAACTGGAAATCTGGATTAACCAGCCAATGGACTCTTATGCCGTGTACACACGGTTGGAATTCTCATGGGAAAAAGCTCTGATGGTTTTCCCGTCGGAATTCCGACAGAATTTCGCTCAAACTGTCTTGCCTACACACGGTCACACCAAATTCCGACGGTCTGTAACACAGCAGCATAAAACACGTTCAACAGCACTATAGAAGGGAAGTTTAATGCTTCCGAGCATGCGTCGAATTGTTTCCGAGCATGCGCCGGAATTTTACGTGTCGGAATTGCATACACACGATCGGAAAATCCGATAGAAAGGTTTTCCGTCGGAAAAATTGAGAACAGGTTCTCAATTCAAAGTCCGTCGGAAATTCCGACTGAAAAGGACCGATGGGCATACACACGGTCGGAAAATCCATTGACAAGATCCCATCGGACTGTTTCCATCGGAAATTCCGACCGTGTGTACGCCACATTACACTATACAAATCACTATACATATGCATTTGTTGAAGTTGTGTTCTCACAGTGAGAAGGTTGTTGAATGTGTTTTTGTCATTTATAATTGGATTTATGCCGCGTACACACAAGCGGAATGTCCAACAGAAAAAGTCAGACGGAAGCTTTTCATCATATATTCCGATCGTGTGTATGCCTCATCTGACTTTTTTTTCCGAAAATTCTGACGGACCTAGAAATGGAACATATTCTAAATATTTCCGACGGAACCAATTCCTATCGGGAAAACCACTCGTCTGTATGCTGGACTAAAAACGACGCATGCTCTGAAGCAAATACGAGACTGAAGCTATTGGCTACTGGCTATTGAACTTCCTTTTTCAAGTCCCGTTGTACGTGTTGGACGTCACCGCGATCTTGACGTTCGGACTTTGGTGTAATCGTGTGTAGGCAAGATAGTTTCAGCGGAATTCCGTCGGAACTCCGTCTGAAAAACCTTCAGAGTTTATTCCGACGAGAAAAACGGTCGTGTGTACAGGGCATTAGTCTTTGAGTGTACTGAATAAAAGTTGGCTATTGTTTATTACATAAAATTTGCTTTTAGTGGGATCAAAGTAGAAATTGGAACGGTATAATAGACACATTCTTTAACCACAAAGCATAATCCATATACATTTATACATATATACAATATATGTAAATTGATGTCTATTCCTATATTAAGTAATTGGGAATGGTACTTAATGATATAATCCTTTCATGGCTTTCTCAAGCTACATTCTTGTTTCAAAGTATTGAAGCCAGACAATCAGTATAACGGCTGGTGGACTAGCATTTTCAGCATGGAGTCCACAATGTCAGCCTTCCAATTTATTTTAGGAAAGGAATACTATAATGATAAGAAAATCAGCTTGAAGCAATATTGACCACTTCACCTCTGGAAGGTTTACTGACCAGGCCATTTTTTTATATACGGCACTGCGTTATTTTAACTGACAATTGCATGGTCGTAATAAGGCTGTACCCAAACAAAATTGATGTCCCTTTTTTCCCCACAAATAGAGCTTTCTTTTGGTGTTATTTGATCACCTCTGCGTTTTTTTTTCTTTGCTCTAGAAACAAAAACGACCGACAATTTTGAAAATAATATATATTTTTTACTTTCTGCTCTAAAACAAATCCAATAAAAAAAATTTAAAAAAATCTAATTTCTTCATCAATTTAGGCCAATATGTATTCTGCTACATATTTTTGGTAAAAAAAATACCATATTGGTTGATTGCTTTGTGCAAAAGGTACAGCGTCTACAAACTATGGGATATTTTTATTTATTTATTTGTTTTTTTTTATAGTAATAGTAATAGCAGCGATCAGCGACTTACAACGGGACTGTGATATTGCGGCGGACAAAACGGACACCTAACTGACACTTCTTTGGGGACCAGTGACACTAATACAGTGATCAGTGCTACAAATATGCACTGACATTGTACCAATGACACTGGCTGGGAAGGGGTTCACATCAGGAGCGATCAAAGGGTCAAATGTGTGCCTGACAAGTGCTTGGTTACTGTGGGGGATGTGCTTTTACTACTTCTGCTACACAGGAACACAGGATCCATGTCTTTTGTACTCACAGAATGTCAGTCTGCCTTTTTAACAGAGGCAGACTGTCATTCTGTCAGTGTAATGATCGACGGGTCCAGGCAGACATTGGGTCCGTGGGACCCCCTGATCAGCTTTCACAGCGGGAATCATGTATATGTAACCAAAAATGTAATATATTGTAGTTTACCAATCATTGAATGTGGTAGCTACATTAATTTTATTATTTTTTTTGTCTTTTTTCCCTCTGTTTTCACCTGGTGACCTGGCCAGTAAAATACCTCCTGTATTAGAGTGCCCCCTCGCTGGATGGAGGAGCAAAGGGGGCACCTTTGGACAGTAGCACTGTAAGTCCAGGGGGGGGGGGGAGTGTGAGATGTGCTATTGGATTTAAATACACTAACAAATTGAAACCAAACTGCAGGTAATATTTTATAAGCAGCAAAGGGAGAGGGCCAGTTAGCCACTGGTCTTGAAGACCAAAAGTGCTGCCAACATCACAAAAAGTTTCAAATAGAAAGAATAATTCCCCCAATGGGGGCTTTAGAGGCAGACTAAGGGAGTACGTTAGAGGCATAACAAGGGATGTAGTAAAATGTAACAAAATTCTATTGGTTTACAATTCTAAATAGTATAGTCCAAAGGGGGCAAATACACATTACATGATGAAAACATATAGCATGATGACACATATACTGTAAGAACAAAGAACACCCATGTCATCTAATATGCTGGAGCACCAAGCTGTTCAGATGGTTAAAGGCCAGATGATACAGGGTGTTCACAGCTGGACCCAACGTGTTTCGGAAATATTTGTTTATTCCTTCTTCGGGGGAATAGAAAAAGGGTGCTAGACATAAATGATCATCATGTGTAAAAACAACATATGTATGAGAATAGCATGCTCCAACAGAAGGTAATGTCATGCCCAGAAAGCCTGAGGTAGGTGTAGCCAAGTTGCAGAAACTGCCTGCACATACAGGGATCGTAAACAGTGAGCAAGGTATTTCACACAGATCAGGGGGAATTTTATCGGACAAACGGTACACCTGGTGTGGTGACTGATGGAGCCTTTATAAATCTATTTATAAATGATATTGGGTCTTGGATTAAAACTACCCTTTCAGTCTTTGCAGATGACACTAAGCTATGCAGTGGAATAACGTCCTTTCAGGATTTCTCCAACTTACAAGCCGACCTCAATGCACTGTTTCATTTGGCAACTATGTGGCAAATGAGGTTTAACGTTGATAAATGTAAAGTTAAGCACTTGGGGCTAAGAATATGCATGATTCATACATACTATGGTGTTTTGCTTGCGTCTATCTAGCAAGGTTACATTATGGTATAAGCAAGGAAGCTGAGACCTCTGCAGAGTGTAAATGTGCTTTTACTATACAAAATGCTGTACATACAAAACTATTACAATATTAGGAATACAATGCAAGACTGACAAATATCTATAACAAGCAAAATGCCTAGCAAATAAATAGCATATGCTCTGTAACATCGGAAATACACTTAAAAGTTACTTAGCTCCAGTTACTGTGTTTGTGATCTCCGTTGACAATGAGGCTTCTGGAGATCAGGCACCTTCTTATTCACTGTTTACAGATTCTTCCTCCTGCTATGGTGTTAATCCATGTTGTGGTGGTCCCTGGTCTTACAGACTGTCCTTGGTTCTAATGCATGATGAGTGGCCCCCAGCTTATGCCTGGCAACCTTTATATAGCTCAAGTTGTTTTCTATAACAACCGACTAACAGTCATTCTTTCAGTTTGAGAGACCCTCTCTTACCTGTTTACTGTAGCTATAGAGACAATAGCCTATTCAAACTGTCAATTGAATACAAAAATGGTATCTACGTTCCCATTATATCCAACAGAATTTCTTTGAGAAACATCTACTAAGCCAAAACCTGACAGTAATCTGATTTCTATGACCAACTACTATTGTAATATTGTCCCATGTAATGTTATATCTGATTAATATTAAAAAAATCATATTTTAACAAACACAACACATAGGGGAGTACATAGACACAAGAGAGAGAAGCACCTCTAAGTGTAGCACTACACTTGGAGGCTCTTCTCTCTCTTGTATCTATAGCCACTGCCAGAATCTGCTTCAGGTTCTTAAAGCCATTGTATACCCACAAACCAAAAAAAAACATGTAAAGCAAAGGCATAATGAGCTAGTATGCATGGCATACTAGCTCATTATGAAATACTTACCTTAGAACAAGGAGTGGGAGTACTCTGTTCCGGCTGGACCTTCACTGCGCATGCACCGCTTACGTCAGCGGCTGTATGCAGGTGTAGGTTTAGGAGATATTCATTTTAACTACAGGTAAGCCTTATTATAGGCTTACCTGTAGGTAAAAATGTCAAAAAGGGGTATACAACTGCTTTAACTAGGAAGCTACCATTTGTGGATGGACTATCACTACCACTATAAAACATTGAGACAGTCTATGTCTCCCCCATGCAAAGAAAAAATGGGCGGGACTTTGAATGGGGCACAAAAGACATCTCTATCCCTATATTGGTTACTAAGGGTCTTTAAATGAAGCATATGACAGACCATAAAATGTATAAGCGTATTTATTGTCAAAAAGTATATCTAGCACATAACATGTACATGCAGAATTCATATATGTACAAAAAATTGTCAGGGAATATATCTAGCACATAATATATACATGCAAAATTCATATATGTGCAAAATATGAATACATTAAATTATATATATATATATATATATATATATATATATATATATATATATATATATATATATATATATATACACACACATATAATGCGTTGGTGTCAAAGCACATGCCGGTGGCTGGTATACTGGGCTCCATATGATGAGTAAGAAATAATAATAATTAAAACTGTAGGAATATAAAAAGAACATGGTAGTTTGAAGTGTCCAATCCTGCAAAACTTACGTAGAGCTAATAAGTAGAACATACAGTATGGTCCAAACAGGAACCCGTGGGGTAGCCTGCTCCGGGAGCTGAGGTAAGAGACCCGCAAGCAACACAAGCGCACACAAGATATCCCACAAAGTAGAGACCTCCATAGGTACTGAGTGATGGCGCATAGCCCCAAAGTCTGTAAAAAATGTATAAATAGTGAGAATCTCACATATGAAATAATACTAATAAAAGTGGGGGTGAGCTCCTAGCAACATAGAAAATTGTGGAAGTATATAAAGTGTAAAGATGTAAAGGTAATTCAGATGGTGTGGAGAGAGACCGGGCTAGATGGTGAACAGAAAACCAAAGGTGTGCAGGGTAATATAAAAGTCCACATGCTCGATACCCATAGGGGCAGAGATATGATAAGAAAAATATGCTGAATGAGTGCACAAACCACCATAGCATGGCCAACAGAGATTACCTCCTGCTATTGTGTAGATGAATGTATCCACCACGTGGATATATGTGTGTGGAAATTTCAAAGCCACCTCAATTATGATGCTTCCACTGTTTAATAGAGAATAATGCCAAACTTCTTGTTGACATGGAGTTTTATGTTTTTTTTCTCTTTTAATAATTAGCTACTGTTTATAATTTCTTACCTGCTAAGGCAGTGTTTCTCAACTCCACTCCTCAAGGCACCCCAACAGGTCATGTTTTCAGGCTTTCCATTATTTTGCACAGGTGATTTGATCAGTTTCACTGCCTTAGTAATATAACCACAGCCTTTTCATCTGAGGGAAATCCTGAAAAAATGACCTGTTGGGGTGCCTTGAGCACTGGAGTTGAGAAACACTGTGCTAAGGTACCAAGGTGAGCTGGCAATATATGTGTTATGTGTATATGGGTTTGTATAAGGTTGGCCACATATGAATCTGTTTTTTCAATCAGTCAGCAGCCTTTTCGAAAAAAACTGAACTGATTCCCACACAAGCGAGGTGGATGGAGGAATTGTACTCTGAATGGCTGCAGGTTGATCAAACAAAAATTTTCCAACAACTACGTTTGTGAGAAATTGATCATAAGACCAACTTCACATGAAAGGGAATGGCCATGGATGGATCAAAATTTCGATCCATCTATGGCCAGCTTAAGTACTATTAGTTCTTCCGAAACTGACCCACGCCTGTTATTGTAAAGAGGAAAAATTAGACTGGAAGGGCTGTGGTGGTTTGGCATACTCTCTCTAAAGGACTAATATTTAAAGGGAAGAACAATAGATGACAGTTTTAAAATGTAGAGAGGTACTTTACTTGGTACTTGACCCAAATGAGCATAATTAAACTCATCACAGTATTTTTCATGATTGACACTGCAGGCCCTGGGATTTACAAAATTTGTGTGCTGAGCTCCCATGTGTGGCCACAAAAATCAAAAGACTGGATTTATAATCTTTGACATTCCTGCCAGGAATCCTTGCTGGCATAAATAATGTGCATTTATATGCCCTGAGGCTGATTGCTTTCCTCCACTGCACAGCATTTATGATGCAAATGTGCACCGGAGCAGATCTGAACAGCTTTAAGCTGGTTCATTGATTAACTTCGCTAATACTTTCCAACTGCTCCGTGAAGCATTCTGAGCTTCAAGAGATTCCTATTTATCTCTGCCTGCTTTCAACTATTATTATCAGAGTTATTGTAAGCTGCTGGAACATGTGTCAGACTGCTCTCCTTTAACATTTATTCATCTTTTTATCCCCCCCCCCCCCCCCCCTTGTTAGTAAATCTGGAGAAACAGCTATATTTACACACATCTTAAAATGACGACCTACAGTAGAAAAGATTTAAAGGGATTTTTGGGCAAATTTTTATATTAGCAGTAACAATTTTTCTTCAACTGAAGGCGCCAGAGGGTTATCATATCATTTGTCCACTTTGTAGAATGACTCTAATATATTTCAAGAGATCATTGAAAAATAAGTCCAATGAGAAACATGCATAATGTACATGACATAATGTATCTTCAAAGTGGTGTAACGACCATTAAGAAAATATAAACCCAGCTATATCCCTCATATACTGATACTACAGTATGTCTAAAAATTCTACATTACTAGTGCTTATGTTGATGGGTGTTCTAGTCAAACACTGCATTTTACATTCATGTTCATGTAGCTGTGTTCTAATGTAAACCACAGCATCAGTTCCTGCCTGGCCTATAGTCAAATGACGACCAGGTGGGACCACTCTAGATCGGGATGGAGGTCATATGACATCCTCCCCAGAACGCGTCTTGTGCACGCCCCAGGGGCCATGCTGTTGCGTGATCTGTCAGCCGATGTGTTTACTGGGCACAGCGGATGACAGATCAGTGTACCCGCCCGCTGCTGGTACCATGCGATCACTGTGACCAATCACAGCAGATCACGTGACAATTGTACACCATGGGTGGCTTCCATTCATGCCATTTATTGTGTACTATTGTGTTGCTTGCTGTTATTGGTCACAGTAATCACACGGTACAGACAGGGCCAATCATAACCCATCTGTACCATGTGATTAGCTGAATTAATCAATTTCATAAAAAAAAAAAAAAACGGTTCTTTATAACAGTGATATTCACTGTTATAAGCGTTCATGGTGTGAAAAAAAAGAATAGAATGCATTAAGATAAAAAAACCTTCTGCCTTTACACTCACTTTAAGTAATAGGATGTACATGATGTACATGAACGGTAAGGTAGATAAAAAGAAAATTTTTATTGGTACAAGTCAAAAAGTTTAAAAAACAAACACATGGCATGAAAACTACTAATACACTAACTGTAGAAGATGTGATAGTTGATACAATATATCTTCCTCCACCTGACGTGTTTCACAGAAACCAAGTCTCCTTCATCAGGGCATGGGCATCCGCAGAACTTTTTTCAGGTGGGGCATCATTTTAAGGTCACGCATGCAATATAAAAAGATGTACATTTTCTAGGCTATATTGGGAGCAAAGTGAAGTCTGAAGCGCAGACGGAGGGTGATGACGTCACTGGTAGGCGCAACTGGTTTCCTGAGCGTACAGGCTGAGATGACATGACAGCCGCGCTGTCATGTTGCAGAGTCTCAGCCATGTCATCTCAGCCTGTACGCTCACGAAACCGGTCGTGCCTACCTGTGACGTCATCACATTCCGCCTGCACTTCAGACCTCGCTTTTGTGTCCCAGCCAGCAGGAGGATTTGACGAACCTGACGATCATCCCCATGTTCAGGATCAATTTTATTCAAGGCTCACCAATTACTCCTTAAATGTGAGTTGCCTGTGTATACATATTTTTGTGATTAAAATAGTTTTTATCTCTACACCCAGAGGCGCCTCTTTCCTTGTATTCTTCTGCAGATTTCGGAACGCGGTTTCTGTTCCTCCCTGAATTTGATTAATTTTCATTTTTCCCTTGCCAATTGGACTATTTCTATACAGACTTTGTATGGACTATTTATGGCATGGACGTTGTTTTGATTGACTGTTCTAATTTATACAGATCCATGTCATCTAGCACTGTGGGAAATTTCTGATCTAGTTTTTTTGCGCATTTACTTGTATATTACAAGTTATAGGACCATGGTCCCCAAGAGTAGAAAAAGCTAACTTTTTAGCCAATATCAAGATAACGAATAAATTTCACCAGAACAAAGTGTGAATAAAAAATATTATTTCCAGCAGTCTCAGCGGGATTAATTTTTAAACAAATGATTTATATATATCCTGCTATTGAATAGACTAGATTGAACAAACATTTTCATCTCTGCATTTTAAAAGTTCCCCTACAACAAATATCTGAACCTTTCCTACTTGCATGGAAAAATATAGTTTAAAAAACTGCAGAGTCAGTTCTCAGATCAAGTGTCAGGATTTGTATGTCAAATGAATATTGTAGAGGCAGAATAAAGTACTGTATATACTCGAGTATAAGCTGACCCAAATATAAGCTGAGGCACCTAATTTTACCACAAACAACTGGGAAAACTTATTGACTCGAGTATAAGCCTAGGTGAGAAATGCACAGCTACTGTAAGTGGAAAAGAGGGTCAACAATGCCAATTTGCAGCCTCGCTGTGCCCATTTGCAGCCATAGGTCCCCCAAACTTCAAACTTGGTAGTTAAGGGTTCCTAAATGCCCACTAGCTGCAGCCAGTCTCTGGACCCAAAGGGTCCCGGAATGACATTGCTGCAGATGGACACAGTTGACTGATTTTGGGGCCCTGTATCTCGGGGTCACTTGGTGCTAGGAACCCCATCTTTGGATATGTTGTAGTGCTAGTCCACTGGGTTTGAATACCAAATTTGGGGTTCCTAGCACCAAGTGTCCCCGAGATATGGGGCCGCAAAGTCGGGTCGGAAAATATCAAGCACTTTTCTGCAGCAGAGAATGACATTTTCTGAACTGACTTTGGGGCCCCGTATCTCGGGGCCACTTAGTGCTAGGAACTCCATCTTTAGATATGTTGTAGTGCTAGGTCCACTGGGTTAGCACCAAGTGGCCCCGAAACACGGGGCCCCAAAGTCGGGTCGGAAAATGTCATTTTCTGCTGCAGAAAAGTGCTTGACTTGAGTATAAGCCGAGGGGGGCACTTTCAGCACAAAAAAATGTGCTGAAAAACTTGGCTTATACTCAAGTATATATGGTAATATAGTATAACTATACTATATTATATTGTATAATATACAGTAAGTATTCTAATAGATGCTTGCAGTGGATGTCCCTCACCAGCAGAGAAAATCCCTTTGCTATTTGTGATCAGAATTATACTGTATGTGTGTGCCAGGGAAGTAGATATTCTATGGCGGTTATGATCTGTTAATACACCGAATGTGAGCTTAAAGTGGTTGTATACCCTAAAAATTAACTTGCACCTACAGGTAAGCCTAGATTAAGGCTTACCTGTAGGTACAAGAAATATCTCCTAAACCTGCACGGTTTAGGAGATATTTTAAAAGAACGTTTTACAACGTTGTCTACGGCGCATGCGCGCCGTAGACAACGGTGCATTTACAGGGTTAATCCCCATCTTCAACTGCGGTGAGCCGCAGTTGAAGTGTCCCGCGCGCATGCGCGGAGCGACGTCCTCGCCGCTCTGGCCAATCACAGCGCCGCAGCGGCGCTGTGATTGGCCGGAGCGGCGATACCCGGAAGGGTTTCTGTGTAGCTATGGATGCGGCCGGAGGGGGAGAAGAACACGGCGTCGGGGCCCCGATCTAAGGTAAGTGATGCATAATGAGCTAGTATGCTAGTCATACTAGCTCATTATGACTTTGTCTTGCAGGTAGATAACCCCAAATTTTTTTTTCAAATGGGTATACAACCACTTTAACATTTTAAAATAACAGTATCTGTATAGACTTATGGCTGGACTTTGGACTAGGTTAAACTTCAGCTCTAGGTTTCTTCTGTATCACTGAACTCTTAACCTTTCCATTGGTTTCTTCAAATGGAAATGTAGGTATAATTTTTCAAATCCGACAGGCAAATTATTTTATTTATTTTTAGTTTGCATCTGGTTTGTTACACAAGTTGTCTTTAATGGCTTTGTTTTAGTATATTGACATATTATAATGCAGTATGAAAATACAACTCAAAGATAATTCACATGCAATTTTGTTTTTTGACGTATACCGCATAGATTATGTTTATATGCTTTACACTTAGCTTTAGCTATATGTAAATCAAGAGAGATACTGTCTATTTTAAAATGCTAAATTGCTGCATTTATGAATTGTGTTCCAAACAAACATTCTTCTACAATATGTAGCAAGAAAATTCTTCAAGCAAAGATGTAGTTTGCATTTTTGTATTTCCTAGCAAAGACAAAGAAATTCTCTTTTATCACAGAGTTATACCAAATGTAGATGCTGCTGTCAATGGGCAAGATCATTAAGCCATACAGACAACTTTAATCTACTGCTCTGTCCAAAGTCATTATATTGTTAAAAGAACCTTTCATTTTGTCTAATTGCAACAGCAAATGTAATTTGTATTAAGTTTCTCTGACAACTAGTCCTAAACTGGCCATACATTGAAGATTGAATTGTTCAGCCCCATAAGCTAAATTAGAGAAATCTATCCATTACCCCTTCCATCTTAAGAGTATTCCAACAGCTGGCACCTGCAGCTGCAGAATACCCAAACAGTGCCTGCATCTGATTAGTTTTCAAGTGGTTGACTCCTTCGACAATAGAAAGATAGGGAAGAAGATTAACTTGAGAATTTGATAAATGTGTTGTTGCTACCAGCATCCTAATAATATTATACAAAAGCATGCACAGAAGTGCATTATGGGACGCCCCTTTGGACTTTGTATGGTAGCAATATGATGTGGAGATCAAAATACAGTTGACAAGGTGTAAGTAAAAAGGGGGCACAATAGTGCCAGCTTTATTTATATATAGTTGTGAAAAAAGGAAATATGTATCATGTAAACATGAATAGGTAAAAAATCCTGATATTGAACATTACAGATATAAAGAATATAATCTACAGTAACCCATATTCATTTGTCAGGAAGAAGCGTAGATCAGACTGGTTGCAGCCTGGTAGGCTAGTTCAAGTGACATAAATATATATACCTTTATATACCTTTTATATTTCTCACAGATTGAATATAATTACCCAACCTCATATTACCCCTGAAGAAGGAATATTATGATGTAATCAAATTCCGAAACATGTCGGGTTTATGTCACTTGAACTAGCCTACCAGGCTGCAACCAGTCTGATCTACGCTTCTTCCTGACAAATGAGTCTGGGTTACTGTAGATTATATTCTGTATATCTGTAATGTTCCTAAAATGTACAATATCAGGATTTTTTTACCTATTCATGTTTGCATGATACATATTTCCTTTTTTCACAACTATATATAAATAAAGCTGGCACTATTGTGCCCCCTTTTTACTTACACCTTGTCAATTGTATTTTGATCTCCACATCATATTGCTACCATACAAAGTCCAAAGGGGCGTCCCCTAATGCACTTCTGTGCATGCTTTTGTATGACAATAGAAAGATAGACTTTTTTTTTAGTTGGGTGGTGCTTGCAGGGCCACCCACACCTCAGATTTAGTCCAACTGATTTGGAGGGAATTCAATCTCAAGCAGCCATCATTTTATAATATTAAAAGCCAACACTTTGTTTTATTTTTTAGTGGAGTAGGGAATGATTCCTGTGATGTTTTTCTTCCATCTGTGTCCCACTGGGAACAATTGCTTTAATTTCCTGTCCTGTAGACACAGCAAGATGTAAGAGGAAATCACTCCTCACAACAGCAGAAATACCCTCTTAGAGAGTTGTCAGCAAAACAAGTATCCTCATGGGAAGATTTCCCCTCTATTCTTGTTTTGATGACGGCTCAAAAAATGTCAGTCCTGGTGACAGTTACAAGCGTACATACAAAAGTTGAATACAGGAAGCAATTAATAAAGCGTTCTGACCCTTCCCAAGTTTTTGACATTAGATTAACTTTAATTTCTTTCTGGAATAAAGGAGAGGGAGAAGGTCCAGTTCATTTTGGAGGGTATTCACTATTGTTTGGAACACGAAGATATGGGGCACGGGGATGGGAGCTTCATTTTCTTCCTGTCACGCCAATCTTTCCCTTGGCTGGTAGGAAGAGTCCCGTATTTGGAGGAATAATCTGTTTGCGGTCCATATTATCCTTTTCGGACAATATATTGGCAATATTCTCATAGTCTGGGATGGCCCCCACTCCTTGGGTGTACCTTTTATTCAATATTGTAATGGCAATACCATTGGCCTATCCTTCACTCATGTTTGTGATTTGGTTCTCCTTGATCTTGAACTAGGCCATACCAATGGGCAAATTATTTCCAAGACCCATTTCAAACTCACCTCGGGCAACTCTTATCTTCATTCCCATAGTTGCCATCACCCGAGGTGGGCTAACAACATCCCTAAAGGACAGTTTAGTCGTCTTTGTAGGACACTTTATCAGGATTATTTTTCCCAAGGTCAGATAATCAAACACAGATTTCTTAGCAAAAGGTTTCAACCCCACCTTAGTTGAACGATTATTTAAAACGTGCTACTAGCTAGATTAGGACCATTAAAACAGAGACTACCTTGGGGTGCAACATCAAATTAATAACCCAGTTTTACTCACAGATGGAGAAGGTCATTGCACAATATTGGGGGATGCTTTTGAAGGACCCCAAGTTGGGGCCGGTTCTCCCAAACAGACCTAAAGTTGTGTATAGAAGGGCTCCCAATATTAAAAACAATATTACTCCTAGCAAATTACCATCCAGCAATAAGCCCTCCTGACATTCTTTGGCTACCTTCTTCAACATAGTAGAGATGTTCCAATGTAAAAAACAAAAATTCAAGGTGTGTACATTTTCTCAACCACCGCAAAAACTGTTTTACTGATACCAAAGGAAAAACGTATTCCATCAGTACCTTCCTGTCTCACTTTCTGTCTCCAGTAGTAACATTGAATTCCCTGATACTGACAGTGTGCAAGCCGAGGGTTAACCGCTCAGCTATGTCTTCTGTGCTCCCTCCCCCCCCCCACTTTCCCCTCTCTCCTGCCTTTCTGGCTCTATGCAGCAGCTCAGGTTTCTCCTTCCTATTCCTCCAATGTTCCTCCTCTTCTTGCCCTTTTGTCTTTCAATGTCCATGCATTTGAAAAAGAGGGCAAAGTCCCAGGAAACACATCATGCATGCATACCCCCTATACCGACATCCACTAGGCATTTTGACAGCTGTCATCCTTTTGTGTGGCTGAGAACACTACTGCTACTATCCATACTTTAAGCTAGCTAGATCCCTGTCATCTTTGGTCTCTGTTTGCTCAGTGATGCCTACATCCTCACACTTGTCAGTGCCCTGCAGTTTATTTTCTTCTATAGTGAGAAACACAGTATGAATTGTCATAGGTCGATAAGGTGTTTCAGATGGAATGTAGAGACCTATGACAGTGTAATTCCTTTCTGTCACCTTACTATCTTATTTAAGTCTGAGGCCTTCAACAAAAGAGGGATCTGGTCCCAGATGTCCTCCAAACTTGCTGAAATCCCCAATCATCTGACAGCAGGTGTTGCAGGTTCCTACCTGTTTTTACTCTGAAGGGTTAGCTCTTTGACTTTGCCCTCTGCAAACTGATTCTGAAAGTGGGGGGGCGGGGTGTATGTTTTAATTACATAATGAGCTGGGGCACTTTAGTGTTGAAAAGTCAGAACAGTTGCAGTGTCGCCGTATCTTAAGAAAGTATATCACCCTTATTGCTGCAGAGGGTTCCTAAAACCTGGCTGGTATTTTAGTGCAGAGTTCTTCACACACAATTACATTTTTGGTTTAGGAGGCATCTTCTAAACCAACGGTATACAACAGGGCTCAAAATTTCAAGTCCTGAGCTACTAGCCAGGCCTCAAGGGTTACTCGCCACCAGTTGCCCCGCCCAACCCTGCCTCTGCCCCGCCCCTAATTCTGCCCCTAAACACACCCTCAAAATGAGACTTAAATGTTTTATGCAGAATTAAGTTATAAAAATAAAATATTAACAACAACTTTATCCGTACGCACCAATGCAGCCTCAGTCCACCATGCAGCCTCAGTCCCTCATGCAGCCCAGCCTGTGTCCCTCATGCAGCCCAGCCTGTGTCCCTCATGCAGCCCAGCCTGTGTCCCTCATGCAGCCCAGCCTGTGTCCCTCATGCAGCCCAGCCTGTGTCCCCCATGCAGCCCAGCCTGTGTCCCCCATGCAGCCCAGTCTGTGCCCCTCATGCAGCCCAGCCTGTGTCCCTCATGCAGCCCCATTCCTACCTGTGCAGGGGAGGAGAAGAACAGGAGAGCCACCCGGATGATGGAACACAGCGATATCAGCTTTCATTTTAATTGGTGTTCCCGCCTCTCAACTTCACATATAGCCCCGCCCCCCTGACCGGGGAACTTTGATTGACAGATCACCCGTCCAATCCGGGATTGGACGGCTGATCTGTCTATCAAAGTCCGGGACCAGGAGGAGGGGCTATGTGTGACAGCGAGCAGCGGGGAACACAGTACTGTAATGTGAAATGATAGCTGTGTTCCCTGCGCGCTGATCACCTGGGAGGCTCTCCTTTCTCTTCCCCTCCACGATAGCTGGACTCCCATTCAACCCAGGCTGCCGGCAGTGCTCGCCCCCTGCTCCTAGGCAGCCAATAGCTCGCCAGACCTCAAAATCCACTCGCAAAATGCGAGCAGGCGAGTGGATTTTTTGAGGGCTGGTATACAGTACATAATGCATCTAGGTTGCCATATTGCATTGAATTTTACAGAAAATTAGAGCACTGCAGATTAAAATGGAAGGGTCATTTTTTATAACATTATAAAATTGTATACCTATATACATTTTTGCTGCTTCATTTTTCTTTTTACACAAAAGTAGAGATCATTTTTAGAATGACAACTGAGTGACAAGAATAAAAAAAAACAAATGATACAGGCAGTCCCTGGGTTATGAACACAATAGGGACTATAGGTTTGTTTGTAAGTCACAACACTGCATTTGTAAGTGTAACTTCCGGTGGGAACACTGCGCTCGTAAGTGTAATTGCCGCCTGTGCATGGTTATGGGATGTTCCGGGCGCTTGTTATGTTATCTGGGGCATAGTACGGCAGTGTGGGCTGTGCCCAGAGGTGCTCGAAAGGTATTGAAAGGTATCCAGGACCAGCGTGGAGCACAAGTGGCCGGCATTTGAGGCAGTTCGTAAGTAGGAGTCATTCGTAACTCGGGTGTTCATAACTCGGGGACTCCCTGTATTTATTTCTCTTCCATAAAACATTTGTATTATTGTCTACATTTATGAAAAGGAGCAAATAATAAGATCCTGATACAAACTTATATTAGCAACATTTAGAAAAACATCAGCTTTCTGCCATGTAGGGCTCATTTACAGTAGAGCATTAAAAGGTTTTTCTTGTTCCTCAAATAGACATTTGATGATAAGAAATGTGTCCTAATTGTCCCCTTTTTTAGGCAATGCTGCGATACAAAAGCCTTATTTATTCATTAAACCAGTGCAGAGTGATGAAGATGATGATAATAACAGGCATAACAAGAACAAAAGTCAGATTAGTGAAAGATAACACCTTATTGGATGAGTTGGATTACTTGCTTTTTGCCTTTTTGAGTAAACAAGGGTATGTTCTAGGGCTGGTAAATACCAGAACAGAAAAGGCGTGTTCTGTGCACGTTATCCGCACCACGTTCATAACATACTGCCTTTGCGATCTGCTGCGGGTGCCAATATTTTGTTAATGGCACCTCAAAAGTGAGATTGCAGTGCATTTGAAGGCACCAGATCGCATGGTAATGCAGTACCAAGCGATTTGGTGCGGCTCGTTTTTCAAAAGTAGTGTGTGCACAAATTTTTGTGAGTTCTGGTGCAATTGCAACCCATTTAAAAGAATGGATTGAAGATCTCACTGCAGGGGAATGAACCGGGGTGTATTCTCCTTTTTATGTGTAATTCTGGTATGAACCGGCCCTTTTATCTTGGTTCTGTTCTATAAACAACTTCAGTGTACACTACGATAATAAAATGTATTTATAACAATCATTTTGGTGAACACATTATTACATTATGAAAATGTCAAACAACAAACAAGTGCAAAGACAGGAGTACCTGTAGTTTTCAATTAGGTGGACCCTAAGGGGTAGATTTACTAAAGATAAATATATTGAGTATATTGAGCAAGTACAGCTGCGCTCATTTTTCATAGAAAATGTAATGTATTAAAGCTTCACTTCCAGCACATAGTTAGTAAGGTTGAATAAAGACACCTGTCCATCCAGTTCAAACTTTGTAAAGAATATGCAAAAAAATTTTATTTAAAAAGCATTTAATGCTTGCACATGATTGGATGATGGAAATCAGCAGAGCGTAACACTTTTGCCAAGCTTTCGGGAAAATTAGTGCCACTGCTCTTGCAAAGTGTGCAGTCTATTTGCCTTTAGTAAATCAGCCCCTATGTGAGGCACTGATGAAAAATTGCTGCACCGCCAGATATCAGAAAATACATTCAATTGATTAAATCAAAAGCATGAAAACAAAGATATGTAATCTATTAAAAAATATAAACACAAAACAACCTCAAATCTATAAGTTTATATAGTAAATCAGATATCTCATAAATAAACTATATATACAGTATATCACAAAAGTGAGTACACCCCTCACATTTTTGTAAATATTTTATTTTATCTTTTCAAGTGACAGCACTGAAAAAATGACACTTTGCTACAATGTAAAGTAGTGAGTGTACAGCTTGTATAACAGTGTAAATTTGCTGTCCCCTCAAAATAACTCAACACACAGCCATTAATGTCTAAACCGCTGGCAACAAGTTAGAAGGCTGTCCGGAGGTTACCCTGCATTTGTAGGAGGAGTCTGGGGGGTATATATCCCTCCTCCTCTGTCCAGTGCCACGTCGTCTCGTCTTTATGGTTGCCGGGTTACAGCTGACGTATGTCATTTCCGGGTTCACGGGTGTCCGCGTCACTTCTGGTTTATTCGATTTGCAAAGTGGCAGCATGGTAGGCTGCAGGAGACTCGTGATAGTTCACCTCTCCTGGTGCGGGTTGAGGGAATCAGCGTGGGGGTGGGGCGTTTCCGCGTTGAATGCCTCTTGGAAAGCACGGTTTGTCACGGTTGTCATGAAAATGTGTCAGGGGGCTCGGGGATCTGCCCGCTCACAACAAGCCATCCATTCCTGGGGCAGTGCCTTGGGGTAAGGGGAGGGGGACAGTGTAACCAGCTGGTCTGTCTGCCCCCACCACCACCTAAACATTGACTCACCTCCAATTGAGTCAGTCCTGCGCGATCACAAACCCCACAAAGTATGTTGTACATAGCACCCTGATGTATGTTCAGCTTGCAATCTGCTTCCTCCCTGCAACATACATGGGCCATGTTGAGGCTCAGCATGCCTGTAGTCTGGTAATCAGTCTGTAGTCAGTAGTCACAGGTTGGCATGCACCCATCCATGGCCTGCTTTGCTTGATTAACAGTGGCTCCATGTCATAAGAGTTGCTTCGCATTCAGAATAGCGGTCTGCCGCCACAGTATGGTGTTAGAGATCAGTAAATGCAGTCAAGCCTCCTTTACTCAGAAAGAACGATGGAGAAACACGTTTGTGCCATCACATGACTGCTGAATAAAATAAAACAAATAAAAAAAAAGGGAACTCGCAGCAGTTTGTTATCACAGAGCATGAACTGACAAGTGTTACTAAAATCTTTATTGTTTTACATAGCCTTTCTGTCCTAGTGTTTCTGCCATAGCGTTTCTGTCATAGCATTTTTGGCATGTCGCTTCTGTCGTAGCGTTTTTCTGTCGTAGCATTTTTCTGTCGTAGCGTTTTTCTGTCGTAGCGTTTTTGTCGTACCATTTTTGTCATGGTGGGGTTGCATCCGGTGTCATCAGTAGTCCTGGGATCTTCAGGGCCTTAAGGTTTTGAGGAGGAGATGCAGGCCGCAGTTCTTTTCACCTAGCGGAGGTTGTGCTAGGTCTGGT
Source organism: Lithobates sylvaticus (assembly GCA_028564925.1). NCBI lineage: Eukaryota > Metazoa > Chordata > Amphibia > Anura > Ranidae > Lithobates > Lithobates sylvaticus. Next base: position 112,126,260 of record CM053027.1, read on the forward strand.
AGTTCACGAGGGCATGGTTGTGCACAGCTTCCCAGCTCTGCGGTACTGTTTGCCATGGCTGTGGAGGTGTGGGGGCACAGCTTGATTCCTTTCTGGATACAATTGTATACCTATGTCGTATTCACAGGTGGGTTTCTGCTTCTCATCATAGTCAGCAAGATGCGTTCTGGGTAAAATAACTGATAGCTGTTTAGTAGGGCAGCTCTTCTGCTGTAGTCAAATTCATGCGCTGCCGTGCAATTATTTCTGTCATTCTAGGGTTGCATTAGTGTCTTCATTCGTTCAGCAGTCCTGATGGTTGTCAGGACCTCTGCTCTGGAGTTTGGGGCCTCAAACTGTGTCTGGGGGGGGGGGGATGCTAGCTGCAGTTTCCTTTCAACCAGGATGTGTGGTGCGGGGACTGGTAGTTCCACTGGGCATGGTTGCTCATAGCTCCTTATCTCATCGGTACCATTCGGCCATGCAGTCATGAGGGTGTGGAGGGCTTACACAGTTCGCTACCTTCACCCTTAGTTACGGGGGGGGGGGGCGGCTTAGCATCCTTCGTTTCACTGATGCAGTGCTGGTGTATGGGAAGGCCCATTGTTCATCGGTCCTCATTGGGCATTTTTCAGCTCTGTGTTTTGTCTCTTTGGGTATTATGCAGTTTCCATCAGTAGTCGTTTCCATCCTTGTATGCATTTCCATGTTTCATCATACCTTTCGTTCAGTTATTTCATTGTATACCCAGATAAAGTTAGTGCTCATGTCTTAAGATCTGTCACGGCTACAGATCCATATGGGATGAGGTTTCGTTTTAAATGATTGTTGGACCACAATCTTCTCGCCCCTATACCATACATCATACGATGCACATTTAATTTCATTACACCTGTACGACTACCCACCACGGTCTGTGGGTACATTAGTCTTTTGCACTTCAGGTTACTCGGGCTCACTTACTGCACACACTAGGGTGGGGGTTATCATTAGGTTAATTTTTACGTGCTGTTGGTCTTGTCATTACTGCACCCACGTCCATATACTTATGTAGGCACGGAGAGGGGTGTTGTTTTTTATGTTCTAGTGTCACTTTCTCCTTAGTTTGTGTTTCCTTAGATTTGGGTATGTCGCACGTTTCGGTAAAGCGACTAATTTGCATCCATCCATCCAACCCACATAGGGGTTCAGAGCATGGTAGCACCCGTCATCAAGGAGGCAGACTATACCTAAGCTCACAGCTTAGGTGGTGCTAAACATGCTCTCCATGTTCATGTTATGGTTGCAAGATAGGATCAAGGTGATCGAAGCCTGCTCGGCTAGAGCTGAGGTGTCAGCTGCACCCCCAGCTCCTGCTCTTCCTAGCACTCCTGCAGGTAATGTCAGCATCCCCCAAGGCCACCTGTCTTGTCAAGCCTTCTGGTTCATTATTACTAAGCCAAGTATGTTTCCTTGATAGGGGCTTGTAAACCTCCCATCCCCGGTCTTCAGACAGTTGCTGCTGGAGAAATTTTCAGTAGGCCTTCACACGGGCCTTATCACTGTCCTGTCTGAGTCTTTCAAATGTAGTAACTTGGCTTCAGCAAACAGTCATGTTTCCATTGGCGATCAGTTACTGGAGCCAGGAATTTCCAAGGGGTTTGGGATTGGTCCGTTTCTTTCACCATCGCTCTGAATGTGGAGGGTCGGCCCACCAGGGTGGTCAGTGGCAAGTTTTTTTAAGATCTGTTGATTTACAATTTGTCTGCCCTCATTTCCGCAGAAATTATGTTCATGGTAGTACTCGTCCGTGGATCTGGCGATCCAGCACTTTCTACAGTTAGGCGGGGATATTTGGCTATCTAAAGCGGATATTATCAATGTTTTGAAGCTACCAGTGGCCACCATTATTATTAAGCACTGCCTTAACCCTCTTGGGCATGGAGTTCACTGGAGCTTCACAAGTTGCCACTGGAGTCCTCCATGACGACATCATAGAGCTGGTGGATGTTAGAGACCATGCACTCCTCCACCTTCCATTTGAGGATGCACCACAGATGGTCAATAGGGTTTAGGTCTGGAGACACCTTTACCCTCAGCTTCTTTAGCAAGGCAGTGGTCGTCTTGGAGGTGTGTTTGGGGTCATTATCATATTGGAATACTGCCCTGTGGCACAGTCTCCTAAGGGAGGGGATTATGCTCCTTCTTCAGTATGTCACAGTACATGTTGGCATTCATTGTTCCCTCAATGAACTGTAGCTCCCGGTGTTGGCAGCACTCATGCAGCCCCAGACCATGACACTCCCACCACCATGCTTGACTGTAGGCAAGATACACTTGTCTTTGTACTCTTCACCTGGTTGCCACCACACACGCTTGACACCAAATAAGTTTATCGTGGTCTCATCAGAACACAGGACATGTTTCCAGTAATCCATGTACTTAGTCTGCTTGTCTTCAGCAAACTGTTTGCGTGATTTCTTGTGCATCATCGTTAGTGCAGACCAATTTGATGCAGGCTGTAACGTATGGTCTGAGCACTGACAGGCTGCCCCCCCCCCCCCCCTCACTCCTTCAACCTCTGCAGCAATGCTGGCAGCACTCATACGTCTATTTCCCAAAGACAACCTCTGGATATGACGCTGAACACGTGCACTCAACTTCTTTGGTCGACCATGGCGAGGCCTGTTCTGAGTGTAACCTGTCCTCTTAATCCGCTGTAAGATCTTGGCCACTGTGCTGCAGCTCAGTTTCAGGGTCTTGGCATCTTCTTTTAGCCTAGGCCATTTTTATGTAGAGCAACAATTCTTTTTTTTCAGATCCTCATAGAGTTCTTTGCCATGAGGTGCCATGTTGAACTTCCAGTGACCAGTATGAGAGAGTGAGAGCGATAACACTAAATTTAACACACCTGCTCCCCATTCACACCTGAGACCTTGTAATACTATCGAGTCACATGACACCGGGGAGGAAAAATGGCTAATTGGGCCCAACTTGGACATTTTAACTTAGGGGTGTACTCACTTTTGTTGCCAGCGGTTTAGACATTAACTACTTCAGCCCCGGAAGGAATTGCTCCCTAATGACCAGGCCTTTTTTTGCGATATGGCACTGTGTCGCTTTAACTGACAATTGCATGGTCATGCAATGCTGTACCCAAACAAAATGTATGTCCTTTTTTCCCACAAATAGAGATTTAATTTGGTGGTATTTGATCACCTCTGCGGTTTTTTTATTTTTTGCATTATAAACAAAAAAAGACCGACAATTTTGAACAAAAAAAAATATTTTTTCCTTTTTGCTATAATAAATATCCCAAAAAAAAATGAATTTCTTTATCAGTTTAGGCCAATTTGTATTCTTTTTTGGTAAAAAAAAATTGCAATATGCGTATATTGATTGGTTTGCAAAAAAAGTTATAGCGTCTACAAAATAGGGGATAGATTTATGGCATTTTTGTTATATATATATATATATATATATATATATATATATATATATATTTTACTAGTAATGGCGACATTGCAGCGGACAGATCGGACACTTTTGACACTTTTTTGGGACCGGTGACATTTACACAGCGATCAGAGCTAAAAATAGCCTCTGATTACTGTATAAATGTCACCGACAGGGAAGGGGTTAACACTATGGGGTAATCAAGGGGTTAACTGTGTTCCCTGGGTGTGTTCTAACTGTGGGGGAGATGGGCTACCTAGGGCATGACAGAGATCACTGTTCCCGATGACTTCTTTGACATATCACTAGGCAGAACAGGGAACTGCCTTGCTTACATAGGCATTTCCCCCGTTCTGCTTCTGTACATAGCGATTGCAGCATCGAGTGCGCGGGACCCGCGGGCATGCTCCCATGGCACGCACCAGGCACGCGCCCTCTAGCCTACCTGCACAGACCGATGTACACCTACCGTGGGTTTGCGCAGGAGAGCCGACCTGCCACAGTATAATGACGCCGGCTGGTTGGCAAGAGGTTAATGGCTGTGTGTTGAGTTATTTTGAGGGGACAACAAATTTACACTGTTATAGAAGCTGTACACTCACTACTTTACATTGTAGCAAAGTGTCATTTCGTCAGTGTTGTCACATGTAAAGATACATTCGAAGACTGGGCCGCAGGGCAGTATTCCAACATGATAACGACCCCAAACACACCTCCAAGACGACCACTGCCTTGCTAAAGAAGCTGAGGGTAAAGGTGATGGACTGGCAAAGCATGTTTCCAGACCTAAACCCTATTGAGCATCTGTGGGGCTTCCTCAAATGGAACGTGGATGAGTGCAAGGTCTCTGACTTCCACCAGCTCTGTGATGTCGTCATGGAGGAGTGGAAGAGGACTCCAGTGGCAACCTGTGAAGCTCTGGTGAACTGCATGCCCAAGAGGGTTAAGACAGCGCTGGAAAATAATGGTGGCCACACAAAATATTGACATTATGGGCCCAATTTGGACCTTTTCACTCACTTTTGTTGCGAGCGGTTTAGACATTAATGTCTGTGTGTTGAGTTATTTTGAGGGGACAGCAAATTTACACTGTTATACAAGCTGTACACTCAATACTTTACATTGTAGCAAAGTGTAATTTCTTCAGTGTTGTCACATGAAAAGATATAATAAAATATTTACAAAAATGTGAGGGATGTACTCACTTTTGTTAGATACTGTGTGTGTATATATATATATATATATATATATATATATATATATATCCTGATGCACCAAAACAACATATTTAAAGAGACGCTGAGAACTTTTATGTATGTATGTGCAATTGAATGAAGGAAGACTTCAAACAAGCTCAGTTCTGGAGAGGTGGCTCCCACACAGCAAGGCCTCTCTCACTGGGCACCCGACAGTAGCTCAATCCATAGAAATACAGAAAAGAGCGCCAGAACAGAAACAGATGAAAGAATGCACAATACTTTTTATCGCTGGGAAATAGGGCCTAAAAAACATCCAACACTGCAAAACATCACTCCCCCTTCATCAGGGATCAGCACACGAGGCTCCTGACAGACTTCATGTTCAAAGAACTGAAATGCAACAGGTCAAAATAAGTATTTTATATAAATAATAATGGCAGTTGTTTTATGATACACAGAGGTTTAGAAAACTATAATATTAGCAATATTTACTGCACACAAACACACAAATTTATATATACTGTGTGTGTGTGTATACAGTATCTCTCAAAAGTGAGTACACCCCTCACATTATTGTAAATATTTTATTCTATCTTTTCATGTGACAACACTGAAGAAATTACACTTTGCTACAATGTATAGTATGGGCCCAATTTGGACATTTTCACTCACTCACTTTTGTTGCCAGCAGTTTAGACATTAATGGCTGTGTGTTGAGTTATTTTGAGGGGACAGCAAATGTACACTGTTATACAAGCTGTACACTCACTACTTTACATTGTAGCAAAGTGTAATTTCTTTAGTGTTGTCACATGAGAAAATACAATAAAATATTTACAAAAATGTGAGGGGTGTACTCACTTTGTGAGATACTGTATACATATATACACACTATATTACTAAAAGTACTGGGGTGCCTTCCTTTACACGCATATGAACTTTAATGGCATCCCAGTCTTAGACTGTAGGGCTCAATATTGAGTTGGCCCACCCTTTGCAGCTTCAACTCTTCTGGGAAGGCTGTCCACAAGGTTTAGGAGTATGTCTATGGGAATGTTTGACCATTCTTCTAGAAGCACATTTGTGAGGTCAGGCACTGATGTTGGACGAGAAGGCCTGGCTCACAGTCTCTGCTCTAATTCATCCCAAAGGTGTTCTATCGGGTTTAGGTCAGGACCCTGTGCAGGCCAGTCAAGTTCCTCCACCCCAAACTCGCTCACCCTAGTCTTTATGGACGTTGTTTTGTGCACTGGTGCGCAGTCATGTTGGAAAAAGAAGGGGCCATCCCCAAACTGTTCCCACAAAGTTGGGAGCATGAAATTGTCCAAAATGTCTAGGTATGCTGACGCCTTAAGAGTTCCCTTCACTGGAACTAAGGGGCCAAACCCAACCCCTGAAAAAGAACATGGAAAGGTATAAGTTCAAATAGATAAATTTTTTAATCAGTCAAAACGAAAATGTTATATTGTTTTCCACTTGAATGTAGCAAGGTGAACAAACAAAAGAAAAATCTTCATCAAATGATTACAATGACTCTTTGAATAACCTTTGGCTTAACAAAAACAGCATTATTTCGAAATGGTACCCTAATAACACACACAGTCTTTGATTTCAGCAATATAGAATTTGACTGGAATTCAATGTAAAATTCGATTTGAATTTCAGCCCAAATTTCCAAAACTCGGATGAATTTAGTTACGTTATTCGAAGCATTCGGTAAAATTTGTTCATATTGTAATTCAGTTATTCGGATATATCCGAATCTTTGAATAACAAAAAATTAGTTTGAATGTTAAAGAGGAAGTAAAGCCTCCTCCTCCAAAAAAAAAAAAAAAAAAAAACGGAACCTGCAAGGCAAAGGCATAATGAGCTAGTATGCATAGTATACTAGCTCATTATGAATAATTTACCTGAGAACGAAGCCCCCGAAGCGACCCTCATCCACAAACTTCTCCTCCGCCATCATGCCCGGAGTGACTTCCGGGTCTCGCTGCTCCAGCGCTGTCATTCGCTGGAGCAGCGATGACGTCACTCCCGCGCATGCGCATGAAAGCGGCATATCGCCGTGATCTCGGCATGCGCAGTGCGCCTGCATGCCGCTGTCTACGGTGCATGCGCCGTAGACAGCGATGCCTGTTTTTTTCTAAATATCTCCTAAACCATGTAGGTTTAGGAGATATTTATTGGACCTACAGGTAAGCCTTAATCTAGGCTTACCTGTAGGTCAAAGTGGTTTGTAAGGGTTTACAACCACTTTAATTTGGAACGAAAGGAACCACACATGTCTATCATTAATTAACATTCAAAGAATAACATAGAGGGCCAGTGGTCAAATAATGGAAAGCAAGGAGGAATGGTCTATTTCAAATTACTACGAGGTGAGAGAGTATGATATGGGCCTAGGACACATTAACTGTAGGGGTGGGAATTTTGGGGAGCGGAGGGGTTCAGCCTATACCCTCTGCGGTGTGCCCAATCGTTAACTTTGAGGGTAGCAATGGCGGATTAAGAAGAGTAGTAACGAACTCAAGATATCTGGGAGACAGTAGTCTATGATAGAATATGTGGGTATGTGTGGGGATTGTTTAGGGAAGATTCTGAGGAGGGGTGAGGGGGCTTCAGGAGAGAGAAAAAAGGGGGTAGAGAGTAAGAGTTGAGGGGGGAGGGTGATGGGGGTGATGGGGTAGGGGAGGGAGAAAAAGGGTGTGTGTTGACTCTAAGGGTTAGGTGAGGAGAGTATGGTTTCAGGGCGTAATAGGGTTTCATCAAAACCTGTGGATAAGAAATGGGTCACCTAAGGGATCTAAAGCTTCTCGAATTGTGGAATTTTATCTAATAGAGTCGCTTCAATTTTAGCATGGATCATTGCTTGGGTGATTCTATGCTTTGTTGCGAGTACACAGAGGGAGGGGGATTTCCAGGCCTTTGCTATGGTCTGTTTGGCAGCTGTTGTGACGTATAGTAGAAGCTTAAATTGACGATGGGTCAAGGTCTTGGGCTTGTAGTGCAGGAGGGCTACAGTGGGATCAGGTGTTAGGGATGAAGTAATCAGCTTTGATAGGATGGAGAAAATCTCCGACCAGAAGGCTTGTGCAATAGGACAATCCCAGCATATGTGAAGGTGTGTTCCAATATTGTTTATATTTATCACTTAACAAGGTCCCTTTTGATGTTATAGCTTGGACTTGGAATCAAGGAGAGGAGTGCAATTTCAGACCTTCGCAGAACAGTGAGGATTGTGACTTGTTCGTATATGGTTAAGATCTGTCACTAAAAGGGCAAGATCAGGGAGCAGGACCACCAAACTTGGAAAATGGTCCCCTTCTCCTTTTTACCACCAGCACAGAGAGCAGTGTGGAAGTGGAAGGAAATATTTTTAACAGAATGTAGGGGCATTTGTACAAACATGTCAGGTTCTTGAAGTTTTTTTCCTGGGTTGCGGTTGCAATATTTTTGTGTAGTAAATGGCAATTCAGGTTTCTTTCCCACTCAGAGATGTATTAGGAAGTGGAGGATTTAAAGGCTGAATAGTCTCTAGAAATGGGTATTGTTTTAGTGAGATGGTTAAATAAGTACCTTACGTGGAAATACTGTGAAAGGGTAGAAGCACAGTGAATTTATCAAAAGGCCCCAGACGTCCAGCTTGTACAGCCTTTACAATGGGGTATAGGTAATCTCTCCAACATAGGAAAGCTGATGCATGTAAGCTTGGGAGAGAAGACCAGGTTTGCCAATATGGGTGTCATAGGGCCTACATAAGAAGACATTTTAGATATTTTTAGCAATAAGGGAGGTATGCAAAATGGGAGGGAAGAGAGGAAAGGTTGGCCCTGTGGGTGAACCTAGGGTAAAGAAGTTAAAGAGATGAGTGTTAGAGAGGATTCCAAGTCAACCCACAATTTGTTCCTTACCATGAAATATTTAATCGATGACGTAGGTCAGCAGTGTGGCCTTCTAGTATATTTTCAAGTGGGGGAGCCCATTGTTGGTGTTATTTACATGAATAAATAACTCGTGCATCATGTGCATGTCTTCACTCTTCAGTAATCCTACATAGCTATTATACAATGAGAAAGAAAGAAAAAACGATAAATAAAGGCATATATATTAATGCACAGATACAGAATAAAGGCCAGAAACATAAAAGAAATATTAAGGAGCATTCACAACGTCTAAAGGCAAACAAAACTGAACTCATTCAAATTCTTGTTCAACCCAATAGGGATCCAAGGTAGAATGTATACATCAGAGAATGAATACTGATGTTTAAAAAGAAAAGCTTTTTAATATTACAACATAATATAAAAGAGTAGCATGAAAGCAAACAGTGCAAAGTGCAGTGCTTTGAATAATAAATACTCTTTGTCACGCACTATACAATGGTGCAGTTCTTTGCCTTTTTCCTTTTATGTTTTGTACCTCTATTGTATTTAATTGAATATAAAGAAGCATGATCTATGATGTAAAACAGCCTGCTTATATCTGAACAGCCAATGACAAAAAAAGAACTTTTTATGGAAAAAAAATTACAAATTCAACTTATATGCGCATTGAATACATATTGTATATTTTTGCTCACAAAAATTAGAGGCAAAGGATGATACACACACATATACATATATATATATATATATATATATATATATATATATATATATTATATATATATATTATATTATTTTATATTATATTATATATTTTGTTATTTTATTCATTATTATCTATTATTATTCATTTTAATTTTATTTTTGATATATTTAGGTAATAAAATACTGAGGATCTGGTCTGTGTGTTTGTGTGTGTGTGTGTGTGTGTGTATGTATATGTACTAGACATGTGCAATTCGTTTAGTTACGAATTAGTTTTCCATTCAAATTTGTTATATTCGTTCATTCGTTATCGTAAGAATGAACGAATGATTTAGTAAAAATTCTAACGAATAACGAATTATCGAAACGAACGAATATGAAAAACAACGAAATAATTAAAATAGAAACAACGAAACTACGAATGAATGAAAATCCGAAAAACGAAAACAGAAACAACGAAAATACCGAACAAAGATTAAAAAGTAACGAAAATCAAAACGAACGAAAAAATTTGTAACTTTTTTTTTTTGTTTGTTGATTCGCAATTTTCCGTGTCTCTTACAATGGCGCTGCTTAACGTGCTTCGAATGGATTCGTAAATTCGTTACTTTTTTTTGTTAGTTGATAAACGTGGTTGGGTCGGAGGCACTGTTTTGGTGGATTTTTGAGTTAAGTTCTGACTTGTGAGAGAGAAATTCTTTGTTTCTTAAACATGTAATAGCATACACATTACATAAAATTATGAATTATGCTCCGATTACGAATCTACGAAAACAATGTTACGAAAGTACGAATAAATCAATCTTACGAAAGTACGAATGTAACTAAATCTACGAAAATACGAATGGGTCCGAATACAAAATATAACGAAAATACGAATTTCGAATAAACAAAAAAAACTGAAAAACGAATCAACGAAAAAATAACTCTTACGAAAATACGAACGAGTCCGAATACGAACACCGACGACTTACGAAAATACGAACAAGTCCGAATACGAACACCGACGACTTACGAAATTACGAATCGTTACGAATCAACAGAAACGAACAGAAACGAAACAAAACTAAACAAATTTTTCTATTGTGCACATGTCTAATATGTACAGCCATGGCCAAAAGTTTTGAGAATGACATAAATATTAATTTCACAAAGTCTGCTGCCTCAGTTTTTATGATGACAATTTGCATATACTCCAGAGTGATAAGCTGAATTGCAATTAATTGCAAAGTCCATCTTTGCCATGAAAAATAACTTAAAGGAGTTCTAAAGGCAGAAGTTTTTTTTTATCTTAATGCATTCTATGCATTCAGATAAAAAACCTCCTGTGTGTAGCAGCCGCCCCAGCACCCCCTAATTATTTACCTGGGCCCCATCTCTCTCCAGCGATGTCCACGGGTGTCTTAGCCACCCGGGACTCTGCTCCTGATTGGCTGAGACACAGCAGCGGCGCCAATGGCTCCCAAACCTGTCAATCAGAGCCAGTTAGCCAATCAGGGGAGAGAGGGGCGGGGCGGGTCCGGGTCAGGGCTCCGTGAATGGACACATGGAGAATGGACACATGGAGCTGTGACTTGGCTCGGGTGCTCCCATAGAAAGCTGCTGGCTATGGGGTCACTCGTCAAGAGGGAGGGGTCAAGAGCAGTGAAGAGGGACCCTAAAAGAGGAGGATCCGGGCTGTTCTGTGCAAAACCATCTGCACAAAGGAGGTAAGTATAACATGTTTGTTATTTTTTTTATTTTTTTTGTAAAAGAGACTTTGCAATCACTTTAATCCCATAAAAAACATTTCCACTGCATTTGTGAAGAAGGCTTCAGGGCACCCAAGAAAGTCCAGCAAGTACCAAGACCATCTCCTACAGTTGATATAGCTGAGGGGCACCACCAGTGCAGAGCTTGCTCAGGAATGAGAGTAGGCAGGTGTGAGTGCATCTGAAAGCACAACAAGGCCAAGACTTTTGGAGGATGGCCTGGTGTCAAGAAGGGCAGCAAAGAAGCCAATTCTCTTCAGGAAAAACATCAGGGACAGACTTATATTCTGCAAAAGGTACAGTGGTTGGACTGCTGAGGACTGGGGTAAAGTAATTTTCTCTGATGAACCCTTGCTGGTTGTTTGGGACATCAGGAAAAAACCTTGTCCGGAGAAGAAAAGGTTACCACCAGTCCTGTGTCATGCCAACAGTAAAGCATCCTGAGACCATTCATGTGTGGGGTTGCTTCTCAGCCAGTGGAGTGGGCTCACTCACAAAGAACACAGCCATGAATAAAGGATGGTACATAAACATCCTCCGAGAGCAACTTCTCCCAACCATCCAAGAACAGTTTGGTGACAAACAATGCCTTTTCCAGCATGATGGAGCACCTTGTCATAAGGCAAATGTGATAACTAACTGACTTGGGGAACAAAACATCAAAATTTCGGGTCCATGGCCAGGAAACTCCCCAGACCTTATCCCATTGAGAACTTGTGGTCAATAATTTAGAGTGAACAAAAACCCCCCCCACAAAATTCTGACAAACTCCAAGCATTGATTATGCAAGAATGGGCTGCCATCAGTCAGGATGTGGCCCAGAAGTTGATTGACAGCATATCAGGGTGAATTGCAGAGGTCTTGAAAAAGAAGGGTCAATACTGCAAATATTCACTCTTTGCATAAACTAAATGTAATTGTCAGTAAAAACCTTTGACACTTATGAAATGCTTGTAATTATACTTACGCATACCATAGTAACATCTGACAAAAAGATCTAAAAACACTGAAGCAGCAGACTTTGTGAAAATTATTATTTGTGTCATTATAAAAACTTTTGGCCACGGCTATATATATACAGTATCTCACAAAAGTGAGTACACCCCTCACATTTTTATAAATATTTTTATTATATCTTTTCATGTGACAACACTGAAGAAATTACACTTTGCTACAATGTAAAGTAGTGAGTGTACAGCTTGTATAACAGTGTAAATTTTCTGTCTCCTCAAAATAACTCAACACACAGCCACTAATGCCTAAACTGCTGGCAACAAAAGTGAGCACACCCCTAAGTGAAAATGTCCAAATTGGGCAAATTAGCCATTTTCCCTCCCAAGAGTCTCAGGTGTGATTGGGGAGCAGGTGTGTTAAATTTGGTGTTGTCGTTCTCACTCTCTTATACTGGTCACTGGAAGTTCAAAATGGCACCTCATGGCAAAGAACTCTGAGTATCTAAAAAAAAGAATTGTTGCTCTACATAAAGATGGCCTAGGCTATAAGAAGATAGCCAAGACCCTGAAACTGAGCTGCAGTATGGTGGCCAAGACCATAGAACTGTTTAACAGGAGAGGTTCCACTCAGAACAGGCCTCGCCTTGGTCGACCAAAGAAGGTGAGTGTACGTGCTCAGCATCAAATCCAGAGGTTTTCTTTGGGAAATAGACGTATGAGTGCTGCCAGCATTGCTGCAGAGATTGAAGGGGTGGGGGCCAGCCCGTGGTGTCAAGCGTGTGTGGCGGCAACCAGGTGAGGAGTACAAAGACAAGTGTGTCTTGCCTACAGTCGAGCATGGTGGTGGGTGTGTCATGGTCTGGGGCTGCATGAGTGCTGCCGGCACTGGGGAGCTACAGTTCATTGAGGGAACCATGAATGCCAACATATACTGTGACATACTAAAGCAGAGCTTGATCCCCGCCCTTCGAAGACTGGGCCCCAGGGCAGTATTCCAACATAACAACCCCAAACACACCTCCAAGACGACCACTGCCTTGCCTTGCCTTGACGGTAAAAGTGATGAACTGGCCAAGCATGTCTCCAGACCTAAACCCTATTGAGCATCTGTGGGGCATCCTCAAATGGAAGGTGGAGGAGCGCAAGGTCTCTAACATCCACCAGCTCTGTGATGTCTTCATGGAGGAGTGGAAGAGGACTCCTGTGGCAACCTGTTAAGCTCTGGTGAACTCCATGCCTAAGAGGGTTAAGGCAGTGCTGGAAAATAATGGTGGCCACAAAAAATATTGACACTTTGGCCCAATTTGGACATTTTTACTAAGGTGTGTACTTGCTTTTGTTGCCAGCGGTTTAGACATTAATGGTTGTGTGTTGAGTTATTTTGAGGGGACAGCACATTTGCACTGTTATACAAGCTGTACACTCACTACTTTACATTGTAGCAAAGTGTCATTTTTTCAGTGTTGTCACATGAAAAGATACAATAAAATATTTATAAAAATGTGAGGGGTGTATACTGTATATATACATATATACAGTGCCTTGAAAAAGTATTTCTACCTCTTGCAATTTTTCACATTTTGTCATGTTACACCAAAAACGTAAATGTATTTTATTGGGATTTTATGTGATAGACCAACACAAAGTGGTAATTGTGAAGTGGAAGGAAAATGATAAATGGTTTTCAACATTTTTGACAAATAAATATGTGAAAAGTGTGGCATGCATTTGTATTCAGCCCCCTTTACTCTGATACCCCTAACTAAAATCTAGTGTGTGTAATTTAATCTCAGTATTAATACAGCTGTTCTGTGAAGACCTCAGAGGTTTGTTATAGAACCTTAGTGAACAAACAGCATCATGAAGGCGAAGGAACACACCAGACACCTCAGGGATAAAGTTGTGGCGAAATTTAAAGTATGGTTAAGTTATAAAAAAACATTCCAAGCTTTGAACATCTCACAGAGCACTGTTCAATCCATCATCCAAAAATGGAAAGAGTATGGCACAAATCCAAACCTACCAAGGCATGGCCATCCACCCAAACTGACAGGCCAGACAAGGAGAGCATTAATCAGAGAAGCAGCCAATAGGCCCATGGTAACCCTGGAGGAGCTGCAGAGATCCACAGCTCAGGTGGAAGAATCTGTCCACAGGACAACTATTAGTTGTGCACTCCACAAATCTGGACTTTATGGAAGAGTGGCAAGAAGAAAGCCATTGTTGAAAGAAAGCCATAAGAAGTCAGTTTGCAATTTGCGAGATGCCATGTGGGGGACACAGCAAACATGTGGAAGAAGGTGCTCTGGTCGGATGAGACGAAAATTTAACTTTTTGGCCTAAAAGCAAAACGATATGTGTGGAAAAAAAAATTTAAAGCCATTTATCATTTTCCTTCCACTTCACAATTATGTTTGTGTTGGTCTTTATCACATAAAACTCCACGTTTTTTGGTTGTAACAAAACTGCCAAATGTGGGGAAACCCGCATCCAATTCACACTAGTGTAAACCCAGCCTAAATTGAGAGTTATACCACCTAACAATTTCTTATATATCTTGGAGACTACATTGGCAAGGTATTTCTGCTTGGGTTGTGTGCACATCTGCTGTGCATATCATACTCATTACTGAGTATGAAACTAGGGGATCTTGAACATGAAAATGTGGTTGGGAACACCCAAAAGATCCATGTGGACAGAAACAGAATCCATAATTATATCAGGGAGGATCCACCTAACAGTTTCTTATATATCTTGGAGACTACATTGGCAAGGTATTTCTGCTCGGGTTGTGTGCACATCTGCTGTGCATATCATACTCATTACTGAGTATGAAACTAGGGGATCTTGCCAGGGGCCCTTCCACCTATAACTAAGGCTGTATATAGAGAGGTGTAGGGGTGGGCTGTGCCCCCAGATTTCTATGTCCCCCCCAGGCTGCTCTGGACACTGTGGGGGAGTAAGCACTCCTCCTCCTGACCATCTTGCTGCGGATTCCCACACTGCACACAGAGCTTTGGGAAACAGAATGGTCAAGAGCAGGTTGGCTTTGCCCCGCACTAGTAATGGTGCAGCACCAACAAAACCCCCCTTCCTCCCCAGCATGGATCCCCCCGTGGCTCCCTTGCAGCTGCTGGCTTCTCCTCTCCCCTCCTGTCAGCTTCCAGTGCTGCAGGGGGGCCACAGAGGAACTTAACTTTTCCCAACTTAAAGTTTCCCCCTAGCTGGTCCCAAAAACCACCCGCCCCCCCCCCCCCCCCCCATTACTTCCTCATGACTGATCCCCCAGTGCCCCATCCCTGCAGTGTGCTGCTTACCGTATTTCCCTCCTCCTCCCACCGGCTACAGCTGCTCCTGGGGTGAGAGATCAGTGTCAGGATGAGGGGGTTTGGTAAACATGTCATATTTACCAGCCACTTCATTAATTAACACAGTGAGTGACTAGTATTGATTGTTCCTGTGTTCATTCATCACTAAAGCATAGTAAACACAGTTTACTATACATCAGTATGTGAATGAATAGGAGCCTCTCTGCAAAGGCTTCTATTAATTAATCTACAGTGCAGCTGAGGCTATAGCGAAAGGGGAAAAAAACATAGTAAGACCTCGTTCACACGGGGGAAAAAAAACAGCATACAACGTGTGGGGTTGTGTTTACCAACACGGAGCACAGATTTTCTATGCATCCCCACGCACACAGTTCAACAAAGGACACAGCTGCTGTTCTCGATTTGACATTCATGTGGGTGTCGGTGCATTTCCCTGAACTTACACTAGCTTCATTCTGGGTTGTGCATCCACACCCACACGGATATCATTTCGGGAGCAGACACTGTGTCCATGCAGGCAGTGCCTTCCAATTGACATGAATGGTATTGCCTGCACAGGGATGCACAGAACACCTGTGCATCCCCATGTGTGTTAACACAGTCTGTACATGGGCTTACACCCACGGGAACAAAGTCTTATGCCGCGTACACACGAATGGAATTTCCGTCTGAAAAATCTTGGATGGTTTTTCCGACAGAATTCCGCTGAAGCTTGGCTTGCATACGCACAGTCACTCAAATTTTCGCTGAACTTTCGACCGTCAAGAACGCAGTGATGTACAACACTACAACGAGCCGAGAAAATTAAGTTCAATGCTTCTGAGCATGCGTGGAATTGTTTCCGAGCATGCGTAGGAATTTTGCGCGGCAGAATTGGTACAGGCGATCGGAATTTCCGATGGAAACTTTTTCCGACCGAAAAATTGAGAACCAGCTCTCAATCTTTTGCTGTCTGGAATTCCGCTAGCAAAAGTCCGATGGAGCATACACACGGTCGCATTTTCAGACCAAAAGCTCTCATCGGACTTTTGCTGACGGAATTTCCGATCGGGTGTACACGGCATTAGTTGGAATTCTACAGCATTTTTGTAGGTGATGTTGTGTTTAATTGTGCTAATAATGATTTTAGTGTATTTTTTGTGAAAATACTGATTTGATAAACATTTGGGTATCTATTGTGGAAATTGGACTGGCCCCTTGACTTTTTTTTTTTCATTGCACCTCCAGATTAGACAGGCTAGATCCAGCCCTGCCTAATAAAATAGATTAAAATAATAAAATATGGGCAGACTGGTGAGTTTTGATATTAAATATGCCAGAATATAGAAATGATGTGAATATATAACTAACCTTCTTTTAATTTTTTTTTATTTCTGCAGTGTGCCGGGCCCGTCCTGCTTGCGGCCAGGTGTACAGTTTTTTCCATTCGGCTGACCCCTCTGCCTCCAGATTGGAACCCTTGCTTGAAAAGGCATTCCACGTCCTGCCACCTTTCAATGTTCCTAGATATCAGAAGGATCCTCTAGGAGATGGTAAATCATATATTTTAGGTAATGCACATCATTACAATAAAGTGATTAAAGGATTGACATCATTTAAAAATCTCCTTCAGATTACTTGGAGCCCTTTCACAAAGAGTACTTATTGTGACAACCAATTTGTCTTACCCATGGCATGCACCCTGTGGTTCAAGACTCCATATGAGGTTCTACAGAAATGGTGTAGTTTCCCTGAATTTTTGGAAGCAATATTTATCCAAAAGCATTATTCTGGGTGACAAACTTTAGGTTTCCCGATGTATAAGTAAACTTAATTATCTGGATACCAGTGAAAGCTCTAATGGGGTTACAGTATCATAGTCAAACATCATCAAAGCTGAGTACCTCCGGTTAATATGATTTATGGATGATGATTATGATGATGTTAAGATCTCATCAGACTCAGGTTGATCCATACTGCCTCTTGGATTGATTACTCAGTAGACAAAGCCCCCCCCCCTGTGCACCATGACACTTCAGACGACAGGAAACCTGAAAAACAACTTGTTGTCTGCCAGTTAAATCCTGTACAAGTGCTATTTGTAATGGAAGAGGGCATTCTTGAGCCAAAGTTTTTTTTTTCTGGACTCTCTTTACAAACTATGCAGGACTCTATGTCAGTGATGGCGAACCTTGGCACCCCAGATGTTTCGGAACAAAATTTCCCATGATGCTCTGGCACTCTGCAGTGTAGTGGAGCATCATGGGAAATGTAGTTCCAAAACATCTGGGGTGCCAAAGTTCGCCATCACTGCTCTATGTGCACATGCAGCTTTTACACTTCACATTGTTGGTCCACCTCTAGCAGTAGGTAGCAGATTTAAAAAATGGTTTCCCAGCCATACAAACAGCCAGTGACAATATTAGTAAATTGCAAGAGCCCGTATCAGCTAATCAGAATTATCATTGGTTGTTATCAGTCACTATCCTTTTCACATCCACTATTTCATTTAGTAAGCGTTTATATTTCAATATACTAACACAGGGCTAAAAATTTCAAGTCCTGAGCTACTAGCCAGCCCTCAATGGTTACTCGCCACCAGTTGCCCCACCCAACCCCTGCCCTGCCCCGCCCCTAATTCCACCTCTAAACACGGCCTCATAAATTATATCATAAAATTGCTCTTAAATGTTTTATGCAAATTAAGCAACTTTATCCATGCTCATCAATGCAGCCTCACCCGTGTCCACCAATGCAGCCTCACCCGTGTCCACCAATGCAGCCTCACCCATGTCCACCAATGCAGCCTCACCCGTGTCCACCAATGCAGCCTCACCGTGTCCACCAATGCAGCCTCACCCGTGTCCACCAATTCAGCCTCACCCGTGTCCACCAATGCAGCCTCACCCGTGTCCTCCAATGCAGCCTAACACTTTAACACCAATGCAGCCTCACACTTTAACACCAATGCAGCCTCACACTTTAACACCAATGCAGCCTCACACTTTAACACCAATGCAGCCTCACACTTTAACACCAAAGCAGCCTACCTGTGTCCTGAATAAAGGGGAGCAGCGAAGAAGAGCATTGCTGGCCGGATGATCTGAGTGCCGAGGGACATGCTGGAACAGCTTTGATTTAAATCGCCGTGTGTTCCCGCCGCTCGGCGTCCCGTACAGCCTTGCCCCGTGGCCAGGGAACTTTGATACACATCACTCGTCCCGGGTTGGACGGGTGATCTGTCTATCAAATTCCCCGGGACCAGGGGGCGGGGCTGTGTGTGAAAGCGAGCGCAGGGAACACACAGCGATTTAAATCAAAGCCGCCGCCGCTAGTTATGTTCCCTGCGCTCATATCATCCGGCCGGCTCTGTCCTCTCTCTTCCCCTTCATGAGCACTGGGAAAGGGACTCGCCGGCCGGCAGTGCTCGCCCCCCCTCGCTCCCAGACAGCCCTTCCTCGCCAGCCCTCAAAATTTACTCGCAAAATGCGAGCAGGCGAGTGTAAATTTTGAGGGCTGTACTAACATATCAGTGATTCTACATACTCTATTTCAAGATTGCTTAGATAAAATGTTCAAACTTTACTAGTATTCCTGTTGTGATAAATGTAAAAGAATCTCAGAATAATGATCACATGCAGAGTACCTCTGTGTTATTATACACTAAGTGCACTCTATTGACCAAAAAACAATACATGCTGATTTTGTTGTATTACTTTACAAAATGACTATCATACAGGCTACAATGAGTCTTGCAATGTTTTTGTTGTATAATGTTGCACAATCACTGTCTATTATAACTGCTTTAGATGAGGTAGTGTTTGGAGTCCTTTATTGCTTTACAAAGCCTGCTATTCTTTGCCTTACATCATGCATGTGGATGAGGACAGTCAACAGGCTGGGACCCTTTGGAGAAAACTGTATCTACAGAAATTGTACTTATCTTTACTGATGTGCATAGGAATTGAAACACACAAAGAAGTTGTCAAGCTCCTGGCAGACTTGTGGGTGTAACTGAATTGTTCACAAGAGCCAATATTGCACCCTTTTTATTGTTCTTTGGCTTTAATGACATGGCTTGTGAAGCTTAAAGTGGTAGTAAACTCTGTACTACCACTTGTACCTACAGGTAAGCCTAGAATAAGGCTTACCTGTAGGTACTGTGAATATCTCCTCAACTTGCATAGTTTAGGAGATATTCGGAGAGCATGCAGCTGATGACATCATCGGCGCATTCACTCTGAAGGTCCGACTAACAGTGCCAGACCTTCAGAGCCCGTCCCGGAAACGGTGGCTCCTGCACGCTCATGCGGGAGTGACGTCATCGTGGCTCTGGCCAATCACATAGTGGACAGACAGGGGAGACATGTCAGCCCTCTAAGCGGTGACTTTACAAAACTGGAGGGCTTTGTTCCAAGGTAAGTATTTCATAATGTGCTAGTATGCGATGCATACTATTACAATATACCATTGCCTTGCAGTTTTAGTTTTTTTTTACAACCGCTTTAATACTAGGAAATCAGCCTCCTGCAATTCCTACCATTGCTCCTGGAAGTCTTATTTCACTTGTGATGAAGCAAGGATGTTCAGAGAATTTTGTCTCACTTTCTGTCCTTGTTACAATTGGAAATTCAGAAAAATGTGGGTTGTCATTGAAACAGGTATTGGGGATAAAGCTTTAGTGGAGACACCTTTTTTCCATGATAACTCTTACAGGAGGGAATTTCACTTCCATGGGGAAGATTTCCTCTCACTTCCTGTTGCCTCCCTCCATTTGTAAGTATGAGTTGTATGTAAGTCGGATGTTTGTAACTTGGGGACTGCCTGTACATCGCAATTGCACTTTTCCCTAAATATGTTTGAGTAAGTCATTACATTTTTTATAATATTATAGCTGATCACTTATAGGGCTCTTGAGTGAAAACAAATAGCCAAGACATAGATATATAAAAGAGCATTGTGGAAAATTACTGATAGCATAGGGGAGACACATATAGGAGATGAATAGGGGCTGCGCACCCCAGAACAAACAATATGGAAAGGTTCCCCCAAAGGGTTTTAAAGCAGCAGTGTAAACAAATTCAAAAATAATTTTAAAATGGTTCTTTATTTAGAAAATTGTAGAATCAATAACATGTTGCAGTTAAAATATGAGCTCTGGTTACGGGATAACAATACCATTCCAAAGTGCAAAAATGCAAACACAGAAATTTACACAGCATCACATATTGTAGTGTCTGTTGTAATGAAGCCCCGACGCGTTTCGACCCATACAGTCGCGGTCTTCTTCAGGGGCTGGTTAGCTCTAAAGAAATATATTTAAAGCGGTGTTCAGCTTAAAAAATAAAAATAAAAGTCAGCAGCTACAAATACTGAAGCTGCTGACTTTTAATAATCGGACTCTTATCTGTCCCAGGGTCCAGCGATGCGGGAGATCGAAGCCCCGTTGATCTCCCCCTCCGCTCAGCAGCGCCGGCATTGTAGCTGTGGGTGCCAGGCACCCACTGCGCGTGCGCAAGCGGCGCCACGCGCCGTGAATGGCCGCGCAATCATCTGGGACCTGCCACGTGTCCCAGATGATTGACAAGAGGGAGGGGGAGAGGCGATCTCCCTTCCTGCGCTGAGGGAAGTGACATCAGGAGCCCAGGCGCCGAAGGAGGCAGACTACGAGGGACCCCATAGCAATAGGCATTTAGAAGTGAGTAAAAACAAATATTTTCTCCAAATGTTTTTTTTTTATTTATTTTTTAAGCACATTAATATTTATTTTTTTTTTTTTTGGGGTGGAACTCCGCTTTAACATCTCAAATATCAAAAAAGTTTGTTTTACCTAAATTTCACATTTTTACTAAATGCATGAAAGACTAGGAGGCATGGACAAAATATCCTAATCTTTTTCTTTTCTCTTTGCACATCCATATATACTCTTATCACTTAGCTGTGAAAGCATATGAGTTACGCTTGATGGTTCTGTATAGCGAAGTAAATATTTTTCATAGTCCTAATGATTTGCTCATGAGTCAATGCGCCAAAAAGAGTTACAGTGCATTTTGCAGCTGTTCTGAAGGTAGGACAGACCGCCTGCCATTCTGAAGTACAACACAAAGTGCTTTAGGGAATGAAAGGTACTATATAGCAATCAGAAATCTGATGCTGTGGTTTGTGCTATAAAGAACTATCACTTTATTTCTCTCACAAGACATGTTCGTACATGCATGAGCGAGTCATTTAAATTGAAATCCCATTTGTGCCAATGCCTTTAGAAGCATTGTATAAAAGATCCTCTTATCTGTGACTTGGGCTAATGTATGACAAAGTTAGTTGCCCGTAATAAATGGCAATGTCAGTACATTGTACTTTGAATGAACCTCTATTTTTTTATTAAGCACAAAACCACTCAACAGTTTATTTGTCATTTTATTATATATCATATTATATCATTCAGTCATGTCCCCTATTCCCTTCTGTCAGGTCCGGATGATGGAAAATGATTCTGTGTGACAGGCATGTGAGCCATGCAACTGGCGTTTAGCTCTTCAACCTAAACAAACCTAGCTTCTTCAGATATGGACAATTTTATTTAAACGCTTGCCGACCAGCCGCCATCTGCGACAAGGTGGCACAATTATACTACGACAAGGTAGCACGATCCCATAAATCGCCATCATTGTATGTCGGCTCAGGAACTCGCCATTGTGGGCGAGCGTGCGCTCCCTTTGGCCCCCGGGGGAGCCAATCAGCGGGTCCGGCGGACTCTATGTCCGCCGGCCACCCGCGATCATTCCCTGCAGTGACAGAACGGGTGTGTAAACAAGGCAGATCTCTGTTCTGACAGGGCATATCACACAGATCCTGTCTTTCTGCTAAGCAGGGAGATGGATCTGTGTGTTTCCCCAGTCACACAGTCCCCCATACAATTGTAAAACACCTGCAGGGAACACATTTAACCCCTTGATCTCCCCTGATGTTAACCCCTTCCCTGCCAGTGTCATTAGTACAATAACTATGCATATTTTTAGCACTGATTACTGTAATAATGTCACTGGTTCCCAATAAGTGTCAAAAATTTCAGTTGGGTGTCCGATCTGTGCAACACAATGTCACAGACCCGCTAAAAATCACTGATCGCTGCCATTACTAGTAAAAAAATAAATAATAAAAATGCCATAAATCTATCCCCTATTTTGTAGACGCAATACATTTTGTGCAAACCAATCAATATACGCTTATTCCGAATTTTTTTTTTTTCTTACCAGAAATATGTAGCAGAATACATATCGGCCTAAACTGATGAATACATTTGTTTTTGTACATTTTTTTTGGAAATGTTTTATGCCGCGTACACACGGTCGGAATTCTCATCGGAAAAAGCTCTGATGGTTTTCCCGTCGGAATTCCGTCGGAATTTCGCTCAAACTGTCTTGCCTACACACAGTCACACCAAATTCCGACGGTCAGTAACACAGCGGCATAAAACCCGTTCGACAGCACTATAAAAGGGAAGTTTAATGCTTCCGAGCATGCGTCTAATTGTTTCAGAGCATGCGTCGGAATTTTGCGTGTCGGAATTGCATACACACGATCAGAAAATCTGATAGAAAGATTTTCCGTCGGAAAAATTGAGAACAGGTTCTCAATCCAAAGTCCGTCGGAAATTACGACAGAAAAAGACAGATGGGCATACACACGGTCGGAAAATCAGTTGAAAATCTCCCATCGGACTGTTTCCATCGGAAATTTCTATATGCAATAGAGCATATTGGATATTTATTGTTGCAAAAAGTAAAAAATATAGTTTTTTTTCAAAATTATTTTTTTGTTTACCAAAAAAAAAAAAAACAAGAGGTGATCAAATACCACCAAAAAAAAGGACATCAATTGTGTTTGGGTACTGCGTTGCACGACCGCGCAATTGTCAGTTAAAGCAACACAGTGCTCTATTGCAAATAATGGCCTGGTCAGGAAGTGGGTAAACCCTTCTGGGGCTGAAGTGGTTAAATCTGCTTTTTCCTTTTATATTATTTATGGACTGTGGTAAACTTTCCTGGTTAGTATGACATGAAGACTCCTGGAGACTGGGCTATTTACATGTGGTTGTTAATACTGGGATAATAAGAGGGTAGTGCACCAAATATGGGAAATGAACCTTACAAATAATCATTTCATTATATGTGTGAACATTTATCTAGTGAAAAGACTGTGTAAAGGCACTATTCTGGCTATTGCATGCATTATTAGGCATGCATGCAAGGTTCAGTTGGTTTGATTAAGCTGTATTTAATAATGCTTCAGTGAGAAAAATGGTTACCCTGCTGAACAAGTTCTGGTTTTAATAGTCATCAAAGCACAGAACCCTGATAAGCTCAAAGTATAATTTGAATAAATACAACAAGAAAGTCTCACTGCACACCAGCACCTTCAAACAGAGGGAACAGATAGGAGTGGGAACGTTTAGACTAAAGTCCATCCCATAATTAGTTATTCTTCAAGCTGTAACATTGTTACTTAAAGCGTTTGTTACCCCAGCATTTCATATTCCTGATATGTACCCGCTGTACCATGTATGAGAAAGTCTCCTGTTCTCTTTGTATTGCTTCCTTTATCGGAAATCCCTGGTGTTCCTGCCAGTCCCTCTGCTTTCCTATTAAAAACTGACCACACTAAGCAGGAGAACACATTGTGTTCAGTTCTCTAGATGTGCTGGGAACTCAATGTACTTTCCTCCAATGATCAGACTTGTCCTGACACGCCTCCGCTGCACAGCCATTCATTGGAAAGCTCATTGTGCTGCTCCTCCCCCCAGCTCTTATGCAGTTGAGAACAGAGGGAATGTAATCACTTATAAAAAAAGGTATTTATAAAATGTTTTTTTATATAACGTATTTATCGGCGTATAACATGCGCCGGCGTATAACACGCACCCCAAGTTTAGGAGGGAATATTAAGGAAAAAAACTTTTAGGAGGGAAGTTTATGGAAAAAAACTTACATTTAAATGCCCATCATTGCAGCCTTGTCCAGTGTCCATCTGCAGCCTTGTGCATCATTGCAGCCTTGCCCAGTGCAGCCTTGCCCAGTGCCTTTGCAGCCTTGCCCAGTGCAGCCTTG
The DNA here is from genome assembly GCA_028564925.1 of Lithobates sylvaticus. Lineage (NCBI taxonomy): Eukaryota > Metazoa > Chordata > Amphibia > Anura > Ranidae > Lithobates > Lithobates sylvaticus. Next base: position 112,150,581 of record CM053027.1, read on the forward strand.
CCCAGTGCCTTTGTAGCCTTGCACAGTGCAGCCTTGCCCAGTGCCTTTGCAGCCTTGCCCAGTGCAGCCTTGCCCAGTGCCTTTGCAGCCTTGCCCAGTGCAGCCTTGATTTAAAATTGGCGCCGAGTGGAGAGGACGAGCGCCGCGTGACAACATACCGAAAGCCGCGTGTATTTTCGGCTAGTCTCGGGCCGGCTTCTCTCGCAGTCCCGCCCACCTCCACTGATTGCGAGAGGAGCCGAGCGCCGACAACATACAGAAATCCGAGTTCGGCTAGTCTCGGCTCTGCTCGCAGTCAGAGGCGGGACTGCAAGAGGAGCCGAAAATAGCCGAACTCGGATTTCTTTATGTTGTCGGCGCTCGGCTCCTCTCGCAATCAGTGGAGGTGGGCGGGACTGCGAGAGGAGCCGAGACTAGCCGAAAATACACGCGGCTTTCGGTATATCGTCTCCGCTCGCTCCCCTCAAAAAAAAAATCAGCGGGAGATCGCCGGGGATCGACGTATAACACGCACCCACGATTTTCCCCTGATTTTAAGGGGAAAAAAGTGCGTGTTATATGCCGATAAATACGGTATATACAAAAATATTTTGCCTTTAATTTCTATTTTAAACTGAATGGGTTATTTTACAAGGTGATCATTTAAAATCACTTACATTTCTCCAATGAATACTGTATGTGTGTGTATATATATATATATATATATATACATATACAGTATCTCACAAAAGTAAGTACACCCCTGACATTTTTGTAAATCTTATTATATCTTTTCATGTGACAACACTGAAGTAATTATACTTTGCTACAATGTAAAGTAGTGAGTGTACAGCTTGTATAACAGTGTACATTTTCTGTCCCCTCAAAATAACTCAACACACAGCCATTAATGTCCATCTGCTGGCAAACAAAAGTGAGTACACCAAATTGGGCCCAATTAGCCATTTTCCCTCCTCGTTGTCATGTGACTCGCTAGTGTTACAAGGTCTCAGGTGTGAATGGGGAGCAGGTGTGTTAAATTTGGTGTTATCGCTCTCACTCTCTCATACTGGTCACTGGAAGTTCAACATGGCACCTCATGGCAAAGAACTCTCTGAGGATCTGAACATTTTTTATTGTTGCTCTACATAAAGATGGCCTAGGCTATAAGAAGATTGCCAAATGGGCACAGTGAGGCTGCAAATGGGCATTGTTGACCCTCTTTTCCACTTACAGTAGCTGCGTATTTCTCACCCTAGGCTTATACTCGAGTCAATACGTTTTCCCAGTTTTTTGTGGTAAAATTAGGTGCCTCAGCTTATATTCGGGTTGGCTTATACTCGAGTATATACGGTAGTTTTTATTTATACAAACATGTTAAAAGGAGCACTTATCCACATACATGAATAAAAACAACAACAAAATCTTCAATCGTGTGTTAGTGGACTAATATAGACAATTTCTGCTGGTAATGTGATATCCTCAGACATAAGCTGAGGACACGAGATATAATAAATCGTCAATGTACAGTGAATCCTCTACATGTTTCGCGGCAAAAACAACTGATTCTTCAGGAGGAATTATATAAAGTACAATCTGTAACAGAAACATAATAACATAATGACACTTTTAACCACTTCAGTCCCGGAAGATTTTCCCAGGCTATTTTTTGCGATAAGGCACAGCGTCGATTTAACTGACAATTGCGCGGCCATGCAACGCTGTATCCAAACAAAATTGGCGTCCTTTTTTTCCCACAAATAGAGCTTTCTTTTGGTGGTATTTGACAACCTCTGCAGTTTTCATTTTTTGCGCTATAAACAAAAAAAGAGAGACAATTTAAGAAAAAAAAAAACAATATTTTATACTTTTTGCTATAATAAATATAAAAAAAATGTAAAAAAATAAATTTCTTCATCAGTTTAGGCCAATATATCTTTTTCTACATATTTTTGGTAAAAAAAATGCAATAAGCATATATTGATTGGTTTGCGCAAAAGTTATTGCATCTAGAAAATTGGGGAAAGATTTATGGCATTTTTATTGTAATTTTTTTTTTACTAGTAATGGCGGCAAGCTGCGATTTTTAGCGGGACTGCAACTTTGCGGCGGACAGATTGGACACTTTTGACACATTTTTGGGACCATTGACATTTATACAACGATCAGTGCTATAAAAATGCACTGATTACTGTGTAAATGTTACTGGTAGGAAAAGGGGGTAGGGGGTGTTTTGTTCTGAGAGGAATGACAGATTGCGTGTTCCTATTAGCTAGGAACCACGATCTGTCACTTCCTCTAGTCAGTCCCCTCCCCCTTCAGTTAGAATCACCTCCCAGGGAACACAGTTAACCCCTTGATCGCCCCCTAGTGTTAACCTCTTCACTGCCAGTGAAATTTTTACAGTAATCAATTCATTTTTATAGCACTGATTGCTGTATAAATGCCAATGGTCCAAAAAAAATGTGTCAAAATTGTCCGATGTGTCCGCCATAATGTCGCAGTCATGATAAAAATCACAATTCGCTGACATTAATAGTAAAAAAATAAATTGTAATAAAAATGCTATAAATATATCCCCTATTTTGTAGCCGCTATAACTTTTTCTCATACCAATCAATATACGCTTATTTTACCGAAAATATGTAGAAGAAAACATAACTAAACTGAGAAAAAAATTGCATTAAAAAAAAAAAATGGGGATATTTATTACAGCAAAAAGTACAAAATATTGTTTTTCTTTTCAAAATTGTCTTTCTTTTTTTGTTTATAGCGCAACAAATAAAAACAGTAGAGATGATCAAATACCACCAAAAGAAAGCTCTATTTGTGGGGAAAAAAGGACGTCAATTTTGTTTGGGTGCACCATCGCACGACCACGCAATTGTCAGTTAAAGCGACGCAGTGCTGATTCACAAAAAATGGCCCGATCATTCTGCAGCCAAATCTTCCGGGGCTAAATAAAAATGTTCATTCACATTGCTCATGCTGGTTATCGGTGAAGGGTGACTGCACAGTACTTTATGCTTTCCCTTTTTTTCCCCAGTGGATGCCATTCAAGCATATAGTACGGCGTTTGTTGAAATTTCCACAAGCAGCAATTCCCCCTCTACAGAGACTCCTGAATTGCCCAATTTATCCACACCCACCCAGGTAAAAGGTAGAAAATCCAGCCTGGTGAGCATGAACAGCGAGATGTCTAGTTCTTCAGAAAGCTTGCCATCGGCAAAGATTGCGAACGGTAAGTCAACCTTCAAACCTATTTCTAAAGGAAAACCAACTACACAATGATGTTTTATGATGCTAATCAGACATTTCATTAAATGAGAACAGTCTAAATACAGAAACATTTGGATAAAATGATTCAATCTCCCATAGATTCATTTAGATACAGCCAACCCACCCAAGGTTCAAATAAGAGCTTTGCAGGGAAATTTTGCTTTTTGGACCACAAATTGAAATATAATTTTGATGTGTTGTTGTTCTGTGTTGAGCAGATATCAGCAGGCATGAACAGTTTCCAGCAATTTTTATCATTTTGTTTTTGTCTTTCATGGTTATAGTTACAGCTAACTGGTGGGGAACAAAGCGTATTGACTATGCTTTATATTGTCCCGATGTGCTCACTGCCTTCCCAACTGTGGCATTGCCTCATCTCTTCCATGCCAGCTACTGGGAGTCAACAGATGTAGCGGCCTTTATTTTGAGACAGGTAAGACAGCATTTATTGAAACAGAACATAGTTTTGAACTTTGTTAGTTAGAAAGCCATCTCCAGACAAGATAAAGTGCCTTTTAACTTTTACAATATATTTTTAATTATGCCTGTTTGCCATTTTCTTTATACCATTAACATGTTGTTATTGAGAAAGTTTTTTTTAAGTAATTTCTGAAAAAATCTTAAAGTGGATGTAAACCCTTAAAAATTTTTTTTTTTCTGGCACAATATAGAGTATGGGATTTCAGATCAGCTGTGCCCAGTCTTGCCACAAAGAGTAAATCCAGCTCTGAGCAATCCTCATATCTTTTTTCAGTGAAATAAAATAGACAAACTGAAAGCTTTGTCCGTTCTTCCCCATTGCTGTGATTGACAGGTAATTTACATATCTTGTGCACTAGCCTAAGACATACATTATTTTTTAATTCTCACCCCCACTCCTTTCTTCAGCAGCTCTGCAAGGATTGGCTGTTCCACACCTCAGCATGATTTGGCATGCTGAAGTCATGTGGGGACTTTTCTGGGTTTTGACTGGATGTTAGTGATCATAGCAAAAGTTCAGTGTAAGAAATACACAGGAGAAAATGCATGTTGATAAGGGGAGTGTAGAGGTGGGCGGGGAGTCTACTGACATCATGACTTCACTCATTGAGCCCTGAAAAACAGACCCACCCACAAAATATGCAGTCTTTTGGGTCTCATAGCAGACAGAGGGGAGACATTTGACAGATAAGTATACATGCAGGAGGCATGTATATCCTTCTAGATAACCAATATTGCAGTAGTTTAGAAAGGATGAGAGTGGGTTTACATCCACTTTAAGTGATGCAAATGGTAATCAAATATAAACTAATAAACAAAGAATAAATTAATCGATTTTAGTAGAATTGAACTGGAAACTGCATCTATGGCTTAGCTGAAAAGGACAATCATCTTCCTAGTTGTTGAGTTCTGGTTTTAATTTTTTCTGTGATAAGGGAGGGCTGGAGAGGATAGATCAATATTGTGCACAGTGACTAGTTTAATGCTCAGAATTTGAACTTCGGGCAAAAAGCAGAATACACATCTAAACACATAAATGCAAATTGTTTCATCTTCCAAAGGATTTGTATTTATTTTCAACCTATGATCCAGACATTTCTGCCATACAACACTGCAAGGTCTTGCACACCCTGCGACCTCTCTGCAGAATACACTGCTGATGAGAAATTCTCCAGCCTGTGAACAGACAATGAAAAAGTCAGCACACTAATGAGGTCATAGCTCTGCTCTCCGATTCTGTCTGGAAGTTCTCACAGTTAGATAGACAGCATTGTGCAATTTAGTAGAGTTGGATTGACTTGCAGTATCCCCATCCTTCTTCCAGTTTTATGTGCTGCTGCGAGACCCAGTACATTACTTTTTCTAATACATAACATGATTTAATATTTAATCCATACCTGGATTATATTGTGGCTATTTATATGTGTATAGTAGAAAGATGTTTGCCAGCACACCATGGAGCGACACAAATAGCGTCCAAAAGGAGTGGTTTATTGCATGATCACAATAAGGGAATAGTGCAACGTTTCGGAGCCGCGCAGGGCCCCTTCGTCAGGCATGTGAAGGGGCCCTGCGCGGCTCCGAAACGTTGCACTATTCGATTATTGTGATCATGCAATAAACCACTCCTTTTGGACGCTATTTGTGTCGCTCCATGGTGTGCTGGCAAACATCTTTCTACTGTGATTTGAACCAGTATCCAGCTGGTTGTTGCTACAGCACCCAAAACTGTGAGCATTTCCAGGAACGTGTGCGATTGGAAAATGAAGTACTATTTATATGTGTATGTCGCTCAGCTTCAAGTACATAGATGCACACAGAAGGAGGATGTTGCATGAGAAGGGTTTCAATTCTTCATACACACACACACAACTACAGTCTCTGACAGCCAGTTGGACAACAGATAGAGCCCATGCCAACCCATTAGAATTAGTGGACCTTACAGGAGTCACAAAGCAAAGAGGTGAGAGTAACCTACATTTTACTGCAATTATTGACAGGAGACACTTTGACAATCTCCCATCACTTAGTGGTATAATACTTATAACATGTCAAGTGCTCCAGTCTTTGGAAACTGGCCCCTGCAGTTTGGGCGGTCTGATACACTTGTGCCTAATAGGACTTCTGCTATTGTCATTATAGGGACCTTCTAATGCCCCGTACACACGGTCAGAATTTCCGACGGAAAATGTCCTATCGGACCATGGTGTCGGAAAATCCGACCGTGTGTGGGCGCCATCGGACTTTTTCCGTCGGAAAAAAATTGAGATCCTGCTCTCAAATTTTCCGACAACAAAGTCTGATCTGACTTTTTCCGATCGTGTGTAGCGAATTCCAACGGACAAAGTGCCACGCATGCTCAGATCAAATTACAAGACCAAAGCTATTGGCTACTAGCCTCTACGTAGTTCCGTCGTATGCAACGAACGTCACCACATTCAGAACGATCGGATTTTCCGCCACATTTGTCCGACCGTGTTTATGCAACACCAGTGTCGGACAAAATCCCTCGGAAAAAATCCGACGGATTTTGTGGTCGGAATTTTCTGACCGTGTGTATGGGGCATAACACCAGTTAGTGCATAAGGATGGGCTGAACAGACCCCTGTTCAGTTCGCACCAGAATTTCCGAACACCGCAAAAGTTCGGACCGAATAACGAACCCCATTAAAGTCAATGGGACCCGAACGTCAAAAATAAAAGTGCCCATTTTGAAGGCTTATATGCAAGTAATTGGGCATACAATGGTTACAGGGGTCTGGGTCCTGCCCTAGGGACATGTATCAATTAAAAAAAGTTTGTGAAAAATGTCATTTTTAAATGAGCAGTGATATTTTGATTTTTAAAGTGAAAGCCTGAAAATTAAATATAGTGCCTGGGGGAGTCCCCTTAGTCTACCTGTAAAGTGGCAGATCTGTGCCATGTCTAGAATCTGCTGCAGCAATAATTGCATTTATAAAGCCAAAAAAATTTAATTTTTCCTGCAAGCTGCCTTTAGTTTGCTCAACAACAGCTGGGGAGCCAGTGTGTATGACGAGGCCACAATGCAGAGCACTGGAAAGAGATTTTTTGGATACATTCTGGTGTCACTTTGACTTTGTATAAAAGTAACGGGTGCGTAAAAATTCCCACCATAACCCTATAGAGGTACTCTTGATGAAAGCAAGAATTGGCCTTGCTGTAAAAAATTGCAATGATATGCACCTGTCAAACAGGTGCAGAAAAATTACTCTTTGGGTGTCGAGGGCACCTTCCCACCATAACCCTATAGAGGTGCTCTTGAAGGCAAAAAAAAATTGCAATGATATGCATATGGTTGATGTTTGTTTCACATTTGCAGATAGCAACAGTGCAATCTGCTGCAGAAGTGCTGAAAGAGACCCAGACAGCTGAGCTTTGGGGGGTGGGCTGGGAGATAACAGCTGCAGAATGTGATGGAATAGGGTGGCTGTTCTCTACTCATTCTTGATGTCGGCCTCCTTGAGGTTATGCCGCCTCACCTTCAGTTTCCTCCTCTGCTCTATCTGACACCCAAGTCGCATCAGTGACCTCATCATCATCATCTCCATCTCCTCCATCTTCATCATTACCACTGGAGACAACTTGGCAATATGCTGCGGCTTGGGGAACATGAATGCCAATTTGTCTACCAGTGTTCCTCCCTCTCTCTATGCTCATGTTCCTGTCATCCTCAACCTCAGAACCAACATCTGAATCCAGTAATGGCTGGGCATCATCAAGGCGCAAGTGGCTGACGCTGTGGTCAAATAACTCAGCTGACTCCCCGATGGCTGATGTTGGGGCTATGGAAGGAATAGATGTGGACAAGGAGGCAGGTTTATCCACTCTGGCAACTGCAGGGGACTGCACACTTGTCTCTGCTTGTGTGACAGAGGATGAGGAGGATGAGGAAGGTTTAGTAAGCCAGTCCACCACCTCAGCTGCATGCTGTGGCTGGAAAGCACGGGCAAACTCACTAAAGAGAGAAAATGATGCCCTACCTGAGGACTGACCACCACGTCCACCTTTGCCTGTGGACACATTTGTTGCTGGTTCCCTTACAGTACTTAGTGAAAGTCTGCCTCTCCTTGTTGTCCTCCCAGACATTATTGGGAGGGACGGGCAGTGCTTATAAGCAAATGTAAAGAAGAAGTTAAAATCTGTACGTAGATTCACTTTAATCAATGTAAAGAGGTGTTTGGTGCACATTAATTTGAGTATTCACACTTCACAGACACACTCCACGTATACACTATAATATACTGTAATATAATGTGCCAAACGTACAGTGACGCACAGAACTATATGGCGTTAAACTGGCAGTAATGCACACAGAACTATATGGCGTTAAACTGGCAGTAACGCACACACAACTATAAGGCGTTAAACTGGCAGTAACGCGCACAAAACTATATGGCGGTAAACTGGCAGTAACGTACAAAACTATATGGCGTTAAACTGGCAGTAACGCACACGGAACTATATTGTGTTAAGCTGGCAGTAACGGACACAGAACTACAGTAAATGGCGTAAATGGCATTAAACTGGCAGTAACGCAATCAAATAGACGGTGTTCAACCGCCACTACACTGACGCTATCTGAACTGTCCCTACTGTAGCAATACACTAATGTAAAGATTACTGACACAGTCTCACTACACTACACTGAAACTATCTGAGCTGTCCCTACTCTACATTAATGTATGCATGAATGACACTACCATTGAAAGAATACTTTTATACTGTGGGGCGGGAATGAGCCATGATTGGATAAAGTCATGATGACAGTGTCCAATCATGACTCTGACAGTGCTCTGTGCCCTGATTGGGGCACAGAGCCACAATGCATTGTGGTTGGTTCGGGGGGGCGACCAAATGGTTGAACGACCCGTTTGCTCGGCTGTTCATCGAACATCGGAACAGCGAAAGTTCGGCCAGAACTTATGCTAGGGCCGAACCGCCCGCCCATCCCTATTAGTGCACCACCATTCAGCTCTTGTGACATTGTGCTCACTTTAATGCTTGTCCCTGTTACTATTTTCTGTACTGTCACATGTTACAATCTTCCTGGTGATTTTGCTTATTGCTTAGTGCATGAGACTGTACAATTCCTAAATGTAAGAGTCAACAATGATGGTCCCTTAGGTCAAAATGGGATTGGTTCAGCTGCAGATTTAGGTGCTGCAGTTAGCATATCACCTGGCTGGATGGATGCCAGAATGCCATCCTAATTCAACTTAGTACAGATTCGATTTTTTGAATCTACTATGAAAAAGTTCATCAAATTTAAAATCAGGAAGAACTCCGGACAGCCGCACACCGGGAAAATAAAATTCAAAAAGGTTTATTTAAAAGCCAGAATCACTTCAATCCAAAACTCGACAAAAGGGGGGGTACAGAACTGACGCGTTTCGCACTGTATTTCAGTGCTTACTCATAGCTGATATACTCTCAAATGAACATCAAATATATATATGGTTACAACATATGCCTCACATAATCAAATAATAGAAAAAAGCTGTTGCAAACAGGCGGAGTCTAGTATTAATTGGATCTCAACAAGTGTCGCTGGGATGGACCTTCAAATCGAGTATAACCAATTGAAAAACAAGATAAAACATTATGGTGAAAAAGATATGGAACGTGATATAAAAAAGGATGTGTATATATATCAACATGTATACGTGAATGTATAAATATCTATAGAAAATAAATAAATCACTTGGAAAAAATCTGAGTTATAGTGAAGTTTTAAAGAAGTATGTGCATTTTGCAGGTGTGTTTAAATTTATTCTCGTTAAATGGTATGTGAAATGTGATTGTAATAATTCAATCATATGGATAAGTAAACTAAATGAATAAATAAATAAAATGGGATTATAGTCATTGAATGAACTTGCTGGGAAAAGCGTGTCTCTTAGTTAAAAGTGTACGTGAAAAAAGGTGAAAGAGGAATAAAGTGAAAATAAAGTAAAATGAAGTGAAGTCAAATGGAATGACTCTATGCCTATGGACATAGCCTGTCATCCATGTTAAATATATACGTTGACCGAATTCCTTGAGCGGAGCCCACCAAGCAACATATATGGAAATCCAAAAAAGACTTACAAAAATAGTATATTCATAGTGATAACGGTGTACAGTGTGTCATTAACTGACAGTGTTTCCTGGAGAAATGGTATCAAAACAATACATATATATTATATTGTATGGATATTATGGCTTTTCATTTAATAATCCCAATATAGTGAAATGGCAAGAAATGGGTGACTCACAATTAATAATAATGATAACCCTATCGAGTTAAAAACTCTTAAAATGATAAAACATTAAACATTGATGGGATCGGCAACTATAAACCCTATGAGGAGTATATTTATGTCACCTATCTATCATTATTAGTGTGATTCTACCCTATTGGTAACCTACATAAGACACAGACAGCTGTATCTTTATAATTGGTTTATAGCAGAAACCTGCTTACTACACATTGATAAAGTCGATATTAAGCCTTTATTAAATAATTTGTGTGTGTAGATAATCTGCGGCCAGTAACTGAAGTTAATCTCTTTGAGAGCTAATTATTGTAGGAAATTGAAACAATCGGAGGATATCGGCGACCACATTAGGATGGGATCTCAACCGATATCGATGCATGTATGGGGCAATGAGATTTAGAGGCATCACGGGGTTGGGAAAAGGGGAAGACAGCCTTATTTACTTTTTTCTAGAGGATACAAACTGTTGACCAGTGTCTACCCATATATAGAAGTACATCACTTAAAATGAAAAACAAAAATCAATCGCAGCTTGTATAGGAATATATTATCTAGCCTAAATGCAAATCAAGTGTTTATGAAGTGCATATTCTCCCATATGTGATGATCGTGGCTTAGTGGACAGCGCCGGTATAAGAAAGTTCATATCTTCATTCCATTTTCCTCTACTATGAGAGGGCTTGTGTCCCTATGTAAAAAACACATTCTCTTGCAATATGGAAAAGTTCCTCCAAGGGGTTTTTAGCAGCAAAAAGGGGTTCAATTGATCATAAAAAAAGAGATAACTACTTTTTAAAAATAATTTTACAAATAGTTACCTCTTTTTTTGATCACTTTAACCCCTATTTGCTGCAAAAAAAAAAAAAACCATTGGGGCATATTGCAATTTTTTTCAGGGTGTGCAGCCTCTTCATTTCTAAATGTGTGATTTCTCTATAACAACATGTTCTCTTTACCTCTCTATGCTGGGGGGTTTCCTCTCAAGATTCTTTTGTCAAGTTTCTAGTTGCACTATTGCCACTGTGGCTCTTTTTCTGCAGTTTGGGATTTGCTGAATCCCCAGGTGAGCTTTGAGAACTGTACCCGCTTAGATGAAGATGCGGGGCTGGCTTGTAATGTTGCTTAGGTCACTGTATCCTGAGTGAATGCTTACCTTGGCACTTGGTCCAGGGCAGTGATCTGCCTGCGATCAAGACCTGTCCCTTATGACCCCTTTGGGATTATGCCCATCGAGAAGAACAAAGTCAGGATTGAGCTGCAGTCAGTCTGGTTACAGTCCTTCCCTGGGCCCAGTGTGCTGTGCTTTTATCCCCTGGGGTCTGGCTGCAACACTGTGTCACAACCATAGGCAGGTGCATTGGCTCAGGCACATGTTTTGTCTATTGATGCCATTTTTACTGTTGAGTACATTATGCTTATTAAGGGCTGTATGTGAGACTGAGCTTTCTGCAAATGTGCAGGCCATTTGTACTCCACTTGTACAGAGGACTGACTGTGTGCTCCTGTCAGTACAACATAGTGATCTGAGGATGCTGCATGGGCTCCAGTGGTCCTAAATAGCTCATATAGATGGTGACCCATCTGAGGACACTGGCGCACTGCACATGGCAGATGTACAGCTGGGTCTGGGGGTCTCACTCTGTAACTTTTCATGCTGCAGTCTGTGGTGCCTTAGTCATGAAATGCCATTGATCATTTCTGCAATACAGGACTCTGCATGTTACTTTGTGGGTAATGCCTCTATATGTAATGTTGTACAGTGTCCTATGGGGACCGTGTCACTGGCTGTGAGTATGTTTTCTTGATAGTGTCTCACTCTGTATTGTTATGCAGTGGCCTATAGTGGCTTGTTCTCACATGCCATTACCCCCTCCTGCTGTGCAGTGGGTTGTGAGTGGTCTTTGTCGATAATGTCTCACTATGCACTATTGTAGGGTAGCCTCAGATTTTTTGTCACACATTTACCTTTTTGCTCTGCAATGGTTTTTAAGTACCCCTTGTTAGTTATGTCTCACTGTGGATGTTGTACAAAGGACTTCTCATGGATTCTGTTAGACCATGCCATGGTGGTGGCTTACATCAGCCATAAGGGAAAAATTGGATGAATTGCTGATTATAAAGAAGTGGATCTGCCTCTGACCTGGGAAGGAATTCCCTGACCACTCTGTTTGTGAAAATGTGGTAATCATACTTCCTCAGTGGTCCACATCCGGTCCCTGCAGGCTTTTCCTCACTCTGAGGGTTTTCAAATCTCTGTTGTGGTTGGGGGCACCTTATGGGACCCTTCTAGTTTCCAGGTTTGGCCAGAAACTGCACTGAATTGTCTCCAGGCTCAGGGATACCCTAGCCTTCACAGTAGATATTCTGCTGACTCCCTAGGTCAGTGATGGCGAACCTTGGCACCCCAAATGTTTTGGAACTACATTTCCCATGATGCTCAACTAAACTGCAGAGTGCATGAGCATCATGGGAAATGTAGTTCCAAAACATCTGGGGTGCCAAGGTTTGCCATCACTGCCCTAGGATTAGCTCTTTCTAAGATACGCTCTCAGAGCTTTTTATCAAGTCTGTCTTTACTCTTGGATGATTTCTTCACTTGGTGTGAAATCAGGATTTCTCGGTTTGCCGTGGGATGGATGCCAGCCTCTCAAGTTGGTCTGGATCAGCGTGGGGCCTTGAGGACTATCAAGGTTTTTTTTCTTAGCCTTGGCATATCCCTTTGGAAGCCACATGACCCTCACTCCTTGGTGTGGGCCTTATTACAGGCCAGGGATGGAATTATTTCACTGTGATTGTGTGGGGCCTGGTTTTTGATCTGGTTTTGGGACTGTCCCTAGAATTGGATAAAGTTTTTCCCTTCCTGGTTTTGGCAGAATTGCTTTTTTGCCTTCACTGCTCTTGCACATTGAGTTCCAAGTTGGCAGTGTTCATCGGTAAGATGCCTTTTGAGGCATTGGCTTTTTTACTTCCTGCATCCTATCTAGGATAGTGTTCTTAATTTTCCCTATCCCACTCCTGTATTTCTTCTGGAAGTTTTCCTTCCTCTGTTTGGCTTAGGTACGCGCTGTTCAAGTTTATCTCTCAGCTTCTACTCTTCAGGTTGTCTAACTCTCTTAAGTTAGACCAATTTAAGGTAGAGGGTGCTTTAAACCCTTCCTTGACCTGCTGACATATAAGCTTGGTAACATTTTGGTTGCTCGCCCCTCAGTTGGACTGCTTTGGATAGCCCAAGGTTAAAGAAATAGGATTTTTGATTTACCAGTAAAATCAATGTCTTGGAGTACAGTACAAGACACTAGTCGCTCCCTTCTGTTTTTTTGATCTCCCTATTCAATGCTACAAATATTAGGCTAGTTGGGAGTGGGAGAAGTTACTTAGGGATGTCTCTGCAGTTTTCTTTTTTCCAGTGTCTAATCACCGGAAAGGGACAGCATAAACCAGGGTAAAAAATACTGTGTTCTTTACTGTACTTCAGGAAATGGATTTCACTGGTAAGTTAAAATCTTGTTTTAATGGTCTTATATTCATTAAAAAGTAAATTTATTTTTAAATACTAGTAGAAGGAAGAGAGAGTAGATTTATGACCTCATCAGTCTACTGCTGCTCCTTAATTGCTTATTGCTTAATTGCTTAACTGCTTGCTGACCACCCGCCGTCATTATACAGTAGCAGGTCGGCACGTTCCCGCATACGTCGACTCTTTAAGCGGAGATAGCAGGCGCGCACGCTGCACTGTGGGGGTGCCAATGCGCGCGGCCAGCGGTCGCAATGACCGCTGGCCATGTGCGACCGCGAACATGAGAGCCAGAACAGGGACGTGTGTGTGTGTGTAAACACACAAATCCCTCTTCTGTGAGGAGAGGAGAGACAGATCGTGTGTTCCAACTAGCTCGGAAAAATGATCTGTCATCTCCTCTAGTTAGTCCCATCCCCCTAGAGTTAGAACACACACGAGGGAACACAGTTAACCCCTTGATCTCCCCCTAGTGTTAACCCCTTCCCTGCCAGTGACATTTACACAGTAATCAGTGCATTTTTATAGCACTGATCGCTGTATAAATATCAATGGTCCCAACAATGTGTCAAAAGTGTCCGATCTGTCCACCATAATGTCGCAGTCTCGATAAAAATCGATGATCACCGCCATTACTAGTTAAAAAAATATTTTTTTATTACCAGAAATATGTAGAAGAATACATATTAGCCTAAACTGAGGAAAAAATTAGCTTTTTAAAAAAAAATAAAAAATTGGGGATATTTATTATAGCAAAAAATACAAAATATTGTGTTTTTTTTTTCAAAATTGTCTCCTACCGCTGCCTGTAAGAACGATTAAGCGGCGGAACTGCTGCTATGATCATTCTTATGGTGCACAGAATCACTGACAGAAAATGAAGATATCTGCATGAGGCCTGCAGCTGAAGGCATCATTCAGATATCACCACTGAAAGTCAAAGACATCATATGATGTCCTTGGGCTGGAAGTGGTTAAAGTAAAAAACCTTCCAGTATCAGCCCCCCCCCCCCCCCCCCCCCCCATACTTACCTGGCCCTTTTTTCGATCCAGCACCCATCACTGTGCCCAAGAGCAACATTACTACTCCCTCTTTCCTCACAGACACAGAGGCAGCAGGGGAAACCATTAGCTCCTACTGCTGTCAATAAAATCCTGTGAGCAGGGGCGGGGCTGAACCACACTGTGTGTTGATAGATGCCCAGAGCCTGGCTTGGGACCAAGCATCTACTCCCATAGCAAGCGCTTGCTGTGGGGGGGGGGGGGGCAGACAAAGAAGAGACAGAGCCAAGAGTGCTGGTGGGAGACCCCCAGAATAGCAAGTTCAAAACCATTGCACAGTGCAGGTAAGAATAACATGTTTGTTATTTTAATTGAAAAAAACTGAGCCCTTAGAACCACCACATGTAGACCAATGGTCATTTTTCACAGTTTACTTACTAAATGACTATGCTACTATATTTTTGAAACCCTTTGTACACATCCAGCAGAGAGCAAGTGCTACACTTCACTATATTTATAATGTTCATCTGTTACATGAAACGTTCAGCTGCTACTGCATCAGATCAAAGAATAAGCACTTCTATTTTACTGGCTGTTATTTATGCACTGCAATGATCATAACTACTTGTTAGACACCACATTCCGGATTACTCTTGTATATCTGCCTAAAGAGTTTAATTATTGATCATCTTTCAGCTGGGATTCATTTGGCTGCAGCACAGGCATGTTATGACATCAATACTGCCTTTAATCAGTCTTCACTGTCTTTCAGCTCATGAGGTATGAGAGTGTGCAGATACAGCAGAAGGAGGGCATTGACGCGATGAATATGAGTCCTTCCAGTCGGCAGGAAAAATGGCTTCGAAAGAGGAATCACGTCAAACTGCGTGTATGTTGTCCACACTCACATCTCTAAGTGAATTTTATTTTTCTGCTTTTTCTTAAACATTGTTTATCATGTTTAGGCAACAACTAAAATTCTGCTGTTCCAGAACTAGTAAATTGTGTCATACTTACCATACATTTCCTTTCCTGGTGCCAATACATTCCAGCATGCATGTGGTAATGGCTCCATTGGTCTACCTACACACAGGACCAATGATAACTATAAGGGCCTACCCCATTCTTGTAACTAGAATCTAGTGAAGCAGGATG
This sequence comes from Lithobates sylvaticus, assembly GCA_028564925.1. NCBI lineage: Eukaryota > Metazoa > Chordata > Amphibia > Anura > Ranidae > Lithobates > Lithobates sylvaticus. The sequence continues at coordinate 112,166,268 of CM053027.1, forward strand.
GAGCAAGTATTCTGACATGTAGTGGCATCAGCAAAGGTATTAAAAGTATTTTTTCAGTCTTCTGGGGCCAACATGGCAGCATATATGTAATAAGTAACTAGACACATGATAGGGATGATGTTCAAAAAAGGTTTAATTAGTGCCCAAACTAAGAAACATGGAAATAGTTCTGCTCAGAAAATTTGCGAAAAACCAAACCTTATAATGGTCCATGAACTGGCATTTTACATATTTCCTCTGGGGTAACACCAGTAAAAGCTGCTCATATGGCTGCGATTCCTTGGATTGAATGTGAAGTTAGCACTTCTGGGAGAACTTGCTGTTTGCCCTATATTTTAAAGCGGTAGTCAACTCACTTTTTTTACTTGTACCTACAGGAAAGCCTATAATAAGTCTTACCTGTAGGTACAGTGAATATCTCCTAAACTTGCACTGTTAATCTCCCTGGCGGTATTCCCGAGTCTGGCTCGGGGTGGAATTTCAGTACCACTAGTGGTAACGCATTGCAGTATCCAGGGAAAGCTACTTACCTTGTCCCCTGGATCCTGCGATGTCTCCCCCCTGCATGTGTGAGCCGTCTCCTCACTCGATTCACAGTGCCAAGTGCCGCCGAGCTCCGTTCCCTGCAATGTTGCGACGCACGGGAGCAGAGATCGGCGCCAAATTCAAAAAAGTAAAAACACATACAGTACACTGTAATCTTACAGATTATAGTACTGTATAAAAAAAAATACACATCCCCTTTGTCCCTAGTGGTCTGTCCAGTGCCCTGTATGCACTTTTATATTATAAATACTGTTTTTTCTGCCTGGAATTTGGAGATTGTCCATAGCAACCAAAAAGTGTCACTTTATGTCAAAAGTGTTTTTAGACCAGCTAGAAAACAGCGATAATAAATTAGAATCACTTGCAGAATTGAGCGATAGTGATTTGTGGGGAAATTCATCATCAAACACTAAATCTAATGACAGCGACAATTCTGAGCAAATTTCAGTGTTTTTGATTTGATTACAATAATTTTTATTATTATTATATTATTATTTGTTATAAATATTTATAGTTATTTATTATATTATAATTTATGATTTTGTGTTTCAACCTTTATCATACCCGAGATGTCTACTAGACTCTGGTTTGAACAGATTTAAGTGAGTTATTCCTAAGAATTGCAGGCCTACAATATAAAATGCCAAATTTCCATGCACAATAATTGTACTGCTTTCAGCACCTAAAATCAGAAATAATCATGCCGCCAGGGAGGTTAAGGAGATGTTCACACTGCATGCATGCCGTCACCGGTATACCCTGGTCCTTCAGAGTTTGTGCCATAAACGAGGGCTCCCATGCGCATGCATCATCGCGGCTCCAGGCCACTCATGTAGCCGAAGGCGAACCCGAAAGGAAGACCAGGTGAAGATGGAAGCCCTCTCAGCAGTGACAGCACACGGCTGGAGAGCTTCGACATTGCCTTGCAGGGGATTTCTTTTTAAGCTGTGGTTTACTACCACTTTAAAGGAGATCTATGGTCACAGCATACTTTCATGTAATAAAAATAGCTATAGCAAAAGTAATACCAATACAAATGATAGTTATTTTTGACAACTCAAATGTAAGATTACTTGACAAATCTCCTCCTTTCATGTTGTTGAGTTCTGCTTTTCTGCTGTCCAAATCATTTAAAGTTGGGGTAATTAGTAAACGAGTGCATCCTCTCGCTGTGTTAGCAACCACTTACCAATAATGTACTTTCTGGCCTCTGAACTGTGGCCACGTGGCTTAGAAGGGCAATAATGGAATTTTTCTTATGTTCAAGGCCTATATAAGTCAGAATTCAAAGTAGCCTTTTGCTAGTTGCAGTTGGAGAGATCTGGAGTAGGGAAAGCTGACAGAGTTTTCAGGAGTTGAGGCTACACTATATACAGTGCTGCTTAAAAGTGCTTTATACTGTTCAGTGGTGATATACACCGTCATTGGGGGTTATTTACTAAAGGCAAATCCACTGTGCACTTCCAAGTAGATGTGAGGGGGACATGCATGAAAAAAAAAAAAAGGCATTTTTGCTTGCACATGTTTGGATGATAAAATCAGCAGAGCTTACCCTAATTTCAGAGCTTCCCCTCAGATCTACAGCAAATGCACTTACAGTGCACTTGTAGTGCAGAGTGGATTTGCCTTTAGTAAATCAACCCCAGTGTGTTGGAGGGACCTGGAATAGATAGTGAGAGCTGACAGAATAGGGTTGATTTACTAAAACTGAAGAGTACAAAATCTGGTGCAGCTGTACATGGTAGTCAATCAGCTTCTAACTTCAGCTTGTTCAATTAAGCTTTGGCAAAAAAGTGCTCCACATTTTCCATTCTCCAGTTTTAGTAAATCAATCCTATTGCATTTGTTCAGGAAGCGATTGTTGCTGCTGTAAAGTACTATACCCAGTGCTATACTGTACCACATTACAGTGAATTTCAGTGTGATGGGCTAAGCTAGTGTGCACCTACCTGTGTTTACTATGCTTTATTGTGCTACTCTACTGTGACTTGCACTGTGGTGGACTACATAATATTGTGTAACCTTTTTTGTTTCACAGTACACACACAAGGGTTTCCTAAATGTCATGGCAGCTATGCCTCTAGTGCAGTGATTCCAGACACCAGATTTAATAAATGTAATGGCAGCTATGGCAAACAGGGCCACAAAATAAGGGGTGCGTAGGAGCACACCACTGTTGTGCACAAATATGTAGTGACTTGACACACACAAAGGACAGTTTTGCCTGTTCTAGCAACAAATGTCAAACCAAAGCCACCTTATGAGAGGGCAGCCAGCATTTTTTCATTAGGTTTACTCCCTTTAGCTATGCCTACAGTGCGGAGGATCCACCCACAATAAGCAAATGCGGAAAAGAGATTCTTTGCCACGCATACTTGGAGTGGATCCCACATGATTTTCCTCTTTTATCAGGGAGGGTTGAAAGCCCTCTTGAAGCCCCTTCTCACTGCCACCACCCCAGCACTCCTCCTCCTAACCACCAGCACAATTTTCCTTTTCCATTTGCTGCTGTCTGCCCTTCCCCTTGTGTTGTGTAAATGATGGACAGCTTATGGTCATAGATTTTCCTCCTGCAGCAATGCCTCCAATGTGGGGGATCTAGTAACCATCAAGAAATTTGGAAAAGAGTTCAGTTTTGGGGAGCATTGCAGGCTACCTATTGGAAGAGGACACCCCCCATATATTGGAGAGAGATGAAACATCCCCCTTGAAGCTGCCCCAGATGCTTAAACATCATGTGAGGTTTTCTTAAAAATGGTCCACATCTTATCATCTCTGACAGAAGTATATAAACATATGAACACAATTGTAGATGGATAGATGTGTGCCTACATAATAATGCTGTTTATGGGTTTTATAGTTATGAGAACAACTCTTTGACCATTAATACATCTGTTTTTTTAGAATGTCACAGCCAATCATCGAGTTAACGATGTGATTGCGGTGGAAGGTGGTTTGCAGGTCCTGGTTGGTCGATTTATGTACGGCCCTCTGGACATGGTAGCCTTGACAGGAGAAAAGGTACTTGCCACATATATGATCTACTTTTCAGCCACAGCAAGTTATCAAGTAGATCCTATCACCTGCATCATCGAACTTTAAACAATACTACTGCTATACCTGTTAATTTTCTATGTATCAGTAACATCAGTGTGCCATGGCTGCTTAACAAATCTTCTAAAGTTAAATATTCTGTGCTTAGTTTCAAAAAATAGAAGGGGTTTACCCATAGCTCAATTGTGCCAATTATTATGTCTAAAGGCCCATTAAAGAATGTTGGCAAATTTGGTTAGGATATGTAACAAAGGGACTTTTTGATGTGTATGCACACACTTTTTTAATTACCCAAAGATTTTCAAGTCTGATTGTCACAGGTTATTGAACTTTGCATAGTATTGGAATTTTAGCCACTGCTTTAGTGAACAAGCTTGCTATATTATTTTTTCAACTGCTTCCCACAATGCACACAGATTCAATCTTTCTCCAGTGGGGAAATCCACCCCACAGCAAGGGCTGGTCAAAAAGGGTAGTATGGAGATTTACAAAATTCTCTTGCAGATCCGCTAACATACATACAGTATCTATTACATTTACATCTTTACATATAAGGTATAACTGTTCATTCTGATATGGGTGACTGGATCAAAAGATTGGCTAAACATTATTGCAAATCATTTGGCAGATACCACGACTAGCATGTATGAATTTTTAGCTGTGTATTTAGTTGTTTGACTTAAACTAAAAGATTGTTTTTCATATTGAAAATATGATTTGTTGAAGCTATGTTCACCTTAAGTTCATCTATGTCAGGCTGAACTCCAGGCAATTATTTCTCTAGTCTTTAGAAAAAAAACTTCATAACATTTAAAAATATTAAAAAATGACCATTTCTGTCCCGTTTAGGTGGACATGCTCATTATGACTGAGCCATCTAGTGGAAGATGGGTTTACTTTGATACTGAAATATCTAACAGTAGTGGGCGAGTCTCATACAGTGTGCCAGAGGATAAGAGACTGGGTGTAGGAGTGTACCCCATCAAGATGGTTGTAAGGTGAGAGCCTTCACAGACAGTACTTGTATTATACAATTTGGCAATAACCGATAGCTTAGATTTCACTAAACAGCATTAAGGCATCCATGCTATAAAATGCAAATGGTATCTACAGTCAAAACTTTATATTACCTATCATTTGTGTGTTTCCTTATTACTCTCTAGGGGTGATCAGAGCAGTGCACAGAGTTACCTCACAGTACTACCCCCGGGAATGGAGTGTGTAGTTTTTAGCATTGACGGATCATTTGCAGCCAGTGTTTCCATCATGGGTAGTGATCCGAAAGTAAGAGCCGGAGCAGTGGACGTAGTCAGGTGAAGTATTCTGTAACAATACTGCCATTAAAGTTTCTTAAAATTAGGTTTTGCCACAAAAGCATATATAAATGCTAAAAAAAATAGATTTTATGCAGAATCCAGAAACCAAGATGATGCAAAATAAAGAAACAAGACACTTCCCTTTCTCATATGTGTAATATATTTTGTTTCAGGCACTGGCAAGATCTTGGTTATCTAATTATTTACATCACTGGGCGCCCAGATATGCAGAAACAAAGAGTGGTCTCCTGGTTATCACAGCACAACTTTCCCCAAGGGATGATCTTCTTTTCTGATGGACTTGTTCATGACCCATTGCGGCAGAAGACAATATTCCTCCGAAATCTCATGCAAGAGGTATAGAACATAATCGTCTGTGTGCATACACACAGAGAAGACTTAGTAGGCACTAAGGAGAGAGAGAGACAGGCACAGCAGGACAGGAGATGCCAGGAGGATCCTACCACTGTGATTGGCACAGGCAGGAAGTAGCATTTGTAGCTGCCTACAGGATCAAAAAAAATCCCACTAGCCAATCGGAACAAGTAGAGCCACGTTACCCCCATAAAGCTCTGGCTCTTCTTTCCTGGTGCAATCGACCAATCAGAAAAAAACATTAGTCACCCAGTTGGGGGAATCACCCACATGCCCAAGCAACGCCCCATAGCCAGTGAACATGTCCCAGTGCCGTCACAAATAGGATATGCGACTGAAAGTAAAAAGAGAAAGTAAAAAGAGAAAGTGAGGGCAAAGAGACTACAAAAAAGTACAAAGCACAAGATAAAACATAAAACAAAGCATGGTCATATGTCTGACATAAAGATTAGCCAAGCACACACCAGGAAAGGGACACTCCCAAAGGTCTTCTCTTCATTAAAGTGTATTTTGTGGTGCGGGCAGCAGGAGAGCTAATAATTTTCAGTTCGATTTATTAAGTGTTTTAATTTAGCCAAATAGTTGCTTTCAAATTTAACATGACAAAACTGTTGGTCACCTAGCCTGTTATTGGCTCTATTATGCTTTGCTTATTTGAACGTTCACTCTTCTTACCTTTACGTAAAAATCATAAATCTGTATTCTTGGCATCTCTCTATTTAGCTTGACTTTTGAACCAAATCCTGCTCTGTTACTGCAGCCCTCCAATCAAGATTATGTTGCTTAAAAGCACCACAAACTTTTAAGCTATATTTTTCTTTTTCCAGTGTCACATCAAAATTAGTGCAGCCTATGGATCAATGAAAGACATTTCTGTATACAATGTGCTTGGACTGACATCTTCTCAGATCTATATAGTTGGACGTGCAGCTAAGAAGTATCAAAGTCAGTGTCAAGTAAGTATGTACTGTATGTAGAAAATTTCTAGTTAAAAAATTAGAAATCCAGAAATCATACCCTCTGCACTCCTCTAATGCACATACTGGTCGCTCTCATACCCTCTGCATCTGTCTTTTGCACATACCGCTCCGCTGTCATATGTTCTGTACTTCTCTTCTGCTAATGCTGCCCTTTATCCTACTCTCCACAACTCCTCTTCTGCACCTACCACATTTCCCTCAAACCCTCTGCACGCCTCTCCTGCACATATAGTATTGCTTGCTAAAACACTTCTTTAACATTTTTCATAATATCCCCAGCCTTGCAAACTCTGAAGAGGGCACACTATTGCTAGTAATAATAATTAAAAAGAATATATTCAAAACAACTATACATTAAGCTTAAAAGAGGTCCCTAGTGTACAGGCCTTGGCGTTATTAAAATATGACATGCAAATTTATAGAAAATGTGTCAGAAAAATCCCATTTTGTTGATTATAACAAGAGTTATTGCATATATTACTCTTTAGAGAGACAGAAGTATATTCAGTGTATATAAATTCTGGAGTTATGTTTCAATAGATCTAATATATATTATCTATGTTCCATGTCAGTTTGTTAGCGAAGGATATGCTGCTCATTTGGCCTCACTGGAATTTAGCCACCACTCCCGACCTAAGAAGAACAATTCCAGAATGATCCTAAGAAAGGGCAGTTTTGGCTTACATACTCAACCTGAATTCCTAAGGAAACGAAACCATCTCCGGAGAACTATGTCTGTTCAGCAGCCGGAACCACCTTCCAGCAACCCCAAACCAGAAAGAGCACAGAGCCAACCAGAGTCTGACAAAGACCATGAGCGTCATTTAAATCCACTTTCATGGGTGAGAAGTTCAGGCTACAAGTTTGAGCCCTCACCTTAGTGAAGACATAGCACAGTGGAAATAGGTGGAAGAACAGACAAGTTGTGCAAAGTGGAAACAGCAACATGATGGATCTGTGGTAGCTTCCAATAAGATCCTTCCCTCATCTCGATTACATGACAGTAGACAAAGACTGGGGTGTATCATGTATTTGCTGGATAAAGATGTATTGTGGATGTGGCACATTCCTCTGACTTCAATACACCCCCTTACCTATATCACCATGTTTGTCAGTGGCAGCACTGCTATACAGATTACATTGAAGCTCGTGAAAAGAAGAATAAAGAGCACTATTTGAAGTGGAGTTTGTAACGTAATTGGATCATGAATGTTGCACTAACAGCTTATTGGTTTTTAGTTTCTGTTTCCATATAGCTTTGGTGTATACTAGCATAAGATAGAACAGATGATTGATCTCACCTTTGAATTAATCCACTGGCTTTAAGATAAATACAGTTCTCAAGAATTAGAGAATATCTCCTGTAAGTTTGAGACTCTAGCCTTTATTAGTGATGTTGTTGGTGGCTAGTGATTTTATAGAAACGTAATTCTTCTAATATCAAAAAGTTATTTCTCTTCACCTATGTAATAATATGCACCCTGTTACTGCAAACTGAGCTCTGAATGAGTTTATGGAAGCTTAGCAGAAAAGAAAACTATTCCACCTATCGTGATCTTGGGTGATCTTTGTGTCATTTGGTTGTCAGTACTAGGCTACAGTTACCTCCTGCTTATGAAACTTTGTAGAGTTTCCAGTATTGTCTTGTCTAGGATATATACCGTAATCTACCCGTGGTACAAATTAAGGTTAACATGAGCAAAGAAAGGGTCTGGTTGCTTTTATATTTACTGCTATAGGCTAACATAAAATCTATGAATAGACATCAAACACATCTAGTAGCTAGATTCCCAACATGCTTTAGAATGGTTTATTAAATGTAAAAAAAAAAAAATTAGGAATATGGAGGTTTCTAGGAATGCTAAACTACAGAAATGGGTCTAGGTGCTGTTTGCTAGGTTGTCCTGCCCTATATTCTCCTACACGTGATCATCTAATAAAATTACCCTATCATATTCTCTTTGAGGTTCTGTTAAAATTTCCAACTTCCAGTAAAACCAAATGGTTTTAAATATAACAAAACCAAAGAAATCACTAAATCCAATAAACTACTGCTGACATGAGGATGAGCCAAAGTGAGAAAGTCAATCTATTTACATTTCTGTATACTGCAAAATGATTATAAAGTATTAGAAAGATTTCCTACTTTTATTTGTGGACATATATTAAACTGCCAGAAATTGATTATGCACTAAATTCAAGGACCATCTGATACAAAAAAAAATTGCTTTAATACTGCCTACATTAATATAGACAGAATGTTTTTTTGTACTAACTTCTGCTTTTATTGAACTGTATGATTAATAATGAAAATGCTACATACAAAAATATATATATTTTTTGCACCTTACACAAGAATAATTTGTTGCGGATCAATTTGAATGAAAAGCAGGAAAACTTAAAACATTCCATTTAGCAGTAATAAAAAAGTGATCTAGTGTCCAGTATGGCTTTGAATTGTATTCTATTAATATTCAATACATCAAGCCAGTTGGATAATTCATGTTAGCTAGCTACACTGTGCATACATATTAGAAAATAGAAAATTAAATATAAAGCCTCATGCTGTCCTAATGTCTAAATTAAGACAGCCCTGAGTTAGTAGCAAAGAGCTATGATCATTAAAATAGTGGTTTTATCAGGTAGATGGCTGTTTGTTCAGAACAAATCTATAGTATGCCCAGTTCTGAAAGCTAGGGATTGGGTACCAGTTACATACATTTTCAGAGCTGGTTATATGTGGATGGCATGCAGTTACCATACACGAGCATCAATGGACCCCAGCATCTCTTTGAACCATATTATTTGGATTTACAATAGAAATGTGAAGTAACCTACACCATTTACATACGTTGACTTCCACTAGATCAATCAATGCTAATGCGTGATTGGTTTTTACAAGCAACCAATAGAGGTTCATTCGTTGTTAGTAAATCCCAACATTTCATGTTCAAGGAGCACAGACCAACCTTAGCACTTAAAACATTTGACATTTGTGCTTTCAGGGACATAAATATGGAAAACACCTTTTTTTAGGCTCTAGTGAGCTTAACTAGACTTCTTGCATACTATTGCACTTATGGGCTGATAAAAGACAATTACTTGCCGATCTGTATTTTCATTACACCAGCTTCTCTTTGACACAGTGGCAAACCATAGCCCCACTTTTGCCTTGATAATTGTATCCAGTAACAGAGCATAATGTTTGACTGCACTGAAACATCCCAGCTTTTAGCTTAATTTACTGGGAAAATACTGTAAAGTAACACCATTCATAGCATATATCTATAAATAAATGTTGGTAAGATGTACAACAGCTGGAAAAAAGTATGGAATCACCACTCAATGTTCATTCAATTGTTTAATTGTGTAGAAAAAATAATAACAGACATGCCTCAAAACTATTTTCATTTAACATGCCAACCTTCTGGCGGGGGTATATCTGAATGATGCCTGTAGCCACAGACATCATTCAGATATTGCCGTTTTCAGCCAGCGATTCCCTGCACCATAAGAACGATCATATCGGCTATTCCGCCTCCGGTGCTTCTACCGACTCACCGCTTCCATCGGTGAGTCGGACACAGGATCCGCCGGCCCCCGGGTGATGATCAAAGAGATTTCCGGCGGACCAGATGGTCGCCGGAGTCTCTATGTTCGTTCGGAGGCCGGGCGCGATGTTATGACGTCACGCCCGGCCTCTGCATTCAAATAATGGCGGCGCCGCGGCTGGGAAGCTGTGATCGTTTTTTTTTTTTAGGCTTCCCAGCCTAGAGGTGAGATGTGGGGTCTTATTGACCCCATATCTCACTTTAAATAGGTCCGATCGTGCCATATTCGTATTACAAGGGATGTTTACATTCCTTGTAATAGGAATAAAAGTAATCACATTTTTTTATTTATTTTTTAAAGTGTCAAACTAAAAAAATAGAGTATAATTAACAATAAAAAAAAAAAATTTAAAGCACCTCTGTCCCTGTGAGTTCGTACGCAGAAGCGAACGCATACGTAAGTCCCGCCCACACATGTGAGGTATCGCCGCAAACGTTAGAGCGAGAGCAATAATTCTAGCCCTAGACCTCCTCTGTAACTCAAAATATGTAACCAGTAAAAAAAATTTAAAGCGTCGCCTATGGGGATTTTTAAATACCAAAGTTTGGCGCCATTCCACAAGCGCGTGCAATTTTGAAGCGTGACATGTTGAGTATCTATTTACTCGGTGTGTCTTCATATTTCACATTATGCAAAAAAATTGGGCTACCTTTACTGTTTTGTTTTTTTTTAAAGCATGAAACTGATTTTTTTCTGAAAAAAAAAACGCGTTAGAAAATTGCTGCGCAAATACCGTGCGAGATACGCCATTGTATTCTTTAGGGTCTTTGCTAAAAAAACATATATAATGTTTGGGGGTTCTATGTAATTTTCTAGCAAAAAAAATTGGAATTTTACATGTAGGAAAGAAATGTCAGAATTGGCCTGGATCTCAGGTGATTAAGAAACATAAAAAAAAGCAGAGGAAACAATATGGAATCACTCAATTCCAAGGAAATAATTATGAAATCACCATGTACTTTGCGGTTCTAAAGCAAACATCTGCTAATTAATCTGCAGTTAAAAAAGGAATGCTTACACACCTTGGTAAGCTTGTTGCACCAAACTGATTGACATGAATCATGGCTCCAACACGAGAGATGTCAGTTAAAACTAAGGAGAGGATTATAAAAACTTCCTCAAGAAGGTAAATCATCACTGAATGTTGCCGAAGATGTACAAGTACAAGTTAAATGGGAAGGGTATTAAAAGGGAAGCGTACTGGTAGACCAAGGAAAAGATCAAAATGTCAAGATAGAAAACTTAAAGCAATATGCCTTGAAAACAGAAAATGCACAACAAAACAAATAAGAAACAAATGGTCAGAAACTGGAGTCAATGTCTGTGACCGAACTGTAATGCCGCTTACACTCGGTCGGAATTTCCAATGGAAACAGTCTGATTTTCATCGGATTTTCCGACCGTGTGTATGCCCATCGGTCTTTTTCTGTCGGAATTTCCGACGGACTTTTGATCGAGAACCTGTTCTTAATCTTTCCGACGGAAAACCTTTCTATCGGATTTTCCGATCGTGTGTTTCGACGCGCAAAATTCCGACGCATGCTCTGTAACAATTCTACGCATGCTCAGAAGCATTAAACTTCCCTTTTATAGTGCAGTCGAACGTGTTTTATGCCGTGGTGTTATTGACCATCGGAATTTGGTGAGACCGTGTGTAGGCAAGACAGTTTGAGCAAAATTCCGTCGGAATTCCATCAGAGCTTTTTCCGACGAAAATTCAGAAAAGCTAAACAAAAACCATCATTAACCTAAACAGAAAAAACAAGGCTTTGTTGGGCTAAAGAAAAGCAATAATGGACTGTGGATGACTGAATGAAAGTGATATCTTGTGATGAATCACAAATCTGCATTGGGCAGGGTGATGATGCTGGAACTTTTCTTTGGTGTCGTTCCAATGAAATGTATGAAGATGACTGCCTGAGAAAACATGCAAATTTCCACAATCGTTGATGATATGAGGTTGCATGTCAAGTAAAGGTATGGAGGAGATAACAGTCATTACATCTTCAATAAATTCACAAGTTTATATTTAGATTTTGGACACTTTTCTTATTCCATCAATTGAAAGGATGTTGGTGATGATAACATAATTTTTCAGGATGCTAATGCATCTTGCCATAGGGCAAAAGCTGTGAAATCTATACTTCAAGAAAGACATATAATGCATAGCATACTAGCTCATTATGAATAACTTACCTGAGAACGAAGCCCCCGAAGCGGTCCTCCTTCTTCTTCTCCACCGCTGCCATGAGACCCGGAATGACTCCCGGGTCTCGAGGCACCAGCGCTGTAATTTGCCCGACGCCGCAATGAAGTCACTCCCGCGCATGCACACAGGACCCGCCACTCGCGGCATATCGCCGCTAGCAGCGGCGCGCTCAGTGTGGTTTAATCATTCATTAAGCCACAAAACCTGTCTTTTTGCAAATATATCCTAAACCGTGTAGGTTTAGGAGATATTTCTTGGACCTACAATCTAGGCTTACCTGTAGGTCAAAGTGGTCTGTAAAGGTTTACAACCACTTTAATGGCATGACCTCTATCCAATTGAAAATTTATGGTGGAGATGAAAGATAATGGTCCATGACAAGGCTCCAACCTGCAAAGCTGATCTGGCAGCTGCAATAAGCGAAAGTTGAATCCAGATTGATGAAGAATACTGTTTGTCGATAGTTAAATCCATACCTTAGAGAATTTAAGCTGTTAAAAAAAAAAAACAAGAGGTGGTGCAACAAAGTACGAGTGGTACACTATAATGTTTTTTCCATGATTCCATAAAATTTTCCTCAGAATTTAGTGATTACATATTTTTTTTCCTCTGCAAAAACAGTTGCAATTGACTACAGTTTTCTCTTTTAGGTGTTTTTTAAAGCCAGAAGGTTGGAATGTTAAATGAATATAGTTTTGAGGCATGTCTGTAATTATTATTTTTTCTACACATTTAAACAATTGAATGAACAATTTTCCAAGAGTGGTGATTCCATACCTTTTTGGGGTTGTATGTGTCCCCAAAGCCCTTATAGGCTATTTTAGTAGCAAGAATGGCGGTGTGCAGTAACTAATCAGCTATTAGTCAATGTTTGGTTGGGCCCAGTTATGTTTATCTTATCTGAAATAGAGCTGAATTGGGACTTCACTGGATCTCATTTCAGGGAGAGCGCCTATGAGTACATTGTATCCCATGAATTCACAGGTAATAGTGTTAATTGATTTTTAGCTCTTATTGACTATATAGATTATATATATATATATATATATATATATATATAGTGAAATTGAAACTCCCAGGACCAACTTCAATCCACTCATGTGGAAATAATAGTTATGATTGTATTGATAAATTGAGCCATCAGTTTCCCTTTATAAAATCTAACAATTACTATGCGTCACCTGATGTGGGTCCTCATAAGTATAGCATGAATACCTTGGTTACCAGCAGTCATGTGTAGAAATTTGCAGCAAGTTAACTAAAATAATTGCTTATTACTTTTCTATATATGATTATTATTTGTTGATTTCCAAACTGTTTGATGAGCTAACAATAGGAAGCCAAAGTAAACCTTGAACCCATTAAAAAGTATCCCAAGAAGTCCATGTCCCACTGCTAAAGATCTGTTGACGCCAATATTACCTTATTATTGTAGGCGATGCTCTGACTTTACAAACTTTTTGCATTATATTTTTAAAAAGCCTTCAAATGTTACTGCTCGTGTTTAACTGATAAAACAACTGGCTTTCATTCATTAAACCACAAAACCTCTTAGTGCCTCTTGTATGATATGAGAAAGTGCAGGATAGTGTTAAATATCCAAAAGACCAGGTAAATATCTATTGGCATTGGTTTAATATGCTAACTTGACCTTTTGCATCCCGAGAGGTCTTTTATAAAGAGACTTTAGGCAATTCTGGGACATTTGGACTGAATTCTGCCTAGGGCACATAAAGAATCCTACTCAACACAAAGGCAGTGTGTGTATATATTTACAAGTTTCGTAAAAACACTTCCGTGTTCTTTTAAGTAAAGGCTATTACAACAGTTGGTAGTCTATATATACGCTTACTCTTTAATAGTTGTTTGGTTGGCTTTGTCCTGTTAGATATGTTATCTATATAAAAGATATAGGTGTTAGACGTCTACTATAGAGCATGGCTTATGCCACACACTTGAATTATATAAAGTTTCTTATTGTGCAATAAAGCACTGGGTTGCCATCAGGTGAAGGTAATGGTATCCTATTTACTAAAAGGAAATTTTGATTTATGTTCAAAAAAAAGAATCACACTTTATGAAGGCCTTATATATGAGCATGGCAGATTTAATAAAGTGGTGCCATTTTCATAATTCTGATGTTACCAGTTCCTTCCACTTTTTCTAAGGACCTATTAAGACTTGTGCAGTCCATTGTGGTGTGCTTTGCATCAAGGCAGCCTATACACAAAGAGATGCACTTCAAAAAGCCAATAAATACACACAACCTTATTTATTTTCCCACCACACGGTATACGGCTTGTGATGAGCTGAGGTGCCGTGCATTGGGCTGTCATTTCACTATGATGATGGCACTACAAGAGGGCAGATGAATTGAGAACACCTGCCCACAGGATCACAGGCAAATTCCATTAAAAATAAAAAACTGGCAGAGGCTTCAACCTTTGCTGCTCCACTAGTAAACATGTCTTTATTGCTCTCTGTGTTCACTTCTCTTCCTGTTGCAGGTGGCACCAAGCACCAGCACAGAAAGACAGGAGAAATGTCTCCAGTGGGAACACAGGCTGCAAGATACACCAAAACAAAGGTTATAATCATTCCTACTCCAATACTCCTAATCCAAACTAAAATAAACATTTTTGATAGTATGTAAACCCAAAAGTTATTTTTGTACTTTTGGTATCATGCCTCACTGTATAGTTTTACTTAACAAATAATTTGTTTGCTTGCAAAGTACTTGGAGATCCTGCCAGTTAGGCTAGGTTCACGCATTTATGTTTCGGTAAAACTTTTTAGGCTTGCAACCCAGAGCAGAAAACACATAAAAATGCATGCAAAAGGCAACAACGCATGCATTTTCACGCACTACCATTGCCTTCTATGAGCCTTAAAACGCATGAAACACCCAGCCCTGAGCTATTTTGAAAAAAGCACTGCAGTACACAAACGTGAACATACTCCATCTATTGTATTGTCATTAAACTAAACAAAAATGGCAACCACCCCAACTTTTGTTTTCTTTCAGTTGATAACATAGCCTTTGATGACAAATGTGGTTTAGTCCAATCTGCTGCACATGTTAACACACAAAATGTAGGAATGGGGGCCTAACAGCACTAAGCCACTGTTTTGCAATTAACAGAAGCTTTGTCACCCTGCTGTCCATACTTCTTAAGCTGGCTCCTTTTCATAGGCTTAAAGTGTAAGTTCACCTTAACAGAAAAATCTGTAAGGTGAACTTACACAGGATCCCCCTAGTCCAGCTGACCTGCAGCGCAGCAATCTTCAGTTCTGAGCCCTGCTATAGCCGCTCACCAGTCCAGGGCTTAGGGATCCCCTCAGCATTCATGTATCTCCTTCCCCGTTGAGAGGAGGGGCTACGTGGGTTCTAATCGATCTGCGCCATCCATGTGACGGTGCTGACCAATTGGAATGCTCTTAAATGTCCCTCCTGATGAGGAATGTTTAGGAGATTAAGCTATAGGGATTTCTAAGCCCCGGATCGGTGAGGTGGCTATAGCAGGGCTCAGGGTGGGAGATCACTTCGCTGGTCAGCGGAACTGGGGGGGGGGGGGGGGTGGTGAGGAGGGGGTCCTGTGTAAGTTCGCCCTACTGATCTTTCTGCAATGGTGAACTTACTCTTTAATCTTCAGTCCAACGGCCAATGGAAGCATGAAAAATGGACTGACAAGGCTGCTGCTAATTGCATTGCATGGCAATGGCTTAGCATTGTCTGCTTGAAAAGGGAAGAGCTGTTACTGCAAAAGCCTCAGGTAGCAAAGGTTAACAAAAAAATAAAACATTTAAGATAATTAAAAATAAAAATTAAAAGGTTAACAAAAAAATAATTTTCATTTTATAACATCAGCATTGTAATAGCAACACAAACTATAATTACAGTGCCTTGAAAAAGTATTCATACCCCGTGACATTTTCCACAACGAAAATTTATTTTATTGGTATTTTATGTGATAGACCAACACAAAGTGGCACATAATTGTGTACTGAAATGAAAATGATAAAATGGTTTTCACATTTTTTTTTACACATAAATATGTGAAAAGTGTGGCATGCATTTGTATTCAGCCCCCCTGAGTCAATACTTTGTAGAATCACCTTTCGCTGCAGGTCTCTTTTGGGTATGTCTCCACCAGCTTTGCACATCTAGAGAGTAACATTTTTGCCCATTCTTCTTTGAAAAATAGCTCAAGCTCTGTCAGATTGGATGGAGAGCAATTGTCAAGTCTTGCCACAGATTCTCAAATGGATTTAGATCTGGACTTTGACTGGGCCATGCTAACACATGAATATGCTTTGATCTAAACCATTCCATTATAGCTCTGGCTGTATGTTTAGGGTTGTTGTCCTGCTGGAAGTCTCAAGTCCAGTCTCAAGTCTTTTGCAGATGCTAAAAGGTTTTCTTCTAAGATTGCCCTGTATTTGGCACCATCCATCTTCCAATCAACTCTGACCAGTTTCCCTGTCCCTGCTGAAGAAAAGCATCCCCACAACAGGGTGGGGATGGTGTGTTCAGGGTGAAGTGCAGTGTTAATTTTCCGCCACACTTTTTGCTTTTAGGCCAAAAAGTTAAATTTTGGTCTCATCTGACCAGAGAACCTTCTTTAACATGCTTGTTGTGTCCCCCCCATGACTTCTCTCAAACTGCAAACGGGACTTCTTATGGCTTTCTTCTTGCAACTCTTCCATAAAAGTCAGATTTCTGGAGTGCACAACTAATAATTGTCCTGTGGACGGATTCTCCCACCTGAGTTGTGGATCTCATGGGCCTCTTGGCTGCTTCTCTGATTATTGCTCTCCTTGCCCAGCCTGTCAGTTTAGGTGGACGGACATGTCTTGGTAGGTTTGCAGTTGTGCCATACTCTTTCCATTTTTGGATGATGAATTAAACAGTGCTCCGTGAGATGTTCAAAGCTTATATGTTTGACAACCCAATATAAGCTTACTTGAAATTTTCTTTCATGTTGTAAGTTCTGCCTCTCGGCTGGCCCTTTCTTTCCACAACTTCCTGGATTCCCTGCATGCCTTGCAGCTTCTCTTCTGTGGTTTACTTTCAATTTCTATGAAATACATATCCTATGGTACTTTGCTGCCTGTAAGCAGTGATTCCTGTACTGACTCCGCCTCCTGAAACTCCTCCTCTCAGCAACTCTGTAGTTTAGAAGGCAGGCTCTGTGAAATGTGTGACACAGCAGTGCCGCATAGCGAATATTGTTACAGAATTCAAAGAAGTCAATTTGTGGGGATCTTTACAAAGCAAATCTACAAACATCAAGATCCTTCAAATTAATAGGAATAGGCTAGAAATAATTGAAATATAATGTTGAAATTAATATATGAGTTTACATTTCAACAGAGAAGCGCAAAACACTGGGGAAAAAAAGGCTTTACATGGCCTTTAACTAAATTAAAACATACTAATTATTAAATACAGAAACATTATTAAGTCTTAGGACCTATTCATGAATTTTTTTTTTTTTTTTTTAGTGTTTCAGACAGGTTTGCTTACTTATAATGGGCGCAATTTCTCATTTTCTGCCATATTTGTACTAAGGTGACTTCAGCCAAGCATGATGTATTTGTAGACATACATTATAATAGAGATTTTTTTTTTTCTATGAAAATTTCTACTGTCCCTTGATATTTTAATAAACCAAACCAGGCAATATCAGTGAACACTTCCTGATGGATAATACTGTAGATATTGGTTTCCATTGCTGAGCTCTCCTTTGGATCTCCTATTGAGCCAAAAGTTTAAGGCCTTATGCAGACGGAGCACAAGTCTTAACAGAGGATTTTGCAGACAGCAAGATTCAGCACAAAAACGTGCCCGTACACTATATGCAGATTTAATTTGTGCTAATGTTTCTATGCATATAGCGTAAATGTATGCAATTGGCTGCCGCTGCTTGGGGACAGCATGTGAAAATTCCACAAGATGCAGTTACACGTTATTTATTTTTATGAGTCATTCATGAATGAGGAGCCGCATGCTCCAAGTAGAGAGTCCATTGAAAAGCCAGAAAACTATTAACTTTAGAAGCTGGTCAGCAGTGACAACTTCTGTATTTATGTAGGTTATTGAATGTTCCCAAAAGAAAAGGCACCCTGTTAGGTCTCGTTCCACAGCATACAACTGCAGGCAGTCCCATTCATGTAATTTGGGATGCAGAGGCTGCAAGGTCACAGCCACAGTATATCAGTTTACTGATATACAATAGATAGATTCTGTTTACTTTATTTGTGTAGTGCAGTACTTTTTTGAAAATAGCTCAGGTCTGGGGGTTTTTGGCAGCATTTTATGTGTTTTAAGGCTCATAAAAGGCAATGGTAGTGCATGAAATGGTATGTTGGGTTTTGCATGCATTGTCGTGTTTTTTGCTCCTGGTTACAAGTGTAATTTTTTTTTTTTAGGCTACCATTAAAAAGGCTGCACAGTCACTTTTCACACAGGTGTGCTACAGTGTAGTATGCTTGTGTGAATGAGGCCTAATGCCCCGTACACACGATCGAAAAATGTGCCAGCAAAAGTCTGATGTGAGCTTTTGGTCGGAAAACACGGCCGTGTGTAGGCACCATCGGACTTTTGCTGGCGGCATTTTGGCCAGCAAAAGATTGAGAGCAGGTTCTCTATTTTTCAGATGGAAAAAGTTCCGATCGGAAATTCCGATCGTCTGTGGCAATTCAGACGTGCAAAATTCCTACGCATGCTCGGAAACAATTCAACGCATGCTCGGAAGCATTGAACTTAATTTTCTCGTCTTGTCGTAGTGTTGTACGTCACCGCGTTCTTAATGATCGAAAGTTCAGCAAACTTTTGTGTGACCGTGTGTATGCAAGCCAAGCTTGAGTGGAATTCCATTGGAAAAACTATCCAAGATTTTTCTGACGGAAAATCCACGTGTGTGTACGCGGCCTTACACTTGCTTTCAATGACAGAAGATAAACTCTCCTCGTGCACACTGGACGTTTTACAGCTGCTATTTTTGGCTTCAGACATTTTTTTTCTACAGTCAATAAACTCTCCAGCATGTTATCCTATGTGTCCATGCACACATAGGCTCTTATCAACTGTTTTTGGCTGGGGCGTTTTTTGGCTGTAAAAAATAAAAATAAAAAATAAAAAAACTAGTGGGTTCTGAGAGCAGTTTTTCAGCTGTAAAAACGGTCCAACGTCAAAAAACTTTGATCAAAAACACGGCTCACCAGCATTTAACCTTTTTTGATCCATTTTATTTATTTTTAAACGCTATTGAAAATATGTTGAAAAACTCACTGCAAAGCTACTGCCGTTTTTATAATGTTATTTTAACGTCCAGTGTGCATAAACTTTTTTTTGGCCACATTTTGTATTTTAATTTCTTTCACCATACTACTTTCCTTTTAGAGATGCACAGTTCCTTTTCAAATTTTTATGAACTTAAGAATAAATCAGGAGTGGAGAACGGAGGAGAGGAATGAAATTCAGTTAATCACCACTCTAACTAAACTGGCCCTGACGTAATAGCAATCAGTCAGATTACATCCCAAAACAGTTTAGAGTGATCAAAATTAGGAAACATGAATCTGGGTTGCTACTTTGCACTTCGTCCTTTTGGGTTTTTATATAAATGCCTTGCCATTTCTTGCTGATTATCAACAGCATATTTGGTGTTGCATTTTCAATACATTTCCTTAAGTACAGAGTATTCAGCATGTTCTGGTAATGTGCACGCTGAGCGCTCACATCTGCCAGGCTGGATTCAAATAGAATTTGGTACAGCTCTACTGCCATCTAGTGGACATTGCTTCTAAATAAGCTATGATATTATTATTATTATTATACAGGATTTATATACAGTTTACGTAGCGCTTTACAACTTGAGGGTAGACAGTACAAATACAATACACTTTAATACAGTAGGAATCAGAGGGCCCTGCTCCTTAGAGCTTACAATCTAAGAGTATAGAATATATCTATACTGTGTGTGTGTGTATATATCTATAATTACACACAATACATTTTAAACACATAACTTATAATGCTTATTCAGTGAGGTAGAGAAAAGCCATGGATGACTTATAAAATGTGGAGATTGTAAAATAATCTCTGCATTGAATTCCTGCTTTCCTTTATCAGTGCAGCTTGCATCAATACTGAACGAGGCCAGATATGTAAAAAGTGTTGATTTTCTATAAAGCTTTCAATTTAGAAGCATAGGGAGAAAAACTTGAGCCTTTACAAATATGTAAACTCGCAAGAGGTATATTCATTAGCAAATGTCATATTTGGAATGCTTCTTGTTATGCTTCTATAAAAAAAAAAAAAAAACTTCTCATGATCAACCAAGTAAATATGTGTCATCCTAACATCCAAAACTGTGAATTACATGGTAGCTCAGGGCTACACTGTATGACTGTGAAACAGTCTGCCCTCATGTCAAATACAGGCTGCCTTTCAGTTCGAGATATTGACCAATCAGACATACTAATCAGATAGTGCAACCAAAAAAAGATACAAAACACTTACCTGATGGTAACCCAGTTTCTGTAATATGAGTTTAGTGTTTTACAGGATCTTTGAAAATAG
The DNA here is from genome assembly GCA_028564925.1 of Lithobates sylvaticus. Classification (NCBI taxonomy): domain Eukaryota; kingdom Metazoa; phylum Chordata; class Amphibia; order Anura; family Ranidae; genus Lithobates; species Lithobates sylvaticus. Next base: position 112,186,947 of record CM053027.1, read on the forward strand.
TTTTATACTCTGTACCTCAAGGATCTATCAGAAAAACTTCTACCAACATCTTCTAAACAAAGTGATTGAATTACAGTGTTGATGATATGTTGCCTATGTGTTTGGCACCAGAAAAGGTATCTTATTGCTTGACCAAAGTATTCTTGTTCTGTGTGTGGCATGTTCTCAATATCTCCAGTTAGTTGGTATCGAGAGTTATATAGCACTGTGTTTATACAGAGGTGTCATGAGTCTGGATTGTGGGAAGAACTGTGCAGCCTACATTTATAATTAAAGTGTAGTATGCTTAGGAACCCGTTAATAGATGAAGCTAGTAACCTGGAATGAAAGCGTTTGTTTTAAGTAACAGATAGTAGTCTGTATGTACTCCATGCTAGATAAACATTTTCTAAGAAAAATATGGGAGCTTCCATTTCTGACACCCTTCTGATAATGCAATTTGCCTTGTGGGTCACTGTCATGGAACAAAAGTTTCAGTAGAAGTCTACATACGAGGTGTGCCCAGAAAATAATCAGAATGAGATTTTAAAAATTATTTTATTGAAAAGTGTTACAGTTGAATATTGTCTCCTTCAAAGTACACATCTTGTATACACAAAGCTCACAGCAATGTTTCCATTCTTCATAGCATCCCTGGAAGTCAAGTGGGATGGCGTTTAGAGCTTGCGTAGTGGCCCTGGACATTATCCACACTACTAAAACTGTGTCCTTTCTCATGTTCAAATCCTGAGTAACGTTTTCATAAAGAATAGACTTGGTAATTCCGGTTTCCTCTGCAATCATTCTGATAGTGAGCAATCAAAAACAGAACAGAATGTGTATGCAATGAGGTCTGTTCTCAACTGCTCACCATCAGAATGATTGTAGAGGAAGACAGGAATTACCAAGTCAGTTGTTCATGAAATCATGTGTAGCAAGATCCAAGGCCTCCTTTAGTCTAATGAGAACCTCCACAGCAAAGAGCTGCTGACAGCCTTCTGTATAGAGTGGGTTGTAAGGCATAGTGGGTATAATGCAAGATAGATTCATGGGAGCCAGACACTTCTTTAATGCAAAGAGAAATTTTATTTATTTTGAACAGAACTTTGGGAGAGAGAGTTAGGGCCAGGACACCCTTAGGTAGTTGCAATGTTAAATTAGCAGACTCCGAGACTTCTACAGGTAGACAGCCATGCAGGGAAAGGAATAAAGCAAGACACCACATCTGCAGGAATGCTGTCTCTCATAGGAACTGTTTTAAGACTGTTGCCAACACAAGTTGTAACAAACTCCTTTACTTTCTCTACAGTCACTTCTTGTAGGTTCTCAACCCACTGAGCTTCCAGACTCTCACTAGACTTGCTGATTCACTGCCACCAAATCCCTTGAGCTCTTCCAATCTTCACTTAAGTATCTTCCTCAAGCATCTCTGCTGGGTTCCTAGCTTGGCACTCCCGATACTTCTCAAGCTTCACCCCACTGGCCTGCTCGGTCCCTGGCTTGATATACACAAGGCTGCTCTGCAAGCGTCACCTTTGCTGGTTGGGGTCCCTGTCCTGACACCTGCTGAAGTTTCCCAATTCTTCATCGTCCCCGGTAAGTGAGAATACTGCTCCGGTACTTGCTTGAGCTACTCAAAGTGGTCCCTGGTAAGGTGGTGGTTGGTCCCTTAGACTGGATTCACACCTATGCAGTTTTAGTGCTTTTTGCAATTTGCAGAATTGCACTACAGTCCATTTAAGATGGTTTCCTATGGAACACGTTCTGTAGTGCAAATCTGCAAAATGCAAAAAGCACTAAAAATGCATAGGTGTGAATCCAGCCTTAGTGGCGACAGCTTCCCCTCTGCCTCCGACCACGACAAGTTCTCCAGCCAGCAGAACCGTCACTTCTGGTTGGACTGCAAGCCACAATCCCAACCCTGCGCTGCTCTCTTGCTTCAGGATAGGCCATCAGACAGCCTAGCACCCAGATGTTCCTGGGATAGGTCAAAACTCCGGCCTAGCAGCCCGGGCAATACAACACACATCCACTCAGACAGCTGTCCAGGTGGCACAGAACAACGATCACCTGACTCCACCCAAATATATATGTTCTCATCGCAGGCAAAGAGATTTAAGATAACCCCTGCCCATTGGCTGAGGTACCCCATATACTCCTAATCTGTCCTTGCTTTGCCCTTGTCTTATCTAATGTCACCAGGTACCCGGCCACCCAGCGGCAGAAGAGAGAAGTGCAGCAATTCCAGACTTGGGGTGAACTGAACTGACCCCCAACATAGAGCCAAGGTAACTACACCTGGCAGGTAAGTTTAGGAGCAACCCTGCCTAAACATCAGGGTGCTACACATGACTCAAATTTGAGCATGAGAAAAAGGACACCATTTTAGTAGTATGGATAACATCCAAAGAGCCACTATACAGGCTCTGAAAGCCACCCCACTTGAAAGACTTCCAGGGATGCCACGAAGAATGCAAAAATCACTAGGAGCATTGTGTACACTCACAAGGTGCATACTTTGAAGGAGACAATGTTCAATTGTAACATTTAAAACATTCTCATTACTTTCTGGGCACACCTCACAGGCATACTTGTTCTAGATCAGAAAATCAAAGTTTTAAAGCCAGTGGGTCAGCATGGTCAGACGGAGGTTAGCGATGGCAGACTATATCGGTTTCCTACAATGTGGAGCTGTGACTGCACATTGGTGACCGCCAATAAGGACTTTACCAAGGATCAGCATCGAGAAGGTGATAGGATCTTTTCAAACAATACAAAGATTGCACCTATAACATATGATCACTTTATATAAAATATATTGTACGCACTGATCAGTATAAACTTTCGATTTCTCCAAGTTCTGCAGCCTATTTTCTAATCCTGTTATAGTACTTTTGTTACTGATATAATACATAAACCTGGCTGTTCCTTAGTCTACAATCACTCAGGCCTTCACTGACTTCAGCTATAAAATTCCTGTGTGTTGTCTGTATATTCTTGGAACACATCTTTGCAGAAATATTGCACCAAATCTAGTACAGACATAACCAAGATAGAACCCAAAAGGTCTGCATAAGAGTATATAAGTCATGTAGACATGATTGTAAAGTTTTATAATGTATAGAAATGTGAAAATCATCATGCATGCCTATACCAGCTCTAATACCCTTAAAGGAGTTGTAAAGGCAGAAGGTTTTATCATATTAATGCATCCTATGTATTAAGATTAAAAGCCTTCTGTGTGCAGCAGCCTCCCCTATACACCCTAATACCTGAGCCCCATCTCTGTCCAGCAAGGTCCAAGAGTCCCACAGCCAACCGGGACTCACCCTCCTGATTGGTTGAGACACAGCAGTTCCACCATTGGCTCCCGCGGCAGTCAGCTAGCCAATCAAGAGAGAGAGGGGCAGAGCCGAACAGCAGCTGTGTCTGAATGGACACACGGAGCTGCAGGTCAGCTGCCCCATAGCAAGCTGCTTGCTGTGGGGGCACTCGACCAGAAGGAGGTGCTAGGAGCAGCGAAGAGAAACCCGAGAAGAGAAGGATCTGGGCTGCCCTGTGCAAATCCACTGGACAGAGGCGGTAAGTATAACAGTTTTTTTTTTTTTTTTTTTTAAAGGAGACTACAATCACTTTAACTGGAATATCAGTAGGTCATCATTTTCTGCTCTCCATCTGTTAAAACCTCAGGAAGAATGCTTGCTTCTGTATTACAGTAGTTCTGCTAATTTAGACTTTACCCCCCCTCCCCTTTTTTTAATTTATTATTTATCTAAGCTTCTCATTCAAAATGTGGAAGAGCTTGTTGCTCTCCTTCCATTCAATGCAGTTCCAAACCCTCATAGAAAATAGTCAACACAGAAAAGCGAGTGAATATATTTCAACTGGCGTGGGACTGATTTTGCACAGGTAAACTGCAATTTGAATACTTTACTGAATGTCAGTGAATAATCAGGTTTCCTGGTAATCAAAATGGAAAGTGCAAATTGGCATTCATTTAATACACAAATTGCATTATATCTGCACCATCTTTATTAACTCACTATTCATTAATACAAACATTTTATGTGAATATCATGAGAATTGCCAATCACTGAAAATTACACTTGCAATTTGTCTTCACACAGTGAAGGTTTGAATAGAGGGGGCATCATAAGGGTGGCAAAGAGTCTTAATAATGTGTGTGTATATAATAATAACTTTTTATTTATTACATTTTATTTATATTTTTTTTTGTTATTTACATTTTTTCACACCCGCTAATTCTGAAGCATTTGCCATTTTTTGTTATTTACATTTTTTTTTTCCACACCCGCTAATTCTGAAGTGGGGTCCACAGTAATGATACAAATAGTAAATAAACCAGATTGTTCATTGCTGTAATTTGACATTTGTATAGTTTAGCTGTAGTGTTCCGCCCTAATTACAAGCCACATATCTTAAAATGTATTTAAAATCGAAAAACAAACATTGAATGTACTGCAGCTCTCCAGGCCTTAGATGCAGTTGCTGCAATCGTTTTTTTTCCCCCAAGCTTTACTTCCTTTATTTTTCACCTAGTAATTCTGTCATTAACATACTTCCAGTCCTAGGATGACAACATTCACTCACCTTACTAGATCAGGGCAACAGAAACAGGTCAGGACTACAGAAACCTCTCCTTCTCCATAACATAGATGAGAGGGGCTCTGTAGTTTACAGATACAACTAAGAACATTGCAAACTGATATCAGTGCAGCATAGGCAGAGAACAGAGACGGTATAAATTCCCAGAATATCTGACATAAATCAGAAGCATTTATTTTTTCACCAATTGAACATACCGTATATACTTGAGTATAAACCGACCCGGATATAAGCCGAGGCACCTAGTTTTACCACAAAAAACTAGGAAAACGTATTGATTCGAGTATAAGCCTAGGATGAGAAAGGTAAGTGGAAAAGAGGGTCAACAATGCCCATTTGCAGCCTCACTGCGCCCATTTGCAGCCATAGGTCCCCCGAACTTCAAACTCGGTAGTTGAGGGTTCCTAGATGCCCCTAGCTGCAGCCAAGATTCGGGGTTAAAGGGTCCACTTGGTGCTAGGAACCCCAAATTCAGTGTGCAAACCCAGTGGAACTAGCACTATAACATATCCAAAGATGGAGTTCCTAGCACCAAGTGGCCCCGAGATACGGGGCCCCAAAGTCGGTTCGGAAAATGTCAAGCCCTTTTCTGCATCAGAGAATGACATTTTCCGAACCAAATTTGGGGCCCCGTATCTCGGGACCACTTAGTGCTAGGAACTCAATCTTTGGATATGTTATAGTGCTAGTTCCATTGGGGTTGCATACCAAATTTTCTAGCACTAAGTGGCTCCGAGATATGGGGCCCCAAAGTCGGTTCGGAAAATGTCCTTCTCTACTGCAGAAAAGTGCTTGACTCCAGTATAAGCCGAGGGGGGGCATTTTCAGCACAAAAAAATGTGCTGAAAAACTCAGCTTATACTCGAGTATATACGATATATAATACAATTTGAACAAAAATCGGAGCAAAGGGAAGTTAATTCCTAAGGATTTTTATACACTTTATTATGGCTAAAATCAGTTCAGATTCCACAGCAGACTCATGACCTCTCCTCCACTGAAACAAGTTATTTTATTTTTCTATCTGTGACAAATACAATGTTTACTTGGTGTATAAATTCCAGTTGAAAATAAATGACAGACTGGTTTTGGGGTTTAAAGTTTTAACTATACGTCTAGTTTTAAAAATGCCAATAAAGAAAATATATGTGTTATTCCTGGTGACAGATGGTTTATATTTCTTATGGATGCCTTGTAAATTACAGGAAAAATATGTAAAATTTAGTATGCATTTCTAAAATAAAGATGTACGATTTTTACAACCGGTATAATTTTTGATGTTATTTGTTTTTAAAGTAAATAAATAATCTTACCAAATGATTTTGCCTTTTTTTTCTACATTTGAATCATATCCCTAGTGATTCACAGCAGAAAGTTCTTCTGTTACATTGGCAACATACTGTATGTGCACTCGGGGAGGTAGGATCAGGGCCGCCATCAGAGGGGTACAGCCGTTACAACTGTAAGGGGCCCCAGGGGCCCGCCCGGGCCAGAAGGCAGGCAGGACGGGTGAAGGGGATCGGTGCTGTACGGTACATAAACTATCTCAGTTTCTGCAGTTCTCGTGTCATTGACTCAGACATTGAGCTCTTTACTGCCACCTCTGGTTACTATGTACACCCCTCACGTGACAGTGATCTGCTTCTTAGCAACATGTCAGCTTTGTAAAAACGACCAGGTAGGAAGCTACAAGTAGGGGCTGTAAAGGAAAGGGAGGGGGCCGTTTGTGTACAGGGAGGGGCCAGAGACTTGTGTGTGTGTAAAGATTTGTGTATGTGGGGCTGTCATATGTACAGGTGTGTGTGTGGGGGGGGCTGACATATATACAGGTGTTCACGAAGGGGGGGCTGACATATATACAGCTGTAAAAAAAGAAAGTGCAGCGCAAAACATATAAAAAATGGAATATAAAAGTTCATATCCAATTAGCAATGTGTAGAGTGATGTGGCATAAGTGATAGCTCTTATGCCAGTCACCCACGCTCCATCACGCTATACACTGCTGATGTTTTTTAGTTATTTGTTTTCATTGTGCTCCATGTATGTGCTGTATTCAGTGCAGATGCCTGCTTGCCCTAATTGTCTGTACAGCCTATACTCATCAGAGCTCTAATTGAGTTACTGGGCTCCACTGCTGTGCTGTTTTTTATGCAGAGGCTTGCATGCTTCAACTTTCTGTGCAGTCCTTAATATTCATTGGAGATTCAGTGTTATCCCCCCTTTTTTAAATAAAACAAGATTTTTATACAGTCTGCACTGAGATTGCATCTTTTATTTTTTCTTGGGGATTAAACCTGCATAATCATCTCATGGTGGATCATCTTGGTTGGAGCTGCATTCTAAAGATAGTTCTGGTGTCCTGGTCATCACACACCTTTTGGATTTCCTCCTGGTTGGATCGTTATCGCACCATCATCCCACGAATGGGTCCATGCGTTTTTGATTATCACATTTGGTAAGAGTACCTTTTCTGTTTGGTGGAGGATTGTCACTGTAAAACTTACTGAAAGTCTACAGTCACTGGGTGTTCTTATCCACATCACTCTACACATTGCTAATTGGATATGAACTTTTATATTCCATTTTTTATATTGCCCTGCACTTTCTTTTTTTACATATTATTCTTAAGGATTTGTGATTTACCTTTTTGTGTTCAGCTTGCAATTTTGTTTGTCTTTTGTTAATTTTGGTTTGTGCTGATTGCTTTATATACTATATATACAGCTGTGTATGAGTGGGGCTACCATATATATACAGGTGTTCGCGAGGGGGGGGCTGACATTTATACAGGTGTGTGTGAGGGGGGGCTGACATATATACAGGTAGGTGTGTGAGGGGGGGCTGACATATATACAGGTGTGTGTGAGCGGGGGGCTGGCATATATATATACAGGTGTGTGTGAGGGGGGGCTGGCATATATACAGGTGTGTGTGAGGGGGGGCTGGCATATATACAGGTGTGTGTGAGGGGGGGCTGGCATATATACAGGTGTGTGTGAGGGGGGGCTGACATATATACAGGTGTGTGTGTGAGGGGGGGCTGACATATATACAGGTGTGTGTGTGAGGGGGGGCTGACATATATACAGGTGTGTGTGAGGGGGGCTGGCATATATACAGGTGTGTGTGAGGGGGGCTGGCATATATACAGGTGTGTGTGAGGGGGGCTGGCATATATACAGGTGTGTGTGAGGGGGGGCTGACATATATACAGGTGTGTGTGAGGGGGGGCTGACATATATACAGGTGTGTGTGAGGGGGGGCTGACATATATACAGGTGTGTGTGAGGGGGGCTGGCATATATACAGGTGTGTGTGAGGGGGGCTGGCATATATACAGGTGTGTGTGAGGGGGGCTGGCATATATACAGATGTGTGTGAGGGGGGCTGGCATATATACAGGTGTGTGTGAGGGGGGCTGGCATATATACAGGTGTGTGTGAGGGGGGCTGGCATATATACAGATGTGTGTGAGGGGGGGCTGGCATATATACAGGTGTGTGAGGGGGGCTGGCATATATACAGGTGTGTGTGTGGGGGGGGGGGGGGCGACATATATACAGGTGTGTGTGTGTGTGAGAAGGGGGCTGACATATATACAGGCGTGTGTGTGTGTGGGGGCTGACAAATATACAGGTTCGGGGGGAGTATGTACAGGTGAGATGGCTGGTGTGCGGATTCGGTAGGATGGCCCATGGGCAAGCCCTGGGGAATGTTGGTGGACTAAAGCTGTGCAACGGGCCCAAAAATTTCTGATGGCTGCCCTGGGTAGGATATCTCACTGTGGTATGGAAAGGAAGCTTCTGAAATCTCTCCTCTTGGCACACATCACCAGAGACTGGTAGACCATTTTTTGTCCACTAAATCAAATTGGCTTGTGAACATAGCAGGTTGGCCAAACAGCTGCCAGAAGCACTCCATCTTGGGCCATGGCTGAAATTTTTGAGGACACTTTTCTTTTATACAGCAAGGATAACTTGTTTTGCATCCTCCCGAGTTGCTCATAGGGATGAAGTGCTGGCTGTATGTTAATCTATATGCAGCCTTCTTCTCTTAACGTGATGACCAGAAATAATTTTGTTGATACTTCACACCATTAAAAATGAAGACACTTTTTTTTTTTTTTTTTATATAAAATTGAATTTTATAATATACAGTATTCACTTACAAAGATTCCAAAGAATACAAAAAAGGTGCAAAACATTTCCTTCATAGCTAGTGTTAAAAATAGATAAACACGTATATGACATCAAAGGAGTATACTCGGTCAAAGCTTACTTGCTTTTTGTCCAAAATCTTCTATGAAAAAAGAGGAAGCCTTTTATCAAACCTTCCTGCTCTACAGAGACTAACGTCACTTCTGTGGTTACAGCACAAAAGTGGGAGATTTGCTTTTATTGAAAAGGCACTCGTCTTATTTTATAATTGTACATTTGAAAAGCGACACAAGAATTATTGTACTTACTATATTGTGTAAAGATGAGCAGCAGATAAAAAAAAAAGAGAGAACATCCTTCTTGCCAGCTATGCAATGGTTTAAAAAAATCTGAATGTATTTTCAGAACTAATAAATGTAACTGAATCTGTAGTTATATTCATTTCTAGCAGGATTTAGATTGCGGAGGGGTTTTGCTGAATTGCACAGTGCTATCAATCTAACACTGGCAGCTTGCCAACAGGAGGATAGGAAAATGCTCTTGCCCGGCTATCATGTTTATCTTCTATGCACTGACAGCTAAATATGCAGATCCGGAGTTCCAACTTCACATGCTGCATACCTATTCTAAGTCAATTATAGTAGTCAGAGATAAGGAGGTCAGCAATGGCAGACTTCATATTTCTGTCAGTACAGATCTCCTTCTGTAACCGGACAGCAGTGGCGACTGTTGCCCACGAACAAAAAAACAGAAGGTTGTGCTGCAGACAAACTAAGGAGGATAGTGTACACCAGGGATATGCAATTGGCAGACCTCCAGCTGTTGCAAAACGACAAGTCCCATCATGCCGCTACCTCTGGGTGCCATGCTTGTGGCTGTCAGAAACTTGCTATGCCTCATGGGATTTGTAGTTCTGCAACAGCTGGAGGTCCGCTAATTGCATATCCCTGGTGTATACCAAAGTATGGTATAAAACAGTATCCTCCAGGCAAAGCACCCACCTTCTACATGGGTTATTATTATTATTTTTTGCAGAGTTTTGAGTTTAATTAAATAAGAAGTAACAAAAAGCATATTGTAGTTTCTGAGATCCCGTCACCTTGCCCATTCAGGAGGGTCTGTGTAAAGCCCACCCCCAAATCACTTTATATTCACCACTCCAGCACCCCCCACTGTTTCGATCGTGGCTTCCACTGCAAAAACACAGTGTTTTAGTGCATACGAGAACATGTGACCACTTTCCTCCATGCAGTGCTTGTATCACATGACAGAGGGAGTGGTGTCACTGCCCCTTTTAGGCTAAAACACCAGCCAAAGCCAGGTATTTTATGCAATCCAAAATAAGATACTTCAAGGGCATTTGCAGCACACACCTTTATTCATTATATTTTAAAAAGCAGCAAAAGTTAAAATCACTCAAGCAGAACTGCTTTTAAATTTTAACCTTTGCCATTTTTAAACAACTTTCAGTATATCTGGCATCATGCCGTACTCAATACAATTCTATTAAAACAGATAAGAGCACTTCCTGTCATAGGGCTGCTTATCAGAAAGACAGCCCAACATAAATATCAAGGAGCTTGCTTGGTAGGATGACAACACTGGTGCCAATTGCAAGTTCCACTTGTTTACACCCTTCCCCCATCCACTGTCATATTTGGCACTTTTTTGAGAGGAGCAGGTAGCTGGTTTTGACAGGTACCCACTCCCGGCTCAGATCACTACAGCAATCTAAGTTGGAAAGTTTGCCCCCCCCCCCCTCAGTTTTCTGGGGCACATCACAGGTCCCAGAAGTCTGTGGGATCATTCACAAAGCGCAGCGTGACTTGTACATGCGCACTAGAGACGCTGGAGCCTGCACCTGAAGCCGATTGAAGAATCGGTTCTGGTGAGGACATCGCTGGATCTCTAGACAGGTAAGGGTCCTTATATTAAAGTCAGCAGCTACAATACTTAGAGCTGCGGACATCATTTTTTTGGGGGGGGAAGCAAGAATCTATTGTATCTGCTGTTATATATTATAGATCCATAGGTAGTCTTTTTATGACGTCAATGTTGTTCATGAAATGCAGAGAGAAAATGGATTTTGGAAACAAAAAATAAATCAATGTATAACCAAGACAATATGAAATTAAATCTATACACCATCCATAGCTCACTGTATAGAGAAATGTATATGAAAAGAATTATCAGCAAAGAAATGTTTTCATGAAAGTGTTGCGATTTTACAATAATGATTTCAAAGTTATGAAATTTAGGATTTGTCAACATTATGCAATAATTGATGCAGTACCTTAAGAAGCCCTATTTAGTATTATGCGTGTTTGAATTTTCATGTAATAACAGCATGCTCAAATATGCAACCTTAGGGTGTCTCCCTTTTTTTTGGATTATTCTGGCTTCAGTCCTGGTTGAAAAGGTAGTGAAGAAAGTATGAAATTGTGCTATCAGTCACACGTGCCTATAATAGGCTCCCCAAAAATGCTTCATTAAAAGCTGAAGTGCAGCCAAAACTATTTTTTCTTTCAGTTTTGTGAAGACTAAATACTTCTGTCAAGTTCTATGGTGGTCTGTGACCCTATTTAGACAGGTAATGAAGAAAAATCTCACACCAGGGACACAAACCATAAAACCATAATTAAAACTTGACAGAGGTTCTATCCCTTCTCTACGCTAATGGCCCGTACACATGATCCGAATATCGTACGAAAACTGTCGTCCGAGGAAGAATCGTACAATAATCGGAAAGTGTGTACACTACTTTCGAGAGCCGATCATGACAGTTCATCAGATATTATTATAATTTTGATCGTACGATTTTCGTGTAGTCAATACAGTTGTCGTCCGAAATGTTCGGGACTTTAGTTACCTATTCAATTTCTACTTGCGACTATTACCGTATATACTCGAGTATAAGCCGAGATTTTCAGCCCTTTTTTTAGTGCTGAAAGTCCCCCCCTCGGCTTATACTCGAGTCACCGCCATCTGCCTACATGAACAGCGTGTCATGCAGACAGACGGCAGTGTTCAAAAGCCGCGCCTCCTCCTCGTCCATGATCGGAGGAACACTAATTTTCCCAGCAGTAAGTCAGTGTGCAGTGTTCCGCCTATCACGGACGTCCTGTCATTCTCATCTAATGGACGAGGATGAGAGGATGTCCGTGATAGGTGGAACACTGCACACTGACTGCTGGGAAAACAGTGTTCCTCCTATCACGGACGAGGAGGAGGAGGAGGCGCAGCTTTTGTAATCTTGGAATGGCGCCTTACACGCTGTGGGGGGACAGAGCGAGACTGCATCGGCTGCAATGGTGGAAGACAGATCGCACAGGGAGGGACACAGGACACAGGACCTGCAGATCGGCACAGGTAGGCTGCAATGGGGACACAGGGGGGTCTGTACAGGGGACATGCAGCTGCAGATGGGCATTGCTGACCCTCTTTTCCACTTACAATAGCTGCTGCATTTTTTACCCTCGGCTTATACACGGGTCAATACGTTTTCCCATTTTTTTGTGGTGAATTAGGGGCCCCGGCTTATATTCGGGACGGCCTATACTCGAGTATATACGGTAAGAGAAAAAAGTCATACGATCTGTCGTACGATATTCGGATCGTGTGTACGGGCCATAAAACCCAAGCAAAATTTTGCCGGAGCTGTGTTTAAATCTGTACATAAAGGACAATGACAAATATTGTTTTTATACACATATTGAACCCATTTACCCGCTTTGTCAATTGCTGCAAATGCAATGCTAAAAGCAGACTTCCTTCATTTTGCTAAAGAGTTGCTTACACAGCTTCCTTATAAAAAATAAAAATAAAAAAATGATCAGTAACTTCTAAGCTTAAAATATAGGAGTACAAGTAGGTAGTAAGCACTAAAAAGGTGCTCTGCTGCCATGTCATAACCTGAGTCAAAGCATAACTCTTGTGACTGTATAATACTAAAGCTTTCACAAAGTGTTAGTAACAGTCGTATACAACATATATACATACACACATTTATATAAAGACCCACAAAGCTGGTTACACACTCTTCGTAGCATAATGTCAGTGTGCACCAATGTTGCCAATGCTGGTCAAAGCCATTTCAGTCCAGCCTTCAATTGTATGCTGAAGTCGCCGGGTACTTCTCCAAGACAGCCGGGAACGGCGGGCGCAATGCAGATTTTTAGCCATTAAGCTGTGATAATTCAAAATTGCTTCTTTTCTGGAGGACAAAAAAATATTTTGTTATTTTTTTTTTTTAAATAGGATTTCAATGACCTGCAATAACATAAAAAGTCCAGTTTTAGATGTTTTGCATGTTTCTCTAAATTCCATGTAATTTTTAAAGTGCCTACTCTGCTGCATATTTGGAAAGAATACATAGGTTTTCCAAACGAAACTTAAAGGGGTGTTCCGGGGAAAAAAAAAATAATTAAAAGCCAGCAGCTACACATACGGCAGCTGCTGGCTTTTAATAAATGGACACTTACCTGTCCTGCAGTCCCTCGATGTCGGCACCGCAGCTGATGTCTCCATCAGCTGTCGGGTGCTGCCGCCACCATTGCAGGTAAGGTAACCTGGCAGTGTAGACTTTCGGCTTCACGCCAGGAACCCTACTGCGCATGCGCGAGGCCCCGCTCCTCTCTCCTATTAGCCCGGCGGCCGAGGGAGGAGGAGGAGGGAGCCCCGCGGTGATGTCACGGCCGCATCGCGCCGTGGGGTACTTCCGGAAGTGGGGAAGGATACCTGTCAAAGACAGGTATCCTGTCCCCCCTCCCCCCGAAAGGTGCTAATTGTGACACCGGAAGGGGGGAGGAATCCGATGAGCGGAAGTTCCATTTTAGGGGTGAGCTCCGCTTTTATTATGAAAGGGATTAGACCAATTAGAACTGTGTTTGCAAAGCAAAAAACAAGATGCACCATGTTGGAGGGGACCAAACATGCTTGACTTCCAAGGACACCTCCTCATTTGGGAGATTATGCTTCTATTTAAAACAGGCACCATATAAAGTATGTTTATTTTAGGATGCAGCAAAATAAAAAATAAAAAAACCCATCCCACTCAAAAAAATACAAATAAATAAATAAAATAAAAAAAAAAAAAAAACACACGGCATTCAGCTTTACCGTCTTGACTGAATGTTCTTGACACTTTGTTCTCTAGTTGCCCTCAGAAGTTTGTATTGCGTGTGCCGGGTTTTCAAAGTCTTCTACAGAGCAGATAGCGCAAGGAACCTTCTGAGCTTTGCCCCATTAACATGTTATCCTAAGATAAACTGTGTGAACTTTTTATACTGACAAGATTGCCTGGCAATCTCTGGATCATGTCAATTGCCAACACTTGACATCCAAAAGTAGTGAAGCCGCACACTGATAATTCTTTGCATGAAATTTTTTTATTCTGTCATCAGTGACCCCCCCCCCCCCTTCATCTCCTATTGGGAGTTAACCATACAGCAATCGCTGATGACCGATTACGTTTTTGCCTCGAAAAGATCAGTGTGCAGCTACACTATAGGGTTGATTTACTAACAATGGAGAGTGCAAAATATGGTGCAGCTGTGCAAGGTAGTCAATCAGCTTTTGACAAAAAAAAAAAACTCTGCAAGCGGATTGGTTTTTGTGCAGAGCTGCACCAGATTTTGGGCTGAAGTGTCTGGTGTGACAAAACATCATAACTTGATAATTTAATTGCAGACAGGGGCCAAAAAAAAAGGTCCCCAAAACCTGCTAAAGACCAGCAAAAGTCAATAATTAAAAAAGGTGCCCAAAAAACGCCATGCTCGTGATATAGACTTTAGCCCTTCAACTAAAACATTCTTTCAGCTTTTTGTTCAGGTTCTACATGTCTTCTATATAATTATTGTGTTCGCTATACATCACCTAATTATATTAAAACAGTCATATGAAATTTGCCTAAAATTCAAAATAATTAACTTTTTTTTTTAAATAACATTGAAGAAGTCAGTAGAGCAGACAAAGCATTAAGAAAGCCTGTAAGGAGCAAGGAAAGGATGTTAACTCAGAACACAGTTATTCCACTAAGTAACAAAGACTGAAGATAGGAAGCATAATCTTTTACATGCAGTCCTTTAGAACCAGTACAGCCTTCAAATGAGCTCTGGCCTCTCCCGGGGTTAGACTTCTTCAGGTATCAATGGTGTCACAAGATCCTGGTGAGCAGACCGATATGTCATTGTCTGCCTCCACCCAGTGCTGCATTTATTCTCCATCTACTGTAATGCCTTGTACACACGGTCGGACATTCCGGCCACAAAATCTGTCAGATTTTTTCCGACGGATTTTGGCCGAAACTTGTCTTGCATACACACGGTTGCACAACGTTGTCGGAAAATTAGATCGTATAACGAGGTGACGTATAAAACGTACAACGGGACTACGTAGAGGCTAGTAGCCAATAGCTTTCGTCTCCAAATTTTTTCTGAGCATGCGTGGCACTTTATGCGTCGGAATTCTCGACACACGATCGGAAAAAGTCTAATTGGATTTTGTTGGCGGAAAATTTTAGATCCAGCTCTCAAACCTTTTTCCGTCGGAAATTCGACGGAAAAAGTCAGATAGAGCCCACACACGATCGGATTTTCCGACAACATAATCCGATCGGAAATTCAGACCGCGTGTACAAGGCATTAATCATCAATAATATAAAGCTATGCCATAACATAATTAGTCACAACATCAGAACTTGTGTGCAACCACTTACTACAGCAATAAAGTTTACATTGCTGATGGCTGTATGAAACTCTTCAAAATGCACCTTTGACAAGTCATAGAAGTATTCAGTTTACTGCCAACTATTACTGATGGGACTATAAATCAAGAATATTGGGCAGGCCAATTTGTACTATCCTAGTGGTTCTGACACCCTAAGCTCAAGCCTATATGTATTGCCTCCATCTCAGCAGGCCCAACCCTCTTAAAATGCAAATTGGTACAAAAAGAATTGGGCGCTCAATATTTATTTGGTAAAATACACTGAATCCCACTGCCAAAAAACCCCGAAAATTAGAAAGATAGAAGACATAGTATTCCAAGTGTCGGTTCACACTAAGGCAGCACGACTTGCAGCGCGACTGCCTCAGGCGACCCGGACACGACAGCCGCGGCAACATGCAAAACGACTTCTGTATAGAAGTCAATGCAAGTCGCCCCCAAAGTCGTACAGGAACCTTTTTTCTAAGTCGGAGCAACTTGAGTCGCTCCGATTAGAACGGTTCCATTGTACAGAACAGGACACTACTTGTCAGGCGGCTAAGTCGCCTGACAAGTCGTCCCAGTGTGACCCGAGCCTACTGTTAAGTACCAGTGTGTGTGTGGAAAGCAGAACGGAAACATACCTGTGTGTTAGTATATCAACAAAGCCCATGCAAAAAGTTTCATAGAATACACTGAAAAGAGTTTGGGAACGTTACCTGGTGATCAGTATCTTCAGTTATCAATGAGAGAAACTGTCATATCACTGATAATAGATGGAAGAATGATAAAAATGTCAGCAGAATTTATTTTAATTATTTTTGTTATCATGTATTAAATTCTGCTTCGTTTAATGTGATTTATAGCAACTTGTGCATTACAAAACACATCCTAAAGCAATTACTATTAGTCACTTTTTTCATTTTGAATTGGGTAGGGATTTGTTAAAACTCATGTAATTTTTTTTTTTTACATCTGTACCCATTTCTTTATTTTCTATTCCACATGTACATTATGAAGTGAGAGGAAAGCTCACCAAAAAGGAGAAAACTGCTGACAGTTATCACTGGAACAAGTGTCCCCATTGGAAGGTTTCCCCTCCATTCCTGTTTAATTGACAACACAAAATTTAGATTTTTCATCACTTAGTCATGGTGGCAAATAAGGACAAGGAAAATATTAAACCTTCCTATCGGTGAAACAGACAAACTAATATAAAAACCTGACAGAGGTTTTAACCCCCTTGCACTCTATTCAAAACTTAAAAAAAAAAAAAAAAAAAAAAAGCGGATTTGCCCTTGGATACATTTTAAGAAAAATATATATTTTTTTCCCATTTCCCTTTGGTCATACATACGCTTAGATGTTTGACTATTTGACAGCACATAGAAAATTGCAATAAGGATTGATTTGTAGCTAAAACAGTTGATGAGTTATTAAATAAAAAACACAGTACCCTTTAAAAATTCTACAAAACCTATACGAAGAGACTTGACCTGGTAGATACCAGTGCTACATTATAGAACATATACATTTCCAGAATCTAAAATAGTTAAACAATAAATAGTTATTTACAGTCTTTTATTTTAGCTACATAGAGTGCTTTATAATAAACAAGCTAACTTAAGATTCAGGTTTAAATTGTTTATTTTACACTTTAGGACTGTATGTTGGACTATTTTCTCGAAGGCCTCATGCACACTGGGCATTTCGCTCCTGCACCTCAGATTCTGGTGTTTTCATGCAGCCAGAGGACACAGGTGTGCCCATCCAGCCCTGCTGCCAGCAACCTGTGAAAGTCTGTGAGAGGCTAAAAAATTACATGGCTAGATGCTGTACTGAAGGTAATAAAAAGTTTAGACAAAAAAGAAGACCCTGCCCCCACCTATAACTATACAATGCAGCAAGCAGCATTGGAAGGCAACATATGTTAGAAAAAAGGCCAAGAATAAATCCAAGGAACACTCCAAGCTCACTTACCGACCAGCACGCAGACAACCAAATCAACACTATGCGTTAAAAACAGGGGTTTAGTCTGCACAGATTTGCAAATACAGGGGGTCCCCGACTTACAAACATCCGACTTACAAAGACTCCTACTTACAAACGGAGGGAGACAACAGGAAGTGAGAGGAAATCTACCCCTAGGAAGGGAAATTCACTCATGTAAAAGTTAATATGGGAAAAAGGGGTCTCCACTGATATCACCAATCCATGCGTCCCTAACAACCCAAAATTTTCAAAATCCAATTGTCATTGGGACAGAAGGTGAGGTGAAATCTTCTGAACAGGGGAACAGACAGCAAAACAAATGTTACAGGGGTGATAACCCTTCTCTATGTTATCTAAAAAACTTAAAAATCGATTTTTTGGCTGGAGCTACACTTAAAAAATGTACCTGTTCCGACTTACAAACAGATTCAACTTAAGAACAAACCTACAGTCCCTATCTTGTTTGTAACCCGGGGACCCCCTGTACATGCGTAAAGCTACAGAGCCCCGCCAAGGCACCTTGGTATCTCTACCCTGCTCTGTAGATTACGCATGTATTTGCAAATCTGTGCAGACTAAACCCCTGTTTTTAACGCATACTGTTTGGTTCATTTGGTTGTCTGCAGACTGGTCGGTAAGTAAGCTTTGAGTTTTCCTTGGCCTTTTTTCTAACATATGCTACAATGGCCAGTTATAAGTGGCCTTGCATGAGGCCATAAATAAAGAACATCCCTTTAAGAAGCTATATGTTGATGGTCTTCCATTTTCATTGTAAAATATATTTAAGAGACAAAGCTCTATTAGCTGTAGAGACGAGTCGTGGTTGAATGTAAAACAGAATTTTTTTCTACTCATAAAATACCTACCTTTCTCTGAGTTCATTGAAGTACACAGCCAAACATTATTCACAGAGCACTGCCTATGGGAAGTCCTTACTGGAGGCTAAATCCCCCCCACCTGCTATAGGCATCTCCATTTCAAAGCAGTCCTGAAAAAAACATGAGCGGGGAGGCTTCACCGCTCTGGTGTCCTTCAATGAATTCAAAGAAGGGGATTTTACAGTTCTCCGTTATGCTCTTTGAAGGGGACAGCCTGGAATTATTTTTGGCCATAGGAAATCTCCAAAGCAGTGACCGCTGAGGGGTGAGAAGACCAAGCGAAAAACCCCAAGGAAGGTGGAACAGAAAACTCAAGCTGCTGCCTACAAAAACGAGCGCCGAAAACCCACATACGAGGATGCCAAGAGACACCAATGTTGGCACTGAATTCGCCCTAGTGGAGTACGCTGCAACAGGAAAAGGGGGAGAGCCTGACCCCCAATGTCATAGGCTGGAACAGCAGCTGAATAAGCCAACCCAAGAAGAGAAAATCACCAACCTAACATGGACCAGCACCAGCAATGATGTGCATAAGTGATAGACAGCAAAAAGTGGCCTTGGGAGAGTTACCACAGGAATGACCCCAATGTGTATAACAGAAGGTCCCCCAGAGGCCTACAGAACCAGGTCAAAGTGCTACTGCGTCATGGAAAAAATGCACTGGGGGGGGGGGGGGGGGGGGGGGGGGAGAGCTGGAGACTAGAACCATGCAAAGGAGGCCTTCCAGGTAAAATGGTAGGGTGAATCATGACTTCAATAAAGTAGGATTAATTGCTGCTGACAACCCTGTGCCCAAGAGCCTGGCTTGCAGGACCCAGGCCAACAAGCCAGAGGTGGAAAAGCAGGGAAGAAAGTCGGCCCTAGGGACAGGTGACCCTCTCAAAAGAGGAAGACACCAGGGAGCTTCTGTGACCAAGCGCATCACAGCTGTGTACAGGACAACGACAAGGCCAATCTGGAGCCATGAGAATGACCAGAATTCATGTGGCCATTATGCTTTACAGTAGTCGTGGAAGAAGCTTAAAAAGCTGGAAGGCATTGAGTCAGAAATGGTCCCATGGCACTACCAGGGCATCCGTTACATCTGCCCAAGGATCCTTCATCCTTGCCACGAATTAGGATACCCTTCTGTTGAGACGAGACACCAGGAAAATCATCTCTTGGGTGCCCCATCGAGGGCAAGTTCCAATAGAATATCACCAGGTTAAGGACACCACTCTCGCTGGTCCAAAATATGACTGTTGAGAAAATTTGTCGGACAGTTTCCCATGCCCAAAATGCAACAGAGGAGCGGAGATGAGAATATCTGCCCACCGATGGAGGTAAGAGACCTCAAGTTCTTCTGACAAATTGTGTTGCGACTTGCTGATTGACATGGCCATGTCGTGGCATTGTCTGACCGGATCCAGACTGGTCGCCAGAAATGATGCTCTGTCCAATGAGACAGATAAAACCTGATCACCCATAGTTCCAGCACATTGATAGACAACTAAGATTCTTGCATGCCCAGAGGACTTGGGCCAACAGCTGACAGCTGCAATTGTGAGAGGAAATGTGATTCCACCACCTTAGAGATACCAGAGATGGTGTCATCCAGGGTAGCACTAAGAAAACAACCTGTCCCCCGGAAAGGGTAACTTCGACAGGGCATTCTTGAAGGTTGGACTGCTAACCAACATCGAGCCAGAGAACATGGCACAGCAACTGTCACAAAACAGTTATATTCAAGGCATACCATGAAAGATGACCCAAACCGAACTACAAAGCCACCAAATGGCCAGTGTCATAACCAAACATGTCCAGCACCATGGCAACTGCAGATGAAAGAGGAGAGTATGGTTCTGCTCAACCGGAGACCTGCAGACTCTCAAATATGTATACTAGGAAGCAGCAAGTGTGAATGGGAACAAACAGCACAGGGTACAGAGATCTCAGCCATGAGACCCCTATATAAAAACGAAAGTAGCAGAGCAGCGCAGGGCAGAACACTGCACAAATGCACAGGTCAAAGGCAGCCTCCTGCGACTCCATAGAAAAAAACAACAACAAAAAAAACACAACACATACTGACTGCACACAATAGAACAAGGCTGCCGGAAAACAAAAGGAATGGCAGATGCCGCTGCAACAGGGAGCTAGGCAACATACCCATAGCTACCAAGGTAGAAACAGTATGGAGGCTAAAAATGTGGCCTAGTATGTATGCAATAGCAGCAAATAGCTCCAATAGCAATAAGGAGGGGCCACATACAATAGAGCTAAACACTCATGCTCCGCAAAGGTACTAAGGGGAAAACAAACCCCTATGACTCCCCAGCAGGAACTTCCAGCCCCCTTTGCCCTCAGACACCCAAGGGATCATGCACAGAAAATGGCAAAGGAAACCAAGAAGCAGCCATAAACATGAAGATTCAAGGCCACTGACTCACCATACCCAGGAGATGGCAGCCGTGCCGGAACCTACCCAGCCAACAGAGATACCCATCACTACCATAAGGTTAAACTATGCTGTAGGACTGGGTGGACACCAAGCATGAACACTGAACAATCACACCTCTGCCCCCAGCTCAGAAAACAGTGTGAAAGGATGTCATAGGAAGGGTAAATGCCCATGGAGAAAATGCCATCTGTCTCTCCCCCCCAAATATAAAATACTGGTCATCAAGAGGCGGGCGCTGGGCTTGACGTCATAGGGCAGTGTTCGCCCACCACAGCTCTGCTCATACAGAGGAAGGGTTCCAGCCTCCCACATCTGCCACCAGCACAGTGGAAGAGCGCAGGTGCGAGCAATGCAACAAAAGGGCAAATGCCCTAAATAAAATGGCAGGCTCAGCCATCCAACCCAGTAGGCCGCAAGCTGTAGCCTAAAATAGTGAGCAGCCCACATGGTATGCGCAGCCTGAGCGTGAAACAATAGTTTGGCCATTAAGAGGAGCCCCAACCCACAAGCATTAGGAGGCAAGATCCACAACACCTCACAAGGACACAACTTGGAAGGTAGAGAGGAGGGCCCACTCCAGAGACTTCAGCTGGCCAAAATAGGGGGTCCTGGGACACAAGGAGGTAGCATAGTGTCTCCTGAGCTGTGCCCCGATACAAGGTACGACAGGCAACACATCACACTGAACACAGGGATGCTAGCGAAGTAACCATCCAAACCATCCAAACCACCCCAGAAGGTACAGAAGAGGGGCATCCAGCTTACCATATCCTGGGAACAGGGGTACCTTCCCCGGGACAGGACGCCTCACAGTCGAAGCCTGGGAGCTGCCTGCCTGGGGTGGACACACTGACCACCTAGCCCAAAGCTAAGCAGCCATATGCGCCCCCCACCACGTGGAACACTCACAGGCTACCCATTGTCCACACCAGGCTGTTCCAGCCAACCCAGTGCTGGTCTGCATGCACTTGTAGGCCGAACTTGGGTGACTACTGTATCTATATTATCCAGTCTGTTGCCCAACTCAGTTTGATAGGTCTAGAAGGGGTCTTAAAATTCCAAGCAGGGAGCTTAGGTCCTTAATCCTTGACAAAGGCTACAAAACGAGATGCCTATAGCAGGTGGGGGGGTTTAGCCTCTATTAGGACCGCCCATAGGCGGTGTGCTTATTTTTTTCCAGCCTAGTGTCCTACTCCTGAAGGTGGCACTATATAAGAATAATGCTGGGCTGTGTTCTAAAAAGAAAAAAGAAAAACATAATGCAGAGGGTGCTAGCAATAGAACTAGTTTTAACACCGCAGAGCTGTTAATAAGACTTCCACCCTCCTAGGACACTAGCAAAAACTGAGGCATGCTCGAAGTGGGAGGGGTTATCCTGGCCAAGTTTGTTTGCAAGTATCCTGTAGACGTCAGTAAAATTGGAATGTTCCTGTTCTCACAATTGAAAGAAATGTATTTAGTAAAGGCAAAAAAAATATATATTTTTCTTTTTAAAATTTGATAAAATGCCAGGTTTTTATTGCAGTCTCTATCCTCGTTTGAGAGGTTCATAAATTCTAGCTGTCCTGATCACCAATTGAATGAATAGGAGGGTAAATCCCAAATTTTGACCTGTCCACCAGAACAGGAAGCGAGAAAAAAAAAATCTTTCAATGGGGACATTGTTTCCTGTGACAACTGTCGAAGAGAGAATTTTCCTGGTGCCTCCATGGCAGCATACATGTGATAGAGCTCCGCCTCTACTCCGCCTTCAGGACTAGTGAATAGCATAAATTAAAGGGCATAGCCCCTCCCCCAACATTCTCCTTTTTTTCCTCATTCCTCTTGACTGGTGAAGAGAAGCAGTATGTCCATACCTCTGCAGTCGGCAGCGTCCGCCGGGTTAAGCCTCTCCCGTGCGCAGTCCCTGTTCTTGGGCCGCTATTAGCGCTGATAAGACTGGAAACCCCTTCTGAGGATCTTTTGGGGTCTTGCAGAGTTTCCTCATAGGAACGCAGTCTGCTGAATTTCCAGAAAAAACGAATGCTGGTGATGACGGCGGGAGGATCAGATTCTCTTCCTTCTTGGTCAGGTTAGGTTTTCTTTTTGCTTCCATGTCTGCACTGTTTTTGAGCCCTGGTGGTTAAAATTTATAGGTTTAAAAAAAAAAAAAAAAATGTCCCCTTTAAGACATTTATTCCTGGTCTGCACATGTGCAGGACGGGCGTTTCCTTGCTATTTCTGATGTTTTTTGCTCTAGCTTTTTTGTTCTACCCTTCAGGGTTCTCACTCTCTTGCCGTGGCCTTGGTTTTGTTTCTTTTTTTTTTTTTGTTGTCAGTAATAAGGTAGGTCCTTTTAATTAAGCTGCTCTCCCTTTTTAGCTTTAAAATGTTGGCTCCAAATTGGACTCAGGGCTGCTCTGCATATCAGGTGTATGCCCTGCAGTCCAAATTACTTCAGCATTACAGGTATGTGTGGAGCTGGCCATGCACCATGCAATTTTCTTGTTCAATTTCCTTTAGGTTTGCCTTCAACTGTGTGGTACAGGGGCCTGCCTGATTGCATGCAAATTGGAGGTGATTAGATTTGACTTCATATTGTATGGCTTTGGTAGATCTGAGGGAGATCTACAGACGGGGGTTGGGTAGTGTATGGCCAGCCTTATACTTTTATCTCACTCCTATTGCGGTGACTTCATTTAAAAATTTGGTGTGCAAATAGACTCTATTTCTTTTTGCTTTCTTACTTCGCCTTCCTACAGCTGATCCTCCTGCCCATTATTTACCATGAGCCATTCGTCACAAAGCCAAGATCCTCATATCCAATAGGTATGTGGACCACCTGTACGTGAGTATTTAAAAAAAGAGTGCGCCACTGACAAACAAACTTTGTTTGTTTGTTTCAGCCCTGTTCCTTCAAAGCGGTCCAGAAAGTCCTCAAGGCGCTATGACAATGACGATAGTCCTGAGCGAAGACCGCGCTCTTCTCATCATAAATCTTCCAGAAGATCAGGACCTTATAGACGTCGTCATTCGCCTTCGCCTCCACCGCGGGCGTCAAGGAAAAAATGTTGGGCCTGTGGCGCGGTTCCACTCCCTGATAAGCTCGTCTGCAGAGACTGTCTCAGGGACTACGCAGCTAACCGGGAATTAGAAGGCCAGCAGGTGGTTGACCTGCTTAAGCAAACCATGAGAGACTCTCTTTCTGAACTGACGGCCATGATTCCAGCTCACCCGGTTTCACAAGCTGCCCAGGTGTTGGATTTGGACCCCGACATTTCGGGCCCATCAGCTGTTAGTACTCCTTTGCCTCCATCAGGAAAAACAGCTAAACAAATCCCACCGGTAGATTCATCCGAGGAGTCCTCAGATGATACAGAACCGTCTGGTTTCAATTTCTCCCTGGTTTAACCCTTTGTACAAGCGGTGAGGAGCGACATTGCCTGGGAAGACCCGGAAGGGCCTCCTCAAAAATCAAAAAGCTATTTCTCATTCCTCAAGAAAAACCAAATCTTCTTCCCATTAATGGGGGAGATCATAGAGGATGAGTGGAACAAAACTGATAGAGTTTTCTGTAGCACGTTTATGCAAAATGTATCCACTGGTTTCGGATACTCAGTTCAATGACTGTGGTTGATGCGGCTGTAGTGCGTCTGGCAAAAAATGTAACAATGCCAATGGAGGATTCAACGTCTTTCAAGGATCCCCTAGATAGCCCCATTTGAGGTCTAGATCAATACATCTATCTAGAAGCAGGGGTGGCTTGCAGACCAGCCATTGCGCTGACATCTGTTTCCAATGCCATCAGGTCTTGGACGGAAAATATTGAGACATCCCTGCACTAAGACGTTCCCAAAGATGACATAATCAAAGCTCTGGAGGAGCTTAAGTTGGCGGATTTCGTGGGAGAAGCTGCAATTGACACAATCCGGTGTTCAGCCAATTCAATGCTGCAACTCTGTTATGGCAAAGCGGGCCTTATGGCTAAAGCCTTGGACAGCCGATCTGGCATCAAAGCAGAATTGGTGCAAGATTTCCCTTGATGGAAAGTCTCTGTTTGTTGAGAAACTCGACAAAGTAATCTCCAGAGTAACAGGGGGCAAATCTGGCTTCCTCAGGACAGGAAGGTTCGGAGAACAAGGCCTATTTATCACGATTCCAGCAATCAAATTCTAGAGACTTCAGGCAGTCTCGCCCCTTTAGGGACAACAAGAAATCGTGGAGAGGCACCCAGACTTCTTTTCTGGGAGCCAGAAAGTACAAGTCCCTCACTGCTCCCAGGAGGGGACAAAGTCCTTTTGACGTCAGCGGGGAGGAAACGCCCCCAGTGGGAGCCCGGTTAAAAAAACGTTTTCCCCATCTGTGCCTCCAAATGTCAAGACCCATGGGTCCTAGCAACGATCCGGTACGGTCACTTCTGGACTTTCTCTCAGCAGCCTCCTCACACGTCCTTCAAAGAGACAGTTACCAGCCTCCCCACAGAAGGCACTGGCCTTAAACCAATTTTTTTTTGGAGTCCCTGCAGCGTCAAGGGGCAGCAATACCTGTCCCCCCATCAGATCGATTTTACAGGTTTTTCTTCCACCCTTTTCCTGGTGCAGAAAATTCAGGGAAGATGGTCCTTTCCCACCAGAGGGAAAGTGTCCAACGTCCTAGAAATGAGGGCAGCATTTCTAGCCTTAACCTCTTTTGCATCTCAGGTCAAGGGACAGGGAGTCCTTCTATGTTTGGACACCAAGGTGGCAGTCTCGTACCTTCAGAAACAAGGGGGGCACCCACAGCAAGACCCTTCTGAGGGAAGTGGAACCTGTAATGCCCTGGGCAGAGAGGAACCTGGAAGACCTCAGGGCGATGTATCTCCCAGGCAAGATGAACACAGAGCCAGATGTCTTATCGAGGAGGTTTGGGGACAACGAGTGTGGTCTCTACATCCCCATGTGTTCAACCAAATCTCCAATCTAGGGCAGACCCCACTGGTGGATCTTTTTGCTACGCATGAGAATTGCAAAATCAGGAGGTTCTTCTCTCACCTTCCACATCCACAGCCGGAAGGAGTAGATGCGCTATATTGTCCTTGGACCTTCAAGACAGCTTACACCTCTCCTCCTAGCCCACTCATTTCGAGGTTTCTCCTCATACTCCTGAACGAACCTGTCAAAGTGCTAGCCGTGCTACCCTATTGGTCGAAGAGACAGTGGTTTACACTAGCCATGCACCTCAGTGTGGATCATCCTATCAGAATTCCTCCCTTTCTGCAGTTGTTGACCCAGGGCAGGCTGGACCATCCAGACCCACAGAAGCTGGATCTTTGTGTATGGAAGTGGAAATGAGGAGGTTTGAATCGTTAGGCTCTTCCCAAGAGGTCATATCCACCCTGTTAAAAGCTAGAAAGCCTACAACCAACACAATCTATGCAAGAATTTGGGACAAGTTCTTATCCTATGCCCCAGGAAAAGGAATTGATCCTATCTCTCTTTCCACAGCTGATGTTCTGAGTTTTCTGCAAACTGGTCTCGATTTGTGGCTCAGCCAGATCTCCCTCAAGGTACAAGTTTCTGCAACTTCTGCAGCAACTAACACCAGGGGGGAAGAAGACCCTCTAGTGGTTACGTTTCTCAGGGGACTATTGAAGATGTGTCCCCCATCCAGACGTTCCTGTCCAAAGTGGGATCCTCCTCTATTATTGGAAGTCCTATCCACTCAACTGTCAAGAGCTCAGTGTGGATCATCCGATCAGAATTCCTCCCTTTCTGCAGTTGTTGACCCACACCCAAAAAGTAATCCTCACTTCCTGTTGAGTTAAACGACAGGAAGCGAAGGGGGAAATTTATCCTAAAAGCTAGAAAGCCTACAACCAACACAATCTATCCAAGAATTTGGGACAAGTTCTTATCCTATGCCCCAGGAAAAGGAATTGATCCTATCTCTCTTTCCACTGCTGATTTTTGAGTTTGCAAACCTCTTCACATTGAAAAGTAATCCTCACTTCCTGTTGAGTTAAACGACAGGAAGCGAAGGGAAATTTTCCTAATGAGACACAGGTATCCAAAAAAACACCCACAAACACAGGCACATTTTAGGTTTTAACCCTCTCCTGCTTTATCTAAAATAGAAAAAAAAATGGTTATACTCCAAAAGTCTCTCCACACTTCATGTATCTAAAAAAAAAAAAAAAGTGGGCTAGCAGAAGCCAGACAAACTATTCTCTCTGGAGATTCAGGAGGTTAAAGCAGGTGTCGGCTTAAGTGGATGCCTCACACAGTCCTAGATAATACCATCCTGATATCATATCTGTGCTTCAGGCAGTGGCAGACCCAGGGGGAACAAATCAGAGAAATAAATCCACTTTACCTTTCTTCTTTCAAGATGGCATCATCAAACACCCTGGAGAGACGTTTTAGCTGCCGGATTCCTGCCGAGACACTTTCCAGGTCTTTGTCAAATTGCCTGCAAAGAACATTGAAAAAAACTCAGTTTACAGGAAATAAAAAAAAAAGAAAAGTTGTTTAAACAAGAGATTTCACTAAAACTAGCAGTAAGAATTAAATGGCTAAAACTTCCATTGGGTCTAACCATATGCGACGTTGCATCTATTTGCATCGTACATTTAAAGCATTTTTTACTCCAGTGGTCACCATGAGGGATGCTTTGATGCCAGTAAAAGCACGTCTAACCACAGTCTATCTTGCAGCTAGTAAAGTTAGAGCAGACTTTGTTTCAAGCAATCAAGTAATTTGCATAAACCTAAGCAATACACACAGCATGACAAATCAAAAGACACACATTAAAAGATATTGCATTCTGCTTCGGGAGACAGATCTTTTAATAAAAAAAAAATAGTATACAGTACATTTGTAGAACATGTTTTTTTTTTTTTTTATTCTTACAGAAAGTTTTTACAATCCTTCAAAATAAATTTTTAAAATGCCTCAGTTGTATAAACAATCCAAATGAATTTAACTCTGCTTTAAAGTCTAACTTTGCCCAACAGGGGAAATTCCACTTCTTTGCCTCCTCCCTCCCTCCTTCCCCTTTAAATTATTGCCACTTTGTGGGGAGGGTGGTGGGAGCGGGTACCTGACTTTGACAGGTACCTGCTCCTAGTCAGATTGCCGCAGCGATCTGAGCAGAAGTCCACCTTCCCCCGCATCCTTCTGGGACATCACAGGTCCCATAAGTCTGCGGGACCATTCACAAAGCGTTGGGAAGCGCAAGCATGCACAGTGGGAGACCGGCTGTGAAGCGGCAAGGCTCCACTGTCCATTTCCCTTACACAAGATGCCTACGCCAGGACCCAAAGCTCATTAAAGTATCAGCTTAGGTGAGGAAAATGCTGGATCCCTGGAAAGATAAGTGTCCTTATATTAAAAAAAGTCAGCAGCTACAGTATATGTAGCTGCTGACTTAAATTGACTGGTGCTCCTCTATAAAAAGAGCTGACATGCTTTCTTGCAAGAAGAGCCCCCTCCCACTTACCAATAATCTCTATTACTACACTCCCCTCCACTCCTTTGCACCTCTTGGTGCAGACCTGGTCCTTCTGGGTATAGAGAAGCATGCATATCCCTCCCAGTGCTTGAACCAAAGTGGCCAACCATCAGGCTCAAACAATGTCACATGGGGAGGTGAAATTAACTCTAAGCTCCATCATATGACAAAACTTACACATGGTTAATCGCTTCCTCCCCCTCAAGTTTTTACACCATCAAAAATTAAAAAAAATAAGTTGAACAACCTGCAGAACGAGGAGAATAAATTCCAACTCTTTGCACCCCTTTCCAGGTTGGTCAGTAACTCAAAACACCAGGTGTGAGCTCTGATATCGTATTGCCAATGGTCCAGAAAAAGTGGGAAAATTTGGAAGTGGTATTCCATTTACAGGTGTAAAAAACATTTTATTACATAATCAGTTAACATTTAGTTTGCCACAAACCTTCTGTTAAGAGTTGCAGGGGAAGAATATGGGCTCTTCAGGGAAGCAGCTCTTACAGACCTCCTCAGATGACCTTCATTTCCAATGAAATTAGTGAAGTTTCTCCACTGGGAGTTGCTTGATCTTCTGCTACAAGGGGAAATCCTCCTGGTGGACTTGGGTGTCACCCTCATGTGTGGGCTGGCTTCCTCTACCAGCCTGCGACATCTGGGAGTTCTGGGCGTTAGAGATTTTTTATTACTTCCAGGAGTACGGATTTCTTTCTTTAGTTGCTTGGGAGAAGCAAGTAAATATTTACTTGATTTCTGTCCCGATTTCTTCATCTTCTGCAAAATGAAATACATACATAATTTGTAAGCTCACACCAGCCATTTAATACATATTGTGTAGATGACAGGTAAAGCCACCTTAGAATACCAAAAAGACAAAAAAGGTAAATATGTACTTGTTGTGGCCAGTAATTCAGTTTCTTATAAAAAAAAAAAAAAAAAAAGAAAAAGAAAAAGAAAAAACACAACATGAATGACTACTTTCACTACAGAGAAAATTTAGTTTCAAAACATAAATGCAATGGTTCCAGCATTGAAATGATACCTTCAGGTGTAGGAGACCTTGTTTGTGTGCACGTGTTTTTCTGATATGGAAAAATAGATATGCAAAAAAAATTGTTTATACAATGGAAAACAACTAGATTCTGGAACCACGGGTCAATTTAATAACTCTATTTCCAATAGTCTTCCAGGACAGCACATGAGATCTAGGCACCTCCTCCTACAGGAAACACATCACTAAAACAGACTTTAAGAGGCAGTCCCTTGCTGGTCAGTTTTAAATAAGAACCAAAAAGGACAAAATCTGAACATATAATGTACATCAGTGCTCGACGAATACCGGGCGCCAGGTCGCATTGGCGACTAGAATTAGCGACCTGGCGCCTGGGATGGCACAGCTGGGGGTATCCTGTCTCCATAGTGCACCCCCCGCCGCGCGCGATCGCGATGGGCCGCGCCGGCCGGTAATTGAGGCCCCGGCTTTGCGACCTTGTGCAGTCCTATGGTACCTTCTAGAATCTGGCGCCCTCTTGTGGCGGCCGTTGGTATGACACCCAGCAATACTAATGGAGCTGTTTTGTTTTCACTGCCTGCCTATCTCCTTCACTTAGAACCCCCAAACATTATATATATTTATTTTTCTAACACCCTAGAAAATAAAATGGCGGTCGTTGCAATACTTTCTGTCACACCGTATTTGCGCAGCGGACTTACAAGCGCACTTTTTTTTGGGAAAAAATACTTTTTTAATTAAAAAATAACACAACAGTAAAGTTTGCCCAATTTTTTTTTATATTGTGAAAGATAAATGTTACGGCGAGTAAATTGATACCAAACATGTCTCGCTTTGCCCGCTCGTGGAATGGCGACAAACTTTTACCCTTTAAAATCTCCATAGGTGACGTTTAAAAAATTCTACAGGTTGCATGTTTTGAGTTACAGAGGATGTCTAGGGCTAGAATTATTGCTCTCGC
The DNA here is from genome assembly GCA_028564925.1 of Lithobates sylvaticus. NCBI lineage: Eukaryota > Metazoa > Chordata > Amphibia > Anura > Ranidae > Lithobates > Lithobates sylvaticus. The sequence goes on from CM053027.1 coordinate 112,217,161, forward strand.
TCTACCGATCACAGCAATACCTCACATGTGTGGTTTGAACACCGCTTTCATATGCGGGCGCTACTCTTCTGCAAACAAGCTCGGCGGGACGGGCGCGTTTAAAATTTTTTTTTTTTTCTTATTTATTTTAACTTTAAAATGTTTTCACTGTTCTTTTGAAAAAAAAATTGTGTAACTTTTATTCCTATTACAAGGAATGTAAACATCCCTTGTAATAGAAAAAAGCATGACAGGACCTCTTAAATATGAGATCCGGGGGTCAAAAAGACCTCGGATCTCATATTTACACTAAAATGCAAAAAAAAAAAATTGCCATTTGAAAAAAAAAATAATAAAATGTCCCTTTTTAAGAGCTATGGGCAGAAGTGACGATTTGAAGTCGCTTCTGCCCTGCAATGACTTGGAGACGGGTGGGGGCCATCTTCCCCTCACTCGTCTCCATGTCGTTAAAAAAAAAAAAAAAAGAAAACCTGGCTCCTAACTTTTTTAGCTGGCTCCTGGATTCCAAGCAAATTTGTCAAGCCCTGATGTACATACAGAAAAAACATAATAAAGGGGGAATCCTGCTGTCCCGCAAGACTTATATATAAAATAGTGTTTTCCCCAATCGTCTTCCAGGACAGCATATGACATGATTAGGGAGAACTTACCAGACTATGGAAGGAAAATAAAAAAAGCCTGGTGAACGCTCCAACACTGAACCTAAATATTATAGATATGGTGGACATAGTTATATTAAAATTCGCAACAGAGAGAAAACCAAAGGCAAAATATCTAACTGCAGGAAAAAAAGACTAATGCCGTGTACACACGAGCGGATTTCCGCTCAAGCTTACCTTGCATACACACCGTCACACAAAAGTTTGCTAGACTTTCGACCGTCATGAACGCGGTGACATACAACACCACGACGAGCCGAGAAAATTAAGTTCAATGCTTCCGAGCATGCATCGAATTGTTTCCGAGCATGCGTAGGAATTTTGCACGTCGGAATTGGTACAGATGATCGGAATTTCCGATCGAAACTTTTTCCGACCGAAAAATTGAGAACCTGCTCTCAATCTTTTGCTGGCTGTAATTCCGCCAGCAAAAGTCCGATGGAGCATACACACGGACGCATTTTCAGACCAAAAGCTCTCATCGGACTTTTGCTGGCGGAATTTCTGATGGTGTGTACGTGGCATAAGTCACATCAGAAAGTAAGATTCCAAAGTTAGAGGACTACAGTGTGCGGAAAAATGTTTTCAAAGAAATTGAGCGTGCCGATTTTATGACAAAAAAAGAAAGAAATTCAACTTCACACTCGCAATCACAAAAAGGATTTTTATAAAGTAAATGCTGTAAACTAATTCAGTAGTGAGAAATTAACATCCTGCACTCTCACACCTCAGATCAGCCCCAATTCCTGCAACTAGACACCTCAGATGACCCCCAATTCATGCACCTTCACACCTCAGATCACTGCCCCCCCCCCTGCTCATCTGCCCCACCACTGTACTCCCCACCACTCTACCCCCCCTGCTCATCTGCCCCACCACTGTAACCCCCTGCTCATCTGCCCCACCACTGTAACCCCCTGCTCATCTGCCCCACCACTGTAACCCCCCTGCTCATCTGCCCCACCACTGTAACCCCCCTGCTCATCTGCCCCACCACTGTAACCACCTGCTCATCTGCCCCACCACTGCTCTTCTGTCTCACCACTGTAACCCCCTACTCATCTGCTCCACCACTGAACCATCTTCTCATCTGTCCTAACACTGAACTTATCTGCTCATCTGCCCTACCACTGTAACCCCCTTTCTCATCTGCCCCACGACTGTACCTCCTGCACATCTGTCCCACCACTGTAACCCCCTGCTCATCCGCCCCACCACTGTAACCCCCCTGCTCATCTGCCCCACCACTGTAACCCCCCTGCTCATCTGCCCCACACAATAACCCCCTGCTCATCTTACCCACACTGTAACCCCCTGCTCATCTGCCCCACCACCCCCTGCCCTACCACCCCCCCACCACTGTAACTCATCTGCCCCACCACTGTAACCCCCCTGCTCATCTGCCCCACCACTCTACCCCCCTGCTCATCTGCTCCACCACTGTAACCACCTGCTCATCTGCCCCACCACTGTAACCACCTGCTCATCTGCCCCACCACTGTACCACACTGCTCTTCTGTCTCACCACTGTAACCCCCTGCTCATCTGCCCCACCACTGTACCTCCATGCACATCTGCTCCACCACTGAACCATCTTCTCATCTGTCCTAACACTGAACTTATCTGCTCATCTGCCCTACCACTGTAACCCCCTTTCTCATCTGCCCCACGACTGTACCTCCTGCACATCTGTCCCACCTCTGTTCCCCCTGCTTTTCTGCCTCACCACTGTAACCCCCTGCTCATGTGTTCCACCGATGTACCTCCATTCTCCTCGGCATATCTGCCCCACTGATGTCACATACAAGCATATGGAATGGATGTACGATGAGCTCAGGTCAGGGACATTTTCTGAAAGCAGTGGGCCTGTGTGCAGGATCATAAGTTGGGCCCCCGCAGCTGAGGAAAAGTGCTTGGGTGTGATTTTCATTGCGCTGAATACTGGCTGTGGCTTAAAGGGACACAGAGTGCAAGGGTTCAGGTAGTAAGTGACGCAAAGTTCCCAGAAGCTCAACAGTAATTCCACAAACTGTTACCCGATTGTGGTTTTCTCAATCACAGTGAAATCCCTTCTTTGTGAGACCCCCCCCCCCCCAGAACTGCCCCCAATCTCTTCCTACAGCAAACTTAGAGAACCAAGGTTTCCCATCGTTTACAATGTGTGGAGGAACAGTGCCTTTCCCTCAGTGCAGGTGCGGCGTTGGGAATTCTGACATTGGAATGCATTAGAGCCTAACTGACACTTCCCTGTGCTGCTCTGCTGATGGGGAGGGAGTTGAGTGCTGGCAAAAGAGGCTTTGCGTGCCGGGGGTTGCCTACCCCTGCTGTACTTGATAACTGGAATGCAAGCTGAAAAGGACTAGCCACAACAGAATGTACAGTACATGGATAGACTAGGTCTGAACTATGGTGAAGTTATAAAAAAAAAACAAAACCCTATATTAAATAGAAGCACAAAAGAAGGCCCTGCTGCAGCAACATATGTTCAGCGACTTCTACCACCTACAACCATGTACATGAATGTGATAAAGCCCAGTGCCCTGAAACATACATTATCTAAAGGACTCATGTTCTCCTACATCCAATAGCTTATACCCAACAAAATTGTTTTATCATGGCACCGCTGATACCACCTAGCTACTATGCAACTTTTGACACTGAAAAAACTAAGCGGTAGGGTGTTTGCCTAATACAAACATAAGGGCATGCTTAAAAATTCCCCTGGAATAGGTCTCCAAATGCACCCTTGATCTCTGAGGGAAATCTAGTGGTACAAATGGGCATAAAATCATGAAGGTAACCAACAACCATTAGGCCCTGTTCACATCTGGCGTTTTTAGATCTCGGGCAGAATCGCTGCAATTCTGTCTACGATTCCAAATCACACTGCAATAATGGCAAACCGCACCATGTGTGTTTGGATGCTATTCATTTTCAATGTCACCTAAATGCAGTGCGATTTTGCTGCGATTGCCACTGCTGGAAGGAACTGCCATTAAGGCACCAGCCCGGCCTTCCCCTGTGCTGAGAGAATCAGAGCCTCCAGTACCTGGAAATGACTTTGCCCCACCCAGGATTAACGTTCCTGCATCATCCGGTCAAACAGGAACACAGCCAGGCCACACACCCAATGCAGCTACCGTGTATGCCCCCACCACAAAGTGCCCTCACAGTGAATGCACCCAGACTGGGAACCCAACACTGCCTGTGCTGCATTCAGACATGGTCTTCACTGGGCCCAGAAGGAGAAGGTGAACCAAGCCCCCTCCTTCCCATATTGAGGAGTTGTTCTGGAGGGCAAACTAGCAGAGAACTCCGCCAGTTAGGTAAAGTGGTGGGTGCGGAAAAAAAAGAAAAAAGGAAAGCAAGAGAAAACAGAGACTTCATTCACCAAGGTTCCATGGCAATACATCTCTCTGCCTGGAGAAAACACAAAAACTGGCCAGTTCAGCACAAGGACTGTTTGATGAGTTTCCTGTTCCCGTGGGAGAAAGTGCCTATATCTCATATGCTGCAACAAAGACGATTGGGGAATTAAAAAAAATGTGTTGGATAGACGAAACACAAAAAGTTTATTGAACGAAACAAGGCAAACAGCAATGAGGATATGCAAAGTGCATAAACACCTACAGTAGCAATTAAATAAAAAATAATCTGAACTGTTTTGACAACAGTGCAAAGAATTCGATTGGTTCCTTTGTTCTTTGCAGAGCACTAAAGATTCATAAAAACACGTCTTCTGAAAAGTTTGGAGACATTCTGGGAGTAGCCTTTAGCATTATTTAACATGATAGAAATGCTTTGTTATGCAGCATAATGAGCTATAAAATTTCAACTACTTTTTTCAAACTAGGGACGTTTTTTTTTAGTTTTCATTGTACACAGATAACGTTTCCAAGACATATCCCATAATCCCACTGCTGGGTTTTGCTTGGCTGCCTTTGGTCCTGAGAGCAATTTATACTGCTCTTTTTCGCTTTTATGCGCCTGCTAAAGCATTGCTAGTCTGAACATCTTAAGGGATTATATCCTCACACAGTCCTTTGTTGAAAAGACTTCAATATATACAACTCAATGAGAATATGACCGATACTATCAAATACCTGAAGGTTAAAAATAACAATGTGGTAAAAGAAGAAAAAAAGAGGCCTTAAACTGTGGATTTCAAAATATTCAGTGGGTTTAGGGAGCTGCATTCATCACTTTCTCCAGTTACAAAGGAACCCGACGATAAATATCAGCATCTTTAAAAGCAGTTGAAAGTGAAGAATTACAGTTCTTCCCTAACAGCCACACTAAGATGACTTTTGCTGCCCATCCATCTCTGTCCACTGTTAGTGTGAACAAAACTTACACATGAAAGCAGGAACTGAAGCAAACCACAATCGGTCATAAATAACAAGTATAAGAGAGCTTTTGGAGCCAAATTGAATGTGAGCATGGAAAAGGCAGCCATTTTGAAAGCAGATTGACTCTGAAAATGGACCTGATCTCAAAAAGTTAAGATTTGCTATCTCTTTTGGGAAACTCAAGAATTGTTAAAGTTGTCTAAGCAGTACCCCAGAATGTACCTTCTGCCTGGAATTCTTCCCATAAAAAAACAGCAGTGCACATCCCGTGCCTTTAGCCTCATAGTTGTGTATCTCCAGCCGTGTGAGATCAAAGGCACTGCTGTCTCCGATTGCGAGACTCATGAAATTTGGAGTGAGATTTTGCAATGTCACTACTATGCAGCCCACTGTTCTTGCTGAAGAGGAATTTGTGTGGCATACATCTTGCCACTTTGTTTTCTGTGGATCTGCGCTTCCTCTACCTCTCTCCTGCTGCTTAATTATTCTGCCACTAAGCATCAGATGACGAGATTTCAGTAGGGCAGATTTGACATGCAAAGCCCTATCTCTTTACCAAGATGGCCAACTCCACACAGAGACAAAGTGCAGAATAAGGCATGGTAAAATGATAATGGGGAAAAATTTAATGCAGAGAGCCCATAGACAATGCTGGCGACTAGTCCTTTTCCCTCCGCTTGCCATTTTTGGGCAGCGCTTCCGCATTTTAAGTCTTCTCAAAGGACTAATTAAGGGAAAACTGTACGGAGGCTTCCATTGCTGTCTTCTCCTTCTGAAAATGCTAGTTGTATGGCTGTTATCCTGATTTAATGGCTTCAGTGGCATAGATCTGGGACAAGTAAGTAGATCAGCAATTATGACTTATGCCGCGTACACACGAAGGGACAATCCCGCGGGATTATCCTCTGGACTGAAGTCCAGCGGATAATCCCCTCGTGTGTGGGCGCCGGCGGACTTTTTGGCGCCAAAGTCCAGCGGACTTTTTGGCGCCAAAGTTTGAAGTTTTGTTTTCAAATTATCCGCTGGACTTGGCAGTCCAGCGGACAATCCCGCCGTTAGTGGGCAAGTCCGCGGGACTTTTGAAATGAACGGACTTGCCGCTCATCGGCAAGTCCGTTCATTTAGCACGTGACTTCAAGTTACGTAGCTAGCGTAGGCAGTTACTGCCGCCGCGCTAGCTCCGTGACCTGGCATGGATTTAAAGGGACTCCCCACGCCGAAAAAACGGCGTGGGGGTTCCCCCCAAATCCATGTCAGACCCTCATCCGAGCACGCAGCCTGGCAGGCCAGGAAAGGGGTGGGGACGAACGAGCGCCCCCCCCCTCCTGAGCCGTACCAGGCCGCGTGCCCTCAACATGGGGGGTGCCCTGGGGAAAGGGGGGCCGTGCGGCCCCCCCCCCACCCCAAAGCACCTTGTCCCCATGTTGATGAGGACAAGGGCCTCTTCCCGACAACCCTGGCCGTTGGTTGTCGGGGTCTGCGGGCGGGGGCTTATCGGAATCTGGGAGCCCCCTTTAATAAGGGGGCCCCCAGATCCCGGCCCCCCACCCTATGTGAATGAGTATGGGGTACGATGTACCCCTACCCATTCACCTAAGGTGTAAAATGTAAAGTACAAAAACACACACACTTTTGAAAAAATATTTTATTGCACTGCTCCGGGGGTCTTCTTCCGTCTTGGGGGTCTTCTCGCCGGACTCCCCCGCTCTCTTCTGCTCTTTTACCTAGCTCTTTCACGAGGGGGGGGAGTCCGGCTACCTTCTTCGTCGTCGCCGCCTGGGGGTCTCGATCCGCCTTCGGGGGTCTTCTTCCGTCTTGGGGGTCTTCTCGCCGGACTCCCCCGCCATTTACCAAGCTCTTTTACCGAGCGGGGGAAGTCCGGCTACCTTCTTCGTCGTCGCCGCCGTCGTCTGGGGGGTCTCGATCCGCCTTCGGGGGTCTTCCGGGGGTCTCTTCTGTTCTTGCGGCGGTCGTCGTCTTCCGCGCCGCCGGCGCCTTGTCCTTCTTCTTGTTCTTCTTCTTCTTCCGATGTTGACCCGACGCTCTCTCTGCCCGGAATGCCTGTGCCGGTCTGCGCTCGGACTTATATAGGGACATGGGGGACAGGGTCACATGTTCATGTCACATGGTGACCCCGCCCCCTTGCGATGTCACAGTCCCAGCATCCTCCGGGACTGTGACAACACAAGGGGGCGGGGTCACCATGTGACATGTGCATGTGACCCTGTCCCCATTCCCCTATATAAGTCTCAGCGCAGACCGGCACAGGCATTCCGGGCAGAGAGAGCGTCGGGTCAACATCGGAAGAAGAAGAAGAACAAGAACAAGAAGAAGGACAAGGCGCCGGCGGCGCGGAAGACGACGACCGCCGCAAGAACAGAAGAGACCCCCGGAAGGCGGATCGAGACCCCCCATTCACATAACTCGTATTACTATCCTTCCACAATGCATTGCCTTCTGTAAATAGAGAACCAGTAGAGTGACAGAAATGAGACCACCAAGCTCCTCATTCACTCCCTCGTTATCTCTCGCCTTGGCTATTGCAACTCCCTTCTCATTGGCCTTCCTCTGCATAGGCTATCCCCTCTTCAGTCTATCATGAATGCTGCTGCCAGACTTAGCCACCTTACCAACGATTCAGTGTCTGCCAACCCTCTCCTCCAATCCCTACACTGGCTCCCAATCACCCAGCAAATTTAAATTCAAAATACTAACCACAACATACAAAGCCATTCAAAACTCTGCCCAGAGCTTCATCACCAATCTTGTCTCCAAATATCACCCAAATCGTCCTTTCCGCTCCTCTCAAGACATCCTACTCTCAAGCTCTCTCGTCTCCAGGATTTCTCCAGAGCCTCTCCCATTCTCTGGAACTCGCTACCCAATCAGTAAACGTGTTGGCAATTCAAGTGGTGAAGTCAGTAAGACAGATAGTCAGCCAGCATTATCATAAAGTAATGATAACCGCCAAGGTTTCCTTTAATATGGCTGCCACCTGAGCTTCAGCAGCTACTTAGCATATCCAACTCTCACAAGTATGTCATTAAAGAAAACTTGTAAAGAAACATGGGCTCTGCCATGAAGAGCCTCCTTTTGAAAATTACTTTCTCTGCCATCAATAATTTCTAAGTCATTGTCAGAGAACAAGCATACAATTAGGAAAGTCAGGAGGTGGTCATATCTTCTAGTGCTTCAGAAAGTAATACAAGACATTGTAACAGAATAAAAGCCAGGGAAATTGTATTTTCAGAGGGGAAGATCAACAACTGAAGCTTCCATACTTCCTCACTGCAGGTTTGTAAATAATTGAGTGGTTTACATTAGCGGACATCTTTTTCTGTTGCTTTTGAGCTGCCAAAGCTTGAGGATTTCTAGAAATCCACATTGTCTATTGGACTAACAGAAGACTGGACGTCCGTTCTTATTCTGAAGTGGGGGGAGAACAATGCATTTTTGTAGGATGAGGAAAGTGAAATGACATTTCTCAGCCCAACGGTTATTCTGATCCTTTACCCAAAGCTCGCTTGCTTGTCTTTCGATGTCAGTTCTCACTCAAATTTCAAACTAATTTTACTGCTACTCATAAGAGAAAACCGGAAGACATAAAATGTTTGAGGTATCCATAGATATTTAGTATTCTTTGATGCCTGCAATTGTTGAAGGAGCAGACAATTTGGATGTCTGCAGGGATGCTCAGAGTAAAATGTAGGCTTCAAGGACCTTTGCTGAGCAGAAATACTAATGCCGCGTACACATGATCAGAATTTCCCATGGGAAATGTTCGATGTGAGCTTGTTGTCCGAAAGTCCGACCATGTGTATGCTCCATCGAACATTTGCGGTCGGAATTTCCACACACAAATGTTTGAGAGCAGGTTCTCAAATTTTCCATCAACAAAACTTGTTGTCGGAAAGTCCGATCGTGTGTACACAAGTCCGTTGCACAAAAGTTCACACATGCTCTGAATCATGCAGAAGGCTATTGAACTTCCTTTTTTGTTTAGCAAAAAAACAAACCTCTGTGTGGGGCCCCTACTTGTTTCAGGATCATTGTTGCTTGCATTCCTTCATGGACTGAAGCCTAGACATTGAGATATAGTGGCCCTTATACAAAGACATCTTATGGCTGTGCCACAATACCAGATTTTACTAGTAGGTGTCACAAACTACATCTACATACTCCTTAAAGCAGTAAAAATCCCAAAAGCAAACATTCATGATATTACAGCTCACCAATTCTTAGATGCGATGGCTGTATTATTTTTCTTTTTTGGCTTGCTTTCACAGTCAGCAAGGCTGTTTTTCAAAAGAAAAAGCTTTCTTGCAGATGTAGCAGTTATAGGGATGAGACAAACAATTTACAGCTGACAGAGGTGCTTGCAACTGATCGGCTTTTATTCATTTATGTAAACATGTATCCCAAAAAAAAAAAAAATACTGTATTTATCGGCGTGTATAACGCACTTTTTTCCCCTTAAAATCAGGGGAAAATCAGGGGTGCGTGTTATGCGCTGATCGCCCGCATTTGTGAGCCTCTGGGCAGCTTGCTGCCTTTGGCCTTTCTGGGCAGCTCTCGCCGAAAGCTGCCGAGGACTGATGAAAGCTGCCGAGAAGGCCGAAGGCGGCCAAAAGCTGCCGAGAAAGGCCGAAGGCCGCCCAAGAACGTCCGAAAGCTGCCGAAAAATGGCCGATGGTGCCAATTTTCAAGGCTGGCTGCAAATGACACTGAGGAGGCTGCAAATGACACTGAGGAGGCTGCAGATGGATGCTGCAAATGACACTGACAAGGATGCAAATGACACTGACAAGGATGCAAATGACACTGACAAGGATGCAAATGACAAGGATGCAAGGCTGCAAATGACACTGACTAAGATGCAGATGGACGCTGATAAAGCTGCATTGATGGGCATTTAAATGTAAGTTTTTTTCCTTAAAATATCCTCCTAAACTTGGGGTGGAAGGAAGTGTTGCTGCAACTGCTTATAAAGCATGGAGCTAAAAGTTTGGTTTCAATTTAGTGTATCTAAATATGTTAGTACATCCAAATCCCCCCCCCCCCCCCCCCCCAGATTAATGATGCCCCTGTCCAAATGGGCACTCTAATCCAGGAGATGAGTTATTGGTCAGGTCACAGGTGAAAACAGAGGGGGGAAAAAAAAAGTCTAAAAAAGAAAAAACTAGCCAACACATCTAATAATTGGTAAGCTGCAATATATAACATTTTTGGTTTTGGGTTTACTACAGCTGCAAAAAAAATATAACCAGACAGGTTATATGGAGTTGTAATTAAAGAAGCCAAAATGTATTTACTTTACATATACCCAGTGAGAGAACCTACTATGCTGGGGGGGGGGGGGGTTAGCAGCAAGCTCCAACCCTATGAGTGAATGTGTTGGCGCTCTGCCTGGCAGAATGGCCGGGCACTCCACAAAAAGGACAGGGTTGGTTTTCTCTGGTGAATGCACAAAAGCAACAAGGAAGCAAAAAATAAATAAAAATGAACTTGTTCATCATTAGTGGAAAAGCAGAAATGTGTCGAGTAAAACCAAGAAGTCATCTATTATGATGTAACAAATTCATGATTTTACCAATGCCAAATCTCAGAGAGAAACTGTATTACAGCAAAATCAAAAAGAAACAGCAGCAAAGGAATGTGAATTATGTGCAGATGTAGGTGGCATTAAAAGACTGAACTGAATACAAGGAATAACCCATTTGTATAAATCATTGTAGTAGAATTGTATCCTTTATTACACACATGGTTTTCATTAACAACGCCTGGAATGTTGAAGCAGAGAACAGTTCCGCATCTGTTTCCTCTTTCGCTATATAGGCGGCTGAAGTTCAGCTCATGGCGCTCCTTTTATCCATAGAATGAAGATGCTAAAACACAAATCCCTTCCCAAACACCAACCTCCAGATTCAGTAAAAAGGGGTCTTGATTCGGGCTGAAGCCCCCTCAGAAATGTCTGCCAACTAACAAATGCATTTTAGCACCAACTCTCAGAAGGGAACAATTTAAACTGTGGATCGTCACTGCATCTAAGAACTACAAACCAAAAACGCTATTTAATACATTTTTAATATTCAACGCAAACTCACTCATCCATATCACTTCTCTGTGCTTTATTTTGTTCAAAAATTACATTGAAAAACACCCCCCTAACATTTCTGGCCATGTCTATCTTGAATAAGGGCAAAATGCTTCATGTAGCATTTACTTCCTGGAATCCATCTGCCCTTAGCTCAAGCGTGCATGAAGGAGAGTGTGCTTAGCTGAGAAAACCTCTCCTCCTCTCCTGAAGGCTTCTGGGATGTATGACACAATTTGCCTAGGCAAGAAACCAAGCAGTAATTGAAGAAGATTGCAGAAGATTTTTTTGGACCTTACTACAAACAATGCATGAAGGTAAAAAAAAAAAAAAAAAAACATTCAGCCTCGTAGAACCATTTTTCAGACTAGGTGTTTACAAGTTAAAATAATTATTTTAACTTGTAAAAATCTCCATAGGCGACGTTTAAAAATTTCTACAGGTTACCAGTTTTGAGTTTACAGAGGAGATCAAGGGCTAGAATTATTGCTCTCGCTCCAACGATTGCGGTGATACCTCACAAGTGTGGTTTGAACACCGTTTTCATATACGGGCGCGACTTACGTATGCGTTCGCTTCTGCGTGTGAGCTTGGAGGGACAGTGTGCTTTAAATTTTTTTTACTTTTTAATTTTAACACAGTCCTTTTATAAAAAAAATTTTTGGGTCACTTTTATTTAATGTAAACATCCCTTGTAATAAATAAAAAGCATGGCAGGACCTCTTAAATGTGAGACCTGCGGTCAAAAAGACCTCAGATCTCATATTTACACTAAAATGCAATAAAATAAAATAAATAAATACAATTTTCCCTTTAAAGAGCTGATGTTTGACGTCACTTCCACCCTCCAATGCTATGGAGCCGAGCGGAGGCCATCCCTCACTCGGCATTCAGGCAGTGCGGGGAAAGGAACCGATCGGCTCCGCCACTACCAACGGCTCCAGTAAGCGGCAGAGATGACCGGAGCGAAGCAGAAGAGGGGGCCGAATCCGCCGCAGGGACCACTTTTATCCTAAAAAGGACAGTCCGCCATTTAAAAAAAATCCTGGGGTTATGGCAGCTAGCTTTAACGCCAAAGTAGCAACGTATAACGACTGCGGCTGGTCCTTAAGTAGTTAATGAATTTGCAAAACTTGCTAATTTTTGCATTTGGCTAGCAAACCTTTTCTAGTGTGATGATATCTAGAATATTCCTCTGCTCACAGATAATGTATTTGTTAATTCTTACAGTAAGAGCCGGTTCACACAGGGGCAACGTGACTCTGGCCGCAACTTTGGACACGACCCGAGCTCACACCACAGCGCGACTTACAAGGAGACTTCAAGTCGCCTTCAGGACAGGCGACTTTCCAGTGGCCAATCAAACAACAAATAAGCTCTGTGGGAGGGAGGGGTTTGTCTGAGAAAACTATTTTCTCTTCCTATATTGTTGCTTCAGTTAGGCCCCTTTCACACCGGGGCGTTTTTCATGCGGTGCAGCGCTAAAAATAGCGCCTGTTCACCGCATGAAAAAATCCGGTCCCTTTAACTCCAGTGTGAAAGCCGGCAGGCTTTCACACTGGAGCGGTGCGCTAGCAGGATGACAAAAAAAGTCCTGCTAGCAGCATCTTTGGAGCGGGATAGGAGCGGTGTGTTCACCGCTCCTATACCGCTCCTTCCCATTGATTAGAATGGGAGACCGCGGTAAAACCGCGGCAATACCGCCGCAAAGCGCCGCTACGGCGGCGCTCTGCGGGGGGTGTTTAACCCTTTTTCGGCCGCTCGCGGGGGGTAAAACCGCACCGCGAGCGTCCGAAAACCGTTGTGAAAACGACGGTAAAGCAGCGCTAAATATAGCGCTGCTTTACCGTCACCGCGGCTCACCGCCCCAGTGTGAAAGGGGCCTTAAGACACGATCCGACTTTGGAGGCGACTTCCAATGAAATCAATGGGTACAAGTCGCCTAGAAGCCGGATTGAAATAGTACAGGAACCTTTTCTGAAGTCGGAGCGACTTCAGTAGTGTTCATTAAGATGGCTCTCATTCACTTACATTGATTTTATCATGTGGGGCGACTTCAAGTCGGATCCAAAGTCACCCCTGTGTAAATGGGCTCTAACTGTTCAAAATGTAGCCACACTTCTTCAATGAATGAATTGTTATTTTGCTACCAAACAGTACACTGTGGCTAAAACATAAAGTGATTTGGTTTGGCTAACAAAACACATATTCCTTTATATTCTACATGGCAAATAAATGGCAAAGGTTTTCTTGAAATGGGCTGCTAGCCAAAACATTTTTTATGAGTTTTGGACAGAACGGAGAAGGGTTATACTATTTATCAGGTTTTATTTGCTGTCTGTAGCCTAGGTGAGGAGATTTACTTTTACTTTCTGCCTTGTGAAATTAACTGGGGGAAGCACAAAACAGTGTAAATGGTACCGCACAAATGCCCCCCCCAAAATACCTGTGTCAGTTAGATCACCATGCCAAAAGACTGGAGCAATTCAGACAGATTTGGCTCGTCGGGCTCCAGTAGGCTTCAACAAAATGGTGGCTATCTGCACACAGACACCAACTCCTTGTTGAATAAATGTGAGGCTTCTACAATTAAGCTCCAAAGAGGGCAAAATGCATCTGAGGAGCTGAAGCCATCTTTTACTAATCTCATTCACATTTATGCCACATGGAGTCAGTGTCTGTGTGCAGACAGCCACCATTTTGTTGAAATCTGGGGAAGCGCTTATCCCTTTCAGTACTAGAGCCCTTGGATCAAATCCCAACCACAACATTACCTGCAAGGAGTTTTCCTTGTGCATGCATTGCTGTCCTCCTGCTCTTCAAAAGACATACTGGTAAGTAAAAGGGGTTGTAAAGGTAATTTTTTTTCACCTTAATGCATTAAGGTGGAAAAACATCTGACTATACCGGCCCCCGCCAGACCCCCCGTTTTACTTACCTGACCCCTCGAAAATCCCGCGCTTGCCCCCGACATCCTCTTCGCCGATCACCCTGGCCGTTGATTGGCTAGAGTGGATGGATTGAAAGCAGTACAGACATTGGCTCGCGCTGCTGTAAAGTACATCCAATGACGCGGCGCACCAGGGGGCGGGGCTGAGTGATACAGCGAGCGGCTATAGCCGCCGGCTGTATCACGGGAGCGTGCCCGCAAGTACTCCACACCATGCGAGGGAGCTTGCATGAAGGTGAGAAGTACTTGCGGGGGGGAGCTGAGACAGCCGCCGAGGGACCCCAGAAGACTAGGTTAGGGGCCACTCTGTGCAAAACGAACTGCACATTGGAGGTAAGTATAACATGTTTGTTATTTAAAAAAAAAAAAAATAATCTCCTTTACAACCCCTTTAATATGCTCCTGTCTAAACTAGCCCTAGTATGTGTAGGTATGTGAGATAAGGACCTTAAATTGTAAGCTCCTTCAGTACAGGGGCTGACGTGATCGTACAATATGTGTAAAATGTTGGCACTATATAAATATCATTAATAAATAAAAAAGGAATGGAAACGTTAGTCCACGACAACTATCAATGGTCAGATTTTTAAAACTTACTTTCAGATTTCCTCTCGGCCCAACACAGAAATCAAAAACCTAAGAGGTCCCAACAACGTCTCACTCTATACTAAAATAAAAAATGGTTTGGCTGAGGATACGCAATAACTCACAATGCTTACCTGTGACACAGATCCAAACATGTTCTTTGCTGTAACTGTCATGGATTTCAGAGGACGCTGTTTCTCTTTGATGCCCACTCTGTCCCAATCAGGCACAGCATTTATGTTCATTTCCACAGGCTTCAGAGGCATCCTCTTCCTCAAGGACATTCGCAGGGAGTTGAGGGAGCTCGATGACGGCATCTTTCTGAATTTATCAGGCCGAGGACTGTCTTGCTCGTCAATATTTTCCAGAACATTGTGACTCCTCCAGCCAACATTTTGCAAAATTGAGGACATTTTTCTATGAATATTCACAAAAACCCTGTGAGAAACAAAATGAGAAGTTGTTACAAAGATGCAGCACACAACATGGTATGCGGAATAAAATGTCTCGTCTTTATCTAAGATGTGTTAAGGGAAGCCATCTACAAGAGCGCGTTCCAGTGGTATTCAGATACATATTACCGTATATACTCTAGTATAAGCCGAGATTTTCAGCACATTTTATTGTGCTGAAAATGCCCCCCTCGGCTTATACTAGAGTCAAGCACTTTTCTGCAGCAGAAAATTACATTTTCCGACCCGACTTTGGGGTCCCGTATCTCGGGGCCTCCTGGTGCTACAAAGGGTCCTGAAATAATATTGCTGCAGATAGACACAGTTGACTGACTTTGGGGCCCCGTATATTGGGGCCACTTGGTGCTAGGAACTTTTTAGTACTTTTTAGTATGCAAACTCAGTCGAACCAACACCACAACATATCCAAAGATGGGGTTCCTAGCTCTAAGTGGCCCCGAGATAAGGGTGCCCCAAACTCGGTTCGGAAAATTTCATTCTCTGCTGCAGAAAAGTGCTTGACATTTTCCGAACCGATTTGGGGCCCCGTATCCCGGGGCCACTTGGTAATATGAACCCCATCTTTGGATATGTTGTAGTGCTAGTTCGACTGAGTTTGCATACTAAATTTGGGGTTCCTAGCACCAAGTGGCCCCAATATACAGGGCCCCAAAGTCGGTCAACTGTGTCCATCTGCAGCAATGTTATTTCAGGACCCCTTTGAGTCCAGAGACCCCAAATTTTGGCTGCAGCTGGTGGGTATCTAGGAACCCTTAACTACCAAGTTTGGGGGACCTATGGCTGCAAATGAGCACAGTGAGGCATGCAAATGGGCCATGTTGACCCTCTTTTCCACTTACAGTAGCTGCGCATTTCTCACCCTAGGCTTATACTCGAGTCAATAAGTTTTTCCATTTTTTTGTGGTAAAATTAGGTGCCTCGGCTTATATTCGGGTCGGCCTATACGGTATGTGTCCGTTTTCTACAGAATACTGTAGAGCAACATTTTTAAACAAAGAGCCAGTTTATTGTTCTTTAGACTTTAGGGGGGCCAGCGGGAGTGAAAACTTTGCAGGCATCAGGCGGAGTAAACATTGTACCATTTAGTATTAGAGGGAATGTCGGGATGACGCGGTGCCGAGAGCGAGAGAGCGAGATCATCGTATCAGCTCCTAGTGGTCAAAAGGCGAAGCAACTTAAGGTAACGTTGATTCGCCCAGCCGTGTAAAACAGCGGCGGCTGGTCAGCAATTGGTTAATTTTAAGGCTAGGTTTACATCTATGCAGGTTGCGTTTGTTTTTTCCAGTACGTTTTGCAGGGTGTCCTTGACGCGTTTTCTTTTGCTTTTCTGGCTAATAGGAAAGTATGCGACTTTACACACTCTGGCACAAGTAGCATCAAGGTTGCATCAAAGTAGTGCAGGAACCAACGCAAGGTAGGATTAGACTTAGCATTCTAACCCTAACAATTAACTCTAACCCTAATCTTTATCACTAACCCTAGCCCTAGCCCTTAAAGTGTTACAAAACCCAGGACCCTGCATTCACTATATCTGGTCTCCCACAGTACACAGAATATGGAAATGCAATAGTTTTAGTGAATATAAACTGCCAAATACCTTTTCTCATCAGCAGTATATAGCAGTTATGTGACTTTATCAGTGTCTAGTTAACCACTTACCCACTGGGCACTTAAACCCCCTTCCTAACCAGACCAATTTTCAGCTTTCGGTGCTCTCACACTTTGAATGACAATTACTCAGTCATGCAACACTGTACCCAAATGAATTTTGTGTCCTTTTTTTCACACAAATAGAGCTTTCTTTTGGTGGTATTTAATCACCGCTGGGTTTTTTAATTTTTGCGCTATAAATCAAAATATACTGAAAATTCGGTAAAAAAATAAATAAAAATTCTTTGTTTCTATTAAAATTTATTGCAGTGTATTGGCAGAGTATTGGCGAGTATTGGCAGAGTATTGCAGTGTTGCACAGTGGGGGCAGAGCGTTGCACAGTGGGGGCAGAGCGTTGCACAGTGGGGGCAGAGCGTTGCACAGTGGGGGCAGAGCGTTGCACAGTGGGGGCAGAGCGTTGCACAGTGGGGGCAGAGCGTTGCACAGTGGTGGCAGAGCGTTGCACAGTGGGTGGCAGAGCATTGCACAGTGGTTGCAGAGTATTGCACAGTGGTTGCAGAGTATTGCACAGTGGTGGCAGAGCATTGCACAGAGGTTGGTGGCAGAGCATTGCACAGTGGTGGCAGAGCATTGCACAGTGGTGGCAGAGCATTGCACAGCGGTTGGTTGCAGAGTATTGCATAGTGGTGACAGTGTATTGACCAGCGCTGTGGGCACACATCCAGCCCACAGCGCTGGTCCCGTCTGTCCCCCTCTCCGCTTCTCTCCTCTCTGTACCGATCGGTACAGAGAGGGGAGGGAGGAACCGGCGTCATGGCGTGACGCCGGTTTGTGTACATGTGATCGCTCCGTCATTTGACGGAGCGATCACGTGGTAAACGGCCGCTATCAGCGGCCGTTTACCGTGATCCGTGATGCGCCGGGTCCTCGGGACCTGGCGGTCACGGATGTTCCCGAGTGCGCGCCCCAGGGGGCGCGCGGGAGCAAGTTTCTGGGAGGACGTCCGTAGGACGTCCACCCAGGATAAGCCGACCGCGCTGTAGCCGTCTTTTGACTATAGCGCGGTCGGCATGTGGTTAAAGCTTGTAGGAAATACTCTGACTGTCCTACCAGGATGCAGGACCCCTGACCCTCTGTCTGGACAGTGCTGATTGCTGATCACATGCACTCTCCCCAGAAAAAAAAACAAAAAATAAAAAACAACAACTCTCTAGCAATACACATCAAACTGAGCATGTGCAGCTTGTCCTCTAGCCTTTGTTCCCTCAGGACATGGATTGGGGACAGTTGAAGGGGAGGATCAGAGAAGACATGATCAAATAGCCTTTTTACATAATGCAGAGGATTAACCCCTTAGGTTCCACAGTGAGTATAACAAGCATGCTTTACTGCATATACAGACTGATTCTACTGTTGTGGGTTTAGGAACACTAATCCTAACATTTAACCCAGACACTTACCCCTAACATTTAACTCCAACCTTAACCTTAACATGTGACTTTGGACAAGGTTCCTGCACTACATGGATGTGACTTTGATGCTACTTGAGTGCCAAAGAGTGTAAAGTAGCATCAAAGTCGCACAGAACTGTCAAACTTTGCTATTGGCCAAGAAAGAATAAAAAATAAAATAAAATAAAAAAGCATTAAAAACCCGACACTTGCTTTTTCGGTGCAGGTCTGTTGAGGTCTATTACACGCAATCTGCTGCAGGGAAAAAATAAAAATAAAGGCCATGACCCTTTCTAAAATACGCACTGACTTAAAGAGGTTATAAACCTCCGGGAAAAAATAAAAATAAAAAACCTGCAAGGCAAAGGCATAATAAGCTAGTATGCATCGCATACTAGCTCATAATGAAATACTTACCTTAGAACGATGCCCTAAATCGGTGTCGGCACACCGAGTACACAGCCAACATTTTTCACTGGAGTTACTTCCGGGTTTGCGGGCTCAGGTGCTGCGATTGTATGCGCACAGGAGCCGCCAATCATGGCACGGCCCCTGAAAAAAATGGCACCAGCGAGCTGTTTCTTCAGTACGCATGCACCAATGACTTTGGCAGCAGCGTATATAGTGAATATATCCAGTACCTACAGGTAAACCTTATTACAGGCTTAACTGTAGGTACAAGTGGCGTAACAGAGTTTCCAACCACTTTAAAGCACACAGCTCCCCCAATGAGCAAGCTCACTAACAGTTTACTACAATCCTTGCTATCCATCTTCTTCTCCTGTTCTCCGCGAGGGTTCCCGCCTCCTCCATCCATCCATCCCTCCCTCCATATATCTCTCTCTCCTCTCCCCACCACCCTTCCACCTCTTGATACTCCTTCCTACCTCAAGCTCGGACTTTGATGGTCCACGTTCTCTAAAGGGCACTATCTGAATAGCTCTGCGGGCTGTTATCCCTAGCTTTCAGCTCGACCCTGGTACATTTAAGAGGTCACACCTCTGAGTGGGCACCGGTACCCACCCTGTTTTTCAAAATGCAGTTGGGAACAGACTCAATACTGCTTGCTCACCCCTTCGGGGGTCGGCAATCAGTCCGGGAGCTAGGCAAGTCCAGCTCCCCTAAATAAGCCCTCTCTGGAATCTTATGCCCGATCACCCCACGCACAGCAGGATCCCAATTGGGGTGCGTGGTCCAACTGGAGGGAGGCTCGGGACCAATGTCCCGTAGTAGGCCCCCTGGAATCTATTACCCAGGTCCTCTATACTGAGTCCACTATTCCCCAGCATATCGATATATGTTCTAACTTATATAATGCACGCTCGCAAGTGACCTTGTATTTCTTTGTAACTGCTTCACAATTTATGTACCGACCTCAGCTTGAGGCTATAGTTATCTTTATACAGTTGTATTGTTTATTTTTTCAATAAACTTTTTTTTGAAAACTCAAAAAATAAATAAAAATAAAATAAAGCACACAGCTGTGAACTAGATCCATAGCAAACCATGTTACAGGGGGTCCCCGACTTACGAACGCCCGACCTATGAACATCCCCTACTTACGAACGGGGTGCTGCAGGGACCCTCCGCCATTTTCCGCCGTCCTCCGGCCGTTTTGCGCATGCGCGACCATACGGAGGCTCGGAAAATGCCGGAAAACTTCGGAAATGTCCGTAATTTGCCGCGCATGCGCAGAACGGCATTAGACGGAACATCGGAAATGTCCGTAATTGTAGGTCTGCGCATAGGCGGCCGACTTACGAACAATTACGACATAAGAACAGGTGGGCAGTCCCTAACGAGTTTGTAACTCGGGGACCCCCTGTAAATGGACTGTAGTGTGATTCTGCAAAGATTGGATTAAACCTTTTGCTTTGCCCTACAAGTCATCATAAATGCATATTCCTATGTTCACTCTGTGCAATTTTGTTTTAGCCAGATTTTATCATCTTTTGCAGATACAAAGCAAAGATAATAAGATATATCCTCAATTTACACAATGCTACTTTATTGGCTTCATCACATGCTGAAATATTCAAGAAATGTCATCTGTGTCTGGAAAAGCGTGATTACAGGAAATCCCCCGGTCTATGTACGGTTCTTGCATATTGTCTAAACCAAAAAAAATAAAAAAATCTGCTTATGTGACCAAACTAAGGCTTATTTGTTAATGTTCACGTCATTGCGCATCTTCAAAAAAAGAATTAAAAATTAAAAAAAAAAGGAATGAAAAGTGACTGAGACTGACTTCTCTCTGGCTTTACAAGGAACGTTAATTATTATGGTTCATTTCGAATTTGAATTCTGAAAGGCCACAACCCTCATCCACTGCCAAGTTCACAATGGGAGGAATAGATTCCACCGCTGGAATGTCTGAAATGTGCGTTCTACAAGGAGGAGGATAGGAAATGATAACAAAGATATCCAGTACACTTTCTGCAGCTTGCAGATATTACAGGAAATGTCAAAGAGGAAGAAACTTATGTCACTGAGCCAAAAGTCAGAGCTAAGCAGAATGACATTTTATCTCCCCCCCCAAGAATAGCTTCGGTGGTATTTGATCACCACCTGGGTTTTTTATTTTTTACTAAACAAATAAAAAAAGTCTGAAAACATTGACAAAAATAAAAAGTTTTTCTTTGTTTCTGCTACAAAACTTTGTAAATAACTAAGTTTTCTCCTTCGCTGATGGGCACTGGTAGGCGGCACAGATAGGTGGCACTGATGGGAGCTGATGAGGAGGCACTAATATGCCACACTGGTGGGCAGCACTGATGAGTAGGCACTGAAAGACAGCACTGACTGGCTCTACTAATGGGCACTGGGGGGGGGGCTTTACTGTAATCGGGGCACTGATGATCACGTGATTACCTGTCCAGGTGTCCCCTGCTGCTGATCTGCTCTCCTCGCCACAATCACTGGCCCTTCCACATTTACATGTGACCGGCTGTGATTGGATACAGCCGATCACATGGTTAAAGAGCCACATCATCGGCTATTTACAGAGAGAGAGATCGGGGTCCTGCCATGTCAGGAACATGGCACAGCCATTCTGACGTGTTTGGTATTTATTTACTCGCTGTGACACCTTTTATATTGTAAAAGAAAAAGAAAAAAAAAAAGGAAGGAGTGGTGCAGCTCTCATTCTGGGAGGACGTCACGTGACATCACCCCACAATGGCTGTGCCGTGTTCCTAGGACACGGCGCAACCCCGATCTCTGTAAAGAGCCGATGACGCGGCTCTTTAACCATGTGATCGGCTGTATCCAATCACAGCTGGTCACATGTAAATGTGGAAGTGCCAGTGATTGTGGCGAGGAGAGCAGATCAGCAGCAGGAGACACCTGGACAGGTGATCACGTGATCATCAGTGCCCCGATTACAGTAAAGCCCCCCCCAGTGCCCATTAGTAGAGCCAGTCAGTGCTGTCTTTCAGTGCTGCCCACCAGTGTGGCATATTAGTGCCTCCTCATCAGCTCCCATCAGTGCCACCTATCTGTGCCCATCAGCGAAGGAGAAAACTTAGTTATTTACAAAGTTTTGTAACAGAAACAAAGAAAAACTTTATTTTTTAACGTTTTCAGACTTTTTTTATTTGTTTAGCAAAAAATAAAAAACCCAGGTGGTGATCAAATACCACCAAAGCTCTATTTGTGGGGGGAGATAAAAATGTCATACGAGTACAGTGTTACATGACCCATAATTGTCATTCAAAGGGCGACAGCGCTGAAAATTGTTGTGGGCAGGAAGGGGGGATATACACACAACTCCATAGACAGAAGTGGAATACATTGCAGCCTATCAGTCCTGGGGTGGATCGATGGATCGGTGTGATCTGGATATATACAGACATCATTGAGATCTGTCATTTCCCACCACTCAGACAAGGTTACCTGGGGGGAGAATTGACCAGTCAGGATTTCCCACCCAATTTTGACTCCTCCCCTTTACCTGAACCCCCATCCCCCACTTCCCAGCATCCCTCCGGGGCTCCCGCCGTGTATGTAGAGCGCTCGGAGGATGTGTACACGGTCACCGGGCTTTGTATGGAAGCCCATAGAGAGGAAGACACCGTGCCGCCGAAGGGAAGCCCCGTCCACTATATACAGAGCAGACAATGAATGAGGAATCAGCGCCGAGCTCACTCACCCGCCTCTCGCTCCCAGACTCTCTCACACTCCTTCTGTTCGAATCAGGCGCCAGCTCCCTCCACACAGCCCAGGCTCGCCTCCTATTGGCTGTCACGGCTGCCATTGTAATGTAACTCTCTCGGCGCTGGATAGATAGAGGGCGGGGCGTCCAGAGATGAGGAATAGTACACAGCCTGGGAGCTGGAGGGTTACAGGAGGGCGGGACTACCAGGCTGGGATACACAGGGGGGGGGGGGAGGATAGCCGATCCCAATCCTGGGCACAGGGGAAATGTGGGGATGGCAGATCCCAGTCCTGGGCACAGGGAGGTGTGAGGATGGCAGATCCCAGTCCTGGGCACAGGGAGGTGTGAGGATGGCAGATCCCAGTCCTGGGCACAGGAAGGTGTGAGGATGGCAGATCCCAGTCCTGGGCACAGGGAGGTGTGAGGATGGCAGATCCCAGTCCTGGGCACAGGGGAAATGTGAGGATGGCAGATCCCAGTCCTGGGCACAGGAAGGTGTGAGGATGGCAGATCCCAGTCCTGGGCACAGGGAGTTGTGAGGATAGCAGATCCCAGTCCTGGGCACAGGAAGGTGTGAGGATGGCAGATCCCAGTCCTGGGCACAGGGGAAATGTGAGGATGGCAGATCCCAGTCCTGGGCACAGGGAGGTGTGAGGATGGCAGATCCCAGTCCTGGGCACAGGAAGGTGTGAGGATGGCAGATCCTAGTCCTGGGCACAGGAAGGTGTGAGGATGGCAGATCCCAGTCCTGGGCACAGGGAGGTGTGAGGATGGCAGATCCCAGTCCTGGGCACAGGGAGGTGTGAGGATGGCAGATCCCAGTCCTGGGCACATGAAGGTGTGAGGATGGCAGATCCTAGTCCTGGGCACAGGGGAAATGTGAGGATGGCAGATCCCAGTCCTGGGCACAGGAAGGTGTGAGGATGACAGATCCCAGTCCTGGGCACAGGGGAAATGTGAGGATAGCAGATCCTAGTCCTGGGCACAGGAAGGTGTGAGGATGGCAGATCCCAGTCCTGGGCACAGGGGAAATGTGAGGATGGCAGATCCCAGTCCTGGGCACAGGGAGGTGTGAGGATGGCAGATCCCAGTCCTGGGCACAGGGAGGTGTGAGGATGGCAGATCCCAGTCCTGGGCACAGGGGAAATGTGAGGATGGCAGATCCCAGTCCTGGGCACAGGAAGGTGTGAGGATGGCAGATCCCAGTCCTGGGCACAGGGAGGTGTGAGGATGGCAGATCCCAGTCCTGGGCAAAGGGGAAATGTGCGGATGGCAGATCCCAGTCCTGGGCACAGGGAGGTGTAAGGATGGCAGATCCCAGTCCTGGGCACAGGGGAAATGTGGGGATGGCAGATCCCAGTCCTGGGCACAGGAAGGTGTGAGGATGGCAGATCCCAGTCCTGGGCACAGGAAGGTGTGAGGAGCTCATGTTTTGGGTGTGACTTACAAAAGCTTGCAGTCTATGAAAGCCCATGATAGGGAGTGTTGGAGAATTATGTTTTGTAGGGTACAGCCGTGGCCAACACTTTTGAGAATGACACAAATAATTATTTTCACAAAGTGGGCTGCCTCAGTTTTTATAATGGCAATTTGCATATACTCCAGAATGGTATGGAGAGTGATCAGATGAATTGCAATTCATTACAAAGTCCCTCTTTGCTATGAAAATGAACTTAATACCATAAAAAAACATTCACACTGCATTTGTGAAGAAGGCTTCAGGGCACCCAAGAAAGTCCAGGAAGCTCCAGGACCGTCTCCTACAGTGGATTCAGGGATTGGTGCACCACCAGTGCAGAGCTTGCTCGGGAATGGTAGCAGGCAGGTGTGAGTGAATCTGCACACACAGTGAGGAGAAGACTTTTGGAGGATGGCCTGGTGTCAAGAAGTCACTTCTCTCCAGGAAAAACATCAGTCCTGTGTTATGCCAACAGTAATGCATCCTGAGACCATTCATGTGTGGGGTTGCTCCCAATATTTCCTAAGAACACAACCATGAATAAGGCCCCTTTCACACTGGGGCGGTTTTCAGGCGGTACGGCGCTAAAAATAGCGCCTGTATACCGCCTGAAAAAACCGGCCCCATTCACTCCAGTGTGAAAGCCGGCGGGCTTTCACACTGGAGCGGTGCGCTAGCAGGACCGCAACAAAAGTCCTGCTAGCAGCATCTTTGGAGCGGTGAAGGAGTGGTGTATTCACCGCTCCTTCCCATTGGAATCAATGGGAAACCGCGGGGATACCGCCCGCAAACCGCCGCTGCAGCGGCGCTTTGCGGAGGTTTTTAACCCTTTTGCGGCCGCTAGCGGGGGTTAAAACCACCCCGCTAGCGGCCGCATACCGCGGGTAAAACGATGGTAAAGCAGCGCTAAATATAGCGCTGCTTTACCGTCGCCGCCCCGCACCGCCCCAGTGTGAAGCCAGCCTAAAGGATGGTACAAAAACATCCTCCAAGAGCAACTTCTCCCAACCATCCAAGAACAGTTTGGTGATGGACAATGCTTTTTCCAGCATGATGGAGCACCTTGCCATAAGGCAAGCATGACAACTAAGTGACATGTGGAACAAAACATCGAAAATTTGGGTCCATAGCCAAAAAACTCCCCAGACAATAATCCCATTGAGAACTTGTGGTCAATCTTCAAGCGGCAGGTGAACAAAAAAAACCCCCCAAAATTCTGACAAACTCCAAGCATTGATTATGCAAGAATGGGCTGCCATTAGGCCTAATTCACACCTATGCATTTTTACTGCTTTTTTGCATTTTGCAGGTTTGCACTACAGAACGTGTTCCATAGGAAATCATGTTAAATGGATTGTAGTGCAAATCTGCAAAATGCAAAAAGCAGTAAAAATGCATAGGTGTGAATTAGGCCTTAGTCAGGATGTGGCCCAGAAGTTGATGAGCAGCATATCAGGGAAAATTAGTGAGGTCTTGAAAAAGAAGGGTCAACACTGCAGATATTGACTCTGCATAAACTTAATGTAATTGTTAATAAAAGCCTTTGACACTTATGAAATGCTTGTAATTATACTTCAGTATACCATAGTAACATCTGACAAAAAGATCTAAAAACACTGAAGCAGCAGACTTTGTGAAAATGAATATTTGTGTCATTGTCAAAACTTTTGGCCACGGCTGTATATGGCTTCTTGCCCCTTTACATCTGAATTGCGCAATTCTTCCTGCTATTCTGAAACGTGCGTTTGGGTCCATTTATTGTTAGCATATCAGCAAAAAATATAAAATGTATCCTCAAGGTCTAGTCTGATATTTTTCAGTATTGTCTAGTTACTCCAAGTTGCATAAAGATAATACAAAAAATAAATAAACACCCACCAGAAGGGGAGAAAAAAATAAACACCGCCAGAGGAGGAGGGGGAAAAAACACCCGCCAGAGGGGGGGAAAAAATAAACACCCAGGGGGAGGGATAAACACCCGCCAGAGGGGGGGGGAAAAATAAACACCCAGGGGGAGGGATAAACACCCGCCAGAGGGGAAGGGGAAAAAAAGCTGCTGTGAACCACAACTGAAGTAATAGACTAGTCAACAAGAAAAGCCATCGGTGTGAATCACTTCTGAAAACTAGAAAGAAAAAAAAACCTGACTAAAGCTCAACCACTTTGTATAAAAATTCTATAACAAGATCCAAGGATGGAGGGACTTGAAGGACAACTCGGCACAATTATACATACATTGATAATTTAATAAAATAATATATATGTAAATAATATATATGTACTACAGTAAGTTGTCCTTCAAGTGTTCATTAATTGTTAATGGCACAACAAAAGCCCCCCCTGCGAAAATACGCTATTCAGAAATGTGCCAAGGGTGGCCCAAAGAAAGGCTGCGATTGCAAATTCTGTGTCAATCGCTACACAACATGAGATGCGCTTTTGGGTGGCATTATCCTTTAATGGCGCCCCAAACGCGCTGCGATTTTCTTACGGCAGAGTCGTACAGAAATCTCTGCAAACTTAAAAATTGCATGAATCTTGTTGCCTGAAAAGGAGTAGGAGCTTTTTTTCCGGCAACAAACGTGCATAGGGCAGCCCATTCAAGTGAATGGGCTGGTCCTATACAACACGCAAAATTGGGTTAGAATTGCGAGCACACGTGTGAATGCAGCCTAAAGCCCCATACACACGGTCGGATTTTCCGATGGATTCTGTCCTATCGGACAATGTTGTCGGAAATTCCGACCGTGTGTAGGCACCATCGGACATTTTCCATCGGATTGTCCGACGGACAAAGTTGTATCTCCTGCTCTAAAAATTTTCCGACAACAAAGTCCGATCATACCAATTCCGATCGTGTGTAGCGAATTCCGACGGACAAAGTGCCACGCATGCTCAGATCACATTACAAGACCAAAGCTATTGGCTACTAGCCTCTACGTAGTCCCGTCGTAGGCAACAAACGTCACCACGTTCAGAATGATCGGATTTTCCGACAACTTTGTCCGACCGTGTGTATGCAACACCAGTGTCGGACTAAATCCGTCGGACCAAATCCGATGGATTTGGTGGTCGGATTTTCCAACCGTGTGTATGGGGCTTAAGGCCGCATTCACACTTGGCATTTCCTGAATGCACAATAAAACATGCAGGAAATGGGCACATTGCAGCACTCTACAAAAGCGCATTGCAGTGCCAATAATTGTTAATGGCACCCCAAATTTGAACGCACAACGCTCCAGAATCCTTTCTGACATGTTTGTTGCGTGGAGGGCAGTCCATTGCCTAATGCGTGAAATGTGAAAAACGTGCAAAAATAAGTGGGAATGCAGTCACTTGAATGGGCTGCCTTATGCATGATAAATGTGGCAAAAATGCTCATGTACCCAATATTGGCACTGAGCCAGGTGCGCTTTGGGACAAATCCTTTGCCGCGATTCTCACGCACTGCAGAATCTCTGCATTTGGGATGCCATTAAGAAATAATTGCACCATAGGCATGTTGCACATTTTGCACTGTTTCTGAAAATGCAGGCAGAATCGCATGATTCCACCTGTATTTTCAGAGTGGCCAAGTGTGAATGCAACCTAAAAAAATTGCAAAAAACATGACACTCCCACATCACTCATGTGAACAGGGCCTTACTGATGTTTATACAGAGCATTTTGCTGGCAGAAAGATCTGCGCGTTCCAATGCATTTAACATGTGGTTCAGTGCAGTGTGATTTGAGCCCATTCATTTTGATCAAAGGGTTAAGTGTGTGCCTAGCTGGTGCTTGCTAACTGTGTGGGGGTTGCTCTGACTGGATGAAGACAGAGATCAGTGTTTCTGCTTAGCAGGAACACAAGATCTCTATCTTCTTCCCTGTCAGAACGGCGATCTGCCTGTGTAAACAAGGTCCTCTCTGGGTAACAATTGCAGGTGACAGGTGGACATCGGGTCTGCCTGACTTGCTGATTGGCATCCCCTGTGTCCAATCAGCGCGTGATCGTGCCTCCGGTGACACACATGCACCCCAGTATCTATTGTACGATATTACGTACAGGTACCTCGTATCACACAATAGAGCTGACCCGCTGCAGTAAAAGTGCGGTAGGCGGTCGGCAAGTAGTTAATTA
Organism: Lithobates sylvaticus; assembly: GCA_028564925.1. Taxonomy (NCBI): domain Eukaryota; kingdom Metazoa; phylum Chordata; class Amphibia; order Anura; family Ranidae; genus Lithobates; species Lithobates sylvaticus. Next base: position 112,245,069 of record CM053027.1, read on the forward strand.
ATAGTTAGTGGTACTAATGATAATCCTTCTAATTATTGGTGGTCAGTAGTAATAATGTTAATTCCTCCATTTTTTATCAGTGGTCATTGGCAGTAATGATAAAGCCCCCAGCATTGGTGTTCAGTAGTTTACTGATCTGGGCAAATGCTACAGGGTTGCTGCTTGTCTCCCTATTGGGCAAGGACTATACTTGTACTGTGTGGCAGAATCCAAAGTCCCATTGTCACAAGGCCAGTGTAAGCCAGTAACAGCATTGTTGATTGCCACCAAACCATTCCCAGTGTCACCAGACCAGTGCAGCCAACAACAGTGTTCCTGATTGCCACCGCACAAGTTCCAGTTTCACCTAACTAGTGTAACCAGCAACAGTGTTCCTGATAGCCATCACACCCGCAGCCAATAGCAGTGTTGCTGATCGTCACCTCACCAGACCAGTATAATCAGCAACCATGTTCCTGCTGGCTCCTAACCCAGTAGCAGTGTCACCAAACCACTGTAAGCCAGCAACAGTGTTCCTGATCGCAGCCACACCAGTCCCAGTGTCACCAAACAAGTGTAAACCAGCAACAGTTTTCCTACATTTTGGCACACCAATGCCAGTTTTACCACAGCCATTGCAGTCAGTAACAGTGTCCCTGATAACTGCCACACCAGTCCAAGTTTTACTAGACCAATGTAAGCCAGCAACAGTGTTCCTGCTCACTGCCACACCAGTCCCTGTTTCACCAGGCCAATGTAAGCCTGCAACAGTGTTCCTGATCTCAGCCACACCATTCACAGTGTTGGCAATTAGTGTAAGCTAGCAACAGTGTTCATTATTGCCACTACACCAGTGCCACCATACCAGTGCAGCCAGCAACATTGTTCCTGATCCCCAACACAAGTGTAAGCCAGTAACAATGTTCCTGATTGCTAGCAACATCAATGCCAGTGTCACTAGACCAAGTGGAGCCACCAACAGTGTCCCTGATTGCTTCCCCATCAGTACAGTGTCACCGAAGCCAGTGCAGCTAGCAATAGTTTTCCTGATCATCACCACATCAGTGTAGTGTTTCCTCTGCCAGCTACCTGTACTGATCCGGACAATTCTTTGCCTGTTTGCTGACCATGCCTCTGCCTGCCACCTGAAATTGCCCATCTGCACTTACCACTGACTATGTTCCTACGAGACACCAGTCTCAGCCATCCCCTGTGGACAACTGCACTTCTGGAACCATAAAACTATTTTTTTCAGCCTCTGGCACTTCCTGGGCAGGGAACATGGCATTCCTGGGGGCAGCCATATATCAGTAGGCTACACTTGTCTTGGCTTATAGGTACAGGGACTGCTACAGATAACACTACACTATGCTGTATTAACTGATCATAACTTGTTTTTGATACAATATTGGTTGATTTTTGTGATACACAAGATACAATGTTTTGGTAGACAATCAGTCCAAACACTGAAAAAGTCTCACATATGTGGTATTCTCATACTCAGGAGGAGTTTCAGAATGTCTGTTGGGTTGTAGTGTCTATGCTGTGTGAGAAATATCCCATTTAATTGGCAAAAAATGAAAGCTTCAATAGACGCACCATGTTTCCCTAAAAAATACTCTGGGGTGTTTACTTAAATGTGGTCATTTGTTGGGTGTTTCTACTGTCCTGGTGCTCTAGGGCCTCCAAAATGTGATCCTTGAATTTTGGGCCCCTGGCTGGAATGAAAAAGTATCAAATATGCAATATCCTCCATAATCAGGGGTGGGGGGTTGCAGAATGTGTTTTGGGGTGTAAGTCTAAGTACACTCATACTGTGTGTTAGGGATATCTTATTATTTGAAAACTTTGTGTAAAAAAAAAATATTTCTTCATTTCTCAAAGTATGGCAAGGAATGTAATATTCAAAAGACTCACTATGCCTCACAAAAATACTTTTGGGTGTTTGCTTTCCAAAATGTGATCATTTTGGGGGTGTTTCTACTGCTCTGGCACTTCAGGGCTTCCAAAATGTGATAGATAGTCGGTAAATTAGATGCATATGTAGTTCTCACACCCGATAGTGCACTCAGTAACAGTCACACTTCTGGCTCAGAACAGTCTAGGAGTAGCTTAATGCTGTATTGTAAGTTAAACTTGGATAGGGTACAGGGAGACTGTGGTATCCTCCAGTATCACTATGTGAAAACAGGAGGACACTTCTCACTTTCTCAAATTTCCTAATACAGTCCCTGTCCCAGCAACTAAGGGACAGAGCGACATAGAGACTCCATAGAAATTGTCCCACTCTATGCAAGCTCTGGCACTGATACACAGGGGATAGAAACAGCACACAGTCAATAGGATCCTACATGTAGGTCTGTACTCACAAATATCTCTGGATACTTGGATGCCTACTTCCAATATCACCCAGACATTTCTCCTGTGAACTCTCCAGACCAGATCCTCAGTGGAAATTTTCCAGTCAGTTCTAGCAAGATCCACTAGGACAGGCCCCCAGCTCTAGCTGAGCTGGGACCTCGATATGCACTTGTAAAACTTCAGCTGTACTGCCAGGCTGGGAACTTCTCCTAGACAAGACCCTGCTGCGCCTCAGGCCTCAGACACACCCCCAGTCACCTACTGGGCTTCCTTCCCTAGGGATTGGCCAAGACCACATTAATATTCAGGCTGTAGGTCTGCCCCTTCCAGCCCACTACATTCTACAATCCAATAGAGGGCAAGGTAAAGCAGTTGACCCTGCAGCCAGTGAAACCTAGAACAGCCCAAAATAATCACACACTGCTCCAATGGCTACCGGGAACCCCAAAAAACTAAAAGTACCTGCTGTGATGGGAGGGCCCGTGGAGCCCAGAATCCCTTGGAGAGGTTGAGAAACCCTTGTTTCAGCTCCCCATACACCTCCTATGTCTAAGTCACCCAGTGTCCATTAGGGGCACAGGGTGAATGAGAAAAATGACGGACAGCTGTTTAATGGACAATGAGAAGGTGATCACAGGCCTCTAGAACTGGGTAGGAGCCAGACAGTCTACTCCTACTATAGTTTGGTGCCTACTAGGCTGAGGAAGGAGGAGGTCACTGTTTGTATTGTTAATTGTAATTAGCTTCTGCTATTGTGAGAAGGTTTGCTGTGTTTATATTTATGATAATGTTGATTGTGTCTTCTGAGCTTAAAAACGGCAAGTCTGTCCTGAAAGGTCATGCCTCTGAAGTCACCTAGGCTGTCTAAACGATTAGTTAATTAGCTCATGTTAATTAGGTTTCTGGTTACAGTTTGTATTGTCATTCTGCTGTATATATTTGTGTGAGATCGCAAAATAAACAGTCCATGTTAAAGCTGTGTAACTGAGCTAGCCTCATCTGGATCTTGGTTACAATATTCGGCTATAAAAAGCTGATATCTGAAGGTCCAGATTGGAGGAAGCTGTGTACTGACAGAAGCACTCAAGTGGAGTGTGACGGGGATCCATTACACCTGACATTTCTAGGAACCTACAGTACATAGAAGGGAGCGCTACATGCAATTTATACCCTTTGCAGGTGTAGCACCCTTTAGTGTGCTGCTAGTGCAGGCAAATTTATGTTATGACTTATGGTTAGTTTGTGAGTCAGAAATTTGGGGCAGGGTTACTGCAGGTCAGGTTGGATGGCTCCACAGAGGCAGGTCTCTGGTACCTCCCCCTGGATCTGGAAGTTTGAATAAACTTCTAGAAGTTACTGGGCAGAGGCCAGCAGGGCTGATATGCATACTTGAGGGGACCTGGCCAATCCCCAGGCAGAATGTCCTGGCAGGGTGATTGAGTCATCCCTTAAATATGGTGGAGGTTGGCCAGCAAGGCAGTTGGGTGGAAGATGGAGTGCTGAGGAGTCTGTCAGTA